>OY720676.1:44822815-46085315 GCA_963170755.1 Amphimallon solstitiale | reverse complement strand
CACACAGTAGAAAGCTTGTTTTAAATTGTAATAATTGCATTATATGAACTACCGTAGCTGGGCGACTAAAACTTACCTCAGGGTGATGACAGTGAGTAAACAAATACTTTGTAGTCTAATTCTGGGCTAATAATAACATTTATCACGTTACCAGTTAGTGTGCCGAAGGATTAAAGACGTAATGCTCATAAAGTTACATCCTGTTGGACTTGAAGGCATGTTATGCCATCTATATTAAAAAAGGAATACCATAAATATGCCAGTAGATTATTTTATCTTTATTATAATACTACTAATTTAATGAAATTTGACAAAGCCAGAACGCGACACTGTCAGGAGTGTCGCGTTCATATTACAAGAGTCTATTATTATTAGAGATCATCTCTAATTTGCTCAATATGGACAAAGAATTCTATATGTGTAATAATTGCTTTTTTGAAGCACTTGATAGACTGAGACTGTCCAGAAATATTTCTAGAAGATTAAAAATTTTTGAATTCATCTTAAAATAGTTTTTTTTATATAAAATAAATATATAAATACATAAAAAATAAATCAAATCGATAGATTGCTCTGTTTAGCGTGAAATTAAATTAATATTGGAGGAATACTTCAGGAGCCATTATACAGTAATGTTAATAATTAAAAAGAGAAACATATATAACGCTTAAATGCATTATATTTTTTGACGTTAATAATAAGTAACGCGATAAGATTGTATCTCGTGCATTAAAATATTTCAATTGCAGTCCATTTATTACACTGCATTTCGATTAATATCTGCAGATAATCCCCGTTAGTCACTTTTAACGTCGGCTATTATACACCGGTTGTCCTTTGAACCTACACCGAAAGCGCCGACGGACATCTAGAAGGCTATTTCAAACAGCTCGTCATTGTCACTGCATTATGCACTGGCGCAACTACAGGAATAGATTTCGTAACTATTATGTCACCGTATATGGTGAAGAATTACCACTTTCTATTCAGACACACATACATGAATATATATTTACCTCCACGACTAGTTTTCTATAATGGACAGTGACATGCAAAATGACGGAATTGAATGATTTCAGAGTGATGGAATTGAATCTGTAGGTGGTAAAGTTTTAATCTTCTGAATAATTTTCAAGGAAGCTTTTAGTTATACGTAATTCAACCTCTCAGAAGAGAGGTAATGTAATGTGAGTTAGATTTTTCAGGAGATGTGTTTAAAACATGAGTTGAAACTGGTTATACAGAGTGTCCCAGGATTGATGTTACTAGAGGTGTGCAGAACCAAAAATCTTTGAATCTCAATTTGATCTTTTGTAAGCAAGCCTTGGTTGGAAACTTATTTTTAGTATAGTTTCGAATTTGTGAAATGACGTAGGCCTTGACAGTTGAGCAAGATCTATTTCCGTTTCAGGTAAAGTACCTTTCTCGTTCACAGTATGCTAAAATATTATTAAGAAAAGTTGTTCAGAATGACAAACTATGGATCTATACAAAATTTCAGGAAGATCTACCTACTTTGATTAAATCGTTATTTTTTAGATTCAACAAAATGAAATTATATTTATTCACAAATTAGTGTACAAAATGTAATAATACTATTGCTCTACAATCAATTATACTATTATTACATTTTGTACGCTTAATTTGTGAATAAATATAATTTTATTTTGTTGAATCTAAAAAATAACGATTTAATCAAAGTAGGTAGATCTTCCTGAAACTTTGTAGAGGACCATAGTTTGTCATTTTGAACAACTGTTCTTAGTAATATTTTAGCATACTGTGAACAAGAAAGGTACTTTACCTGAAACTTCAAATAGATCTTGCTGAACTGTCAAGGCCTACGTGATTTCACAAACTCGAAACTATACTAAAAATAAGTTTCAAACCAAGCAGGGCTTACATACAAAAGATCAAACTGAGATTCAAAGATTTTTAATTCCGCACACCTCTTGTAACATCAAGCCTGGGACACGCTGTATATTAGGCTCGACAATTGAAGGTTTATTATGACTATATTAATAGTTTATTCACATAAATACTATTTATTTAAACAAAATGATTGATTTATTTATTTTTTTATTATTTAAAGCAGTAAATATAATACTAAGTCTCTTTTCTAATTATATTAATTGTACACATTCTGCCAGGTAATTTTATGTCTTGCTTAGTCAAATAGTTGATATTGTATGATTACTACTAAATAATGAATAATTAAAGAAACCATCGTTGATATAAAAAAAATATATTAATTTTCTCTTTTATAAACAGTACCACATTTATAATTAAAGAAATCAATTATATGAACTTTATGTTTTAAATAATACAACATTGACGTATATGACACTAGATTAGAGAGGAATGATTGTTTATCTTATTATAATCTTGAATGAAATGATAATTTTATTTTTATATCATAGAGCATAAAAATTTGATTACCTTATTGACTCAATAGTTTTTAAATTGGTGAAAGCACACTAGCTGAAGCTGCGGGTTTTTCAAACTCTCAATTGCCTATTACCGCCTCCAGATTTTGCAACCACGCGATATTTTATTTAGAATACTTCTCAGACTCTGTTATTACAGTAAATGTTTAAAATAAAAAGTGTACCAATTCAGATTCTTCAAATTTTACGGTACTCGAGTTTTATTAACGTTTAAAATCAAATAATTGTTTGATGTAATTTATATAAAACATAATTTTTAATGAACGATGGTGGTATTAGCGTCAAGGATTCTAAATCATCAAGGATTTTCTATTGATATTTTCCAATAATTGATTTACAAAAAGATTTGTCGAGTCGCTTTAAATTGTCTTCTAAATGTGCACACTTAGATAATTGACGTTATTTCTTATATACGTTTACTTCAATGCTTAAACGAGATACTTTTAATTTTAATTAATTACAATAGAATAATGTATATGATAGTATTAGAGGTTTAATAGTTCTTCATTTAAAAATTTTTAATAGCTGTCCATGATTGATATTTTTTTCATACTTCTAGTTGGTGGTTTTTGTGTCTCCATCTAGGAGTTTGTTCTACTTTTGTCGGTTTTTGTGTTTTCTGATGGTTTATTTCACGTTTACCTAATTACTCATTAGTTAAATCTTGTATAAAATGTATCTTTGACAAGTCGTTCCTATAGTTACAACCAGGATAATTAAAAGACTTTTTAAAATATTCGAAAATATCTAACAAGTAAGTATTCCTACCATTGTCCACCTTGTAACGCCTGGTAGATCTTGTACCAAACCACGTATATTCCAAGTATATTCAGCTTCTCTTGAATACTGCGTCTAGTTTTTCCCGTCTACTTCGACCGTCTCGTTATGAAGGTTAGTCTGCTACTTACATACATCTTTGTGTTATCCTAATTGATTTCCAAACCCTATTTTTAGTTTTGAAAAGTATAGTGAATCATATTAATTCCCGTCTAACCTTGACAATTACATTAAATATTACAACAAATAATTATAGTCTAAAACCTTTTTTTAATATCCTCTCCTATTTCAAAATACATACTTTGAAATAAAGTTATGCCTTTCATATTTCATTTGTAATTTCTAATCAACCAATATATGTTTTAGTATTGTTCCTGTTATTGTAGTACTGAATTTCATGTTTCAAAATAATATTGGTAGTGAAAATGTGATAGTTTACCTTTTATGTATTATTATTACAGAGCGGACGTCCCAGGTTTAAACTACGACGGAGCAAAAAAATAATGTAAACAGCACGCAGTTACTGAATAGCACTATTCATATGGTGAACTGCAACATCTGTTTACGCCCGAGAATGAGAGCAAAAAAAGTCCATTTAACTCGTAAATTTCCCATCTTCATCGGCGTAGATAGGAGCGTGAAGGGTTTTTAAAATTCATTATATTTCGTAAGATAAATAAAGTACGGAAAGTTTACTCGATTTGAACTACAAAATAAACAAATAATAACGTATTTTGTATTTTATAGATCACCACCCACTTGTTATCCAATTATATAAATAAAATTAAACACTTTTTAAAAATATAAAATTTCAATAGTGCGCCCGTGGGCGATGAGTCATCAACCTTTCGTGTTCGCTCTGTAATTATTATTAATAACTGTTAATACATCTTTAATAACTGATATTTTGTACTACTACAGTATGTATGTATATGTATGAACAACGCAGTAAGTAGTCGATAATCATGGTGCTCTTTGCCTTTTTAGCTTGCTATTTTTTTCCTATGATAACGTGAAGATAATGTCAAATTGTTTCTAAGGTTATCTCTGGAAACAAAGCAATTCACATTACTACTATTTTTTGTATTTAATGGAATTATCTTCGACAAAGAATAAGTAAAATAATTTACTATAGCCAAGCAATGTCCGAAGATAAAATAACATTTTTGGAAACACACGAATGAGTTATTTGGAACATGTGCATAAAATTGTTTAAATCAACATTTTGACCTAACATATTATCGCATTATTAAGATATGTGCGAAGGTTTGCAATTCTGATATAGTAATAATCATAAACTACGTATTATAATTGTACACCTTTTGTGCGAGATTTTATCTCGTAAATATGTTAAAAAATATTATTATTATTATTAAATTAAATTAAAAAGAAGTTAGGTGGTACAAATTACAATTAAAAATGATTGAGAATGACATTTTAAGATTTATAATAGTGTACATAATTATGTATAAAGTTTTATAAATCTCATTTTAGTCATGAGTTTTATAATCACGAGCAAAGCGTAACGGAGCGAGTGTTTAGTAAACCTCGTTGCAATTTCAAACACAGACGTAAGAAAGTAGGTATTTTTAAATACATAGTAGTATCTCTTTAATACTTTTCAGTGCTATTTAATTTTTTTTCAGAATTTTGAAATTTAGCGAACACAAACATGTGTTGACATGTCGAAATAAACATTAAATTTACTCATTGAAATAATATCTCCAATAATTGAGTCGATAATATTATGATGAAACACATATGTGTTTCATCATTAACTGTTATTTAATGGCAATTCTGATGAAGTTGTATAATCTTGACGAAAAATCACCTTATCCATGCAAGTTGTTCTCGGTTTATCAGCTCTTAGAGGACTATCATAAAATGTAAAAACAGACATTCCATTTGATAAAACATATGGTTTGTGTTTATTTGTTGTTGTCGAACACTCTGAATAAATGAAAATAGTTTTAAATTGGAGCTCATCATTATCTACAAGTTTCGTATTAAAAATTGTTCGCTGTCTATATTATTTTATATCAGTAAAGAACTTTGCCGAAATAGTTGTTTTGGAAAAGCTATACATCAATTTTGTGTATGTGCGTTTCTGTTGCCGGTGTTGCTTCTCTAGGACGTATCCCATTTTGTAATTTTTGGATCATCTTATTCAGTAACTATTTAAATTCAGTGGATTTCATTCTGCAAAAAATTTGAAAATACCAAATTCCATTTTAACTTTTAGGTTAAGCATGACATGTGCAACTTAATCAAGATCGCGGTCCGGAAAACAAATATCACGTTTGATTGCGGACCGAACATATAATTGAAATTTATAAGGGTCAGTTTAAAGAGGAACTCATAGTTTTTTTCAAGGAAATGTTTTGGATTATTCTAATAAAAAAATAACTCTGAATATGTTTGTATATAGTTATACAATTAGACGTTAAATTTCCTCCTTATATATTTTAATTTGTGAGCAAATGTTTCGAAGTTAGTATGATTTTTGTGATTTACAAGAGTAGAAAAAAGGCATTCCAAAATAAGCCGTAACTTATTTTGGAATGCCTTAATGCGTTCATAAAGTTCATGAATTAGTTGTTCTTGGGTTTGCAACATAGAATTAAAATCATTAAGATGAGTTGTAATATCAAGAAAAAATTAAATAGGAGGGAGCCAATTTGTGTTTGGTTCAAAACATAATATCATTTCAGCAATTTTCTTTTACTTAGCTGACGTTCTTCACCAATAAAATCTTCATAATCATATTGAACATTTTCCAGAAATGCATGGAATTGGCGGTGATTTAGAGCTCTTAACTTGATAAAATTTATACAAGAAACTACGGTGTTCATTACATGCGTAAATATCATTTATTTTGGACACATAGTTTGAATACAGTGGAATACGCCTAAATCTTTTGTATCTATATTCTTACTGCATAGTTCCAATTTTATTCTACTAACAGCACCTAAATTGTGTATAATAGGTGAGAAAGGAGATAGTAAATTTTGGAATTGAAGTGAGACTCACTTAACGTTTGCTAACGTTTTATTTATGCTTAAAAATATAAATTGTTAAGCAGAGCGAAAGATTCGTGTGCGTTAATGGAGATTCTAGGCAGATTTTGGGAAAACACTATGTTTTGTCTAAATGCCTGTTGATTCGCATCGACTGACACATACTGACAATTGTATTAGAAGTCGATGGATTCTGAATGATTTTAGTTGATATATTAGGTGCACTAGACAGTATTCGAGCAACCTTAACTTAGCATTATCAATGTAACCTTCAACCACTGCTGAGGAATTCCATCTTCCATTGCGCTTAATTGTTATTAAGTCACCTCCACTATTAGCCAAGTGTGTCACACTGGAACGTCTAAAGCAATGTCCAGTGAAGAGCTTAGGATTAGGTAAATTTAAGTAAGTAGCAATATTTTTTGGTACCTTTCCGATCGTAGTAATACCAATTGGACTATTCACGCAAGAACGATTTCTATATTACAGGAAGACGCGTTTATGTGTAACATGACAGGGACGAAGTGAATAATATTTTTTAACCAAATCAATCCATAATCTTTGTGTTATAATAAATTCTCTTGGAATATACGTTTTTGCCACTCCAACCATTATGGCATCATTTTGTAGCTTTTTTGAAACTGTATCATCTAAAATCATGTTCCTTATTTCTCACGACGACAAGCTCCATTATAGCCTGTTATAAGGATAATCTAACAGAATATTAATATGACTATTATAACAAAATAATGTACAAAATTAGTAAATACTACTACAATGATGTTCTTATTACTTACTTTCATTGCTAAATATGTTTTTATCGCCAGCTTCTATTATAAAAGGGTTATTGAAATCTTGGATTTGTTAGGCTCGTAGCCTTCAGATACTTTTTTTAAACATGCAAGAAGCTTAGAAAATTTTGAGATATCTATACTTTTATAAATATTTAAGCAACATCGTAACATTGAATATGTAGACCACAAGGACGGTGCCTTTATCTTGCTTTCTTTATCAAAGTAAGCAATTATTTCATTTCTGGTAATATGCTCGATATTATTTTCTTTACACCAACTTAAAAAATGAGGTGTGGCCACCACACGACCTTCTTATACGTATGAGCGTTTCAAACTATACAATTTTAAGAATTTTTTTATACAAAACTTATTCAAAATTCTATTCTAAGTACATTCATTCTCTTAATAAATCGTTATAGAATGCATACTTTGCAAGATATTCGAAAAAAAGTGCTGCTCGCTAAGAGTAAAAGTGCCACTTCCGGTCCGAATTTTGAAATTTCATGTATACAAAAAATATTGCAAATTCAACTCTAAATACTTATGTATGTTAATAAATATATATAGAATGTATAATTTACGACATATCTGCAAAAAATCCCTATTCGGTAAGAGTAAAAGTGGTACTTCCGGTCCGAATTTTGAAATTTTTTTTATACAAAAGATATTTAAAATTATAATTTAAATACTTTTATACTCGGAATGTACCTGTCTAGAAAGCATGACTTGCGAGATATTTGCAAAAAACTGAGTAAAAGACCTACTTCCGGTTGGAATTTCGAAAAACTTTTTTAAGATAATTTGTCTCAAATTTAATTTTGAGAACATTTCAATTCTTTATAAATTTGTTGAAACTTAGTAATTGACGAAATATTGGCAAAATTCGAATTTTTCACTGAAGTAAACTGCTACTTCCGGTCTACCGATTTTACTGAAAAACTAATCAGATCTCAAGAGGGAGATTATACACGTAAATACAAAATTTGGAATAGATATCTAGAGCGGTTTGACCGCTATCGTGGTCACACACAGACACACAGACACACACACAGAGACATTTTTTAAAAACCACTTTTTCGGTATCAGGGGACTTCAAAACGTGGACATCTGCAAAAATCTCGAGGTCGAAAATTTTCATCATCACAATACTTCCTTATACTACGTATAAGAAAGTAAAAGAGCTGGGTATTGCTTTTCATAAATATGTCGAGACTTTATTGGCTGAAGATTTTGTAAATTGTTGTCTGCTATTTTGCGAATTTCTGGAGATGTGCAGTTATTTGTTTCGTCCATTTTGTTGATAATTTGAAATAATTATTGCATAAATCAGTCTAAATTAAAAAAAAATGACACGTAACACCGACGATATTCAAATATTTAAAATGTTTTACGTAAAAATTAGAGTAACCGACTTCAAAAAAATAAAATTTCAAAAATGTTGTCAAAACATGTCTCTCATTTTAAGCCTTTTTGAACTTTTAATAGCCGAAATAGAAAAAATTGTATAAAATACACGTTTCACAAGACATTTTGCGCACTTGAACGCATGCGCAAAAAGCTTGTCTTATCATCTGGTGTTCCTTAGGGTAGTATCTCGGGGCCGCTATTATTCGCAATTTACAGCTCTAATATAACCAAATATTTAAGATCTTGTCAATTCCAGCTGTATGCCGATGACACTCAGCTTTTTTATTCATTTCATCCCTCGAATGTTGTCTCTGCTGTCGCCAGTGTTAATTCTGATCTTCAATAGCTTGTTGAAGAATCTGAACGTCAGTCTCTCAATATCAATCCTAGGAAATCTGTGGTGGTATTGCTTTTTGGTCGTGCCAAACAAAGAGATTTGGTCTTGCCGCTGGTTAATATTCAGATGAACAATGAACCCCTTCCTCATTCTGAGTGCTCAAGCAATCTTGGCCTTTATCTCGATACCAAAATGAGATTTAAGGAGCATGTCTCCCAACTTATTCGAAGAGCATTCTGTAATCTTAAAATACTATATGGCAATAAAGATTGTTTAGATAGCAATCTACGTAGAATTTTATGCGAAGCCTTACTTCTTTCTCAGTTTAATTTTTGTGACCATGTATATTTCCCCTGTCTCCATAGTGTCGATAAGCTCCGAATACAAAGGGTCCAGAATGCTTGCTTGAGATTTATCTATGATTTGCGTCGGTTTGATCGCGTTTCTCATGCACTGAAATGGGCTCATTGGCTCAATATGAGTAGTAGAATTTCTTTGCACTCTATCATCTTCTTCCATAAAATTATTTCCTCAAAGAAACCTAGTTATTTGTTCCGTAAAATTTAGTCAATGTTAGGAGCAGGGGCCTTTTGACGACCCCACAGCATCAACTGGAATGTTTTAAAAGATCATTTCGATATAATATTGCGAAGTTATATCACCATGTTCCATTATTTCTTAAAGTGTTGTCTGTTTCGTCTTTCTGTGCTGAAATAAGGAAGCACTTTTCTTCTTTGGATAATGAGTGAAACCTTTGTCAGTTGCTGGGCATGTATATGTATATGTATTGTCAATTATTACTGCGCCATATTGTTAATTGTTAATTGTTAAATGCTGTTTAGTATACCATTTTCCGATCTTGTATATTATGTATTGTGTTTTCATTTTCATTGTATGTTCTGTATGTGTTGTGTTGTGTCTGGCTCAAGAGGTGGAGCAGTCGTATGTGTTCTCACTCGACTAATCTTGAGTCTATTAGTTCATTTATTAGTTTAGATAGTATACGATTTCGTCTCTAGTTTTGTTTTCTGTTTTTTTTCTTTCCTTTGTTATTTGTAAATATGGGCTACTAAAACACTATTATTATTATTATAAAACTTGTATTTTAATATAATATTTTGGGTTTCTAAAGAGCAGGTTTCATAAGATTGAAAAATTGTTAGGCGGGCCGGATTAAATCAAGCTACCCGCGTACGTTGCACATGCACGTTTTTAGATCACTCATTAACAGGACTGCCGTTTCGGTACGACTGTACTGAAATCAGTACAAAACGTTAAAATTCAGTACGTTAGTACTACTTTCTGCAAAAATGTTAGTTTCAGTACGAAATTACGAAGATAAAAATTAATAGAAAATAGTTTTTTTTTGAGTAAATTAACAAAACGTTTTATTGACGTTAGATAATATTTGAATCATATCCATAGATATGTAAGTATTTACGTATATCTATGATTATATCACACACACATATTGAAATTAATTCTATTTATATTACTAATTGTATATGTTATGTATGTGTTATAATATTATATGTATTTGTTTTCGTTAATACATAATTTGTTAATGTGCATACGTGTACAATTAACAAAATCACTATTAGTAGACATAACAAACAAAATATGTTCCAGAATCATTCGGCGGCTTTGCAAGTACACACAATACTTAGTCAGGTCTCCCTGACGTTTAATATTCAGCGAACATATAAAAGCCTTAGCAAGCAGAATTTAGTCGTATGCTGTAATTAAGAGAAGAAAAGAAAACAAAACTTATCAATGACAGCCGCTTTTAATCATATCATACTAATATTGAAATTCAATATTAATACATATTTGTTTTTCCAATAAAATCAGTATAGAAATATGTCTCTATAAATCAATTGGCGTCTGTGCGTTCTAATTTCTATTCTGTAAACATCCCTACTATGACTAATATATTATTTTATCTTTTATATTACAATAATCTGTATTTCTGCTACTTCTTTTACAATTACGTTATAAAACAAATATCCTTTTATAACAATCTTTTTAAAAATCCCGCCATTCAGTACATTTTTACCAAAGTCAGTACGTTTTCAACTAAAATATCGGTACATTTTCGAACGGGCTTGCGGCAGCCCTGCCATTAAATCAACATTGACTTCTACTATAAGAAGTCATCCACCACCGCCGATTTCTTCTCTGCTTTGGAGACTTTTGAGTTACCTCTAATAATTAATACGACGCAATTGCAACAACTGTTTTACTAAAATTTCAGCAAATTCCCTGAATTGAATTCCTTCGATTTTGTACGCTGTTATGTGTACGCACTTCTAAATGAATAAAATCTGCCTCTATGAATATTTATAGCACGGCAAACTGGTTTCTATCTGCATTTATATAGTGTTTTATTCAGAATACTTCTTTAATAGTTTGAGTTTTACATCTTTGATTTAAATTTAAATTACCTTAATTGAAGACTATATGTTATACCAAAAGAAGCAATAATTTATTGAAATGCGTCGACGTTTTTCTTGGAAAAACAAATTTTCTAATTAATCGTGATTCGTACTAACTGACTACTAACTCCTTGGCGAGAACAGTCCTCGTGAAAAGAGGACGCAAGGCAATCCTAGTCAGTTACTTGAGTAATATTTTCCCTATATTTACCCAAAAGGCAAGTGACAGAATTTAAATTACACGATCACGTGCCTTGGTGGTTCATCACTAATTAATATTATTAAAAGAAGACAATTGGTGTTCGAGCTCAAGCATGTACATTAGGGCGTGTCAATTTTTTTGACTTTCTTTTTCCAAAAATGAGGGGTGTCATAAAATTGCGTTTTGTTAAGCTATTCACAATTATATTTACAAGAACTGGAAATTACATTGGTTTGCTCGGTAAATGGCTACTTCAAATTCGTGATATTGTTACGAATCCTGTAAATATCGCTTTTCTGTAATGCATTCAATAATTTATGTAAATGTAACTTACATTTATTTAAATAATGCGCTATTGTTTTTTCTTACACGAATATTGTTCACTCTGAGACGTCTTTACATTCCATTAGAGTCGGTTGTGCTATGCGGAAAAGCTAAAGAGAAGGCAGATTGGACGCAGCTTAGCGATTTCTTTTTATTATGGGGTCTATGGGAAACTCGCCAAATATGCGAGCTAGAGGGAAACCGAAAGCAGTTTTAGATACTATTTTTGTCGCCGAATTGGCGATATACCGCCAAGTTTTGTCGCCAGCTTGGCGAGAAATTTAACGGTTTTCCGCAAAGCTATAATAGGATTGCTACCTTCGGCAGAGTAGTAGTATGTCCAGAGCTGTGAATGAGAGTGGACGTTTCATAGTGGACTGTTTGTTTTGTGATCTCCTGTGATCTGTGTTGCACTGTTGCAGTTATAATTACTGCGTTCATTGGTAATTGTGTTACGCTGTTTATACCGTGTTTTTGTGACTCAGTTATAGTATTTGTGGAGTGTTTAAAGACTGAATTTCAGTGTTAAACTGTGGACTTTGCGAGTTGTGATTTGCTGAACTGTTGACTGTGATTTTCTGCTAAATAGTGACATTTCCACGCATTCTTTTTCCAGGTGCTAATAGTTACTTCCCCTTGCAAAATCTGATAATTCGGAACCATGGCTAGTAAAAGGAAGACCAGACTGGCAACTTCCACTCACATGAGTAACTTTATTGGAACTGGTCGAGAAATGCTGCCTTCGGAACTCCCAACGCTGCGTGATGTTCTAAGATATGGGCTTCTACTAAGAGAGCAGAGTGGAGAGAATGTCAGAAATTACCCAGCAGCCACTGTTGCAAAGGATATTTATCCAAAAGTGCTTGAAAAGTGGAAGCTAGCAAACAGTTGTTTTGTGGTGCCAATTTTAAATTCGAGAGTCACAGTCCTGAAAAAGATAGAGGAAAACTGGGAAAAGGTCAAAAACATATCACTTGGCAGAGGAAAACTGGAAATGAAAGAGGCTTTCATAGCAACGTTAGACAAGCTCTTTGACATCCTCAATTGTAAGTGTGAGATTAAGCTATGTTCAGAATTTGAGGGTTCATGTCCAGGTGGTGCTGACTGTAAACATGAAGTGCACATCTCCTGCTCTTGTTCTAAGGTTATGAAGATCCCTGTCAAAGAACTAGTGTATATCAAGAGTCAAAGAGATAAGGTTGGATCTGTTGGACACCATCAAATTGGATTACCAGATCTACCTGAGCACAGAAGACAAATTAAAAAGCAGAAAAGGCAAGAAGATGAATTAAGAAGAATTTCGGAATATAAGTTGAAAGGGAATAAAGAGTTTACATTACAACCAATATTGCCAACTGATGCTTGGATTCTAGAATCTGAAGAACGTTTGCAGATTCCATGTGATGATTCTCATGAACCTTCTACTTCAAGTCATTATAATACATTACAATTGCGCAATGTTGCATTGCAAAGTATTAGGTATGGTGTCGGTCTACGTGCTACAGCTGCCATTGCAACAGCTGCATTTTTGGATGCTGGATTAATTACTGAAGGAGACAGGAGACTTTTGGTTGATCACAATAAAGTAAAAGGGCGCAAGAAAAAGTCATGAAATCACTTGATAAAGAATTTCAAGCTCGATGCCGGATGGGCGGTATTGAATGTATCTTCTTTGATGGACGCAAGGATTCCACTAAAGTTCTGTTACAATCAGATAACTCAAATCATCAGTTTCCAAGTATTGTGAAAGAAGAGCATTACACTGTTTGCAGTGAGCCAGGTGGAAGGTATCTTTGCCATTTTACTCCAGAGAAAGGCTTAACGAAAGGGAAACCTGCTGAAGTTATTGCTAACAATCTTATGGATTTTTTAAAGAAAAACAGCATTGATAAAAGTTTGCAGGCTATTGGTGGTGACTCAACGAATGTTAACACTGGTTGGGAAGGAGGAGTCATGCATTGGGTTGAGGCAAAGCTGAATCGTAAACTCATCTGGTTGGTTTGTGCTCTTCATACTAATGAGCTACCTTTGCGGCACTTGATCAGAGAGTTGAATGGAAAAACTTTGTCTAATAATAAGTGGAGTGGTACGATTGGCAACATGCTTGATACTGCAACAGAACTTGAAATCAATCCCTCATTTGTCAGAGTATCTTTTCCAGAGCCTTTGGTTCCACTGAGTGACACTGTTGTCAAAGATCTCTCTACAGATCAGGCTTATGGTTACAGGATAACTCAGGCCATAAGAACAGGTGTACTTCCAACTGATCTGGCATTATTAGAAATTGGTCCTGTAAGCCACTCTCGGTGGTTAACAACTGCAAATAGGATTTGTCGCATATGGGTTTCAAAACATGGCCTAAAAGGCGACAAGTTGAAGACGTTACAATTGCTTGTGGAATACATTGTTGGCGTTTACTATCCCTGTTGGTTTACAATCAAATCGAAATTCTCTTGGCTGGAAGGACCTCGCCACATTCTTTATCAATTGAAGCTCCTAAAATCTCAGAAGAAGGCAGTAGCAGGTATTGTTTTGCCAATAATCCAACGTTCATCGTGGTTCGCATTTAGTGAAATGGTGCTTCAGACACTTTTATGCTCGGAAGATCAAGAAGAAAGGAAAGTAGGGGTCCAGAAGATAACTGAATTAAGGAATGAAGATGAAGATACACCAGGAGACCTATCTGTTAGGCCTAGGATAACACCTGCAGTAAATCCAAATGCAACTTCCCTTTTGGAACTGATAGACTGGTCAGATAAAGTATATGAACCCCCACTTACTTGTAAACTCAAAATATCAGAAATAAGAAAGTTTGTTGAAGAGCCAATGCAGGTTCCGAAATGGCCATGTCATGGACAGTCCATAGAGAGGTGTGTGAAACAAGTGACAGAGGCTTCTGGCAAAGTGTATACTCATGAGAAACGGGAAGGATTCATTAGAGGCCAGGAAGCAAGCAGAAGAATGATGCCTAGGAATGAATCGAAGCAAGATTTGATGAATATTGTTGGTTAAAGCTTTAACTTTTTTTTTCAATGTGTTTTCAGTGTTTGTTAATAGAGACAACATATATTTAAAATTGTTTGAGTTCATTAAAACACTTTTCAGCAAATTTTGTTGGAGTTTATAGCAAATTATCCACTTTTTTTTCGGAAATTTCAGTATAAATTTTAATCAAGCGCAAATTTACCAAGGTAAATGTTTATGAATAAGGAAAAACCTTTTAAATTAGGATAATACACATCAAAAGGCATATTTTTGGACCCCCTCATTCACAAAAATCATGAATTTTTTTTCCCTCCAAATTGACACGCCCTAAATTGTACATGCTAACTAATTAATTTTATTAGAATCAATGACACGGCGTTTATATTAGCCACATCTTCAGAATTTGAATTGTAAAGTAACTTCGTAGATGAAACTACAACATTTATCATCACGTTAATTATGTCTACCGCAATTAATTCGATATCATCATTAACATTATTCTTTTTTTCTATGCGATGCCTTACCATTTACGGATAGATCTATAATGAGAACAATTATATTATTCATGATGTTCATGCTAATGAAGCGTGTGGTCTGTTTAGTTTTAATTATAATTACGTATTAGTGCAGTGATTATTGAGCCAGTCCACTTTCATATCCATTTAAAACAAAATGTTATATATGTGTGTATATAGGAATGCAGACGGTTTGGAATTCGTATGTAAGTTGGCCGACCATTTGGTTAACGTCATGTTTCACAAGTGGAAATCCTTGTGAAGATCGTTTTTGTTTGTTTGTAGTTTTTCATTCAGCACATTTAGTCCTTTGCTGGCTTATTTTAAATATTTACTATTAATTCAGTGCACTTAGGGCGAAATTTATTTTTGAAAAATTTGTGTGTAATTTGTGAGTTCCGTCTGGTATATGTTATGCTGTTATTCGGAATTTACTAACATAGATTGCGAAAATGAATAAAGGAAATGCGTTGTTTTACCGAGAAAAAATGAGACATGTTGAAATATACACGTAAACATGTGGGTAAGATGTTTTTGATCTTGTGTACAGAATTTTTATAATATTTAGATGTTCGTACAGAGAAAGTTCTTATTTTTTAAAAAAGTTAAGTATAATAAACAATTTTTCTAATAAAAGTTGTTTTCTGAACCAAAAAATAATTACCATATCAAACGAATATTTCATATAACTGATAGTAAAAAGTAGTATCAGAAAACAGTGATAAATTAGTTTCAACTTTTTTAAACAAGAAATCGGCTACATGAACGTGTTTTAACATGTTTGCGCCTACGTGAAGGGTGGGTATAAAGGTGGCGTGCTTCTGCATGCTCCTCGGAACTTGACGCTCTATAGGACCAACATTTACCAGCAACAGATTGGCAACACACACCAATTAGTACACCAAAACTAAACGTACCTTTCCAAGCAAGAGACGACTCCATACATGCCATTATCAATCTTAATATTATCCTTTATGCCAAAGACCTGTTTGGCATAAAGGACCCGTCCAGATACCATAAACAATACCAGACTCAAGCAACTACCCCTTAAAGCAAAAATGGACTATGTAAATAGCGCCAAGGCAGTAATTAGATCCCCAATCTTCGCCGGCAAAACCCCATCCTCCCTTCTAAATAACCGTCCACCTACTATCCGTCCATCGGATCTTTTGAGTCACGTGATTAATTTTGATCCGTATGAATTAAATCAACACTTCTGGCTCAAATTCATTACTTACAAAATAGAATTAAACATTTAAAAATAAAGAACTTATGATGCTTATATCTAATATTTTTTATATTTTATACCATGTTTTATTCATTGCTTAAAATTAGCTATATCTATCATAATGAAATTTTATAAAACAATAATAAAATTTGGTTATGGTTATCAACAAAATTTATCGGTCTGTCATTCATTCACCTTGCAACAAATTGGTTATGTACAATTCTTTAGTATGTATTTATTAAAAAAAACATAATAGTGGAATAATATCTCAAAATATTTAACAACAAATCATGTCAGTCTGAATATAGAACACATAAAATGTTTAAATGCACCTCTACCTATTTTCTAGTGACAATTTTTTAATGGAATTATTTTGTGGAAAATCAGTTCAGTTCAAAATAATTTTTGTTTTATGGTTATTTTTACAATTTGTGAGTAATTATCATTGGAAAACCAGATAATAATTTAGCTCAGCAGTAGTACTGTTCTATTTATAAGCACGATAGAAATTTTAATAGCAATAACTCCTCAGTGAAGTATATGTTACATTAGTGAAGCTCGGAGTGACATACATCTCAAAAATGAATGGAAGAAGTAATTTTTGCAACAATCTTAACCCAGGATATGTTGTTCTAGGAGAAAGAGCATTTTTAATAAAGGAAGCACTCGGAATTCTGCAAGTGAATTTTAGTTATTCTAAAAGAAGACCTCGTTAGCACCTTATAATATCTCATTTCTTAAAAAAGTGTAAGAATATGCAAAAATTAAACAGTGTAGATTTAATTGTGATTTTATTTAATGTATGTAAGTTGTAAATAATTTTGTATTTATAATTATTTATGGCACTATACAATATTAATTTATTCCTGCACAACGTGGCCATTATTTTAGAATTTAAATAGGCATTTCATTACAGACAAAACACAAAAATTTAATAATAAGTTAACTTTATTTATTAATATATTTGAAATCTATTTACATTTTTTTTTACTGTTATTGTATGCTAAATATCTATAATAAACTTTTATAATCTCACACATAATATTTCTATATGATTAAACTTATTTTCTTATTGCTATTTATTAACTATTGCTTTTATTATAATTAAGTGAAACTATTTTAATAAATAAATCTTATTAAACAATCCTCTGATTATTTTGTTAGGTACTGTAAATTTAAATAAGTAATCCTTAATCAGTGCATGAGTGGCTTTCTTTTTCTTCGTATACTAGAAATAATAATGCACCAACATAACTACAATGTTCGGCTGTTACCAGCCATGCATGTAGAGTGAGCCGAAAGTATTGATTCACATTTCATAATAATGCACTCACTTTTCATCCATTGGTTTTAAATTAACTTCTTATAAATGTTTCACCGAAACAAAAACACATCAATTTCCACATAAAATAAAGAAGTTGTTAATAAATGGATTTTCAGATAAGAACTTCTTCAGGTAATCACTGCATTATCATGTTTATAAACTCAACAAACACATTGTTTTATATTATAAAAACGTCACTCAGATTCTAAATCTGAATCTGAACTGGATGTTTCATTAGGATTAAATACAGTTTCTCAGGTTTGTTTCTCCTAACAAAATCCAACAATTCATATTTTGTGAATTCACCGGAAAAACTTATTATTGCTGGACAGCCAGTCTATTATTTCCTGTTTTCTCGATGTAGAATTTGGGATTTTATTTAATACTACACTATGATATGGTGTATTGTCCATTATCACAAGTGAATTGTTTGGTAAATGTGGCATGAATTGTATTTTAATCCATTCCTCAAACTTTTTACTGTTCATTTCAGCATGATAGTATTTTGCTTTGGTTTTCGATGCAAATATCAAACTTGCACCTTCAATAAACCCTGATTCACCTCCGGCATGTAAAACTATAAACCTTTTGCCATCATAACCTTCTGGCTTTCGAACACTTTTTGTAGATGTACATGCCAAGATCTTCCTCAATTATCTTTTGAATATATCCATGTTTCATCAAGAAATATCACCGGTCTTGGAGAATTTGACTTTAAATTATCTGTATACTTCCTCAAAAAAGTGCTTCGTTTCCCAGACATGTTTCTGTAATAAATGAAAAATCTTAACCTCTAACCAATAAATTTAGTGATTAGAATACTTACAGAAAATGTATTAAATTCAGTTTTTTTTGTTCTGAATAGAACAATTATTGGCAAGATAGAACAAAAACGAATTAGAAAAGCAATATAACAAAAATAAACCAAAACGCAGAGAATAATGTTATATGTCAAACTTTAATAAGTTGACTAACGTAGTAACATGTCATGGCGGTATATTTTCTCTGTCTGTCTTATTACTCTTATGGAGAAGACAACCCCACCTTAAAGTTTAAAATTTCTATCCTTATCTAGTCATTGAGATTGGAAAGAAATGAGTATATATACATTCTAGGTGCGGATGTCGTTGATAAAGCACGCAATTAATCATGTGACTCAAAAGATCCGATGGACGGATAGTAGCTTTCTCTCCTTCATCAGCAAGATTTTATAAAGATCCATATAATACACAAAATTCAACGCCACAGATGAACACAGTACACCACCAGACGAACAACTGATCAGAGTAACAGAAACGATCCTAAGAAGGGTCAAGCATGAAAGCCTCATGCAAAAGCAATTAGATACCAGACAGAACTTCAACTGAAAGGCCAATCACAGCCGGGGTACCGCTTAGAGAGGCATAGTGAACACCAGTTTAGAAACTTACGCCGGTGGCACTTCAATCATGACCATGTCTTTCAGCCTAACAAGAGCCATCGAATTTGTACAAAACTTCCTCGACATACTGATCACCTCGCTTCACAAATGGAGAATACATTCAAATCCAAATAAATCGCAAGCCATCGTATTCCAAAAAAACAAGAACAAGGTCGACCATTCTCTACATATATTAGGTCAAAGTAGTACCATGTCAGTCAAGTACCATGGAGCCACAGCGTAAAGTATCCGGGATTCACCGTAGACAACAAGTTTATAATATCAAATAGTTAACAAAGCCAAAGCCACAAGATATAGATACCATGGTATCTCGTAGGCAAACACAGCATGTTTATAAAACAAAATCCTTATCTATAAACAAATCCAATGCTTCAGAATCACATGCGCAGTCCTAATATGGCTTTATACAGCCAACTCCAATATCCACATTGTACATTTCAAAATATAACCCTTCGAATGTGCATTTGAGTTCCATGGTACATGACCAACACAAGTCCAAAACACCAATAATACATCAAATCATCAAAGAACTTGCCCAGGAATTTTACAACAGATGACACATCACTCAGACAACTAGATCAAAAGACGCTTGGAATATCCACCCGATTACCCATAGAAACATAAGAGGTAGTGAATCGTTTTATAACAATCACAAGCTGAACAAGCCTGGCCACAGGTATACCTTCCATACCTAATTCAAGTACCAGAAAATCACAAGAACCAAAACCACATGCTTAACTTTTAGCACAACTAGAAGAGGAAGAAGAGGAATATGCTTCTCAGATAGTAACCAAAAGTTCATCTTTATGATTAGTAGTGTAAATCCCTCTTTCCATTAAATAGTCTATCATTGCGAAAATAAAAACCCGAATGAATATTTAATCTGCTAAACGTATCTAATCGCATCTTGCGGATCATTTTAGTTTTCTCATGAAGTATTATTGTAATTTCTGATTGTATTTAATGGAGAAACAACTCTTTATTATGTACATTGAATACTAAATTACGTGTAATAGTAATAAAAGATAAGAAAAACTGGAAAGGATGCAGCCTTATGAGTTAAAAGGAAAGGCTTTACAATAAAACCGTAGAAAAACGTTATAGTATTTGAATTTATAATGAATATACTCAAAATTAGCAATAAAACTTCACATGAAAGCTGGAAGAAGTTAAAATTTGAATATTAACAGGAAAAATCCTTCATAATTTAAGACTACCAAAATTTCCTTCAAAATAATTTCAATTTTAAAAGTAGGAATCCAAAATATTTGATGTTTTGTCCTACTTTTGATCTTATTCTGTCAATATTTATATTGCGGGATTATCTAGACTATTTCAATAAGAAATTATTTACCTTACAAATACATCTTATGTTTATAATTTTGTACACTTTATAGTTATAGTTTTATTTATTCAAGGCCTTGTTTATAAATCTACTGTAAATATTTGCTTTGGTGTTCTATCGAATTATTTCATTTACACTTGGATAATTATATATTGTCGTTAATTGACGCCAAGCTACTATTACTTTCATGTATACCGGTTGTTAATTTTTATTTTAGTTAGTGTAAAAAAATATATTTTCTTTATGAGTATAAGGGGCAAGTATAGTAATAATATTATGTAATAATAATTAGTAATTTGATACACACGAAACTGATACACACGAATTCGCTATTTACCATAAACCCACCCACACAGATATTACTGTACATTCTAACTCTTTCCACCCGATTAGTCATAAACTTGCTGCTTTTCACTCAATGTTATATAAATTAAACCATCTTCCTATGAATAAGATTAATTTTGATAAAGAATTAGATGAATTTACACCATAGCTCAGAATAATGGTTATTCAAAAGAATTAATAAATAATCTCCTTCATAAAAAAACAAAAAACAAAAATCATGTCCAAAATTTATCCTATAGTTCCCCAAACTTACTTATCAAAATTTGCCTCTGTGACTTATATAGGTACACCTTCCATAAAAACAAAAACATATTTACAAAAAACAACAAACACATTAATTTCATTTCGTACAAACAACAAACTACAGAATCACATTAAAAATAATAAAGATAAAACTGACAAAAATTTAAAATCTGGGGTCTATAAGTTAAATTGCGAGTGTGGACAAGCTTATATCGGACAAACTGGTAGATCCTTTTCCACACGCATAAAAGAACATGAAAGAAGTTATAAATTACAAAAAACAGATTCCACATATGTAAACCACTGTATTGAACAAAAACATAAATTCAATAATAAGTTTGACATACTACATATACAAGACAAGAGTAAAAAATTAAATTTATTAGAAAACCTAGAAATAAATAAATTAAACAAAGTAAACCTTATTTTAAATGACCAACTAGAAGTGAATAATTCACCGTTGTTAAATTTAAATATTTAAAATCAACTTAATAATTCTTATAGTTATATATATATTTATAAATTGTTTAATTTTATAATAACAGTAAACAATCAGTTTTCAAAATTATTTTTAATATTCTTAATCATATTGTTATGTATATATATATTAAATATTACATTAAATATATAAGTTACTCCCGCTCTTAACCTAATGTCACAAACTCCCCCCTCTTCATTTAGGAAAAGACATAAATAAGAACGTCTACAAATATTTTGTATTATAATATTCATCACCTGATGAAGCCCTAGTAGGGTGAAACAATTGTAGTAAATTGAATAAAACTGTTTTGAACTCAATTTGAATTTATTTCAATTTTTACTTGTAAATTAGTAATTCTATTAGCTGTATTATTTTTCTTTATTTTGCCTGTATTTCCAATACTGCTTTGTTTCTGTGTATTTTGTATTTTGTAGAAATGAATACAAACTATTATTATGGATTATCATTTCACACGTAATTCTTGAGATTCACACTTGGACAAAATACAGTATTTTCGCGTTTCATATATGTACATAAAATCGAAAGGTGTATATTTTATCAAGCTTGGTAGAAATAAGTTGATTAAAGGTGAACCTTAAGAGAGCGGATGTGGTCCAGAATTTTATTTCTGGAGCACAAAAATATGTAATTTGCAAAATGAAAAAAAAAAGAGATTTCAAATTAATTTTAAGTCACTTCTTCTGCCTATAAATAAATTAGTGCTATGCAGTTTTGGTATATTTGTAGAAAGGAACTACCTATATTCGACACCAAAAGCACAATAGTATAAGGATTAATTAACATTGCGTATCTGCGTTTTAATCTGATGAGTGCCAAGTAGAGCGAAACCGGACATTCAGTAAGCGGTGGCAAAACATTTTTTTAGAATGTATTATTATTATAGCAATCGCACAAAATAGTAACAAAAATAAATATTCTGTAAAGTATTTTATAATTCTTGCATCATAAATATCAACGATAATGATTATTAAATATAATACTGAAGTTAAACTTTAAAATGAATCTATTAAAACGCGTAGTGTTAATTTTAACAAAAATAAGCATTTTCAGGGCACCTAACTAATATGAAGTACATACAACATATTAAATTATTACCTACTTTTTAGAGAATCAAATTCAGTACTTTTCAAAATCGAGTTGTTATTTGCCTTGGACGACTACTGTACGCTCAATAACTTTGTTTAGCTCCTCCTTTTACATGTTCTAATGATTTTTGCCAGTACTTTGCTTGTAAACTGCTACAATTTGAAAACAACGACGTAAACACTGCTAGAAATAACTTTATTACCTAAACTTTACTGACCAGCGTTGGATTGATTTCTACAACGACCACATCCTCTTTTTAAAACAAATTTGCAGATTTTATGATGTGTATTTCCTTCGAGAAATAAATTTATTAATACTGCTTTATTTCTGGAAACTATTTTTATATGGAGTACGGGAAACCGAGGTAATAATGCCATAAATTCTTTACCAAAATTCATTGAAAACCGTCTCGGTTTGCCCCGATATGTTGATAATGGAATGGGGTAAATTGATATTATGAGAAATAACTTGAAAAACTATTATTTGCTAGAAAATAAATAATTCTGAATGTTAATTGTAGAAATCCATCACTTTGTCTCGCCACTCCAGATGGGTCCACATACGTCAGGATATGCATTTAATCTATTTTGACCTAGGTTAGGATGCTGAATATGGCTCGAAACAGATTAAACATAAGGAAGAATCTTCTTCCGAGTTTCAATCATCTTTCCGCACAAGCGATTCATTATCAGTTGAATTATTTGTGTCTTCACTATTCTTATTTCTAACTTCCTGTTTTTCCAGACCCAGTGATTTATCCAACTTTTTTTACTTCTCTCTGCTTTTTCTTACCTTCTAGCATCTCCTTCTCGAACTTTCTGTTCTAACCTTTTTTTTTTTTTTTGGAGTGTCCGTAAGATTTCCAAACGTAATTTGTTTTCAACTTTTATTACTTGTTATCCGTCCTCTTGCTTTGGAGCAGGGACACACTTAGTAAGGACTAATAAGCACAGTTTCTTGGTTGGCACTGCTATGAGGAGCTGAATATTGTCTCTGTATGCAGAGGCTATGGACGGACGATCGGTAACATTAAATGCTAACTAATCAGCTTCTGTGAAAATATCGGGATTAATCGACATGGCTGCAAAATCAACTATAATATTTAGTTGACTTAAAGCTTTTGGAAGAGCAGAATGTTATTTTTCTTAAAGATTCTTTAAATTATTAAAAAAAATGTTGGCAATGTGCTTGTTGAAGTTTGTCGAGCAACTCACGCTAGTGACATTCAGAGATCTAAATGAAAGAGTAGGGTTCCTCTTTATACAGGGTGTTCAGAAAGGGTGGGGGTATTTGTATCTGCGCTGCCTATGTAACGGCGCAGTTTGGAGGGGTAGGGTAAGGATAGGTCATTGCACTGCTCTTTGGAGATACAGTAGCCATGGAAGTGTACCCGGGAGATCATCGTGCTTTTTGCGTACGCGCCTATTATCGCAATGGTGATTCCATTGTCACAGCGCAACGTTTATATCGTGCAGAATTTAACGTACGAAATGCACCGAAGGATGATACCATCAGAAAATGGATTCGAATGTTTGAGAATACCGGTTCGACTGTAAAAATTCTCAATCAAGG
Source organism: Amphimallon solstitiale (assembly GCA_963170755.1). Taxonomy (NCBI): domain Eukaryota; kingdom Metazoa; phylum Arthropoda; class Insecta; order Coleoptera; family Scarabaeidae; genus Amphimallon; species Amphimallon solstitiale. Next base: position 46,060,989 of record OY720676.1, on the reverse strand, counting down.
TCGCTCGCGCTCTGTTCGAAGCCAACACACGATTGAAGAAGTGAGTGTTTCAGTGCGTGAAAATCCGTCTCAATCAGTTCGCAAACGCAGTCAAGTAAAGAACATTAAAAAATCGTCGTTGCACAAGATTCTGAAGCAAGATTTACAACTTACAGCCTACAAAATTCAGTTTATTCAAAACCTGAATGTCACCGACTATCCTGTCCGGTTGAATTTTGCAAATGAAATGCTTCAACGTTTCCCAACGTTCGAAAATATTCTGTTTAATGACGAAGCGAACTTTCACTTAAATGGTCACGTGAACAAACACAACTGCCACTACTACGCCAACGCAAATCCAAGACAGAAACATGAACGACCATTACATAGTCCAAAAGTGATTGTGTGGGCTGCCATGTCTGGTGAAGGCATTATTTGGTCATATTTTTTTGAAGACTAGCGAGGGCGACATGTTAAGAAACTTTTTGGTTCCACAACTGCAGGAGTTTGAAGGCGTAAATGGGGAAACATGGTTTCAACAAGATGGCGCCACATGCCATACCTCAAACCAATCACTTGAGGTTGTGAATCAACTTTTCCCGGAAAAAGTGATATCTCGTCGAGGCACCATCAACTGGCCCCCGAGAAGCCCCGATCTTACACCCCTTGATTATTTCTTATGGGGATACCTTAAAGAGAAACTGTATGCAAAAAACCCACGAACTCTACTGCAATTAAAGCACAATATCCTCACTGAAATGGCCGCCGTTTCCAGAGAGATGTGTAGACGCGTGGCGGCTAATTTCCGTGTTCGGTTAGAGGAGTGCCAGCAGCGCGAGGGTCAACATTTGGACAACGTAATCTTTGCCACTTAATTTTCCAAAACTTTGTCTAAAGATTAAAAATAAAAAAATATTTTACTGACTTGTAGTGTGTTTTTAATTAAATTTACAAATACCCCATACCCTTTCTGGACATCTTGTATACCTATGCTATAAACCATCCCGCTATGGTAAGCTTTGAGTTAATTCAAGTATCTGTTATCTTTATGCTGTTATTACTGCTAGTTCTTATGCCAAAGTTTGTCTATACTTAGGAGTTAAGCCATAGTACATTTTTGTACTATCAGTAATATACTATTTTAGCTGAAGTTTGTCCACGTTATCACGAAATATTTGTTAATGTTTAGCATAATCTTATAGATCCGTAGAATTGCTTCTTTTTTCTTTATGTACTTACTCAAGGTTATCTTGTCGTTTTTGTTGGTTTTGGTAGAATGTCACAACGACAGTATATAACTTCTTTAATGTTGACATATGCTCTTTCAAATCTTTTTTTGCGATATTTCACATCGTCAAGTTTTTTCTTTTTTTTTAAATAGTTGGGAAACATTTTCTAAGAGAAAACAAGGAAACGTGTAAGAAAAATAACCTGGAGCAAGCTGATATTGTGTAACACAGAGCCCAATTTATAATGCATAAACTTGCTCCAAACGACATTATTACGTTTGCACCATCATTGGTGCATTTATAATCTTTTAATGCCTTTAGAAGACCACAATAAAATAAAATATCCAGCAGATGATGGAAATGCCTCATGGGATTTCAAACAGTAACACACATGGTGATAAGTAAATATTTTCATAAATGAAAATTTATTTACTTGATGAACTTTTTATAAGTTACTGCTATTTCTCCAACAACACGTATGAATACAGATAAGATTAAGAGGAGCAAGCACTAACACGCAAGTAAATATACTTATGCGCTTTATCTCTTAAATAGGACTGTATTAACCTGCCCCCGTATCAATTTCCTATTTAAAACAGCGTCGCACAGAAGCAGCAACAGCCTTGAATATGCCCCCGAGGGTGTGGTCGAAACGTCGGCAGCAGAAGAAGAGACGACGATACACACTCAGAAAACGAGAACTGCTCAACAACATCTGTGGAAGCCTACACGATTTCTTTTTATCATATTTATTCACCTATCACCTGTATACTGGTATTATAAGCGAAACATCACAGTCCATAATCAAATCACATGTAGACATATTACAATAAAATCCGAAGGTGTGTGTTGTGTATATTAAACGATAGAATAGCCATAAAAGGTCACAGCGAACGTCCCACAGCATGTGTTTATCTCGGGAGCACGCTAATGAAACAAGTAACAGTCAGCGTTCGTTTTATTTATTTATGGTTGATATTACCTGAATCGGTCAATTAATACCGAAGTGAAAGTATCTACTGAAAACAAATCTATCGTATAAAATCAGCTTTTATGTACGATAACCAGGCGGTTTGTTTGTGTACCGTGTAATTGGATCCGATGTTTAAACGTCACGTGTTGTATTTACTTCGTTTTATTTTACTCTGATTATTAGTAATTGAGCCTTGTCCATATGGTGCTAGTGATTTTTTCGAATCTGAAAACTGGTTTTCCCAAGAGAACATATGTGCGCCGCTTGATGTTCTTATAAGATCAAGAACGAATTGTATGATACTTGATTGTTAATAAAAACGTTGGAGTTAAAGAAAAACTTATGTGTAATTATTTTATGATGTGTTTAAAAGTAATTAATTCTATATTAGTATGTGCAGGATGTTTTTTAATCATGAAAACCTCATTTTGTGGTAATAGTGTTAATAGTACCTATGAGGACAGGTATTAGTTTTCCTAGTTTGCCAAGTAATTTCTTAAGTGTAAAAGTATTATAACCCTGGTCAAGATTTTTGAAGTGTAAACTTCTTTGGGCGCGTTGCGCTGATTGTAGGCAGTGAACAAGACTGACCGTCACGCTCGGATATGTAACGCTCGTTCGGGTAATGTCGGCTCGAGTCGACTAAGGGAACAAGATAAATATATCATATAGAGGTATTTAATTTCAATTAAATTGAAATTTAAATGAATAAATAAATTCATGTGCCAGAGCAGATGTGATCCGGAGCCGCCTGGGTGAGAGGCCGGCACGTAACCATTAGACCAAGCGCGGGGCTCGTTACATAGGAGAGCATGACGCATCAGTCGTATAATACGTTACTGAATATTATACGCGTGTGTACATGTGTAAATGTAATAAATGTGCGAATACGTTTTATTTAATACGTTACTGAATATTATACGCGTGTATTTCGTATTATTAACCTCGCCTTGATGAAGTTTACACTTCCGCTGTGTAGTTTTAAGCACACCCATTTTCTTGTTTATTTATGTAGATAACTCGTAGATTTTCCCTTTTTCTACTTTCGACGTTTTGTCTGTTATCCTAAGGGACAACTTATGGCTGTACTGACAAGTCGGACTCATACCCTGGTTAACGGGCAATCTCTCTTAGGATATTGTGGAAAAGGTAGTGCTAGGTCCTTCATATTTTTATTTTCATATCTGTTATCGCCTTGATGATGACGTCGCATGTTTCTGTGCTGTTGATACGAAGAAGCTAACAAATATTTGTAGGCAAATTCATCTAGAATGATTTTTTTCATTTTCACAATTATAGAACATGTGATTCAGTTCAGATCTCCATACTTGTTCAACCACTCTTATATCTTTGACTAAATGTTTTGGTCCAATAAAAGGATGTCACTTTAATATGTCATTGAATTTGCTCAATAATTAAAGCAAAAATCAAAAACGTTGCCCCTGTAACTCGTTAGTCGGTGCAAAAGGCCGTGGGTCGTCTATAAGCGCCACATGCTTTTTAAAAAAACAAAAACATGAAAACTAGGATTAGGACTTATAGCAATAGCAATCAAAACGCACAAGATCTAATTTAATTGTACACTGTATAACATCTGCATCTAACACTAGAAAAAGTTGATGGTCTTGCACAAGTAAATAATGGCTTTATACAGTTGATAATATTATAATAGATCTCAGCTACGCCTTGCTTCTTATGCACTGACATGTATACTTGCAGGGTTATCCCGATGCTTAGTTAATGTCTTACAATATTTACACATGTACCTACTGCAGCTTGTCGCACATATCGAGATGTTGTCGTTTATTACATACTAAAACTCTATGTCTGCATTCTCTGCCTAACAGCTTGCCACTTATTTTAAAGAATCTCGTTCCTTACATTGTTCCTTATTTAGAGGTTAATTTACTAGCTACACATAGTTTGCTCAGGTTGTTACTTGCAATATTCCCTTTTCTTTAAATGGTAACAAAGGATTCCCTTTCAAAGGATTTTCCTTAAAACAAGGATTTCCTTAAAAGCCTAAAAGTCGAAATAACAATTAGCATGTATTTCTTTTGAGGTTACAAATACATGCGTTACAAATAGCGCTTGTAAAATTAGAAACAACTACCAACAGGTGCATTACTTATTATCATTACTAAGCATGATGACTTGAGATTTAAATTAAATGGTATTAAGAATTGAGCTTACCCTAGAGTCTTATGAGGCTTCGCAATTAAAAAGAAGCCAAAATTTTCAAGGCATAATTTATATGTGCCTGTCATCTTCACTAAAAGAAGCGCATGAATATAGCTGTTTCAAAACCTCTGTGATTCCACATGCTACTTGTCACACCGGCAACAATGATTGTTGCTGAACCCGGCTGGGCTGTTTACTAAATTTAGTTTATGGCGATGGGCTGGATGTTGTCTATGTTCAAGTTTCACTCTTGTCATGTGACATTTGTTTCCGAGTGTATGAATGCATATTGGGTCATTTTTGTCAAATAGCTATTTTGCCATTACTCGTTCCATTCCTTTTGAAACAATTGATGATATTGCATTCTAAGTACACCTCCTTTAGTGATGATACTTCTGTATAGGTTTCCATATTGGCAGGCGTCTTTTGCAAGTTTATGTACAATTTCGGTATGATACCGCTATGGCCTTTTACCCAGTAAATTACTATTTTAATATTTTGAGATCTTACCTGTTCCAAAATATACAGGGTGAGTCATCTCCGCGGGTAAGGCCGATTGTGCCTTTACGAGTAACGATATTTCGAAGCGGGTTTTTCCTTTTGATAGTTGCTCATTTGAAGCACTTTTAAAAATATTTTGTATTATACAGTATGTTTTATAACTTGGTGGCTGACCATAGTTATAGTTTTTTAAATGGAACACCCTATATAGTATTCCCCGTATAATTTTTAGTCAAAAAGTAATAAGATTGTATAGGTCTAAAGTCTAAAGTTTTCGACCTATTACCATTTTTCTGAAAAATTTAATATTTATTATATACTAAATTTATATTTCTCGAAAACGACGTACTAGATGCACAAATTTTTTTGCAGTATTGTTCGCAATAAGAAGTCCTAATAGAAGCATATTTTATTTTTTTTTTCAGTTACTAACTGCATGTGCAGAGAACTAGATTAAAATTACATGACACGTTTTTGCATAAAAATAATTTTTTTCAAATGGAACGCCCTAGATATCATTTTATTTTTGAATTGATTATTAAATTTCACATCAAAAACATGTAAGATGTTATTACTTTAAAAGTGACCGTTAATTACTGAGCTATTGTCCTTTTTTGATAATTTTGTTAGTTTTTGTATAAAAGTCAATTGTTTCAAATATAATAGCCTGTATATCAGTTCATTTTTGAATTTCTTATTAAATTTCACATCAAATACATGTAGGATGTTAATACTTCAAGAGTGACTATTAATGAGCTATTGTCGCTTTTTGATCAAAACAATTTCTGTTTCATGGTATATATTAATATAGCAAAGCATGCCGTGAAATTAGCTGTGATCTTGATAGATGACGTTTAATAAGTTACTTTTTAGTACACGTGCAATTTGTTGATGCTATTAATCTTAAAATAATTGAGTGATTTTATAATGAGGCTTTCTAAAGAAGAGCTTATAGATATGATTTTTGAATTGGGGTAGTCAAAAAAATTATTTATTAGCTCAGAGAGTTTGTTGCTTATTTTGTTATTTTGAAGTTTTTTTTTTACTAATTACAGATCCGTTGATACCTGCTAATTCCTGTTTCTGCACTTACTATACTTAGGGTATTAATTTGTTTTGTTTTAAAAGTTGTTTATTGTACCATATTCTATATATTTTATGAAATATATTGCTGGCATAGAGTGTTTTGTAAGTACAATTTATCCAATATTTGTATAAATATATATAGAAATGAGACACTTTCCAAAATTATAGAAATAAAAGAAAAAATAAGAGTAATGATGTATTATATATTTTTGGAAGGCAGTTTTATAAACAATTTAAAATCTTAAGCTAGTAAACAGTCTTCCCCCAATACGTATAAAAATCATATTTCTGAGCTAATTTTTAGAAAAATTTATTATAAAATCATGCTTGTCAACTGAGTAACAACTTATTAAATGGCATCCATTCAATTATCAATGTTGCAACAAATATCATGGGTCGTTATATCGTATTTAAAGAAAAAACATGAAGTTGGCAAAATTATATCAAAAAACCACAATAGCTCTATAATAGTCACTTTTAAAGTATTAACGTCTTACATGTTTTTGATGTGAAATTTAATAAGAAATTCAAAATATACAGAGTGTTCTATTTGAAAAAATTAACTTTTATACAAAAACGTATCATGTAATTTCAATCCAGTTTTCTGTGCATGTAATTAGTAACTGAAAAATATAAAATATGCTTCTATTAAGACGTCTTATTATGAGCAATACTACAAAAAATTGGGTCCATCTAATACGTCGTTTTCGAGATATATAATTTTATACAAACATTGAATTTTTCAGAAAAATGGGAATAAGTCGAAAACTTTAGACTTTAGGCCTATACTATCTTATTGCTTTTTGACTAAAAATTATACGGGGAATACAAAAATGTAATAATATATAGGATGTTCCATTTAAGAAACTATAACTATGGTCAGCCACCAAGTTATGGAACACTCTGTATAATACAAAATATGTTTAGAATGTGCTCCTGATGAGCAGCTATCTCAGGGAAAAAACTGATATATATATATATCCAGAATAATAGGGTTCATTTGTAGTTAGAATTTCTTGCTGATGAGGGATTGCATTACGGCTTTAAAATCTGACAAGATTGTTAATTTCCTCACTTTTAAATTTGCGCAATATCACAGTGCTCCTAGATTTGCTGCAGCCTCAGCAGTAAATATTGATACATCCGCGTCGAATTCATACCTTCTCGAAGTGTTGTGGCAGTCATACAGGGCGCATCCACATCCATTGTTCGTATTGGAGGCGTCTGTAAATATAAGAAAAAGTATCTTGTCATGTACAGGCTGCCTAATATATGGGGGAGTATGATGTGTCTCTGTGTATATAAGTCAAGTAGTTATTGATTACTTTATGGAGAGGTAGATATTGTCGGGAATCAAGTTTCGAGATGGACAGGACTGGACCGTAGGTTTTCGAAAATGATAGGAAGCTTCTTTTTCTTCCAATATACATGAGTTAAGTCCAGTATCGTTAAATGGTTTATTTTTTTTAATAATAATCATCGAAGCCTTTTGCTTTAATGAAGTAATAATATATACCTATTCTTGCTAGATATTGCCTGCGTAGTTCTTGAGCCTCTTTCTGGAGTACAGGTATATAGGTGTTGATTTCATAGCCCCAACACATAAACGGAGAGCTTTGTTTTGAATAATGTCTAATCTAAGTTTTTATTGCTGTTGCTTGCATATAAAGTGCAGCCATAGTCGAAAACAGATCTTATGTACGCTTTATAGATGTTCATTAACATTGAATAATCTGCATCCCATCTAATTCTAGATTACATTTTCATTAAATTTAGTGTTTTCTCAAATTTTGATGTGAAATCATTTATGTGCGTTGTCATTTCATTGTATTCCAAATTTTCTGGTTGTATTGTAAATTTTTGGATATGAATATGTCCGAGTTGAGCTTGACAGGTTTAGCAAGACTAAGAATAGTGTCCGGATAATTTTTAATTTATCACAAAAAAGTATGATACAGTTTATATAAATACATGTCAGTTATTGAAATGCAAACGAGCCTATTAAAGACAAATTTAGGCAAATAAAATGAGATATTTGAAATGAAAGAATAATATCAATGGAAGCTGCCAATAGTGGAGCGGGAGTTATTAACTTTGAATGTCTCGGGAAATGAATTACACTTTCGACAGAAAAGTTAATTTAACACCTATATCATTCAATTGCTTCATTTAGTGAATCATTTTGGTTGGATATTATTTGATGTTAGAACTTTTAATAGAAATCCTTTATTTTTCCTATACAGGAACTACACACATCAACATAATCTAAGGATATTTCTTATTTGATTAAAAAAAAGAATTTAGTGCATCTTTTTACCCATTGTTGTATCGAAAGTTAAATGTAAAATAAGCTATGAATGAAATTAACTTAAATTAATATTTAACATAAGTTTAATAATAATTTATTAACTAGAAATTAGAAATTCTACAAAATGGAACTAAACAACAATTCAAAATTAATCTTATATTGAATTAAAAAATTTGAAGATTAAGGAATTAATAAAGAGTGGGACCTCCTCTGGAGTTTAAAACCGCCCTACATCTTCTTGGCATAGACAGAATAAGATTGTCCAAGTCTTCTTGTGGAAGAAGATTCCACTGTGCTGAAAGAAGTTCTTGCAGTTGCCGTCGATTTTGTATAGCGTCCATATGTGGCAGGCATCTTCTCTGAAGCATATCCCATGCATGCTCAATGGGATTGAGGTCTGGGGATTGAGCTGGCCATGGCAAAACTTCAATTCTTGCTTCATTGAACCAATCGGTAACAACTCTTGCCACATGTGGTCGTGCATTGTCATGTATAAGGGTTAAATTTCGGCCCAACGCTTCTGCAAATGGCTGAACAACAGGTTCAAGAATATTCTGGATATATTGCTCAGCATTTAAGAATTGATCTAGAAAACCGAGATCAGTTTTCCTACCCAGCATAATTCCCGCCCATATCATTACAGTACCACCTTTGTAGCTGTGCACTTCTTGGGCATGCTGTAGCCTTGCTGCATTACCAGGCTGACGCCAGACTCTTAATCTGCGAGTATCTGGTCTTAATCCGAATCGCGACTCGTCAGAAAAAAGTATAGTCGACCATTGTTCTCGAGTCCAGTTTAAGTGTTCTCGAGCCCAGTTTACTCGATGTCCTCGATTTCCCCTGGTTAATGGTTGAACCCTAAGGGGGCGTCGGGAGTGAAGATTGACTTCTCTTAAACGACGCCTGATGGTTTGGCTGTGGACTGTCACGTTATGCACTGCCTGGAGACGCGATTTTAACTCAGTAGCAGTTAGTGAACTCTGTCGGCGAACCTGAAGAGTAATGTACCGGTCCTGAATAGCAGTGGTGGCACGTCTTCTTGCAAGATGTTGTTCCCTGGGATTACCTGTATCTCTGTAACGTTGCCATAGTCGGCTAATTACGCTCTGTGTTGTACTTAGACGCTCCGCTACGTCAACTTGTCTTACTCCAACTTCCAGCATTCCAACTGCCCTATTCATTTCGTCAGTATGCAAATGACGACGTCTATTTTGTTCATTCATGTTTGCTTTTAACGCAATTTATGCTTACACTTATCAATGGGTACTAATTTTTGTGTAACAACGCAGATATGGTGGCAGAAGCAACACACTAAAGTTAAAATTCAAAACATTTTACGATTTAGCATTAACTGTACTTGTTTAATGGATACTTTTGACAGATAGTTGTTTATAGGTTACCTAGCAACCAAACTAAACAACAAAAGACAATATTAACGGAAGTAAAATCAAGCAAATAAAATAAAAATTGATATCCTTAGATTATGTTGATGTGTGTATTTCGGTAAATTTAAATTATTTCTATTTTATAAAGGACTAAATGTATATCAGTTAGGGGGCATATATAAATGACTCAGTCTCAGGATTTGACGTATCCTTGTCATTACCTACGAGCATTCGTTAAGTGGCTAGGTACTCTTCAGTAATTTCAAGTTTGCTGTATTGTTTAAAAGATACTCACTTTCTAATTTCCATACTTTTCTAATGTAATCTGCTAATTCTAATTTTCTAATTTAAAGAAATGAAGAAAATAATTTTGTTTTTAAGCATTATCAGTAAATTATAATCAATATTTATGCTCTAATTTGGAAGGACAAGTGAAAATGTTTTTATGTGGAAAATTTCTTCTGCTGTCAAATCACATCCTATCTACAAATTCGATTAGATTTTACAGTAAGAAACCGTTTTATTTTCTATATTCTGTAATTCAAGTTTGAGTAAATTAAAATCAATATTTATGGTCTAATTTGGAAGGATAAATGGCAATGTTATTATTGCTGTCAAATCACGTCCTGTGTACAAATTCTATTAGATTTTATGGCCAGAAACCGTTTTATTTTCTGCATAGTAATTTCCATTACAATTTATTAGATTCAATTAATATCTAGACGGTTATACAATTTTTTGTGCTCATTTCTAGTCAATTTTGCTGTCATATCTAATATAGTACAGCTATTATATTTTTAATTGATTAAAACGCTTCGTATTGTTCGTCACATTTTTTAATAGAGTTTCACGCGAATTAAACCGTATCTTTTTTTTTTATTATGAGCGTTGTCACGTTATAATATAGCGGTGAAAGGTGTGCCATCATACATGTTCAGAATTTATAATTTTAGGGAGCGTTTATAATTACGAAAATTACGGTACATAAACGCATGCAAGCTTCCCGTGTATATTGAAAAAGATATGGTAATTTATAAGATATGAACGCTTCCTTTGTGTCACGGTTACAACTTGTGTAATCCAAGTACCTACCGACTTTTCTATATAAGCATATATGTGTTGCCTATTCATTTTTTCTTTTCCTATACAGGTCAGTCCTAGTCAAATTGCATAGTGAATTAAAGTAACTTTTGGTATTGATTTGAATTTTTTGTAAATTCTCAAAATTAATTGTTTGATATAACTTCTATAATATGTTGATTGCAATATGCTATTATATTAAATACACTACCAACTATCTCTTCAAACATGAATCGCCTTCTTACGTCCGCTTACATACTTTTTTACCAATTTGCTTTAAAATGCGAGCACTGGCATGATGCTTTTTCTAGTGTTCGATGTCCTAAACTTTTGACGAACCCCTATACCGCATGTGTCAAATATCATTAGGTATAGGGATTCAATGTTTACGTGCAATCTATACGTATGAATGTAATACGTGACAACGTGGTACCCCTACTGTCCGTCACCAATGCCGACAACAACCGACATCACAACGATATTCTCCGATCCCGACCCAGATTTTACATTCAATGTTTAGCAGGAAACACGTTGCGGTCCGTGGCCGTCTTATTACTGGAACGGGAAACATCAAATGTCTTGCTGTGCAGGGAGGAATCCTTTTTTATTTATTTTATTATGGTTATTTTTTAATTTTATTAGAATTACGCTTTTGTTTGTGTCATGCAGCGTGAACGCAGCTTAGTAATTCTCTGCATTTACTGAAAGCAAAAAGAAAAACAAATCCTTGCAACTCGTAAATATTATTTCTGAACGCATTAGAAACACCCGAGTCGGTGGTCCAATGCTTACTGCGAACTTGTATTTGTGAGCCTGCATCAGTTGCCGCGTTGTTGGCATTGGAAAGGAAAGTAGGGGGCCACGTTGCCACGTATTGTATGGATTGATCGCCTATGGCTAATGAAAATTGACACATGCTGTATACAGGCTGTCCCAGATAGTGTGCTCACCATTGGGATCTCGTGAACGGTAAGAGATAGAGAGTTGGTTAAATGAGACAAAATGTACGTGACACCTGGGTTTATTTTTTTAAGCAAAAAAACTTTTAAAAAAATGAACGATACGTGCGCTATAGGGTAAAAACTAAAAATCGGCAATTTTAATTTCGTCGTTTAACTTATTTCATGTAAAAGATACCGAAATACTATTTTGACATTATGAAGGTACTTTTTTACGCAGAATTCAAATTTGGTATTGCAACCTCTGAAGCTTTTATACGTTTCGAGATTTTTGTACAAAGTTTCTTATTTTAAATACAAATCGTAGGCGGCTTTGACTGTATCAAAAAGAGCATAATTTGCTGATTTCAATGATGTATAACACTTTGGGTTTATTTGTAGAAATAACAAAGTTATAATGATATTTGTGCAATTTTTGGTATCCTTATGAATGCATAGGCTATACATCAGAGGCAGCATTGAATTATTAAGACAATAAGTAGTATCTGTCAAATTTATTTACAAGCAAGTTACGTATCGGTTTATTTTTGTGTTATTTAGTCTGCTATTTTGTTCGTTTATTTAAAAATCACCGCATTTGTTGTTTTGGTTCGTTTTATTACTTGTTTATTGTTGTTCACGTTATGGAAAAATTTAATAATGAAGAGAAATATGATATGCTTCAAAGTTACATATTGGCTCACAAAAATTCAAGGAATGCAGCTAATCATTATTTGGAGTTGTACCCAGATCGACGGCAACCACACGAAACTTTATTTCGAAGATTAGAAGTAAATCTAAAAACATACGGTGCCTTTAGTAAACCGAAAAGAAATAGAAAAAGATTAGATGAGGAAACCCAAGTTATTGTATTAAATCAGGTGCGTGAAAATCCAAAAGTTTCCACAAGAGAAATAGAAAACAACACCGGAATCCCTAGAACATCAGCCCATAGAATATTAAAAAAGCATCGATATCATCCTTACAAAGTCCACATTAGCCAAGGACTCCAACCAGGAGACGCAGAGAGGCGGACTCGTTTCTGTCATTGGTACATTAATCAGAATAACAACAATGTTACATTTCTGTTTAATGTGTTGTGGTCAGATGATTCTCGATTTACGAACAATGGGTTATTTAACAGAAATAATATTCACTATTGGGGGACAGAAAATCCTCATGCTCTACATGAAGCTCGACATCAAGAACGTTTTGGGTTCAATGCGTGGTGCGGTATTATCGGCAGAAGAATAGTTGGACCTATTATCTTCAATAACAATTTAACGAGTGAACGCAATTTGAACTTACTTCAAGGTGAAATAGAAGATCTTCTAGACGATATTCCGCTTAATCTAACTGCGAATATGTATTTCCAACAGGATGGGCCACCAGCACAAAATGCTCACATTATTACGAATTACCTAAATAATAGATTTGGTAATCGGTGGATTGGTAATCGAGGACCCATTTCATGGCCTGCACGTTCCCCAGACTTAACCGCAATGGATTTTTTCCTTTGGGGTTACATAAAAAATAAGGTGTATAAAACACAATTTAATAATGTGGAGGAACTGCAAGCTTGTGTTTTAAGAGAGTTTCATCGGATAAATGGACGTATTTTAGAAAAAGTGATTAATTCCACACTAAGAAGAGCTCAGTTATGTATCAATAACAATGGAGGACTTTTTGAGCATTTAATGTAATTTATCTATTTACTAGTAGTAAATAAATAGTTAGGTATGTGAAGTTAGTGTTTTATTTACTTTTCAGTCATTTTTGTATTTTGTTTCCAGGAATAGGTAAGTATAAAACAAAAAAATATGCTAATTATTCTTGTAACTTTGTTATTTCTACAAATAAACCCAAAGTGTTATACATCATTGAAATCAGCAAATTATGCTCTTTTTGATACAGTCAAAGCCGCCTACGATTTGTATTTAAAATAAGAAAGTTTGTATAAAAATCTCGAAACGTATAAAAGCTTCAGAGGTTGCAATACCAAATTTGAATTCTGCGTAAAAAAGTACCTTCATAATGTCAAAATAGTATTTCGGTATCTTTTACATGAAATAAGTTAAACGACGAAATTAAAATTGCCGATTTTTAGTTTTTCCCCTATAGCGCACGTATCGTTCATTTTTTAAAAGTTTTTTTATTTAAAAAAGTAAACCCAGGTGTCACGTACATTTTGTCTCATTTAACCAACTCTCTATCTCTTACCGTTTACGAGATCCCAATGGTGAGCACACTATCTGGGACACCCTGTATATATATATATTTTGCTGCCTATCATGGAATTCTTTTCAAACTCTTTTTTTTACACAAAAGTTGGACAGTGAAGAGCGAGATAGATATTGTAATTAAACCTTCTTAAAATTATTTTAAACTCCGCGGAGGAACAATATGGTTAACGAGCGCAACATTTTTATTGTGACCGTCTATAATACTCTTTTGAAGGGACAATGGATAAGTTTGGCATTATTTCCAAAGTCTACTATCGTTGAGGACAAAACGAAAATATCTTTTTCAAAACATGTCAATAACTCCAAAATAATTCAAATGGGCACACTTACACAATAATAATGGAAATGGCCTTAAAATTTAATTTGATATTGATTTGGCACCAGAAAATAAATGCAGTTTGAAGCAAGGGTACGTGTTATTTTAATTGCTTATAGGGGAATAGTTTAACTTTGTAACAGGATCATTTAACGTTTTCAATATGTTATCTACAGACATGATATCATTGGTACTAGCGTCATCGGTGAAATGTACGGATAACCATCGGATTTGACATGGGCGTAAAATTTTATGGATTTTTGTATTACAAAATACTTGAAACTCGCATATTCGCTAATTCGTTTCGGACTATGAGCAAAGTAATTATAGATATATCTTGTGAGCTTCTCTATATACGGAGGTAGCTTTTCACATGCATATGAAGCGCACAAATGGAAGGAGTGACATATACATTTCATTACAAAAAGCTTTGGAATGCCATTTTGCAATAAAGTCATTACTGAGCGATGCTGTCCTGCCATAACATTTGCCCCATCAGATGCAAAATCGACCAGATTTCTTTTATACGGAATTTCGTGTTTTTCAAAAAAAAGGGACAATATGGTTATATATACTAATCACGTCGGCTGCTATAATTTCAATTACCTAAAGCTAAAAAATTATCACAAATGGTGTTACTGTTATTTATTCTTACGCATATACAAAGATGTTTAATATTGCTCGTATCAGTCGACTCATCAACAATAAGGGAAAATTTGTTCGTCCGGAGATGATCACATAATACTTGCATATTTTCGTATCCCAGTACATTTTTAACGATTGCAGTAGTTTTCCTTCTTGCACAGGCTAGTCTTTGGGCAATTTTTGAATCATGGCATACTGCGGCAACGACCTTGGTCAAGTGATCCATAGTAGTAAGTGGTAAATTATGTTCGTCGATGAAAGCAGATAGACGCATTTCTCCTATAACATGTATATAAAAAAATAAAAAATAAAGTTATGTTTAAATAAAGTAATTACCCTTTTTACTTCTTCCTCTAATATAGAAGGAGCAGCAGTTGCAAACGCTTCTAATGTGGGTTGTTTCGAAATCGAATTTCCACTAATGATATTTATATTTTTGTCGCATGAACTGCATTTTGCGTACTGAAACCCCTTTTCACTTTTTTTAACCAGCTTTTAAAAGTATCTATCGTTTCCAACTCTTTTTTAAAAGTCGGTTGTATTTCCTTTTTACTTTCTTATACGTAGTATAAGGAAGTATTGTGATGATGAAAATTTTCGACCTCGAGATTTTTGCAGATGTCGAAGTTTTGAGGTCCCCTGATACCAAAAAAGTGGTTTTTAAAAAATGTCTGTGTGTGTGTCTGTGTGTCTGTGTGTGACCACGATAGCGGTCAAACCGCTGGAAATATCAATTCCAAATTTTGTATTTACGAATATAATCTCCCTCTTGAGAACTGATTAGATTTTGAGCAAAATCGGCAGACCGGAAGTAGTAGTTTACTTCTGTGACAAAATCGAAATTTGCAAATATTTCGTCAATTACTAAGTTTAGACTAATTTATAAAGAATTCATAAGTATTTAAAACTTAATTTCCAATATCTTTTATATAAAAAAAATTTCTAAATTCGGACCGGAAGTATCACTTTTACTCTTACCGAATAACGATTTTTTGCAAATATGTCGTAAATTATGCATTCTATATATATTTATGAAGAGTACAAAAGTATTTAGAGTTGGATTTGGAATAGTTTTTGTATAAATGAAATTTCAAAATTCGGACCGGAAGTAACACTTTCATACGTAGAAGAAAGTCGTGTGGTGGCCACACCTCATTGTTTTACTTTCTTATACGTAGTATAAGGAAGTATTGTGATGATGAAAATTTTCGACCTCGAGATTTTTGCAGATGTCCACGTTTTGAGGTCCCCTGATACCAAAAAAGTGGTTTTTAAAAAGTCTGTGTGTGTGTGTATGTGTGTGTGTGTGTGTATGTGTGTATGTGTGTATGTGTGTCTGTGTGTGTCTGTGTGTGTCTGTGTGTGTGTCTGTGTGTCTGTGTGTCTGTGTGTGTGACCACGATAGCGGTCAAACCGCTGTAGATATCAATTCCAACTTTTGTATTTACGAATATAATCTCCCTCTTGAGAAGTGATTAGATTTTGAGCAAAATCGGCAGACCGGAAGTAGTAGTTCACTTCAGTGAAAAAATCGAATTTTGCAAATATTTCGTCAATTACTAAGTTTAAACAAATTTATAAAGGATTCAAAGGTACTCAAAATTAAATTTGAGAAAAATTGTATTAATAAAGTTTTTCGAAATTCCTACCGGAAGTAGGTCTTTTACTCTTATCGAAAATCAGTTTTTTGCGAATATCTCCCAAGTCATGCTTTCTAGGCAGGCACATTACGAGTATAAAAGTATTTAGAATGTACTTTTAAATATCTTTTGTATAAAAAAAATTTCAAAATTCAGGCCGGAAGTACCACTTTTACTCTTATCGAATAGCGATTTTTTGCAAATATGTCGTAAGTTATGCATTCCATATATATTTATCAAGAGTACAAAAGTATTTAAAACTATATTTGCAATATTTTTTCTATATATGAAATTTCAAAATTCGGACCGGAAGTAGCACTTTTACTCTTAGCGAGGAGCACTTTTTTGATATCTTGCGAAGTATGCATTCTATAGCGATTTATTAAGAGAATGAAAGTACTTAGAATAGGATTTTGAATAAGTTTTGTATTAAGAAAATTCTTAAAATTGTACAGTTTGAAACGCTCATACGTATAAGAAAGTCGTGTGGTGGCCACACCTCATTTTTAATAACGCCGGAGCTACTACCTTCGTTGCTACTATCACTATCACTCATTTTTGTTAGTTAATTAATAAAAAAGCACGACTAGATTTCTACATTCAATCTACTAAAATAAAA
The DNA here is from genome assembly GCA_963170755.1 of Amphimallon solstitiale. Taxonomy (NCBI): domain Eukaryota; kingdom Metazoa; phylum Arthropoda; class Insecta; order Coleoptera; family Scarabaeidae; genus Amphimallon; species Amphimallon solstitiale. The sequence continues at coordinate 46,043,866 of OY720676.1, read as the reverse complement.
TTGAGGGAATAGGAAGTTGTACGTATATATAGTGTTTGCTCGGTGATTTCCCTATATACATGTATTTAGGTGAATACCCTTATATTGAAGTGAATTTAATGAGTGACAATTGCTATCTATCTATTTTGATTTCCTTTTCTTTCTTTATTATCAGTTTTAAGTAAATACATTGTTTCTTAGAGTAAGACAAGGAAAATGAGAAACAGTTTTTCCTTAAAAATACTAATATTAGTAAAAATAGTAACACCCAAAGTAACTGCCTATCTGTTTATAGGTAGCTAACATCCGTCAGATTGGTTATTCTAATTTATTTATTTGTTGTGCAGATTAGCCATTTAAGAATTGAAATATTTCGGTAGAATTCCATAGCACTTCGGTAGATCGGTAGATTATACCTAAATTCGGTAGATCTACCGAAAAATCGGTAGGGTTACCATCACTGATCCCTATATATACTACCCAAATCTAACCGGACCCTGAAGGGTGACAGACTAATTACCTAAAATTACAATAATCTGTACAAACTGGACTCGGGTGATTTGGTGAAGAGCCTATCTTCTAAGGTTACACCTTAGCCAAAAATACTACGTTTAACATTCTTTTACTTTCTTATACGTCGTATAAGGAAGTATATTGTGATGACGAAAATTTTCGACCTCGAGATTTTTGCAGATGTCCACGTTTTGAAGTCCCCTGATACCAAAAAAAGTGGTTTTTAAAAAAATGTCTGTGTGTCTGTCTGTGACCACGATAGCGATCAAGCTGCTGTAGATATCTATTCCAAATTTTGTATTTACGTATATAATCTCCCTCTTGAGATCCGATTAGTTTTTCAGTAAAATCGGTAGACCGGAAATTTTGCAAATATTTCGTCAATTACTAAGTTTAAACAAATGTATAAAGAATTCAAATGTACCCAAAATAAAATTTGAGACAAATTGTCTTAAAAAAGTTTTTCAAAATTTCAACCGAAAGTAGGTCTTTTACTCTTATCGAAAATCAGTTTTTTTCTCGCAAGTCATGCTTTCTAGGCAGGTACATTACGAGTATAAAAGTATTTAATTATAATTTTAAATATCTTTTGTATAAAAAAAATTTCAAAATTCGGACCGGAAGTACCACTTTTACTCTTACCGAATAGTAATTTTTTGCAAATATGTCGTAAATTATGCATTCTATATATATTTATTAAGAGTACAAAAGTATTTAGAGTTGGATTTGCAATATTTTTTGTATACATGAAATTTCAAAATTCGGACCGGACGTAGCACTTTTACTCTTAGCGAGTAGCACTTTTTTTCGAATATCTTGCAAAGTATGCATTCCATAGCGATTTATTAAGAGAATGAAAGTACTTAGAATAGGATTTTAAATAAGTTTTGTATAAAAAATTCTTAAAATTGTGTTGTTTGAAACGCTCATACGTATAAGAAAATCGTGTGGCGGCCACACCTAATTTTTTGTTTTGTATAGATTTCTACTGAAGATGGCAACTTAGTTGCCGAAATACGTATATTTATATATATTTTTTGTGGTAAGGGATTTTTCCTTTTGCATTTCATTTCACATTATTATTATTATTGTTATTATTTTTTCTTTTTTCTTGTACTGATTACCACAATTGCAGAAAGACATAGTTATTATCCATTCGTTTATATTTATTTAAGAAATAAGTGGCAATATCATACTCCAGAATAGTACAATTAAACCACCTCCTTAATTATGGAAGTATTATATTGTTATGTATTTTCCCTTGCCAACGATATCAAAAAAATAAAAAAAAAATGAGGTGTGGCCACCACACGACTTTCTTATACGTATGAGCGTTTCAAACTATACAATTTTAAGAATTTTTTTATACAAAACTTATTCAAAATCCTATTCTAAGTACTTTCATTCTCTTAATAAATCGCTATAGAATGCATACTTTGCAAAATATTCGAAAAAAAATGAGGTGTGGCCACCACACGACTTTCTTATACGTATGAGCGTTTCAAACTATACAATTTTAAGAATTTTTTTATACAAAACTTATTCAAAATTCTATTCTAGGTACTTTCATTCGCTTAATAAATCGCTATAGAATGCATACTTTGCAAGATATTATCAAAAAAGTGCTCCTTGCCAAGAGTAAAAGTGCTACTTCCGGTCCGAATTTTGAAATTTCATATATACAAAAAATATTGCAAATCCAGTTCTAAATACTTTTGTACTCTTGATAAATATATATAGAATGCATAACTTACGACTATTTGCAAAAAATCGCTATTCGATAAGAGTAAAAGTGGTACTTCCGGTCTGAATTTTGAAATTTTTTTTATACAAAAGATATTGTAAATTATGTTTTAAATACTTTTATACCCGTAACGTACTTGTCTAAAAAGCATGACTTGCGAAATATTCGCAAAAAACTGATTTTCGATAAGAGTAAAAGACCTACTTCCGGTAGGAATTTCGAAAAACTTTTTAAATAAAATTATTCTCAACTTTAATTTTAAGTATATATGAATTCTTTATAAATTTGTTTAAACTTAGTAGTTGACGAAATATTCGCAAAATTCGATTTTTTCGCTGAAGTAAACTGCTACTTCCGGTCTACCGATTTTACTGAAAAACTAATCAGATCTCAAGAGGGAGATTATACACGTAAATACAAAATTTGGAATTGATATCTACAGCGGTTTGGCCGCTATCGTGGTCACACACACACACACAGACAGACAGACACACAGACACACAGACACACAGACACACAGACATTTTTTAAAAACCACTTTTTCGGTATCAGGGGACTTCAAAACGTGGACATCTGCAAAAATCTCGAGGTCGAAAGTTTTCATCATCACAATACTTCCTTATACTACGTATAAGAAAGTAATATCTATCCATAATACTAGTCTGCAACATTTGTCTAATTCAAACTCAGGCATTGACGTTGGTGAAAGGAGTAGATATGGTACGTTTTAATCTATTAAATTAAGACCAGATACCAAAGCATTTTATTGCACGCGTTTCTGCTAATGTTACACCCACAGTCTTTCAAATTTATTTTAGAAACATGCTTGCGGATACTTTGTTAGATAACGATAGAATAGATGGCAATTATAATTACAAGTTTATGTGTTAACAAAGTGGCAGGAAAGATATAAACTATGGTATGTTTATTATTTGCATTGTCTGTTTATGCATATTGTTTATTTTACTGCTTGTCGTTTTAATTATTTTCATTCGAACAAAAACACTTTTGTACAATACAATATCGTGTTGAGTGTGTAGCAATTAGGAACAACAACTTGGAACGAACTGTTGCGCCGGCCGATGAGTCTGTGTCTCCGTTTAACCATAACATCAACAGATTTAACGCTTTCGCAATCGTTGAAACATGTTTGAGTAAATAAGTTCTAAATATAAACGATCTATTACTTATTTCATCTATTTACTGTATTTACACATAAATTCCTAAGTATAATGGTTTTACAGAACAACGCATTTATAAACTATTAATTCGTGTTATACATATTATATGAAATAAATTAGAAAGATTTTATATATTATACTTATTTATTAATAATATGGTTGCATTGTTGTTGATTGTGTACCTACCTACAACCTATGAACTACCTTTAGGATATCACGTATGTATGTGGTTTAGTAAGGTATGCATTGAAGCAAGGATATTAATTTTATTTTTACAGTTTTGTCAGATTTTAGTGTGACATTAACTATCCAGTGATTTAAATGTAATTCGCAGATCCAGTATATATATTTAGATTATATAACTTGATATACGTATATTACATATACTGATTAATGATCGTAGTATGCATTTGGATTACATAAACGTCAAAATGTGTTTTCTTTGTAGTCGTACTACTAAATCATTGTTGAGGTAAAACCTCTCGTAAAGACGTTCGTTCATTTTTGTGATTTTAGGAAACAATATTTTCTTTATATTGGCTAAAAATAATAGCTGGTGCCAATTAAATCTAGGGGTGGAATTTCATATTTGAAAAAGAACGTCATCGGGCTCCAAATGTTTATCGGTTGCCAAGTTATATACATTTTATTAGACGACAAACAGTAATAACTTAAAGGTTAGGTTGTAGTTTTCCTGTTCTAAAGTGTTTCAATTTTATCATACGAATTGACGGAATATTTGTAATGTATTTTTTTGACTTGAGAAAAAGAAGCGATTTATTGAATATGATGAATTAATTTTCCAAGGACTTTTGGTGTCTATTGGCATTGTCAAATTTGTACACTATTTTAATATGTATACGAAAAGTCTTTCTCGGATTAAATTATCTAGACGATTTGGTAGGTAACAACTCTATGGTTCGTTAGCCCAGCCAAACATTAACGAAAAACCTTCTTTGGTGAATGAATTCGCGAAATTCATATGGATTTTTATCCGCCCAACGATGTAAATTTTCGTTCCAAAGAATACGTCTTCAGACTTAATGAATTTTGCATAAATTTACTTCAAATTGTGTTGCCAAAATGCATATGAAATAGGTTACCATTTTTAAGGGGGGGGGAGACCTTTGGAAAAATGATGTTGTTCTAAATTATTTAAGTATTGAACATATTCTCGAGCATTTTCATAAATTTGGAAAGGTAGAAGTCGACAACGCCAGACTGAAAATTAGTGTTAATGGAAGTACCAAAACAGTTCGACAGTCACGCACCAGAAACCTCAAAAGTCCTTTTATACTTCATCTCCTGATCGCCGTATCAGTCATACTAGCAATGTTTATATATAACAAGTATCATAAGCGTAAACGGTACCTACCGAAGTAAGTAGCAGACATGTTCACTATAAATTGAGGACTATCATAAACCATGCCATTATATGACATTGAACCCGGTACTCTCGATTTTTACTGCGAACGAGCGACCAACATTTTTGAAAACTGATTATGATTGGAGCTTCAGTATTTAGACACATATTTTTGATAAGCAACTTTGATCTCTTTCTTTACCGATACTCGAAGATACAAATTGGTTAAAATAATAAGCTTTCAATACATAGTTCCCAAACACGTCATACAATTTTCCATAAAACAGGTTACATGCGTGTTTACATCATTAATGCTTTCTAATAATGACCAATCAGTTGAAGTCAGTGCAATATATAACTTAGGAAAATCAGCCCGTTCAAAATTAAAGGATTTACAGTTTTGATTACTGATGAACACCTTGGGTTCTCTACCTCTATAATAAACAGATATTAATAATGCTGGATGATGCAAGTCTTACGTACACTGCAATGACGGAATTATCCCTACTTACTTCCAAAGTGCAGTACGAAGGAATTACGTCAAGTAAACGTCCATTACAGTTTACAATATTGTTAAATTGGCACAATCTATTAAAATTAACAAAACTACCTTTTATATATTTACATCATTAATAGCAGGATTATTACAGATAAATTACCCACTTAACGAGAGATAGGTATATGAGAAAGAACTACTCGTTATAAAGGATATTGCTGAACACAATGGTTTCCAAACATACGCAGATGATAGTATCTCAAGAAATATGCAACGTAAGAATGTAATTCTAAATTTCACAACTTTGTTATCTGAAAGTAATGAAGCCAAGAGATTTGTTGTCATACCTTTTCATAATATTTCGAAAAACTTCAATAACATTTAAAAAAATTTTGGTCTGCAAGGCGCGTTCAAATCATGTAATTTCGTTGAAAAGTCTTTTGGGCAGTCTTAAAGATAAAATTGAGGTAGAACAAAAATCTGGAATTTACGAAATTAATTGTAATAAACGTGAGAAGAAATATATTGGGCAGACGAGACGTTCGATTACAACTCGCTATAAGAGCACATTGCTCATTTCCGGTTTAGTAGGACAGCGAAGTCTAGTGTGGCTCGATATATTTTGGACACATACCATGATGTTCCAGCAAGCGCCCTCAAACTTATAAAGTAAGTGTAAAACAAATTATAGAGAATTATATAGCTATGAGAGTAAATACATACACAAAAATAGAAATAGATTAATGAATAGGTAAGGGGCCGATACCCCACAATCTTGTTTATACCGGGTGTCCCAGCGGCAGCCCATTATTGGTATCTAATAATGTTGATAGTGAATAATTTTTAATACAAAAATTGTAGATAATCATAAGCTCTGTAATTTAAACATATTTTTATGTATACAGAGTGTTCGACAATGACGAACCAACAGAAACTTATGTTTTTTTTTAAATAGAATGCTATGAATTTTTTTTACATTTTATGATAGTCCCTGAACGGCTGACTAAACTGACATCAACTTGTATTTGTCCGTTTTCACTTGTTTCTGAGATATGGCTATTTTTCGTTAAAAATTATACAACATTTGAAAAGTTGCTATAAAATAACGATTGATGATGAAATACCTATTACGGCCTCAATTAGTAGATATATCTTTTCAGTACGTGAAATTGACGTTTATTTCAGCATATCTATGCACGTTCTTTAGAATTACATACCATTCACTAAAGTTAAGAATTCAAAAAAAATTTAAGTGGAACACGCTGCTATATTTATACGTCATTGAAAAGTACTTAAAATTTACTAAATAAAATTATATACTTTCTTCCACCTGTGAGCGATATTGGAAAAGTTATAGGGTATTATATCTGAATAAACCCGATTACGACTTAAAAATATGAGTTGCCGTGACTTGCACTATAACTATAACTAAAATTAATCGTTATTTTTCTTTTACAAATAAGTAAGTTTTATTAAAATTTTAAAGCTCATGAAAAGTTTGGAAGTTCATGAATTAGCAATAATATAAAAAATATTGCAGACGCTATGTGTCAAAAATTGTTTAAAGTTAAACTTAGATTTATAGCTTCTCTTTAAAGGGAAGTAAGTACATGAATTTACGCTATGTGCAAAATGAAATATTTAAAATTGAAATTGATAGATATGGTCCATGTTTTGGGGGAAAGTGATTGGTTGTTGGCACAAAGATATACAACCGAAAATATCCAAATATGGGACTGCCATCGATGAATGCTTTTCAAAAATTGTTAACGATTTGAAGAAACTGGCAGTATTCCGTATGAAAGAGAAACGCAGATGGACATAATGTTCTTTTGTTATGCGTTCAAGAAAATCATCATACAAGCGTGCCTAAATTTTCTAGAGTCCTTGATGTTAGCAAAAACTTATTAAGACAACCTTAAAGAAGATTTTTTAATTTGTTGTATGATAACTTATAATTACTGTGATGCTTGGAAATAGTAACTTATATGTTCTTGAAAATATTGCGAAAGTTATACAAGTTTTCAGTAACGTACATTTAAATACGTGTAATGGTGGTTTGCTTTTCAAGTGAATTATAAATATAAGTATGACTACTTTAATTTTAAAGTAATTTAAAATTTGGTCTAAGTATGACGATAAACAATTTTATGACAGAGCGACTGCGATATTTGAACTATTGTTAGTTCATGAACTTCCAAACTTTTCATTTTATGAGTTTTAAAATTTTAATAAAAATTACTATAAAAAGAAAATATTAGAAGTAACTCTTTGCGAATAATTTTAATTATACGATGTGTAATTAAGTCAAGGCAAGTCATATTAAATTTATAAATCGTAATCGGGTTTATTCAGATATAATATACTATAACATTTGCAATATCGCACAGGCACTAGAAAGTATATATTTTTAATTAGTAAATTTTAAGTATTTTACTGTGACATATAAATATACAGGGCGTTCCATTTAATTTTTTTTAGAATTTCTAACTTTTGCGAAAAGTAAAAAACGTGCGTAGATATGCCGAAATAAACATCAATTTCACGTACTGAAAAGATATCTCTACTAATTGAGCGCATAATAGGTATTTCATCATCAATCGTTATTTCATAGGAACTTTTCAAATGCTGTACAATTTTTAACGAAAAATCGCCATATCTCAGAAACAGGTGATAATCGACAAATACAAGTTGATGTCAATTTAATCAGTCCTTCAGGGGCTATCATAAAATGTAAAAAAAAATGCATAGCATACCATTTAAAAAACAATAAGTTTGTGTTGGTTCGTCGTTGTCGAACAGTCTGTATAAATGAAAATATTTTTAAATTGCAGAGCTTATGATTATCTACAATTTTTGTATTAAAGATTATTCACTATCTACATTATTTGGACTTTACTGCTCCGCTGGGACACCCTGTATAAATTTGTGGTGTGAACAACGATACCGCTTTTCAGTACGGCTAGTTTCATAGAATATTAGAATTAGAGGATATGATTTTACTATTAAGAGTGGAGAAATTAACTGTATAATGATGAGGTACCGTTAATGATGTTAGTAATAGCTTAGGGATAATTATAAATAAACCATCCTTGTAAATTTTTTGTCTGTATACTCTACGGTATGCAGACAACGCGGTTTTTATTTATCAGTGCTACTGATGATGACAGCATAGTTGTCGAAATACGTATCGAGCTTTCAGTGCTATAGTGTGGTAAAGGTGTTTTTATTAGTGTTTTATTTAGTATCATGCCAGAGACTCCAATTTAAGTTTATAAGTGGGAATATGTTTAATATATGAGCTAAAGTCTAAAAATGCTGCATTTATACTATTTTTGATTAACCATGTCTCCGCAATCCCAATGACATTATAACTCAGAATAGCAAGCAGTATATAATACCAAGAACTTCGCACGCATGCTTTTATTAATTTGATAATAACAGTTAAGAATTGACAATCTCTTGGACGAAATTAGTTTCGATTAATTATCTTCGTAATAACGATATCTACACGGCTAGAGTATCCTAAGAGCAGAATGGGAACGCTTGATATACCGAAAGATATGCGATTTGAATCGCTGAGAAATGTCCAACACCACTACTAAGTTTTTAGCTTCATTCATCATTGGCAATGATATGCTATTAGTCGAAAGAGTTAATGAATTCAATAATTCCTGACTTACAACCGAAAACCAGCAGAGAAGAGTTAACCGAGTTCAAGAACAAATGTTTCTTCGAAATTTGGCACAAGGTATTCAAGTCTTTCTTTACTCATGTTGTCATAACTTGCAATACGTTTACAGCACTGAAGGAACGGTAGACTTGTGTATTATAAACTTCGCATAATTGTAAGGAATGAGTAAGCGATTAAGGCTGCGTTTCAATTGTGGCAAATCCATTTCGGTTTGTATCTAAGGTTTTCGCTTTTCTTAAGTACTACTAGTAATAATAGGATGTCGCCACGGTATGCATTCTAAAATTAAATAGCAATTACCTCAAACCATTTCAAGGTCATTTTACCTGCTTCTTAAATTTCTACCTCTACATACGATTTGTAAATATGGTCGGTGCGGCTTTCTTTGCAATTTCATTTTATGCCGTATGAATCAAATCGGCACTTGTCAGCTTTCATGCAGAATTAGGGAGAAAGACGCGCGAACTTTAAGCATTCATTTGAATTTATTTGTAAATTGAAAAACTTAATACATATATATATAATATAGTTTGACATATCCTCCATAAAATGTTGATTGCATTATTAAATACATAATTTAAATTAAATTACTTTTTATACATTTACAATCAGCTACATTTATTTTATTTATAGATTTAGTTATTTTTTAACAAATTCTTTAACGCTGAATGTAAGTGATACTCATCCATTCGACTTTCTTATTTCATACAAAATTATATAATAAATAAACAACTTTGTGTTTGCGAGGTGCCAAATAAAACATTTTCTTTTACTTGATACATTTGTAATTATTACAGGCTACTGCATCTGTGCGGTATATCATACCTTTGTTGATCATATAGAATAATAATAAGCAAAACAGAAATATATAGTCATATTGTCTTCATGTACCCATTAGTTCAACATTCTATTAAATATGTTTTACACGCTAAAAATACGGGTAAAGTTAGTATTTGCAAATCCTAAATGTCAATTTGCCCGTTCATTTGATTTATATAGTGTTGCGTTTTCGGGTTCGCAATAAACAACTCGTGCAATTTATTTATTTAAAACAGTCTGTATATTTACACACGTAAAATTAATTACAATATAAAAAATGTAAAACTAATGTATCACACTTAAACTACTACGATTTAAATTAACACAGGTATTTATTTCTATTACTAATATTTATGTCCGTGTATTTATATCACTTCTATTTATATAACACCGCACCACTATATTTATTTTGTACTACTTATATTTATGTTTACTCTTCGACTATACCTTGTCTCAGAATAAGAAGGAGTGATTCAAATATCGCGCCGAAATGGCGTATATTTTTAAAGTATTTCATTGGTTCTTGCGTAGGCAAGTTTAACATGGGAAAATAAGTTTGACAGCGGTTTGACAAAACGTCATTTTATGTTTATAGCCAAGCCATAACCTAGTCTCATACATTTTTACTTTGGTTTATTATACTTGATCATGCATTTGAAACTTTGAATTTGATTAATCTGTCAAAAATACTGTACGTCAGTGCAAAAATCAAACATTCAACAATTAATATCATTGCAAAAATAACTATAGATGAGTTCATACCATAAGTGAACTGGACAACTCACACATATTCTAGAATTGACTCATTAATTTCAAGTAAGTGTTAATTAAATACTAATTATATTACCACATGTTCATATAGGTACATGTTATATTTCAGATATGTCAAACGTAAAGAAACCTGTACTAATAGAAAAAGGTGAAAATATATGGTGGAGAATATGGGAAAAAGATTGGATTGCTGCAAGTATAATGAGTGCACGACAAGCTTTGATGAAAACCTGTAGGATTAAATAGCCATACCGATAAAGATAGGCAATTAAGAATACTTCATATAGGATCTGAATTGATACATAAGATGAAGTTGCTTCAAAAAAATCCCCTTTCAGAATATCACTTATATGAGAACTTTTGACAGAAGCAATTACAAATGTTACAATAAGTATTTGGAAAAATTGTACCGAGCATGTAAATTTTTAATCTTTTTAACACGATGTGAACACTAAATTATATTGTTAATTTCCAATATTTAATAGAAATAAATATTTGTTATACTTTATATATTTTCATAATAAATAAATTTTAATAGGGAATAATAATTAGTAATGTGTAGGTATATGTAATTATCTTTGCAGTTCGTGTAAACAATTTTAGCCGATGTAAATTTTTCTATTTATTGCTGTTGTATGTAAGATTCACATTTCCAAGACTAGTTGCTTGAATTTACCTCCTCAAGGTTTGTATAGCAGTAAAACGAATGATTTATCTATACAAGTTCTTTATTGATATTTAAAATAGAAACTAATAAGTAAAACTTTTTCTGCAAGTTCTTAAGGACATTTTGATAAGAGATAAAAGGTTTGATTCATTCTTGCTCTCTGATACAAATATTTAATAATAAATAGACTTGATTCGCAATTTTCATGTTGATGTAGCACATACACTAAAATGTGCAGTAATTATATATTTATAACGACAATCCTCCTCAAAACGCTCAGAACAAAGCCTATATGCTTTCATTTGTAAATTGAGCCTATATCTTTATCCATAGATTCTTCTAATTTTTTTTTGTAAAACTAGAATGAACAGATTTGAATGTTAAGAGATTTGTATTCATCAAATTATAGATATATGCACCTATTTGTGTTTATAACTTTACTCTCCTGTTTCCAATTGCCGTGCACTCGTATTGCTGCTTCGACTGGTAGAATGAAAAGCGGCACATCCATCTATTTTAACGAAAGTAGTAAATGAAACACAAAACAGCTAAATCCTTGGTTAGAATTAATACAGTTCTTCTAACCTCAATTGTCATGATGTCATATCAAATTGTCTACTAAATTTTAAGCTATGTGTTCCATGTTTTGGCGGGATATTTGAATCACTCCTTCTTATTCTGAGACAGGGTATACCACTCAAGGAACCATTTATTTATTTCTAATATTTATTTTTACTTTGGTCTGTTCCGCGCGACGACTACTAAGGACTTTCTTATTCCGGAATAAGAGATTCATTGAATAGTCTCGTGCGGAACAGGCAGATAAATAAATAAACATAAATAAATAGTTCCTTAAGTGGTAGTCGAAAAGTAAGCATAAATAAGTGAGTGTAGTTGTTACATAAATATTACGGAATGTAAATAGAAGTGATATAAATACGGTACAGTGTTACATAAATAACAGTAGTGAAATAAATACATGTGTTAATCTATTTGTAATAATTTTAAGTGCGTTACATTTATTTTACATTTTTATATTTTGATTAGTTTTATATTTTTATATTGTAATTAATTTTACGTGTGTGAATATACAGACTGTTTTAAATAAATAAATTGCACGAGTTGTTTATTTGGAACCCGAAAACGCACCAATAGTCTGAATTTTCAGTCTTTTTATTTAGTTCATATTATAACTTTTCAATTCAAATATCGCGCCGAAACGCTACTATTTTTAACAGATTGTATTGGTTCCTAGGTAAGCAAATTTAACAAGGAAATATAAATATATGCGATATATGTTATATTTTATAACATAACCAAGCCGTAACCTGTGAACATTCTCTTGCGTTTTTGTTTTGGTTTATTGTATTTTAGTGTGTTATTAAACACTATCGATATACTTATTTGATTTTATTATTTTGTGTTTTTTTTTCTGTCTTCTTTGTTATTTGTTAAGAGTGTTGTTAGTATTAGTATACACTACACTATTTATTTATACTTATCATGATCTGACAATTGTAATGCATTACAAGTTTGAGAATATTGACAATTTTATGTAACAGAGGTCTTACAAATATATAGTCTATTATTATTATTATTATCTGTAAGTGTAAATAGGTACGTCACGAACATTAGATAAGGCGCTTCCAACAAAACCGTGAAATTCACCACCCAAACAGCGTCAAGTATTAGCACAATAAAGACGATAAAAACAGTTTTAAATATGTACAAAATTTTAACTCTACAAAAACTAAAATTGAATAGCCTAGCAGCATTTTTCGAATTTCGCGAATGTTTTATGTTTGCACTGGGCGCAATTGAATAATATATAGAGGTGTACTCGCTATATTTCACTATAAAATTAGTTATAATAGTTATATATATAGAAATATAATTTTGTCAATCAATGTTTGTACATCTATTTTTTGACCAATCTTTTGTTTGAGTACACGGTGTGTCTAGTAATTTCGCAATAAAAAATGAATTAGCCTACCTGTACTCAACTCGATTGTCTTCCTAGCCAACTTAAAACATCCGCGAATTTCGAAAAATGCTGCTAGGGTATTGTGCTGGGGGAATAGCAATTGTAGTAAAATCTTCAAAACATTAAGTATGTAAGGTAAAGGTATTACTTTAATGTTAATATATTATAAATAATGAGGCTAGTATAAGATTATTGTTATTATTAAAAACTAAAAACCCGGCGAACTGACCTCCGGCATTTCAAAGTTTTGAAAATTGCTATCAAATAAAATGTACCTATATTTACATTTTAAGTAATTAGCAACAACCTTAAAAAAATTTTGAAAAAAAATATAGAAGGTTCTTGTCAACAATTTCTTCTCCACTTCGTAAATGTAAAACGGCTACTAGGCTTTTATCGGCGTAAAAAAATCCGTAGGCATCTTTCAATTAAAGATAACAGAAAACTCCATATTTTAAAATGATTCAATTTGATTAAATTGACAAATTAAACTATGTAGTTACTTTTTATGATTTGTGGTGCCAACCTGTGATGCCAACTGCTCATTGTCTATTACGTACTTTCAAATAACTCGTAACATACTAAATTTTATAATTAGTAACCGCAAAAATTGCTGTTAATTATAATTTTAAATTATAATAAATAATTAAAGTATCGTATAACACACAACTAACCTCTAAATAATTGCAAGATAATAGCGCCATCTATACTATATGTGCTACACTATAAGGCGACGTAAATGTAACAGATATCTGTAAATGTATGTAATTGCTTACAAAAATGTTACAAATTTTATTTCATGGATCACTTAAAAAATTACACATGTATTTAGCTACTGTTACTATTTTTACCTTCCAAATATAAATACCGAATGTACTTGCTATATTACATATAAATTTACCGTGTAATTTTTAAATGTAGCCATTTTTTCTAGTAGTTGCAAAACCACTAACTTCCCATTTTATTTACGGCTTATATATTAACTTAATTTAAAAAAGAATTCGACCTTTCACCTCGTTTAACCTTTATCTTCATGCTTAATGCATAAAATTTACATGTTTTGATATCATACGCCTGAAAAAATGGAAATAAAAATGGTATTTTTCGGGTACATTTCTCTCCCGCCAAAACGTTATCAAACGCAGCCTTAAGTATAAAATTATTGATTTGATTTAGTTTCAATAAATATTTAAAATACAAAACAATGAGGTATATATGATCCACCAGTAATTTACTGATACATTTCCTTTTTACAGAGTGTTTTGTCAGCTATTATATAATCTTAACTTACACAGAAATGAACAACGTAATAAAGTAATAAAATCTTACTGATAAAAATACAAAGATAGTAACGTTTACAAAAGATTGGATAGTTCACATTACTATTTAGTTTTTACAAATCAGAGCACAGCGACACTGGGTGAATATTTAATTTTGTCGAAAATGAAAATGAAATAAAGTTTAATTTTGTATATCGAAAGAAATTCAGAGGTTTAAGCCACTTTAATTTTTATTCTTTTATATAAAAGAAACTTCCGTAATGAACTATGCTTAAGGCTAAAGGAAAGCTTATTTTAAAATACTTTTGCTTTTAAGGTATAATGAAATTCAATGAAAAAGGATGTGTGTCATCGTGCTTCCTGTCCGGTAGACGTAACGTGACGCTGGTAAATAGCGAATTGTGAAAGTGGGTTACATAAAGAGAAAAAACAATGTAAATATCCCTACGGAAATAAAAAAAGACAGATAAAGATAATATCTGTGACAATAAAATATAAGCGACAGCTTATTAAGTCTTTTCTTCTCGGCTACACTTGGATTTTTTTACGAGCGATGCATTGATAAAATCAGTGACTGATGAATAAGAAATAAGTCGTACACGTTAAGACACATTGCATATTAAGTAATTTAGATAGCCACATGACAAGTTATTTTTTCTCTTTAATAACATAATTAAAAGTAATGACTTTTTACTTTGCAAGTATAGTACAGAATGTCGACGAAGTTTAGTTGTCAATTCCTATTCGTTTGGAGTTGTTCATAATTATATTTTTAGTATATAATAATATTATTTACTGTGAACTGAGGTGACTTTGACCCATTTTTAAGGATTTTTAAGAAACAAACATACTTACTTTCACCGAAAACACTTCAAATGGATTGAAAATCCATGTCAATAAGTCAAGAGAGTTTCAGTTTATTATTATACACGCCCATGCATTTTGTTAAAATTTTTTAGACGTATTTGGACATTTTCGCTGTCACTAATTAATTTTGCATATACTTTATTTAACCAAATTTAAAGTAACATTTTAAGCACTGGGCAATTCAAAAATGCTATATAAAATACACAAGTATGTATATGCCGAAAACGTCACGAGTAACTATATTAAAATTGTAGGAAATCCTTTCAAAACAATAGCAGAAGATCCCAAATAGACGTGTCTTCAATGACTTTTTGAACATATTAACATTAGAGATATTTCTAATAGTATTTGGTAAACTATTTATAAGCTCACATCCTGTAAAGTAAACACCTTCGTGAAAAAGTTGTTTTGAAGGCGCAATTGGCAACAGATAATTATTACTTGATCTGGAGGCGTGACTTACTTTGCCACTTGTCTATCAAAAATTGTTTACAAGAATCTCCTTAACCTTAACCGAACATGATCCTTACTACTCTCTTTTGCAAGATAAAGATTATATTAGATTGTAAGGTTATACACAAATGTATTAAACAATAGTGTAAACAGGAATTAAAGTTCGAATGGTAAAAAAATGGTTAAGTTGCTTTACTGTGAAACATACCTTTGATAAAGTATGTAAAAGTTTGTAATAGTAAAGAAGGGAATTTTACTGTTTGGTTTTAAAAATCGCAATGCAACTATTAGCACCGCATATTATGCTTCTTTATTGCATAAATCGAGAGACAACATTCTTAAAAAAGGTCGAGGAGAATTCTCGAAAAGTGTTGGAGTACTGTACTACAACGCGCAGGTTCATACTAGTGCAGTCTGACAGGCTGTATTTTGTGAATGTGGTTTAAAAAAATTCAATATCTACCATTTTAATATGAAGCGATTGACTATCAGTAACTCTCTTGAACAGAATAATGCAAGTCGTTTACCGTATATTTGGAAAACAGCTCTAATTGGATAACGTATTAGTGATAAAGAAAAGAAGGTGAATCAATGTTAGTAATTTTCAGTAGTAATAAATTGGACAATGTGTTTAAGTTGTAAAATGTTCTACAGGAGCGTATAAGGACACTCAGGGACTTGGTCGCGGAAGAACATACGTCACTAATATGAGACTGAAAGACGGATCAAAACACAACATTTGAAGGGAAAACAGATTATTTTTGCAAGGATATAAAAGTAAATGCATTGAAATTAGTGGGGATTATGTTGTAAAATAAAAATTATAAAATTTTCTCTCAGACCGAGAACATATGGCGATTACCACGTACATTTTGATAGTAATATAACAATTATTTTCTATGATTGGCATTTTCTAATTGCGTTACAAGAAAACGTATATCAATTACATATTTATCGCGACAGACATAATAAGGCGATTAAATTTCACTTCACGTTTCTCATTTTCATTCATTAAGTTCTACGCCATAATCGGATAATTATAATCGGCGATGTTGTGACGCAGTTGTTGCGTGTCGTTCGGGTTCAATTCTCTGAGAATGGATGAATGAATTTTAGAATGTTACATGTGGGGCAAATCGCCCACCCCGTCAATTAAAAACCCACGTCTCCGCGCTTACATTTCGCTAATGTATGCGTGTGCTAAGAGATGTACGTGGGCAAACCAGATGATCACATCGATCACACACAAACAGTGGGCGACTTGTACAGTTAAATTCTCTCGACTATCAGTTTATTGGCGTTATTAAACAATATTCATTTATCATCATCTTAAACGAAATCGTCAAGCATAATATGATGATGGGTGGTTATAATGATTTAATGACGACAAAAATGTTTTCGTGGTTGCTCCAAAACAACAAGACATTGTCCTAGAAGATAATAAAAGTCAATGTGAACTAAATTATAAAGGAATGTTTTAATTAGGATGTATTGTATATTAAAAATCATAATTGTTAGTTAATTGAAAATCTCCACTATAATAATATGATGTTTATATTTCTCACTTAGTTATTTTTATTAAAATAAATAGCCGTATAATCAAGAACATTTATATTCAGTACCACACAATTTATTCAATCAATATTTATGAGCCCTTTGTTGGTATATTATTATTATTACAGTTTAATTTCCAGTCTTGTCCAAAATTATTGATTTTCCATTTATGCCAGATTTTCTTTACAGGATTTTATTGTATATGCTTTGGACGTTCACATCATTAAAATGACAGAACATTATTTGGCTCAAGTAGATTTGCTTTGAGCCAAGTGCATAAACTTCACAATGCGATTAATGTCGTGGGCCAAGAAAAATATTATTTACTATAATCATTTTTAGTGGAGAAAATCTAAATTTTGCTAAAATAAAAATTATATTCGGTGAAGAACTTTCAAAATAAAAGAAAAACTATTTAGATGTTTATCTTTATCTTTGGCATCATAAATAAAGTTTAACCTCAACATTTAGTAACTTGATTACTAAGAAAAAAATATTAATGCGACGTATTGCAGTGCCCTCTTATAAAAATATGAGAACATGCTGCACTATATGTTGTGGGTATAGTCATCTGTATATGCTGTGCTCTAAAAATTATCCTTTTTACACCAAAAGCTTATAATTGGTTTTGTATTTAATTTATATTGTAATAGCATGTACCGAATAACTATTGTGGGTTCTGGCAATGTATGTGGTTCCTTCTCCTTCACTGGTAACCTTTCTCTTACTTATAATAGGGACGAGGTAATAGTTTTGTTTAAAGAAAAAAACGGAATGTCTATATAACATGATCATATACTTTTTATTTAATCATTTGTAAATTCAAATACCTTTATACACCTTAATGCTCTATACAAATACATAATTGAATATATATATCATCTATACCAGATGCCGGTTATAATGTATGTAAATCTTTTTATTATGTATTCATGATGCTAAACAAAAAAAATATTTATCCTGTATTTAAATAAATGAAAACTTTTATTGTCCATTGATAATTTTATTTATCAACGTAATTGTTTTGATATTGGCTTCAATTAATTGCTTTAGACAACCATTTGCACGCGTTGTTTCTAGCTTTTAATCTTTGCTGTGTAAAACGTTTAATTATGTATTAACATGACTTGAAAAAGATTAATGATCCCTGGACAAAGTATTGAAGAAAGTACTCATTCGCACGCAGCATTTCTCCAACTACCCAACACCATTAGTCCTATTTTTTTTATTACAACTTAATGAATTAAAAACCTTACAGGATAATATTTGCGTATCTATACTGTTCAACGTTATATTGAGTAATCATTTGCACGCAAAACCAATATTTGTTTAACAGTTTAAATAACTCTTTTCCAAAGAAAAACTTACTTGCTATTTTCAAACATTTCATCAAATTGTTTATTTTGAATGTCCATCTTGAACTCTTCAAAATGAATTTAAATGTATTGATAAAAGAAAACTATTATGAATGAACGTGATAAAAAAATAATGAAATTACTATTCTACTATGTAACAATTAACAAAAATATCAATCGCAATTATTTTGAAAGCGTCTTATTCTCCCGAAGTCGTAATAAGAAGTTCTTCTTGTCGAATCTTGTTTCGAATTTTTATACCGACAAAAAAAATGTAACGTTGACTAGTGCGCCCTCTAGTCCATCTTTTAGGTTGGCATTGAAGTATATGTTTCAGTGAAATCGCTGCCCACATGTTGCCGCCGTGATACACACACGCACACACGCACATATTGTTCTGACAGTTCTTATTCACCAAACGTCAACACATCGAAAATTGTTTTCTTATTTAAGAATCTTTTTCACTGCCTCGTACTGCATTTCCGACGGTAGGTTTATTCTTGTTGTTAATACCATCCTTCTTTGTATTTATTAATGAACCTATTGCCTTGTTCATTGTTCAATACATATTTTCTTTTCCCATTTATTAATGTTATCCTCACTTTTCTTGTAGCTGGATTGTGACTCGGTAGGATTGGAAATACGTTGGAAAGAACGAATATTTTTCTTTCAACACTGCCTGCACCTGGAAGACACGTTTGTTTCTCCATTGCATCTCTGTTCTCTATCCATGATCTTTCCATCGGTGATATGTCGTATCTGCAATAAACTTTACACAAGTTTTATATTTTGTTATCTTTTGTAGGTCATGAAACTGTACACGTCTGTTTCCAGTCTCTGAAGCATTGTGTTACAAACAAATCATAAACACACACACTTTTTATTTATGTTATCAGCTACCTTCTTATACAAAATGTTATTGCTGATCGGGTTTACGTTTTATATACATTTATATCCTTTTCTAGTCTCTAGTCATAAGCTAAGGTAATTTCTATCTTTTAATATAATTTAGTTTTTAAACTCTTTCATAAAGTTTTATTACTTTATGCATGTAAATCATAATAAATTATTCAGCCATATTTATCTTTCTTGCATATCGTATTTGATCTTTTTCATACAATTCTATTGCTTTTACATGACTAATTCTCTTGACTGTTCCGTCCATTAACATAACCCTTTCTCGATTATTTGCTTTCATTACCCTTTTTGTCTTAAACAGCGGTCCATTATTTAGAATGTTTAATGCAATCTTTACGCATTGTATAAAATTAGGTTCTTTTTGATGATATGTAAACCATACATCTTGTGTATCCTTTCTACAAAAGAAATATATTGCTTATATTTATCTTGTCTTTTATTTCATACTTACTTAATATTTTTATTCTACATTCACTCACTATTCAATTGAATAATAATGACTTTTAAATTATGTGTTTGTATTTGACTATGTGTATGCAACTTTATATACATTCATGTAATTTGTTGCAAATATTGTTCTTCACATCCAAATACGATTTTTGTCATTTTTATTTCATTTCAAAACTTAAACTAATTCTTAAAGCTATTCTTATTTTATAAACTTGCGAGATACCACGGCAGTATGTGCCTGTTACTGAGACACTAGCTATTGAAATCTGGATTCTGTATTTGATACACAATTATATCACTTTCAAGTTGCAGACGCTTTCTCACTTCTGGTTTAATAGCAGTCATCGATGTATAATTTAACTCGCCTAAATATGATGTTCCAAATATTTAGAGCTTTGCTCCCAGTTGGGAGCATTTTTCATTCTTTTGATTCAAAAATGTTCGACTTTCTGGGAAAGAAATTCTAGTTTTAATTAATTTGATAATCCAATGAAGTTTTGGATTCAGTGTCTATTTCTAATTGTCATAACTGGTTTGAATTTTATTTGAAAAATATTTACAAAGCTGTTATTTTAAATTGCCCAAAGTAACCTGCATGTCTAGAAAAACCTTATTCTGCAGAAAATATGTTTTCAATAGTTCTAAGTGAATTAAATTTCTGTACAGTTCGAGAATATATGAAGTGATATGGGCGTGTTTTCGTAATATATCGAGAAATAAACACGCACTATATCTCCTCGAACTGGCGTATGTCAGGGTGTGTGAACTTTTTCGAAATCGAAAATATGACATGTTCCAGGTTGTTCTAAACATCTTGCTAAATATATATCAAAAGCGTATCTCGTATACAGCCTGCCCATTTCTCCCTATATGGGTAACTTTCTTAATATTGAAGATACAGAATCGGTTAAATTAGAAAAGTTGTTAAGTAATTTGTGGAGTATATGATAACATTTTAACAATTATTGTCAACTTTTTGAAAATATTTTAAAAAAATTGAAAATTCCGGAAATTTTCAATTGTATATATCTTCGTAACAATTGAAGATAACTAATATAAAAATGGTATCTGGTAGTAATATTTACGTAGAAAGTGTACTGTAATGTAATAATTGAATTACTCTCACCATAATTTTTTTTTTAAAATGATTTCCATACTAGATCTTATATCTATGAAACCAGAAAAAAATAAGCATTTGTATGAAGCCATGGCCAACCATGATTGTCATTTAAAAACAGTTTATATCTTGAGAATTAAGTGTGCCATGAATATTTAACTAAGATTATTTTTTTTTATATTTAGTTCTATCTTCAGTAGTTACGAAGGTATGTTAATTGAAAATTCCGGGAATTTTCAATTTTTATAAAATATCTTCAGAAGTTGACAATAAATAAATGTTAAATCTGAAAATATCAAATACTCTTCAAATTTCTTAACAACTTTGCTAATTTAAGAAGAAAATTACCTATATAAGGAGATAGAAAATAGGCAGCTTGTAGGTATATCAAAAGATATTGGGAAAAAACGAAATCCAAAATTGAGAAGTTAGCCCTTTTTTTGAAAATCTTAAATCTGACGGTTGTTCCAGGTTGTTACAGATTTATCCTAAATTTTTCCAAAGTATTTAAAAAAAAGTCATAATTTGCCGAGGAAACGGCGAAAAATAATGTTTCGCCAGCCCTCCAGGTTCTTCTAGAATTCTTCTAAACAGTGTTCTAATCCATAAAAACCGTGTCTCTTATATATAAAAAGATATTGCAAAACATATATATTCGAAAGTGTGAAGTCCTTTTTTTTTTCGAAAATTGAAACTGTTTCAGGATGTTCTAGGTTTGTTCTAAATTGTTTCAAAGTACTTCAACTCAAGTTGGTTGCTTTTTTATGATCGCATCTGTAGCCGCACTTTTATAAAAGAAATATTTACACTCAACTTCATTGTAAATATAAAAAAACTTGCTACCGCCATAACATTATTTAATTGTACATATTGCTGTGGTATTTTCTTGTAAATAAATGAATAAATAAAATAAAGAAACAAACAAATAAAGAATCAACAAGAATAAAATATCACTGTGTTTATTTTAAATAAATATAAGCTTACATGTTAGATATAAATTATAATTTTATATTTCAATAAATAAATATATAATAATCCACTAATTTATAAGTAAAAATATATTTATATAATTCAAATTGTACAATAACGATGGGTATTTACTCATTCTTAATAACTAGGCAGTAGTATACACATAAATGCAATATGGGTTGCATACCCGTAAAAATAATAGCATTCACAATTAAAAATAAAAATGAAAAATATAAAACAATGTTTAAATAAAATAGAGCACAAAATTATGTTAAATATTCCATAAAACAATATTCAAATACTGACCTCCGTTTAATAAAAGGATATAATAACCTAAAGCAGTATTACTAGCAGTCAATAGAAAAGTAGGTCAACCCCGTAATACATTCTTTTAGCAGCGATAATAGTTCAAAAATAGGAATTATCACAAAGGATATCAATATTATAACCACCAACATTGTCAAGAATAAATGTTATGTATCACTATACACGTTTCACTTATATTTTCTGTACAAAATAGTATTGAGTGTACGTAAGGGGCACGATTTGTCTATTTTCTTCTCTACACGAATATATTCTAAGAAAGACCAAGCTAAAACCAAAAATACAATATTAAACAAAGGTCTATATACATAAATAAATATATAAATACCACTTATTTCACGGTCACAAGATCAATTGTATATTCTTCTGCATGGGACAAGAAATGCACGCAAAGGTATATGATTTATCTGTTTTCGATATACATCAATGCATCCAGAATATAAATATTGTGGTCTGGTTTACCATTAAAAAAATAAAACATTATGCTGGCTATGCAAATTCACTGATATTCACAAAATAAAAGGACATTGTTGAATGTACATCTAAATATACGATAGTACATAATTTATTCACGTACAAATGCTTCAAGACATTTAGGCTAAAAATAAATAAGTAAAGCATTAGTAAATATAATAAAATACAATAAAAGAATACCTACCAACAAATAAAATCATTCAAAATATCCATGGAATAAAGGTATAGGATATGTAAAATAATAACAACAACAAACATGGTGGAAACAAGGTCACGTGATTGCGTAATTTCGATAGTTATCGAAATTAACACGGAGGGCGTGACAGACGAAGATTCAAACGAAAGGAACGATTTAAAACAAAAATAAAGCCGTTTGGCAAATGTTTATCCCTATAAAAGACGACGCACAGACGAAAATAGGCAGTCGATAAGAAGTCCTGATTCTCTTCAAAACTTAAAAGAAAATAGTGCGCCGAAGAAATAAAGGATCTAAAGGCATAAACGCCTTAAGATTCAAACGTCGTAGTCATAAAAGGCGGCAACGATAACCGCGCGCCAGATACATGTAAAGGCGCGAAATACAAAATACAAAATACAAAAAATGGAGGGATTGGACTACCAGGAGGAGTTCGAGGCGTTATATAACCAAGAAAAGTGAGTACAAGCACTATAAAATAAACTCCATCTTGCAATTCTAAACTAAATAAATAAAAGAACCTTCATGAATGTTTCATAAATTATCGGGCAACGCAATTTAGAATATTGTTTAAATAATTTAAAATAAATTCTTCTTTGGACATGCTTTGGATTAACGTGTGAATCTTAATTCAGAGCGGTTTAACGAGGTATTAGTAAACTTTCCGGATGGCAAGTAACATTTAGAATATTGTTTAAATAATTTAAAATAAATTCTTCTTTGAGTAAGCTCTGGATTGACGTGCAAATCTTGATTCAGGGCGACTCAACGAGGTATAACGTTTCAGTTGAATAACGGCAATTTAGTAATATGAGCATACATGAAGGATTAGAGCAGTGAATTTTATTTTTATTTATTATTAACAATTTCGTAAAGAATCAAGGATTGCAAGGTGCTTGTACCGCAGATGAAACGGACTGGATACAATAATAATAAAATGAATAATGTATTGTATTGCATAGTAATGATATTCAACAATGTTTTGTAAATATATATTATATATATAAAATAAAATAAGTTGTGCTGACATTCTATATCTACTTATTTATACCCATCCCAGGGAGATCTAAGGAAAGTAAACATCACAATCACAGCTAGGACTCACTATAAGTATAAGAATGTGACACATCATCCGATATAAAAATATAATAAATTCACACTTAGACCCTGAGATCACTAAAGTACATTAATTTATTAATTCAATTTTTGGTCATTGACCAAGATAGAAGAAGTCACAGCATTAATTTGGCGCCCAACCTGCTAGGCTTATCGTTGGCCAAGATCTAATTTGGCGTCCAACGTCCTAGGCTTATCGTTGGCCAAGATTTATTTTAGCGAACAACGTAAAAGGGCTTATCGTTGGCCAAGATTTAATTTGGCACCCATACGTAGTAGGTTTATCGTTGGCCAAGATCAATCTTAATTTGGCACTCAACGATAAAAGGCTGTGTGAATTTACTTTCCTTATAACGCCATAAGCACACAATATTCTCCTATTGGGACAGGGTGGATAAGAGATAGAATAAAAACAAAAATAAAAATGGCTGATGAAAATAATAAGAATAAAGTCGAAAAATCTGAAGAATTTGAAGGAACGATGGATGAAACTACACTTCTCAAAAACATAAGAAAAAAATCATGGGAAGATAAAATGGAATATGTGCTTCAAGTCCTATTACACATGAAAGAAGACAATGAGAAATTAAATAAAAATATTATAGAAGAAATGGAAGAAGACAATAAAAATTTGATAGAGGAAATTAAAGCAAACAATGAAAAACTAAATAAAATAAATCAAAAGATCGTCAAGGGATTCCAAGATTTTAGAACAGAGATGCGTCAGTTAAATGCTAATTTAGAAAACAAAATAACAGAGTCTGTGTCAGGTTTAACCAAAGTAATAAGGGATAATACAAGAAAATGTGAGAATACGTACAGATCACTGATAGACGGAACAAATGACAGAATGGACGAAACGATAGAACGATTTGACGAAGAAGAATCATTAGAAAATAAAATAATAAATACCAACGCAACGAACAACGAAGAAGAATCATTTGAAAATGAAATAATAAACACCAATACAACGAAAAACGAAGAAATTACGAAGAATATGCCAACCCATGAAGATGATGCACAAATAGTAACAAAAGTCAAAGAAACCTCCACAATAAAACATACATGGAGAAGAACCAAATACATGGACTCCAATAAGAAAATTCTGAGAACACATTTGGACACGTTGCTATATGAAGAAGAAGATAACAAAATTTCACATCTATACATTTCACGGCAAACATTAGAAATACTCATAGGAGCAGAAAAATATACAGGCTCATGGAAACGACAGGCACTTATTATACAAATTGGAAAGGTTATAATGACACACAAAGAAGTCAACACACCAAGGGGGACCGAAGAGGTTGTACTGATAGAAAAGGGAAGAATAAGTATAGCCACAGAAATAAATAAAGGAAATAAAGTATCACTTTACCACTCAGTAAATACAAGTTCAAGTAACCAAGAAGATAGGAAACTTAGAACACCAACGACGTACATTGAGGATATACTTCGACATAACAAAAACATTATTGATTTTCGCCTCAAGATTTTGGGAAAATAAATTCCCAATAAATCAAGGAGCACGGCGGAGGATAAATTGGGGACCTCCGATGGGACATGGCTACCCTACTCCTACCTTAGCCAACGACGACACCCCAATCAAGGAGCACGGCGGAGGATAAATTGGGGACCTCCGATGGGACATGGCTACCCTACTCCTACCTTAGCCAACGACGACACCCCAATCAAGGAGCACGGCGGAGGATAAATTGGGGACCTCCGATGGGACGTGGCTACCCTACTCCTACCTTAGCCAACGACGATACCCCAATCAAGGAGCACGGCGGAGGATAAATTGGGGACCTCCGATGGGACGTGGCTACCCTACTCCTACCTTAGCCAACGAAGACACCCCAATCAAGGAAAATGAAAAGAGACATATACAAATAAGAAGATCCAATGAAAATAACCACCGAACTACCACACATATCAATCAAAATTGGGGAAGAAAAATAAATAAAATAAAAGCTACTCGACTACAGCGTCATAAATGAAAATTTAGGGAAACAAGGACGATATATTCCTATAAAGAAGATAAACTTAATTACAGCAAATAAAAACCTTTGGTAACCATTAATAAAGTTTTCTGCGTTAATGTAAAATAAATAAAATAAACCTACTGACAGAATTTGTAGTAGTAAATAATTTAAATTGCAATTGCATATTGGGAATGGACTTTTTAAGTCAATATAGCACAAGACTGGATATGAAGGACAAGACTTTTCACATAAGAAATATGATAATTCCATGGAGCGAAGAAGCACCAGTAAAGAAATAAATAAAATTAATTAATAAATTATATGTAGAAGAAATAGAAAAGGAACTCACGCAAGAAATGATTAACGATTCATATGACAATAAATGTACGCATCTCGTGAAGCATCCAAAGAATAAGGACTTCACATTAAAAAGGGATGGTACAAGTATAAATTGCAATGAAAAGTGTAAAAATCATGTGAGCAATCTTTTAAATAAGCACAAGAGACTAGTCGACGACAGTCCTGGCTTGGTAAGAAATTACGAGCATAAGCTCGAGGTAAATGAAAAGGGACCCTTCTATGTGAAAATCTATCCATATTCCCAATAAATATTATTTAAGTGAAATTATAGAAACAAAAGAAATGCTGAAGAACAATATAATGGAAAAAGCAGAAGTGAACTTTATCAGTCCAATTGTCGCTGTAAAAGAGAAAAATATAGAAGATCCAAAGGAAACATTATCAATGAAGTACACAGATACCCAGTGGTTTGCTACGATAGTTTTAAAAGATTCTTTTTGGGCAAGTAACATGAAGAAAATAAAAAGAAAATACTATTTATTCAAAATAAATTCCCCGACTGATATGTGGAAAATAATAAGATTTTATATATATGAATATCAATTGTAGGTTTAATTGATGCCACGCAAAAGATATTGAACCCACACGAAGAAGATATCTCCAATTTATTATATATTTGTATATGTTTCACTTTAGATAAATTAAGTATCACTTTCCGATTGTAAATGAAAGGTGTAAAAATTCAAACAAAAATGAAGGGAGAAAAGTTGAAATAAAAATTTACACGATGAAAACGTGAATAAATATTAAGAAAATAAAAAGGGATAGTTCCCAAGATTATATTATTTAAGTTGTATATAAATAGATATTACGGAAATAAAAAGGGATAACTCCAAGATTATATTATTTAAGCTATGTAAATAAATATTAAGAAAAATAAAAAGGGATAGTTCCCAGAATTATATTATTTAAGCTAGATAAATAGGTATTAAGGAAATAAAAGGGATAGTTCCAAGATTATAGCACTTAAGTTAAAATAAATAGATATTAAGGAACAAAAAGGGATAGTTCCCACATGAAGATATAGTAAAATTAGATGTAAAAATATTAGCTAAGTAAAAGTTTAGAAAAATACCATTAAGTAAAGAAAATGCAATATGCCCATATTTTTCGTAGTCAACTATGGCATATTGACAGTTTCTTAACTTGGGATATGCTGTGGTATTTTCTTGTAAATAAATGAATAAATAAAATAAAGAAACAAACAAATAAAGAATCAACAAGAATAAAATATCACTGTGTTTATTTTAAATAAATATAAGCTTACATGTTAGATATAAATTATAATTTTATATTTCAATAAATAAATATATAATAATCCACTAATTTATAAGTAAAAATATATTTATATAATTCAAATTGTACAATAACGATGGGTATTTACTCATTCTTAATAACTAGGCAGTAGTATACACATAAATGCAATATGGGTTGCATACCCGTAAAAATAATAGCATTCACAATTAAAAATAAAAATGAAAAATATAAAACAATGTTTAAATAAAATAGAGCACAAAATTATGTTAAATATTCCATAAAACAATATTCAAATACTGACCTCCGTTTAATAAAAGGATATAATAACCTAAAGCAGTATTACTAGCAGTCAATAGAAAAGTAGGTCAACCCGGTAATACATTCTTTTAGCAGCGATAATAGTTCAAAAATAGGAATTATCACAAAGGATATCAATATTATAACCACCAACATTGTCAAGAATAAATGTTATGTATCACTATACACGTTTCACTTATATTTTCTGTACAAAATAGTATTGAGTGTACGTAAGGGGCACGATTTGTTTATTTTCTTCTCTACACGAATATATTCTAAGAAAGACCAAGCTAAAACCAAAAATACAATATTAAACAAAGGTCTATATACATAAATAAATATATAAATACCACTTATTACACGGTCACAAGATCAATTGTATATTCTTCTGCATGGGACAAGAAATGCACGCAAAGGTATATGATTTATCTGTTTTCGATATACATCAATGCATCCAGAATATAAATATTGTGGTCTGGTTTACCATTAAAAAAATAAAACATTATGCTGGCTATGCAAATTCACTGATATTCACAAAATAAAAGGACATTGTTGAATGTACATCTAAATATACGATAGTACATAATTTATTCACGTACAAATGCTTCAAGACATTTAGGCTAAAAATAAATAAGTAAAGCATTAGTAAATATAATAAAATACAATAAAAGAATACCTACCAACAAATAAAATCATTCAAAATATCCATGGAATAAAGGTATAGGATATGTAAAATAATAACAACAACAAACATGGTGGAAACAAGGTCACGTGATTGCGTAATTTCGATAGTTATCGAAATTAACACGGAGGGCGTGACAGACGAAGATTCAAACGAAAGGAACGATTTAAACCAAAAATAAAGCCGTTTGGCAAATGTTTATCCCTATAAAAGACGACGCACAGACGAAAATAGGCAGTCGATAAGAAGTCCTGATTCTCTTCAAAACTTAAAAGAAAATAGTGCGCCGAAGAAATAAAGGATCTAAAGGCATAAACGCCTTAAGATTCAAACGTCGTAGTCATAAAAGGCGGCAACGATAACCGCGCGCCAGATACATGTAAAGGCGCGAAATACCAGTGCTGAACCGTACAAAAGCAACTACAATAAATTTAAATAAAAATGGAGGGATTGGACTACCAGGAGGAGTTCGAGGCGTTATATAACCAAGAAAAGTGAGTACAAGCACTATAAAATAAACTCCATCTTGCAATTCTAAACTAAATAAATAAAAGAACCTTCATGAATGTTTCATAAATTATCGGGCAACGCAATTTAGAATATTGTTTAAATAATTTAAAATAAATTCTTCTTTGGACATGCTTTGGATTAACGTGTGAATCTTAATTCAGAGCGGTTTAACGAGGTATTAGTAAACTTTCCGGATGGCAAGTAACATTTAGAATATTGTTTAAATAATTTAAAATAAATTCTTCTTTGAGTAAGCTCTGGATTGACGTGCAAATCTTGATTCAGGGCGACTCAACGAGGTATAACGTTTCAGTTGAATAACGGCAATTTAGTAATATGAGCATACATGAAGGATTAGAGCAGTGAATTTTATTTTTATTTATTATTAACAATTTCGTAAAGAATCAAGGATTGCAAGGTGCTTGTACCGCAGATGAAACGGACTGGATACAATAATAATAAAATGAATAATGTATTGTATTGCATAGTAATGATATTCAACAATGTTTTGTAAATATATATATATATAAAATAAAATAAGTTGTGCTGACATTCTATATCTACTTATTTATACCCATCCCAGGGAGATCTAAGGAAAGTAAACATCACAATCACAGCTAGGACTCACTATAAGTATAAGAATGTGACACATCATCCGATATAAAAATATAATAAATTCACACTTAGACCCTGAGATCACTAAAGTACATTAATTTATTAATTCAATTTTTGGTCATTGACCAAGATAGAAGAAGTCACAGCAATATGTATGAAGATATATTTGACAAATTGTGTTGTTATTCATAAATATTTTATTATCATAATTATTTAATGGCGCCTGTAATGTCATTAGTAGATATATCAACGCCAACATGCATAACATATCGTTACTTTTAATTGAAATATATTAAGATACGTTATCGGATAATTAAGCTTTAAGTCTTGGTGGTATTAATTTTAAGATTGGGAAACGTACGTACATATAATCATACTGAATTATAGGAAGAAATTCCTTGCTGTAGGTCATGTAATAAATTTATTGAATTATTATTGTGTATAAACACAAGTTGCTTTACAAATTGCAAAAGTTATCTATAAGCCAATACAATAAAACTTTAGAATGTACAGTGTCCAAACTGCACACGACATGGACTCCATCACTTATAGCTCAAAAGTGTCTTATATTCTAATTTGTTTTTGGGCGTGCATATTCTTATTACAAAATTATCGGTAAAATTGTACTAAATGTATAAGTAAGCATTATAATGTGTGTGACGGCCAGAATTTGTGGAATTTTGTTTATATGAAAGAAAATAAAATACAATTTTTAAATTTTTTATGTTATTATTAGGGCGCGGACACGTACGGTTGATGACTCATCGCCCATGGGCGCACTATTGAAATGTTGTATTTTTAAAGAGGTTTTAATTTTATTTATATAATTGAAAACAAGTGGCTGGTGATTATAAAATACAAAATACCTTATTATTTGTTCATTTTCTCATCTGTAAGACTTGTCCTCTTTGAATTAAGTACATCCTTGTAGATAGAAAACGTCCTTTCTACATCGCAATTGGTTATAGGTTCGTACTGGAAATATTCTTTTATTTCAGCGTATTTAGCATACACAATTGCCGCAATGTTATTAAATCTGGATTTCTATTAAAAAATTCGTCTAACTTTTGCCGAAGGCCACATCCCAAGTCACTTGGAATACTTTTGAAATTATTAATAGCTCACGTCTAATGTGGTTAATCCATTTTTTAATTTGAGATTTAGATTTTCAAAATATCAAACTATCGAAATTCGCTGCATAAAAGCTATTTCTGTGTATGTTTTAGCAAAGCTAAATCACGAACGTGCGATATTTTGGCATTCTGTAACGATATTTTACAGACTTTGTAATAAATTTCGGAATCACTGACAATTTATTTTCATATCAGAAAAAGTAACATAAACAACGTTCTAGCGTATGTTATTGAAACTAAACGAAATCTAGTCTAGATAACTCGGAGAAGTCGATTCAATAAACCGGTATTAAACAGACTATTATAAAAATTACGGAGTACGTAATTATCAGTCAAAACAATGAAAAAACGAAACTAACGTAAGCATGAATGAAAATTTTATTTTTCTTGCGAAATATAATGTAAATATAACAAATTTTAAAAACCCCTCACGCTCCTATCTACGCCGATGAAAAAAGGATTTTACTCATAAATTCCTTATTTTATGGGCATTTTTTGCCTCACTCTCGGGCACTTCTCGGGCGTAAATAGATGTTGCAGTTCACCATATGAATTAGTGCTTTTCAGTAACTGGCTGTTGTTTACATTATTTCTTTGCTCCGTTGTAACTTCGTCGTAGTTTAAACCGGTCATATCCGCGCCCTAGTTATTATTCACATGTGAAGAGTTAATTTAATGTTATTTTGTCCATATTATTTACCAGCAAAGTGATTTCCTGGTGGGAAGCACATCCCCATTTGTAATAATCTGTAATTAAATATTTAAATTAATTATTATTTTTGTAAACATAAAACAAAGTGGAAACCTTGTAAAAAAAATTGCAAAATCGTGTTTATTTTCGTTGAAAATCAAGAAATAAATTAAGAAATAATTAATAGACATAATTCATTTTACGTGATCTAGTAACTAATTATGTGTAGAACAATGTGTAAAAATAGTAGCGCGATCGGTTAGACAGAATTTTGTCTCTGCTTTCCACAAACCAGAAAGTGGTGTCGTGGAAGACGAGTTCAAAGTTTTTCCAACTGATTTCTTTATAGAAAATGTATACTTACGATAATCAGTTACGCCGACTGCATACAGTATATTGCCATATACTTGTCGTACCTCACAGAAAACCACACAAGAGAAGTACATACTTAAACCAAGAAAACCTTTCTCGTATATGAGCAATACGTCAGTTACTTGAATCAATTAATTCCCCCTTGGTTCAAATAATTCTTACTTTGCTCAAGTAAATGATTTATTAAGAGGAGAAATGTTTATTATAAGATTACTTAAGGCAACTGATATATATGCTCATGTACCAGGACATTTTTCTTGGACTGAGTATGTACCTAGTTCTCTGTGTACATTACATAACGTTTGAACATTGCAAGAACCTCAACAATTTCTATTTCTATTCATCCTGATGATCGGCATACCAACAGCTGGCTTCAACAGTATCTTCTTTGCCTTTCTATTGATGACAAGGTTTGCACACACTTAATTGATTATCACAACAATAATTTTATTTGAGTATTTTCCTTCTAATGAAACAATACGCAAAAGTGACGAAAATCCTCGGTTAGCTCATGATCCATACCCTGAGATTGAGAGTTGGTTCTTCGGGGATCGCGTTTAACATTTTTTGTCTGTTCTGAGTTACTGCTTATTTTAAAACATCATTGGAAACTGTTTTTACGGCGATGCATAGTTGATCAGGAATTCCATAATAACCACTATACTTAAACCATTGTTAAATGTAGCATTGAACAAAAAAAAGCATGGTCAGAAATGTCAGGACGTTGCTGCTGCCGTGGTTAGTGTGACAGGTTATGTCTAAATTTAGTAGTTGACGAGGTTCTGGTAAAATTTCATTTTCTTACTCAAGTAATTATTACTACTACTACTACTTCCGGTTAATCGATTGCACAAAAAATGTAATCATATCTTGTGAGGAGATTATGCTCTTAAATATAAAGTTTCGTATTAATAGCTTTAACCGTTTGGCCGCAATCGTGGTCACACAGACACAGCCGGCATACAGGCAGGCAGGCGCACAACATGTTTGCAAAAGCCATTTTTTTGTTATAAGGGGACTTCAAGACATGGACATCTGCAAAAATCTGGAAATAGAACATTTTCATCTTCACAATACTTCCTGATATTTGGTATAAAAAAGTATAATGAGTATCTCAGGGTTTGAGATCTTTATTCTTTATTATTTTTGTGAATGATATCGAGACAGTTTCTTCATATCATATAATATAGTTTATGTACGGTGACGATACTAGTTCTTTTACCACAATGGTATTGACCTACTAGCATCTTATTAAAAGAAAGATGCCAGGGAGTGAAGGACATTCGTTTAAATGTACAATATAGAGAATCTCCCAAATAATATAACATCTAAACAAAGTCTTCTATGGCTGATGATACATCTTCCAGTGGCGGCTGGTGAATACGTTTTGGCGGGGCACTTACATAGACAAGACTTATTTGTTTATTATCGGTGATATGCTAGGTATCTGGGAGTATATCGTCTATAATAAACGAATAAGTCTTGTCTATATAATTGCCCCCCCCCCCCAAACGTACTCACCAGCCGCCACTGCATCTTACATAGTAACCGGAAAGTCGATTGACAAAATTGAAAAAGAGAGCAGACGGGTACTGGAGGAAATCATAATGATTCTAGAACAATGAACTATAAAGAGAAGCAAGAAATGAACAGTTGTTCCATGCCATTCGATATCTGGGGCTCACGTTCGATAATAAATGGAACTGGGACATGCACATATTGGAATTAGCTAATTCGCGCTATATGTTTTCCACTGAGACTGAAGACTGTTGCTCTCTATGCTGCCTCGAAGTCTGCTTATTTTGCGAACATCCACAGTAGAATACAGTGCTAAAATTAATTAATAATAATGAAGAAACAAAACACTCTTTTTCTACTTTGGACACAGCCTAACGTCTTTAGCAATATTGACTACACATATAACTAAAAATCTATAACGCAGTTTCTGGTCACATTACAGTTATACTTGGCGGGTAATTGTTTTAGCAGGACTTATTTAAGTTTTTATAAACCCGTACTTTACTCGCTAATTGATTTTTTTAAAAATTTTACTTCGTTTTATTTCGTTGATTAGTCTGGTGATTTTATAAAGTTGCTACTACATAGTTGTCTTATTTTAATTTAGTGTTCTTATTTTTGTCGTATATGAATTGTTGTTTTATGCTTAATTTACATATTATTTTTGTCAATTATGTTAGAGAAATTCTGTATTAATCCTATATGAAACTGTAATAAAAAAAATTATCAATTATCATGGAAATCATTAAAGGTAACTTCATATATATTTTTTTTATTTTGTTTCAGGTAAGAGTACAGGCGTCAGAATAAGTTTAGAAGAATTATCCTTGAAGCAAGTAAGATAATACATATAATTATATACGTTTGTTTAAATTATCAATTTCACTAAAACCAGCATAGACTTTTGAATAAACAACATATATGTTCTAATGTCTCTAACAAAGATTAACTAAACAAATAACCCTAGTCTTGATACCATTTTAATAGCCGCTAAAAATTATCCACAACTTAATTATAACATAGACACACAAAAAAGTGAGGTTATGTATGTTTTATCCTTACGGTATTAGTAATTGACAGTGATTTTCCTCACAAATACTAACACTTTTTAATTTAGAATACAGAGAAAATAAGGAAAATGGATATAACTAAGTATGAATCATAAATAAGGCAAAAACGAAAATAATAAACGAACGATACGACCTTAAATTGTGAGAACTGTGGATACGCGAAATTATATTTTATGGCACTACATATAGAGTTGTCCAGAATAACTGACTTTTAGTAGGCATGTGCAGATATAATCATTATTCATTTTATAGTGTTCACTGCTATCTGTCTGCAGTATACAACAGATTGTATGTGGTAATATACTAAAACGCACGAAACAATCCACTTTTATCATTTAAATTTATGACATAATAGTTTTAGTACATTTATGTGAGCATTGTGATCGACGAACAAAATTTACGTTTTGTGAAGTTTAGCAGAAGTAAACACTGTAAATCTGCTGTCAAAAATGATTCACTAGCAATGTGTAAACGAAGTTTCATGTACGCCAACAACATCCAGAGCTAATATTTCTACTAAAACTGATTGAAATAACGCCAACATTATTATTTTTAATTAATATTAATCAGTAAAAGAATCCTGTAGTTATTAATATAGATATATAATATATTCTACATTAATGAAATTATAAATTAAGTAACATATAACGTACTTTTATGTATTGGCAATACAGACGTTTTTATTTACTTTCTTTCTGACAAAAGTGGATTGTTTCGTGCATTCTACTATAGCTTAATTCATTTTAAAGTCATTTAAAAGAAATGCAAACATATATTCTCCACAAAATGTGAACATAAAGACATTGTAACAGGATATAAGGAAAAAATTATTAGTACATATTAATTATTAATTGTTTCTATTACTTAGTCTTAAAAGAAACACAAGCTTTTGTAAAACGTTTTCTACTGAGAACAATCGTCATGACATTGTAACTGGTTATATCACATCATTTCTATTTAATGCTGAAAATTGTAGGCTTAAATAGTTTTCAAAGCTACAAATGTGTTGTAAGCATTTGTACATGATTATGAAACAAGAACATATTGTAAAAATATTGAAAATGCATGGGATGCATCTCTATGTGAGTATAATTTTTATACATCATATGTGATGAAGTTTATGTGTTGGCAAATTAATTGTTATATTATGTTGTGTATTATGTTATATACCCATAAATTACATAAAACTATGTTTGTTTATATGTATATCTGAGGTAATCTTTTGAACTATTCAACAGATTTGAATAATTTTATTTTCATGATTAACATAGGCTATTATTTTCTTATTAAATGATGCTTGCTTTAAACAATTTGTTTAACATTTAAAATTATGCATATTGTAAATGCAAGAAAAATCTTTAATTTAATTTAAAAAATGAGGTGTGGCCACCACACGACTTTCTTATACGTATGAGCGTTTCAAACTATACAATTTTAAGAATTTTTTTATACAAAACTTATTCAAAATCCTATTCTAAGTACTTTCATTCTCTTAATAAATCACTATAGAATGCATACTTTGCAAGATATTCGAAAAAAAGTGCTACCCGCTAAGAGTAAAAGTGCTACTTCTGCTCCGAATTTTGAAATTTCATATATACAAAAAATATTGCAAATCCAGTTCTAAATACTTTTGTACTCTTGAAAATATATATAGAATGCATAAATTACGACATATTTGCAAAAAATCGCTATTCGATAAGAGTAAAAGTGGTACTTCCGGTCTGAATTTTGAAATTTTTTTTATACAAAAGATATTGAAAATTATGTTTTAAATACTTTTATATTCGTAACGTACTTGTCTTAAAAGCATGACTTGCGAGGTATTCGCAAAAAACTGATTTTCGATAAGAGTAAAAGACCTACTTCCGGTTGGAATTTCGAAAAACTTTTTTAAGACAATTTGTTTCAAACTTAATTCTTAGTACATATGAATTCTTTATAAATTTGTTTAAACTTAGTAATTTTTTTAATTTTTAGACAAGTAAAAAGCATGACTTGCGCAAAAAACTGATTTTTACAGCGGTTTGACCGCTATCGTGGCCACACAACGACACACACACAGACATTTTTAAAAAACCACTTTTTCGGTATTAGGGGACTTCAAAACGTGGACATATGCAAAAATCTCGAGGTAGAAAATTTTCATCATCACAATACTTCCTTATACTACGTATAAGAAAGTAAAAACCACTTTTTCGGTATCAGGGAAAATTTTCATCATCACAATACTTCCTTATACTACGTATAAGAAAGTAAAAACCACTTTTTCGGTATCAGGGGACTTCAAAACGTGGACATCTGCTAAAATCTCAAGGTCGAAAATTTTCATCATCACAATACTTCCTTATACTAGGTACGTATAAGAAAGTAAAAAGAAATACTTAGCAAATGATCTATTCAAAATGTATACAATAAGGTATCAGTAGGAGCTGTTTAATTAGCAAAAGTTATATAGTGTGTTCGCTTTTAGAATAATGAGATATTTTCAGTAATGTGAAAATTTTTGATGTAGCTGTGTTGACAGATTACTTGCTTAATCAAGTAAATTTTATTGTTTGTTCTGATAAGTGTAAAGAAATTATATTAACAAATTAATCGTTCGATAAAAGTGCCTTTGTGGATTAATATGTTAAATTTACTCAAAATTAGCATGAAATCCAGTGTTTGACATAACCTTTTGTGGTAAACTGTCAATGAAACTCTTACATCAACTTTAATTTAGAGAATACACATTATTATTATAACTGATAACATTTTGTATTACAAAATCAATTCCGGGCCTAGACAATATTTAATCTGGAACACAATAACGTCGACTTATGCATTGCAGATATACAGGGTGTTTAAAAAAGATGCGGCAATATTAAAGGGGTTGATTGTCCAGGTCATTTTATACAAAACAGTTTATAATAAACAAGGTCCGCAAACGCTTCGTTACCGATCTACAGCGTGTTGAAATTTAATTAAAAGAAACAGTAAAAATTTGATTTCTCCAAGACGGCATTAAAGATCATAATGAAATTTTGGGGGTGTTATTTTTCAAGAAAAAAATAGGACGCCGCTGATTTCTCTAAAAATAAAAATATGTTTCTATTCTTTGTTTAATTGTGAAGAAAAAAGCTCTCTTAACTTTCTATCATACGATGTACCATTTTTAGTAAAAAAAAAACACATTTTAGTGCATGTACATTTATTACAGAAATTTTTTTTTAAATAACAAGGGTTTTATTTAAGGGCAAAAACAAATATTTTACCATACCAACAATTTTAGCAAGCAAAAATTACAATAACTGTGCAAAGTGACCACCTCGAGCTCGGATGCAACAATCCAATCTTCTCCTCATCGACTGTCGAACTCTCTCAAAAACAACAGGATCGGTTTCAATTGAGTTGCACCCAGCAATGATTCGATTTCTTAAGTCTTCTACGTTTTCCAATGGAGTAGCGTACACCAATGACTTCAAATGGCCCCACAGGAAAAAATCCAGGGGATTTAAGTCCGGGGATCGTGCAGGCCATAAGTGTGGTCCACCTCGGCCAATCCAGCGATTTCCGTATGCTTGTGTTAAGAAATCACGAGTTACTTGACTAAAGTGGGCTGGTGCGCCATCGTGCATATACCACATTGCATCTCTAATTGCTAATGGTACGTCCTCAGAAATCCAGGGAGCGTGTTTTCCAAAAAGTTGCGATACACCTCTCCGGTTAGTCTCCGTGGTAAAAATACCGGTCCAATTAGGCAGTCACCCACAATCCCAAGCCAAACGTTCAAAGAAAACTGATGTTGAAAACGATTTCCAACAATTTTCCATGTGGATTTTCGTCACACCATACAAGGTTATTATGGAAATTGCGTATTGCATTTCTTGAAAAATTCGCTTCATCGGCGAACAGAATCAACATCAGGAATTGAGGGATTTGAACCATTTTCTGCAAAAGCCATTGACAGAATGCAATGCGAGGAGGAAAATCAGCAGGAAGTAATGCTTGAACGCGTTGTATATGGAATGGGTACAACAAATTTTCCTTCAGAATGTGCCAAATAGTCCCATTACTTACATCCAAAGCGTCAGCAATGTTTCGAGTAGAAGTACCTCGATCTTCTTCAATCATGTCTAGCACATCCTCTTCCAGCTCTACCGTTCTTGCTGTCCTTGGCCTTCCTGCTCCTCCATTTCGTCTTAATGTGCCTGTTTCATAAAGACGCCGATGAATACTTTCGAAAGTTTTTCTATCAGGAGCAATACGGCCAGGAAATCATTCAGTATACAACCGCCTAGCTTCTAATGCATTTCCATCAGCAAGTCCATAAATGTAGTGCATGTCGGTCATCTCTGCATTTGTATAGCGATTCATGATAAGGAAATTCAACAAATTCGACACATACAAAATTATTAATCATATGTCATTCAATATGTCAGTGAATAAAACAGGACTGTTTAAAAATATTTTTGTAAGCATGATAAATGTACATGCACTAAAATGTGTGTTTTTTTTACTAAAAAACGTTACGTCGTACGATAAAAAGTTAAGAGAGCTTTTTTCTTCACAATTGAACAAAGAATAGAAACATATTTTTATTTTTAGAGAAATCAGCGGCGTTCTATTTTTTTCTTGAAAAATAACACGCCTAAAATTTCATTATGATCTTTAATGCCGTCTTGGAGAAATCTAATTTTTACTGTTTCTTTTAATTAAACTTCAACACGCTGTAGATCGGTAACGAAGCGTTTGCGGACCTTGTTTATTATAAACTTTTTTGTATAAAATGACCTGGACAATCAACCCCTTTAATATTGCCGCATCTTTTTTAAACACCCTGTATATTTAATTATTTATAAATTGTAATGTAAAGCTCACATGAGGGAAAGAGGGGGTCCTACCATATATTACCAGATTTTACCAGGGGGGATGGAAGGTTCCAAATTTTTAAAAGAACATATCACGTAGTTAATGGTTACATCCAAAGGGTCTATGGTATCATATACTGATCCATGATTTTTTTTACTTAAATAGATGATTGATATATTTCTCCCATTTGTTTATTTAACATTTGTAATTACTTTATTCAAAAGTTCTTGTATATGTTATATGTACTGTTAAAAATAGTTTGTTCCTTTTACCAAACACTTTTGTTGCTTTTACCTACAGTTTTTACAGATTTCTAAAAATCATCGTTTCGACGTAGATGAGATTCTATTTATTGTTGCAATATGAAAATTTAAAGCACTTGCTAATCTTTATAAAAAAAATGTTAGTGTTAAAACGTTTGTAGTATATTTGAACTGCTGATAGCAGGAGTAATTCCATTATTATGCCGTTGTCTTTCGAAATATGAACGTGATTAATGAGTAAATCATTTCTTTTGCTTGTTTACTTAATGGGTTAGGAATGATTTAGTTGTGATATCAACTGATTTTTATATCGATGTATAAATACAGTAAAAATGAAACTAGTAAATATGAAAATGAGCTTGTTCTGAACAGCTAATCACGAGTGACATTTGATAGAACAAAATCATGTAAACGATATATTGCAACTCCTGACAGTCCTCTTAACATAATATAATTTATTGAATCAGGGGTATTACTAGGATTATTAGTTATTTTTGTAATTTACTGTTATTTTCCACGAAGTAACTCTTTACCACTTAATTTGTCTCAGCTTTTAATGAATATGAGAAAACTGTACATTACATAATGAATGTACAGTGAATCTAACTCAATCTCAGGCTTAGCCTACGCAAACAGCTTGATTTATCAAGTCTCTTTAAAATTTCTGGTATTTTTTTATTTTTTTTTTCGCAAAGCTGAACTTTTGATTAACATGTAACATAATCATATACTCCATATTTCATTTAGACTTAGTTCTGTAAACAATGTTAAGCTTATAGTGATGGATTGATATTTCTAGTAGGCGACCGGTATTGTATTGGTGCTGTACGCGCCTAGATAACTTGCTCGCACACATTTATTTAAAGCTATTTGCGCTGAACAAATGTGTAATAACCTTGGAAATAAATTGACTCGTAAACCTACATGCACAGTGTTATTAAAAGTATAGCGATTGTATTAGAGATACAAGCGTAGCACTGTTAGGTTTGTTTGGAAATCTCCCAGCAATAAAAGTGAATGCTATACAAAAATGCGATTAAAAATTGTGGATTGTGCGGCTATTGATCATCGCTTATATAAGCTTACACCATTACTTCAAATTGAATTTTAAATAAATAGCTCGTAAATTTCAATTTTACCGAAAGTCTTTCATAAATAAATGTATTTTTAGCTCGCCGAGAAGTTTATGTTTCGAATATTTTTCGTCTACTTAATTTGCGGATGTTCCTAATAAGAGATTTACAAATTTTGCTGAATTCGTTTTCCATGATTTATGAATTATGAACAATTCTATATATGTACAGTAAGGTGGTTCATCTTAATGTTTTAGTATACTAATGCTAATTTTTCCAACCCTAAGTTAATTAATAATCTGTATGTAGTTTAAATATAAATTTATACATTCATGGGCATAATCTGTATAATATAGATATATGAAATGATAAAACTATTGTATACACATAATATACTTTATTCTTTTACCAGTGGCATTAAATATTTGCTTTGTAAATAACACTAATTCTGACATCGAAATATAACAATAGTTTTACGCTAATTATTCGAAACTTAGTTGGTTATGCGCCTGTGGTGCGACTTGAGGCGGTATCTCTCCGCATTCGTCAAAGAGTGTGGGAAACCACCATAAAAGCATCACTCCGAGAGAAAGAAAAGGATTATGAGGTAAATGTGGTATGCACTCGTCCGGTATTACGTGAAATTGATGTTGGCAGTACTTTTATTAATGTATCAGCAAGTTGCTTTCCTGTAGAAATATATCATATGTTTCTTAATAACATGCTAATAGTTAAGGGGGTTATTCTTGGGTCCATTTTTGAAAAAAACTTCTTATGAGCATATGTCCTAAATGTCTTAACTTTTGAAAATTTTATTTTTAAACTTTGGTATTACCCTAGATATTTTTGTGAAATTTTGTACACGCCTTTTATGCATCAAGATGCATTTTCTAATGTACAATCAATTTTATAATTTTTACCTGTGGTGCCTGTATGGTTTTTTTTAAATTTTTTTTGTAGAAACATGTTACGCCATTGCTTTTTCTTAAAGATTTTTTTTTTTTAAATCCCCATTCGTTTCTGAGCAAATGTGGTCTCATGTGCACGACGAAAAATTAGGTATTAACAAGGATTAAAAACGATCTAGTAGGTAAGAAGCAGATTTTATTTTGTAATAATAAACAGTTTTGACATTTTTCTACCTAGTATACTTGTCACGTATTTAAGTTGTTAAACTTTAACTTTTATTAAAAAAACATGGTTCAGTTAACGAATTCTGAGTATGCAGGCATGCATTACATGCACAGGCTAGCTGATGGTAATGCACGGGAAGCCAGGCGGTTGTATGAAGACCGCTTTCCAAATAGAAATATTCCGGATGCACGAACATTTTCAAGCATTCATAGAAGGTTGTGCGAAAACGAAAGTTTTGAACTAGACAATCATCTAAAGGTAGTATAACGTACAGTAAGAACTCCAGAACTCGGTTTTGAATTTAGTTGAGGAGAATTCAGGATTAAGTACACGAAAAATTGGGAACAATTTGAATATCTCACATATTCTTGTTTGGAAAATTCTCCATGATTTTTTATTATAGCCCTATCATATCCAACTGAAAATCCATTTCGGTGTTCTGGTGCGCGAATAATCGCTGGATAGGTCGCGGCGGACCACAGCATGGCCAACTAGGTCCCCGGACCTCAGTAGTTTATATTTTTCCTGTGGGGTCATCTGAAAACATTGGTTTACAGCACACCAATTCATACAGAAGAGCAGTTGAGAAATCGCATCATAGTTTATTGCGAAACAATTAGAAACACTCCCGGCATTGTCCAAAGAGTACGTGAGCCCATGAGAAAAAGAGCAGAGACATGCATATTAGCAGGAGGTGGACATTTCCAACATCTGATTTAATTTATTTATTTGTGCGTTCAGGATAATTTGCAGTTACCATTTCAAAATGTATGTAGATTACGTTATTGTCTTAAAGAAATTGTTGTTCAAAGTTACATAAATAGTTTTTTCTCATAAGGGTCTAGCCAGTTGCACATGATAGATTTTTTTTTAAACTTTAGCACCCTACAGTTCAAAAGTTAAGACATTAGGGCATATGTTCATTTGAAGTTTATTTCATAAAATGGACCCAAGAATAACTACCTTAAATATTAGCCTGTTATTAAGAAACAGCTTGTATATGTATAAGAATTATTATATTTGAATTTGTTTTCTAATAAAAATATATTTTGTTTCAATATGCTTTGTTTTCTTGTGATGGACTGAGTTATTTGCTATATTGATGTAGTAATTATTGCCCTTGTAAATAATTTATTACATCAAGTTGCATATACAAATATCGTATACATATATGAAGAGTCATGTAATCTGTGTAATTCTAATAAGTAATTCTTATTTTCTGAATATTTCCAAAGAAAGAAAAAAGACACAAGTCATTGAAAATCAGAACCAGATTTAGTATTTCCTGCTCTGAACTTTAAAACGTTTTCTTAAAATTAAAAAATTCTTCTAAGTTGTAGAGAGGGTGGCTGAATAGGTTCCCTGCACAACGTCCGAAAGTGTTTGATTCTCCTCCCCAGTTGCATATCCGGTGGCAACGCGCTTTACGCCTTAGCACACATATAAGTAACTCCTGTTTGACATACGGACAATCGTTGAAAATCCGCTCTAATTAGGTCACCTGTCCTAGTGGGATGCTTATGCTGTTCACTATTAGTCGCTAGTGTCAAGTATTCGGAGAATACAAGTAAGTTTACTTCACAAACACTTGTCTACAATGTGCCCTGTACGCGGATCCCTCTGTCAGTCCTAACATTTTCTTTTGCCACTTCAGGACCTGATCGACGCGGCCGCTGGACCTCCAAAAAGCTAGTCTATACGACATTACCGATGGGAAAAACCCATAGTAAATCCTGTGCACCACTTCCCCCGACACAGTACCCTCGATTCCAAAAACACACGACCGAACTCTTTGGTTGAATGGAAAGTCCGAGATATTTGACACAGTCTACCTGTTCGTTCGATAGATCTGCCCCCAAGCCTCCCGATGAGGCTTGTGTCCACTAATTTCGTCTTTGGATAAAATTGGATCGACTTGGCTTTGCTAGTATTAAGGACTATGCCGTTTGAAGTGCGCCAATCCAAAATACTGCATGCCGCTGTTGTGCTTCTTTTCACCAATTCTTGTACATTTTCGTGAGCAATTGTTATGGTGGTATCGTCCGCATAGATATTAATGCTGGTTGCTGTGGGACAACTTTCTGATTGATCGTTAGTCATGATGCTGAAAAGGATGGGTCCCAGAATAGTGTCCTGGGGCACGCCCCTACAAATCAACATCTCAGTAGGCGCCGCTGCACCAACCCGCACCCGCTGCGAACAACCCTGCAAATACGACTTTATCCACGCGTTAGCTGAGCCTCTGATTTCTACTGCATGTAGCTTCGCGAGTATAATAGAAGAGCGTGATCCACTGAATCGAACGTCCTACTTGTATGGAAAAGTAAGGCTATTACAGCTCACAGATTGAGAGCTGACCGGTGAGATGCCCCTCTCACAAGATGCGCAGTGAATTCTTATAAGATTAGGATAAGCACGAGCAGTCTGGAAAAATTGTCAAGCGTTACACATCGAAGTATAATATGTTTCCTATATATGCATCTCTTTTCAGTATATTACAATTTCTTATCTACATTTACTCCTTCGTCCGACTAATGTATGCGATGATGAACAAATGTTATCATTTCCTTTTTCCGAATACTTTCTCTGTCTCACACTGACCTGGTTTTATAAAAATTGAATTATCAATTTTTGTATGAAGAACCACATATATAAACTCAGTGGACGATAATATAAGAGTATTTTGTTTGCATTTATACTGTGTAATAGTATACTGTATGTAGTTTAAAAATCTTGTTGTGCATAATCATAATCAGATCAAGGTAGGCCTGG
Source organism: Amphimallon solstitiale (assembly GCA_963170755.1). NCBI lineage: Eukaryota > Metazoa > Arthropoda > Insecta > Coleoptera > Scarabaeidae > Amphimallon > Amphimallon solstitiale. The sequence goes on along the minus strand of OY720676.1, from coordinate 45,998,996 downwards.
GCAATATGTAGTAGAACTCCCGTTATATTTAAATCCTGAATTTGTTTTCGAGAACAAACGAGTTGTATCTGCCATATTTATCTGAGAAATATTTCGTTTTGTTGGAAGAAATTGTTTCAACCAGTGTATTAATTTAAAAAGTTGTCACCAAATAAGGCAGGATTATCATTAATTAATTATTCTGCGCATATCTATGATGATGTTACTTTTGAGAATGAGCTTAAACTTTAATAACAGTTCTTCGATAATTAAATTACTATTTATTTGCAAATTACTTCTGTAAATATTTGAAAGTTGAGAAACATCCCACGAGGCAAGTTAATGAAACTTCTAATTGAATATACTTCTTATTTATTCCCATGTTCATGTAAATGTTGTTCGTTACGATGTTTTAATTTGCTAGCTTGTTTTAAAAAGCTGTATGCACTTATGCAGTATGCTGCAAACTATAGTAAAACACCTACATATATATATATATGACCTGCATAGAATAATTAAAAGTAAATACATATATACGTACCTCTTTTAGCCTAAGAAAGATGTGATTGATTAAAATATATTTATCCGAAACAATACTGCAATAAAAATGGCGTTGTATATGAATTTTCAACAACAGAAATATCTTTAAAATAGTCAGCAATAAAAGTGAAGGAACTAGACTACTCTGTCTTGGGCAAATTTAAAGCAACTGTACAAAATGAGGTGTGGCCACCACACGACTTTCTTATACGTATGAGCGTTTCAAATTATAGAATTTAAAGAATTTTTTTATAAAAAAATTATTCAAAATTCCATTTTAAGTACTTCTATTCTCTTAATAAATCTCTATAGAATGCACACTTTGCAAGATATTATAAAAAATGAGGTGTGGCCACCACACGACTTTCTTATACGTATGAGCGTTTCAAACTGTACAATTTTAAGAATTTTTTTATACAAAACTTATTCAAAATCCTATTCTAAGTACTTTCATTCTCTTAATAAATCGCTTTAGAATGCATGCTTTGCAAGATATTCGAAAACAAGTGCTACTCGCTAAGAGTAAAAGTGCCACTTCCGGTCCGAATTTTGAAATTTCATGTATACAAAAAATATTGCAAATTCAACTCAAATACTTTTGAACTCTTAATAAATATATATAGAATGCATAATTTACGACATATCTGCAAAAAATCGCTATTCGGCAAGAGTAAAAGTGGTACTTCCGGTCCGAATTTTGAAATTTTTTTTATGCAAAAGATATTTAAAATTATAATTTAAATACTTTTATACTTGTAATGTACCTGCCTAGAAAGCATGACTTGCGAGATATTCGCAAAAAACTGATTTTCGATAAGAGTAAAAGACCTACTTCCGGTTGATATTTCGAAAAACTTTTTTAAGATAATTTGTCTCAAATTTAATTTTGAGTACATTTCAATTCTTTATAAATTTGTTTAAACTTAGTAATTGACGAAATATTGGCAAAATTCGAATTTTTCACAGAAGTAAACTGCTACTTGCGGTTTACCGATTTTACTGAAAAACTAATCAGATCTCAAGAGGGAGATTATACACGTAAATACAAAATTTTTAATTGATATCTACAGCGGTTTGACCGCTATCGTGGTCACACACAGACAGACAGACACACACACAGAGAGAGACATATTCTAAAAACCACTTTTTCGGTATCAGGGGACTTCAAAACGTGGACATTGCAAAAATCTCGAGGTCGAAAATTTTCATCATCACAATACTTTCTTATACTACGTATAAGAAAGTAAAAAGAGTGCTACTCGCTAAGAGGCTACTTCCGGTCCGAATTTTGAAATTTCATGTATACAAAAAATATTGCAAATCCAGCTCTAAATACTTTTGTACTCTTGGTAAATATATATAGAATGCATAATTTACGACATATTTGTAAAAAGTCGCTATTTCGTAAGAGTAAAAGTCGTACTTCCGGTCAGAATTTTTAAATTTCTTTTATAGAAAAGGTGTTGAAAATTAAGTTCTAAATACTTTTATACTCGTAACGTACCTGTCTAAAAAGCATGACTTGCGAAATATTCGCCAAAAACTGATTTTTGATAGGAGTAAAAGACCTACTTCCGGTAAGAATTTTGAAAAACTTTTTAAATAAAATTGTTCTCAATTTTATTTTAAAGTACATATGAATTCTTTATAAATTTGTTTAAACTTAGTAGTTGACGAAATATTTGCAAAATTCGATTTTTTCACTGAAGTAAACTGCTACTTCCGGTCTACCGATTTTACTGAAAAATTAATCAGATCTCAAGAGGGAGATTATACACGTAAATACAAAATTTAGAATTGATATCTATAGCAGTTTGACCGCTATCGTGGTCACACACACAGAAATAGATACACACTCACACTGACATTTTTTTAAAAATGTGGTGTGGCCACCACACGACTTTCTTATACGTATGAGCGTTTCAAAGTATACAATTTAAAGAATTTTTTTATACAAAAATTATTCAAAATCCTATTCTAAGTACTTTCATTCTCTTAATAAGTCGCTATAGAATGCATACTTTGCAAGATATTCGAAAAAAAGTGCTACTCGCTAAGAGCAAAAGTGCTACTTCCGGTCAGAATTTTCAAATTTCATATATACAAAAAATATTGCAAATACAACTCTAAATACTTTTGTACTCTTAATAAATAAATATAGAATGCATAATTTACGACATATTTGCAAAAAATCGCTATTAGGTAAGAGTAAAAGTGGTACTTCCGGTCCGAATTTTAAAATTTTCTTTATACAAAAAAGATATTTTGAATTATCATTTGAATACTTTTATACTCGTAATGTACCTGCCTAGAAAGCATGACTTGCGAGATATTCGCAAAAAACTGATTTTCGATAAGAGTAAAAGACCTACTTCCGGTAGGAATTTCAAAAAACTTTTTTAAGACAATTGTCTCAAATTTAATTTTGAGTACATTTGAATTCTTTATAAATTTGTTTAAACTTAGTAATTGACAAAACATTTGCAAAACTCGATTTTTTCACTGAAGTAAACTACTACTTCCGGTCTACCGATATTACTGAAAAACTAATCAGATCTCAAGAGGGAGATTATATACGTAAATACAAGATTTGGAATGGATATCTACAGCGGTTTGACCGCTATCGTGGTCACACACAGACAGACAGACAGACACACAGACATTTTTTAAAACCCACTTTTTTGGTATCAGGGGACTTCAAAACGTGGACATCTGCAAAAATCTCGAGGTCGAAAATTTTCGTCATCACAATACTTCCTTATACTACGTATAAGAAAGTAAAACCACTTTTTTGGTATCAGGGGACTTCAAAACGTGGACATCTGCAAAAATCTCGAGGTCGAAAATTTTCGTCATCACAATACTTCCTTATACTACATATAAGAAAGTAAAAATATTATATTTATTATTGATGTATGTGATTTTAAAAGGAAGTACAGTTTATTATTATTTTAAAAGTAATCGTACCTGACGTAATTCCGGGTTTAATACGTTTAATGCTCCACTGAGAAACGGCTGAAACAGTTAATTAAATATGTCAATGAGTGATGGATGATGCCAAGCATGTCACTTTTGTGTGAAATTGGCGATGTTGCATATATTTGTTTAATACGCTCTTTTGAAAGTTTTGACATTTTAATGTATTTGAAAATGGTATGGTAGTATTACAAAAATGTATCTACCATTTAAAAAAAAATCATAATTTTTCTTTCTGCATTCTTTGCAATAACCCATATGTTTCTTATTCATTCACTTCGCATAAAATTTGTAAAGGCATTGATTGATTACACTCTAGTTGGAATGCGTAAAAGAAAGTAAACGTTTCTATTTTAAACAACTAAACGCATTAATCTGATGTTTACTTCATATACATAAATTTGGCTGCAGCGGATTTGTGTAGAATGCACTTCATTCCATTACTGCCCATAAAGATCATATGTACACAAAACTGGGAACTGCAAATATCGAAAACTGCTCCATTTGTTGATGCATGCGTTTAATACCATACCACAAAAATTATGATAAGTGGAACATGTACACGTCTAAATATTTGAATATTTGTACATTTGTAAAATTGGCAATATATGCCACGTACCTTCTTAATGTATTCTCCTATATCTAATTATGATTTGGCTTATTATCAGTACTTTTTTCGTAGAGAATAACCTAAACGACGAATGACGCCACCTACAATCTTTTTATTTATTAATTGTTTACCGTGCTAATTTCAAAATCGAGAAATTATAGTGTTAACATAAATTTGACAGTTATGTTTTAGTTACGCTTCCCAAATTAAACTTAAAAAACCATTTAAATATTGAATACTGACGATTTTTATTACATTTTAAATTAGTCAGTATGAAGATGTTAGTACATTAACATTATTTATACTCATAAAATGATATATTTATGTTATATAAATTTTAATATAGAAATAATTTCATGTAACTTTTAAATCAGCCATAAATATGGATATATATTTAAAATCAATATAATTTGTTTATATTAAAATAAAAGTACATAGACGGAGGAAAATCAATTTTGAAGGTTTATTTATGAAGTTTAATGAAACATAAGACATATTTTCATGTTTTATTATATTTATTAAGATCAAAGTTAATGCCAGAAAATCTTCTTTTTTTTTTGAAAACGTTCCAACAATTTGCGTCTAAAATAATTCCCAAACGCATGTTTCTTAATTTGTTTATATTTCAAAATATAGATGTACGTACGATTGAAAAGCACGTGCTTTATGTTATATACTGAAGTCACAAAATTGGCATTATATTTTTTACGTCGATGTTATCAGCAAGTAGAGAGATTTACTGTAGTTTAGAAAATATAACAAGATTTAAACTCAAAGTATAAAGTACGTCTTAAGTCAACAATCATTTTAAAAGTAAATAATTGCAATGGTGATAACACGATTTCGCCCAGAATTTATTTGAATACATTCTTAGTATTTTAAAGTTTTTTTTATATTTAGAAACATTGTATTATTATTTATATTTAAATTGCACCAAAAACATTGACATAATAATCCTTTACGCCCACGAAATTCCGTGTATAACGCCTACTAGTTCAATTGCTTATAGGAAAAAGAGTAAGACTAAATTAATTTTCGTAAATAAATAAACAAAACTTTGGAATTAATTTTTCTCAACAGGAAGATTTTAATTTTGAAAAATGACTAACTTTATACCTCTATATATTCAAAGTCTAAATAATAACACCGAAAACATTGTTTCAGTTAAACATTAAAGTTGTTTAATGATAAAAACCGTGAAGAATACTTACATAACATATTTTTTTTTATATTTACTAATATACATTCTACTACAATTTGTTACCATCTAAAGTTTGCCCGTATATAAATATGTATGTACAACAGTTTTCTTAATATTTAGTTGCCGCAATTTCCAGTTTATTTTCTTTCACTGTATGTGGCATATACATGGCGAGTATAATTGGTTGCTGTATTTGCGATCTCAGTTCTGATTTTTTCCCTTATTAAATATTCAATGTTTTGTGTCGCTTATTGTTAGCGGAAAATTAAAACATTTTAGTTAGAATTTTTACAATGTTTAATTTGTATCTATTCATTAATTTTCAAGTTTAGATCAAATAAGTCTTAGAACTATGCTCAATGTTAGTTGAATAGGGTTATTTATAGGCTTGCAGGGGAATTACTCCGTTTAATCAGACGGTTAATTAAATTTTTTTGGGATACAGTTATTTTCTTTTTTATTGTTGTTTTAATCAGACGATTGATTAAATTTTTTTTGGATACAGTTATTTTCTTTTTTATTGTTATTAAAAATACTAATTAATTTACTAGAAAATATCTGTTTATTTTTCGTCATGTTTTTATACTCTATTTCTATTTTTTTAAATTAAGGTATTTTAATGCCCAGAAGCTTGTCGCTACTGTCTTTGATGGCGTTTCAACGTCTTTACCGGCATTCACAACTTTACACGTGTTCGAGCAATTCCTTATGTTTCTTTACTTTAGTGTAATTTTCATAGTAATTAATTTTTTCTTTAGTTAGCAAAACTTTTATTACTCTTGCTTTCCATGATTCAATGATCATAATTCTATTTATCATTTTTAAATATTACTTTATCTTTAATTAATTTTGGACTCACATGCTTTAGAGAATCATTTAATTTACATTAAATAATTTGATCGTTTGCTTTTGAGTTTTGAGTGCAAATTGATCCAAATTAAGTTTTAAATACTTATACTTTTTTATAATAAATCTCTGCCATGTCTCACCATTTGCAAGATATTTGCAAAAAACTCCTTTTCGATAAGAGTAAAAGTATTACTTCCGCTTTTCAAATAGAGCAAAAGATTTACTTCCGATAGTAGTTTTGAAAAGCATTTTTATAAGGTTATCCCCAAATTGCCTTTTTAGGACTTTTGTAATATATTTCATAGAAAAGTGTCTAAACTAAGTAGTTGACGAGATATTGGTATAATTTTATATTTTCACTGCTAACTGTGAACTAGCGATGTAACTGAAACTCTATTCTGATTTTAAGCTGCAGATTATGAACCTCTAGAAAATTAGAGATTTTTGAAACGGGTGAGCGACTTGGTTGTGATAGATAGTATCACTATTTTTCATATTTTTTTTTAACCTTGTTGAAATCAAAATTCCATACTATCTTTTTCAAACTATTTGCTTTGGGAAGCCACACAGAGCAAGAAACGGTTTGATGACTCTTTATAGCAGATACTGGAATTGCCTTTAATAGATTGGTTGCAGCCTTTTTAGTGTTCTCCAATATCTGAGAGTAGTGTGTTTTGGTAAAAGGAAGAATCCATAAGGACTCAAATCTGGTGAATAATAAACACAGAATATTGTTGCAACTTTCTTAAAATCTCAGTGTAAGTTATTTAAGCTTTTAAATTATGGGGATATTTCTTTGGCAATGTTGGATCAATCACTATTTTTTTTTTGTTATCACGATAAGCAAATAGTTGAAACATAACGCAAACAACATATATGATGCACATACATACATTTCACTTCCTGTGTCTGTAAACGTATATGTAGGGAAAACATGCTTTTATGTGTTTATTCATTATGTTTACAAAATAAATTATTACTGGAGATATTTCTAGAAAATTACATTAAATTTTGTAACTACATTAAAATAAACTTTGCTGTAATATCTACATATGCATGTACTGTACCTACTTACAATCTCAATAAAAGTTATATTAAACTGTTTATATTCTAAATATTTATAGACATTTGATGTTCTCTAAAACACTATAATACATCTACAAATTAAAAACCTACATTTCGAAAGTAAGTACCCCCACACCCTAAGTATCAAGTCGAGTTTATGAGCCCTTGTTTCTGTTTAGAAATGTCAAGCGAGTTCAATGACAGATTGCTTATCCAAATAGACAAAAATTTAAATACGTTTTTGCCTTTATACGAACTAAATATATTAACATTGATGAGTAAAAAATATTATTTCTATAAAAGTAGTGTCTACTAGAAAAGGTTGTAATCTTAATGTGATTTAAACAATAACGAGGACGTAAATAGTATTTAAGTGTGTTTTAGTAGGTCGTCTTTAAAAGATCATCGCAGGTCAGTGACAGAATGTCCTATATTAGCGGCAGGGTTGTATTTCCATTAATGTTTTTAAGTTGTTTTACAAAAAAGTTAATAAAATGAAAAATTATACATATATTGTATGTGCAAATCTTATTATTAAACATGAAATAACAGAAGACGTTTTGTTTGAAGTTTTATTATGAAAAACTATAATTTTGTTTTATTTTTATTTTTACTACCGTTGCTTTATTTAAAGATCAAAAACATGTTTTGTATTTTATGCAGTCTATTTCTGAAATAGGAAAGCAAACAAGCAAGCACTCACATAATACTGGAAGTAATTTAAGCACCTTGACATCTTAGCATTACAAAATATTATATTTATTGATATTATAAATAGTTGCTTTTTTATACGTCTTGATTCGATTACCAATTTATATAAATACATTCCTATTCTGTGACTTCCAGATCATTACATTTAATAACTATTAACAGTTTTATTTCGAACATTCCTGAAAACTCTTCTTTACAAAAACCAGAAAAAAGTGCAAGTTGCCTTTTGTAAGTTTGCCTACGTTTATAACCAATATGCTATTTAACGAGACTGTGATTAATATAAATGAAAATTTAAAATTAGAAAGCTTTACCAACCTAGAAGATAAGCTTACAATAAATTGTTTTTTTTCCAATTTTAAACTATACAGATGTTGATGCAATGCACTTTTCTCGAAAAATCTCCTTTTTGTTTGCTTTTAAATTATTTATCCTACTCTTGTAGGAATAAAAATCTAATTATTTTAAAAATTATCTCATTTTAAAATCTATGAAAAGTGTGCGCGATTGTAGTCAGAGAAAGAGCGATTTACATAAAAGATAATATATTTACTTGACAATTTTAAATAATAATACAGGCTGGGCAAAAAAAGAATTGGTATGGTGTGTTACGCCGATGATGCGGCAATTATTGCTGAATCAGAAAACGACCTACAGAGACAACTATACAGGTTTTCCAAGTGAGCCGCCAACTCAATATGAACATTTCTATCAACATAACCAAATGTATGACAATCACGAAAGATCTGCTCAGATGCAAGCTAGTGGTGGAGGAAAATCCCATAGAACAGGTGATGCAATTCAGATATCTGGGCATAGGCATATCGAGTACCCACGACCCAGTTAAAGACCTGAGGAGCCAAATTAACAAAGCATCCGCACTCTCAGGATGCCTACGAGATATAGTCTGGTCAAACCCGTACATGCGAAAAGATAGCAAAATAAGAATCTACAAGACTTGCATCAGACCGATTATGACGTACGGTATAGAAGTCCGCGAAGACACCAACAAGACGAAACACATGCTAAGGGTCGCCGAAATGAAAACACTGAGAACAATAGTGGGTAAGACAAGAAGAGACAGGGTGAGAAACTCGGATATCAGGGAACAATGCGAGATACATGATATTGTGAGATGAGAAAGACAACGTAAGAGGCAGTGGTACAGCCATGTCAGACGGATGGACGAGAACAGACTCCCGAAGATAGTCCTAGAGAACAACCCGTCTGGCTACAGACCTATCGGAAGGCCACCTAAGAGATGGAGAGATAGCTGGCTATCTACCTCTCAGGAAAAGACGCATGGGCAACTTCAGAATTAACAGATTGACATATATTTAAGTAGTAGAATAAGAAGAAGAAATAATAAAAATTATTATTTAGTCTTTGAAGAAGTGACTTGCCACAAATTAAGTTTAGAATTGAAATTGAAGAGATGACAAAAAGAATATCCGTGCCCGGCCTGTTTACACAATGCAGTCCAAATAATTTTTTTTTGAACTGTATTCAGATAAGTCTCACTCCCGATTAATGCAACGGCAGGGTGTAAAAGACTTGAGAAAGATGGAATAGAGAGATAGATGGAATAGAGAGATAGCATGCCACATCGTATTTTTATACAGTCTGTAACAATCTAGCAAAAATATTACAAAACAGCTTTAGTACTCATTTACTTTTTACTGCTCATAACTACATTCCGCTGTAAAGCAATCGTAGACACGTGTTTCAGACTCGTTGATCACCATCAGTACGGTTGCTCTACAGCGAATGTGCCCCGAAAAGATTGGATTGAATTAGTTATTGTTTCTCGCCCAAAGGAAATTAAAAAGAGATGTGTAAATTATTGCAAAAATAGAGCAGTGTATTGACAACCTTGTTGCAGATGATTATAAATCTGGTATAATGGCATTCCAGCACCGCTGGTTCAAGTACATACATACCGTAGTCGTCAAATTTTAATTTCGGTTTATACCTCTATACCATGCAGAAGATGACCTTATAATATGCAGCGATGCCTGCTTGCTAACAGTGGTGGGAGAGCAACGCAGTGTCGGGGGACCCTCACGCTTACATTTCATAGGAAACGTTTGTCGAGTATACTGTCTTGGCAGCCTCGCTTATGTTTATCTTTAGTTTATTTCGTCGCGCTCTTTTCCTCTTTCTACTTTCATATCAGAAATTAAAATATGTCGACAACGGTATATTAATCTGACGGGGAGTATGTTGAAAATTAAAAAGAGTCGTTGCTGTAATGCAAAGTGTTTCATTTTAAGGCATATCTTCCGTTAATTCATCCTCGTATATCAAGTATTTCACCATCTGCACCGTCATTGGTAATGTTAACGGTATTTTTAAGAATATCAGAATCGGAAGTGTATTACTCAACTTTACGATTTATTTATTTTGAAATATATAACCGCCAAGTTTACACTACAGAACTGACCTCATTAGAAGAAGGTGCCCGTGTTTACACAATTGGAGGAAGATGGACGATAATAATACGGCGATAGGTATCGAATAACTCAATTAGCGACGGAGAATATTTTCCTACATGGAGGTGTTCTATTGATGGATTCTTCGGCGGTAATTTGTGTTATTACCACGTTATTACTAGAATTCAACGCACTTCCTGACACCCTGACCTATATACACTGTATAATGTGTGTATTGGCCAATCGACTGATAAACCTAAAAACCCAGAAAAAATATATACTGCTACGCCGTTGGCACGCACTTCCATATTTCGTTTGACTGTTGAATATACATGTAATAAATTCCTTCGATTTTTATGGACGCCTGTTTACTTTGTGGTATAAGAATTATAATTTTAATGTTAACATAAGGTGCATTTTATGATACGAATCTGAAAGCTTTATGATATACGACGGTTACTTTTACATTTATATACATACATATAGGCTTAAATATGTCTTCCATTATATTATGTTCATATTAATAGCATCATTAACCCTGGAACGCTTAGTGGGGTTGCTGGTAACCCCAATAGAATTTAGAAACTTTGTAACTTTTTTGCGGTGCGGTTTGCATCACTGCGGAACTAGCTATGTTTATTTGAGGTTATGTTCTAAGTCATATGTGCATTAAACATTTGCTTCTGTGCTTTGTTTTTACATTATAAAGCAATTGGGGTGACTTGTAACCCCAGGTAAGCATTAAAGCTTAAATTATTTTCCACATTTAAGCAATTTGTTTTGAATTTAGATGGCAGGGAAACCAGGTGATCCTAATTTTGAAGAAACCGTTTTACGGTGGTTTGATGAAGCTGATTCAGAGTATGATTCTGATGGTAGTGACCAAGAATTTGAGGACCATATATCTCTGCAGTCAGAAGTTGAGAGTGAGATTTCAGTTTCGGACGATGAAGATAAGAATGCAGACACGACAGTTCAAAATTTAGGTCCTTCTATCAAGGGTAAAAATGGACATCGGTGGTGCTCTGATCCTCCTCCTCGTACTTGGACACCTAAGCGAAATTTAGTTGTACGCATTCCAGGTCCAAAAGGCGAGGCAAAAACTATTTCTACTGAATTGGAAGGTTGGAAGTTGCTAGTTTCTGATGAAATAATAAACAAAATAGTTTTGCACACTAATTCGGAAATTATAAGAAAAAAAAGTAACTATACTGAAAATTGTGGCTATGTTGGCGAAACGGATACAACGGAAATACTTGCTATTTTTGGTCTCCTTTATATATCAGGATGCAGAAACTGTTGAAATGTGGTCCACGTATGGACCTGAAATATATTGTGCTATTATGAGTGAAACACGTTTTCGCTTTTTGTCATCATGTATAAGATTCGATGATAAAACTGTCAGAAATTGTGAAGATAAATTTTCGCCCATTCGGGAGATATGGGAGGAGTTTGAATCAAACTGTACTAAATATTATACTCCTCACGAATATGTTACTATCGATGAGCAGCTTTTGGGTTTTCGCGGAAATTGTCCTTTTAGAGTATATATTGCGTCGAAGCCAGACAAATGTGGATTGAAAATAGTAACAATGTGCGATTCACGGACTTTTTACATGGTAAGTGCCATCCCATATACTGGGAAAGAAATTAGACCAAATTCAGAGCCTCTACCAAGTTATTATGTAAAAAAGCTGTCTAAATCCATCCACGGAACAGGACGCAATATAACTATGGATAACTGGTTTACCAGCATTCCATTGGCAGATACCATGGTAAATCAATTCAATCTAACCATTGTTGGAACCCTCCGTAAAAATAAGAGAGAAGTTCCTCCATCATTCCTGCCAAATAAAACTAAAGAAGCACTGACTTCACAATTTGCTTTCGACCAAAAAAAGACGTTAGTGTTATTTACACCAAAAAAGTCGAAATGTGTGTTATTGCTATCTACAATGCACAATACAAAAAATATAGATCCAAATAATAAACCGGAAATAATTAATTTTTATAATTCAACAAAAGGAGGTGTCGACACATTTGACCAAATGGTTCATACATATTCAGTCACGCGGAAGACCAGAAGATGGCCTTTGCGATTTTTTTACGGAATTCTGGATCAAGCTGGTGTAAACTCCGGAATATTATTTCAAATGGTAAAGGGTGAGAGACAAAAATGCATTCGCCGACATTATTTGTTTGAGCTCGGAATTCAACTTGCAAGACCGTACATGGAACGGCGTTTAACAAAAAATCTGCCAAAAAAATTGTCTTTATCAATAAAAAAATATTCTAGGGATAGAGGAAAAAAATATAGATGCGGTTCCACCTCCAACAAAACTTACAAAACAAACCCGGTGTGCAATCTGCCCAAGAACTAAAGACAAGAAAACTAAAACAGCTTGTGCAAAATGTTATAAACCTGTTTGTAATGCGCATCGTGTTGACATATGCCTAAAATGTAGTAAATAAAGTTTTTAATGTTTAGTTTTGCGTTTTTGATTTGCTTAAAATTGTTTTTATTGAATGGGGTTATGAGTAACCCCACCTAAGCAACTATGAGTGCACCTTTTACCTAAGCAGTCCAGGATTAATAACGCAGAATAGTATGTGTTTACCATGTCCATCATAAAGTTTACATTAAATGGGCAAAAAATACTTATGGCATAAAAATTTAGGCGTGTTTGGAAACTATAAATGGGCTAGGGAATCTTGTAAAATATTTTTCGGTTTTTAAGAAAATAGCGTATGCCATATATTCAGAAATTGAAATTTTTGTTGTTGCAGTACTACCATTAAATGTAATGCCAATAGGGCGGGTTTAATTACAAACCTATATTATACCACATGCAAAATGTTTCCGTTTGGGACAAGAATCCCTGGAAGATGCTGATCGGTCAGGTCGACCAATTGAAGTGATAATGCCTCAACAAATTTCAATTATTGAACATTTAGTGCTAGAAGATCGCCGTTTGAAAGTGAAGGAATTAGCAGTGATAAAAAACATTTCGGAAACGACTGTTCGCCGAATTCTCCATGACTATTTGGGTATGAATAAAATTAGTGCTAGACGGGTACCGCGACTTCTTTCTGTTCTTCAACGTGAACGTCGAGTCGAATGTGCGCAGTCGTTTTTAATCATGGGTGGAGACGACCCAAAATTGATTTTGGAGTCCATTGTCACAGGGGATGGAACAATGGTTCTGTTTTACGATCTTCTATCGAAAATGGAGTCCATGGAATGGCGGCAACCTGATGAACCTCGTCCCAGAAAGGCGAAAGTAGTTCAATCAACGAAAAAGATGATGGCCACCATATTCTAGGATTGTGAGGGCATTTTGCCAATTGTCCATAAAGGGCGCAATACAAGTGTGAACGGCACATATTATGCGTCTTTATTGCATAAATTAAGGGACAGTATTCATGAAAAACGTCGAAAAATGGACGTTTTAGGTGTGCGATCATTGCACGACAATGCTCCCGTCCATACTGCCGCCATTTCACAAGCTGCCATCCGCGAATGCGTCTTCAAGAATTGGAACATCCACCGTATAGTCCGGATATGGCTCCTTGTGATTTTTTTTGTATTCTAATTTAAAAAAAAGGCCTTAGGGGACGAAGTTTTAAGGACCACAGTGAGTTGCAAGCAGCTGTTATTGAACATTTTGACGAAAAAACTTCAGATTATTTTTCTTTTTTGTATATCAGGCCGAGAATTTATGGCGCCTACCTCGTATGTGTGTATGTACGATGTATAGACACCGCGCTGCGACGTATTACATACATACGTATAAACTGATTACTTATGGCTAATGGTATTTGACACAACCGGTAGATACTATTATCATCCTATTTGCAATTTGAGGATTTTATACTTACTTCTGGTATTCCATAAGGATCACATTTAGGAACTTTACTATTTCCTTTATTTGTAAATGACCTACTTTTACATAAATCCATTGCCCTACTATACAGATAACACCAAGGCCTATGCAGAAAATTATATCAGGGCAGATACAGAGAAACTTTAATACAGTCTCGAAAATATTGTTAATTGGTGCAATTTTTATAATCTTTAATTAAATGTTGTTCATATCCTTTCATCTTCTCATACAATATTGGTGACTGCGTCTTGCGGCGTAAGGCAGAACATATCACTAATGTTCGGTTCTGGGGCCTTCAGGACACTTGGTCTTGTCACGCGCATTTCTAGCCACTTTCTTAACTTTAACCTACTGACTATCTTCATATTGTGCTTATGTCTTTAGTAAAATGGAATACGTACGTCTCATCTGGAAACTCTTTTATGCGCATGAATCATTAAGCCTTGATAGAATTCATCGTAGATTCCTAAAGTGTATATGTTTTTGGAATTTATCTTGACAGGGGCACTTTATCGAAACATTTTAAGAAAGCTTAAAGCAAAATTAGATAACCAGTCTATGTTTGCTTTAAGTTTGCGTAAAAAGTTCTCTATATTCTCCAGCGGCTTTTTTTTTGAAGTGGTACAATTTTCGACACTACGTTCCGGTTGCATTCGCAGGGACTAACTTAATGAAAGTATCACCTACCTATATACCATGTAAATTGAGGAAGACAGTTGAAAGTAAACATCTGAAAACTCTAAAATTATATATTTGTATTTTTTGTATATATAAGTATTGCAAATACTGCTATCTTTTCTTTCTTGTCATATACATCAGACTACGGGAAAATGCCAAATAATGAAATATATTTTTTGGCAAATTGAAAGTGTGCAGATTCCTTTTGCATGGCAAATACATTTTTCTGAAAAATTGTTATTAATTATATTTTGACAACTATTATATTCTAATAGGCTATTATACATTATATATGTTGCAAATAGCCAAAGAAATTAATGGAAAATTCCAAATTAGTTCAACCATAGACTCGTCGTCATTGTCAGTACGGGTTAGCTAAGGAATTAAGTGATATATCTTTGAAGATAGAAGAAGTAAACCATATTCATTTGCTACATCGTACCGGCGATGACCAACGTGTCTGAAACACGTGTTTACGGTTGAACTTCAGCTTAATCTCCAGTTAATTCTTTCCTGTATATAAATTCGCAACATAAAATTTCACTTATTCGAATTATTCCATCTACTTGAGATAATATGAATTTTTTTATTATCAGCACCAGCAAATTTTGAACTAAAGGCAGATATTTGTCAATATTAAACTGTTTTCTAACCTTAAGAATAAAATATTGGAAGTAGGTATTTTCTATACTATTACAAAAGGGTCAAGTGGAATGTTATTTACATAAATACTATATAGACAAACACTATTAAAATAAATTAAGGTAAAACAATATTTAGTTCTTATTCTTCGTATGCTTTTAATGTTGTAAATTAAAGGCGGTGTTTATGTTCAACTTTTTCTGTAGAACATTTCTTTAAAGAATGTCTTTATTTGGTACTTATTGGACTTAATTTATTTTTCTGATCTCTCTAGTTCTCTTACTAATGTAGTGTCTCTATGGTTTACTTAAAAAGCCACGTACGTATACATAAGGAATATTATGCAATACATGTCTAATATTCCTTAATGACAAAGATGACATTGAATGTTAAGTATTTAGTACCTATTAAATTATATTCATTATTCTTGGAAATAAATAATACGTGATCTGACTCAGAAAACTTTATAATACGATATTTTTGTCTTTATTACATGGTCATATTCGCTGTATCTTACTCTATGCTTGTGAAATAATTGGGGTTAAGTGGAACAGAATTAAAAATACCTTACAATTTATAATTTCATGCGCTTTAATTAATTTATTATTAATAATAATAACGACATTTATTGATGTTTATACCAGTGACTAATATAGTAATGATTCAATTTTACAACCCTAAAAGGGGTCAAATTACCATTATGGGATACCAGCAACACCTGTAGTCTTTGCACAATATAATAAGTTGACGCTTTCGACAACGAAATATAAGCATTATTTCAATATGTGATACTATGTATTACTACGCAGTATTCCATTTTGGTATGGTTTATAATTTTGTGGTGACATTTGTTTGTTACTAAGAAATATCGAAACTTATATTTGTGGTTTCGATATGGTATGACACATACACATAATATAACATTTAGATAACATTATATGCGTATAATTGTACATATAAAAAGAATACTTATGTATTTTGGTTCTATCATTAATAGTAATAATATTATATATAATTGAACAGGTAGTTATTTGAGTAGAAACAATAATGAAAAAACTATAGGTCAATTACCCAAACAGACGATACACGTCATATGAAACGTCCCTGTGATGTCAAAACAGTGTTGACAAATAACGTTGCTTTGAGCAAGCTGTATTTTGAAAATAATCTGTGGTTAGGATTAGGTTGACATTTTAAAATATTAGCAAATACTATTAATATGTTTTAAATTATTCGACTATGTCTACAAATAATATAAACAAATTCTAAATACATGTGAGTTTATTTATTTTAGACTACATTCACAAAAATAATATACACAACATCTATATATTATTATACATATTAGTGATTAAAAAACTCATAACATTGCGATAAGCATATGATAAAGAGAAAATAATATTAAGTTGAAATGCTAGTTTTCTTCATCTTTTACACTGTCTTCTGAATCGTTATCATTTACATTAATTATAAAAGGTAATATATCTTGTCTCTCAAAACCTACTTCACTATCCCACCATTTTTGAATTTCAATTTCACAGTGGTTAACGCCAATGTGATTGTTATAATATGTTTTTGTTATTTCCCACACTAGTTCTATGGGGTTAAATATACAATGGTAGGGTGGAAGTCGAAGAACTACGTGCCCATACTTCTCTGCTAAATCATCGGTTTCATATACAGTGTGTCCAGATTTCGATTCTAACCATTGGTATATCGGTTATTAGAAGACATAGAGGAACGATTAAATGGGGAATGTTTTGCAGAATTCAATGCTCGCAACAAATCTCATTTCAAATTAATTCTCACTTTTTACAATTTTGAGATATTTTGAAAAACCCAATATTTGCCGATTTGAATTTTCCTTAATAACTCGATAACGCCTAATGCAATCGCTTTTAAACTCTAACATTGTTCAGACACTATTTCAAGACAAAGTTGTTGGTGTTAACAGTAACTCCCGGTTTTCATTTGTTTCCAAGTTCTTAGCGCTACCTTTTGTTTTTCTTATAGCGGCCATATTGGATTTTTAATTAGTTAAATGGTCCTTAAAAATAGCTTTTCAATAATGTACAACATGCCTAATAAATCTTTATTTATACGAGAGATATAAACATTTGAATAGAATTTCATTCTAATACGGAATTAGTTGGCTATGAAATTAAATGGTAGTATAAAACAGACGATAAATAAGCTCTGTCATTATTGACATGTAGCAGTGCAGTGCAATTAGTATGTCGAGTGGCTCGAGAAACTGGAATTCCGAAATCTGGTGAACGTTGAGAAAAAACAAATACAACCCATAGAAGCCAACAGTTGTGCAGGGTTTAAGGGTGTTGTATAGCAAACTAAAAATTTCAACGTCTTCGGCGCGGGTATCGGGGGGTAGTGCTCATGGGTGGGACTTGCCAATACCCCACTACCATGTACTGTTTTGCTAAATGCTATAGTAAAAATCTAAATTGTACAGTTCCCAGTTTATAAGTACCGCCCTTATGGAGCGATGCATTCGAAATGACATACGTCTGATGCGTTAAGTGCTAATTGTCTCTGTTCAGGCTACACATACTCTACGTAACGTAGGTGCTAGTAATATTTTGTATGATTTATTTAGTCTGGTGTCTTGGCGCTACAGGAATGTAGATCGTAAATTTTTTTAGTCTGACATGTGTTCAATAAGTTAATATGTAAGAGGGAATTCTGATTAAAAGAAATATTACTTAGTGCCTATGAATACTATATAATAATAATAATATTTTGTTGAAAGGCACTAATGTCATCGTCTTGATTATCTTTTCCATTGGCCGTATTGAAAATCACAGGATAATTATTTATATCTATAGGTACTATTATTATACAAGGTGGTGGGCAAGGTATCCGAGAAACCTCGTACATGAATTCAATGACTAATTTTAAGCAAAAATGTTCTTATTCACTTTTTCCGAATTCCTAACGGTTCTTGAAATATCGGTGTTCGAAGCTGTAATTAATTACTAGAGGGTTTAGAAGAAAATGTGATTTATTTTATGGAAAGCCTACGGAGCATTATTAAAGCAGCTCAATGTGGCCACCGCATTGTACAATGCATAACTAAATCTTCCGTCAGAGTCCTCGTTCCCAGTTGTAGTTCTCCATATTGTTTATCGCCTCATAAAATGTCATGAATCTTATGGATGAGCCGGTATTTTTAGGCTTTCCCCATGAATATGTAAGTGTCAAGATTTTTTCATGTCCCATATGAGAAAATCTAGTGGGTAGAGATCCGGAAATCGCGGTGGCTAAGCTATGGGACCACCACAACCTATCCATCGATTTGGAGACTGTTCATTGAGAAAATTAGTGACACCTCTTCCACAATGGGCCGGAGGACCATTATAAATAATGAAGTGTAGCCACCACACGACTTTTTTGTACATATGAGCGTTTCAAATTATACAAAATTGGAATTTGAATAATTTTTGTATAAAAAGATTCATAAAATTTATAGTTTGAAGCGCTCATACGTATAAGAAAGTTGTGTGGTGGCCACACTTTATTATTTTCGAATATCTTGCAAAGTGTGCATTCTATAGTGAATCATTAAGGAAACTTTTTAATTGCATCCCTTATATATTACAGAACATAAGAATACATACAAAAATTAAAAAGTGACGTATTAAAAAAATTAAATTCATTGTGTGAAAAACGAAGAATAACTATTCATGATATGTAGTAGTGCAAAATGTGGTTCATCAACGTCGTCATTGTATTTATCACCAGAGCTATCAAAAGCTGTAGAGGGGCCTGGTAAGGGAGATGGAGGCGAAGAAATAGAAGTATTTACAAGGGCAGGAGTTCTGGTTATAGCTTTTGAAAAGAATGTCGTTAATGTAGTATGCTTTGTAACTTGTAAAACTTCACTTATTGGCCGTTCAACTTTCGTGAACCGTTCAATATTTGAATCTATATCTTCTAGTTTTAGTAGTTTCATTCACTTTCCTCTACTGGTTCCTCTTCCGGGAGCCGTTGTACTTCCAACTCTATTAAATCTTCGTTTGTTAATTCTCCCTCAATATACTCAACTAATGCTTCAATATCTTCCACTTCAGCTTCTAAATTAAGTATGTTTGTAAGTTCCACTACTTTATGTATGGAATTAGTGTACTCGTCTTTGTCAAAATCTAAATTATTCGTGAACACTTTCTGAAATTTTACATTTTTTCATCCATAATTTTATCAAATTGCTCAATAAATTATTCCACTGCTTCGACGTCAACGCTTGCTGCTTCACCGCTAATACTTCTATTAAACTTCAGAGATCATTCGCGCCTTTGCCTGAGTAATTAGTAGGCTCATCGGCATTCTATTTTGTATCTGGTCATCAACCAAATCGCGAGGAGCTTTTCCATCTCAAGAATCAGACCTTTCCGCTGCCTAGTTATTACGACTCTAAAACCTGTCGATGATTTTAACGCATCTTTTACTTTAGTCCTGTCCTTCAAGATTGTTGAAATTGTTGAATGCGCCGGATCCAAGTCACGTGGTATCTCTTTAACTTTACTGCCATCTTCATTATCGCAGCGAGTACATTAGATAATTTGTAGATAATATTTTTTTTTTGTTAAAAAAATTTGTTGTTCGACCAACCATTTACTCGGAAACTACATTCAAAAACTTTTTGAGATTACCAAAAACCCACAAGGCGGGGGGGTTCCAACTGTTTGGTTTTAGAGTCGTCGCATACCCCACTAACGATTAATCAAATAAAATAGTCTCGCATATTTTTTTCTAAAAAAATACAGAATGACTGTACTATAATATCATGTACTGAATGGAATTTCATTATTTTATTATTATATATAAATTATTTAAAGTTTAATGTTTATTCATTATTATTATGTAACTACATCTGTAAAATAATAAGTCCTGTTTCTGTCTGTTCTTTATTTGCCATAACAGGAAAAGTAATCTAGCTAAATTTTTAAAATAAAAGATATCCTTTCCGAGCAATTTCTGGTTTACTTCAAATCTTTTTATAACTGTCCGAACACCGAATCGTTTGAGAGTAATTTTTTGCTAGGTCGTAAATTAATCTTTTGAACGTCTACCAGTCTGGTACAATATCTGTACAGAGGACACTTATAAATGTCAGTAGTATTTTATCTTGATAAATGTAAAATAGTGGAAGAACTAAAAAAGCTAGTATTATTTATGAATCATATGTAATGTTTTTGTTTAAGTTTGTATTTATGTAAAAGTTATCAAAGCCTGCCAGCCAATGTGTACAATTTTATGAAATGTAATACAAAATAATATAAGTAAATTTTACAAAAAGAAAATATATATTAATTTTATAAAGTTAAATCAAGGTTACGCGATAATGTTTTCAATTTTATGATATGTAAAATAATATAAAAAATGTTTAATCAAATACCTACTCAAAACCGTAACAACGATTTCTGTATTCCGAATATCGCTCGTAAAGTGAATCCCCACCTAAACAAAGTAACTCCGCCCTGTCTTGGATTGCAAGGATATATTAAATATTTGACTGCAGGTGGCGTACTAAAGCAGTGCCAAAAATGCATTTCTTTCTTATCAAATTACACATTTATCTTAATAAATACGAAAAAATTTTGCTAGAAATTAATGTTCACAATAATATGTTATACGTCGGTACGCATTTTATTTTTCGATGGTCTATTTATATTTAATTTTTTATAACAATTATTAAAAAATTGAAAAAACAAAATGCCTAGGGACGTGTAGATTAACATTATTAGAATATTTCATCTAAATCATTTTTGCATAAAGTTTAAAGGTACCCTGTAATCTGTAAATATTTGAAAATGTACCTATACAACACTCTTAAGCGATAATGACTATCAGCGAAGACTACAATTTAACAGGTGGTATCTACAAAAATGTGAAGATGATACTGATAATATAATAAAAAACAAAAAAGAAGTCAATAAAAGTTGGTACCAATCAAACCACACCAGAGATTAAAACCATATAGAACTTGAAATCTTCTTTGATTTACCAAATGTGGATTTTCTGTAGACCAGTGATGATAGTTATGCCTATTGAACACTACGCAGTAGGTAAACCATGTTTTGTCTGTTTTTTTCATCGGTTTTGATGTAGATGATATTTTATTTACAGTTGCAATGTGAATATTTAAAGCACTTGCTACTCTCTAAATGAAAAATATTATTATTAAAACGTTTATTGTATAAACTATAACAGAAAATATTAACTCTCAAATTGCTGTTAGGGGGAGCAATGGCGCATTATTATCGCGTTCTTTTTCAAAATACCCGATTAAGGAGAGAATTATTTCTTTCGCTTGTTTACCTAACGGTTTACTTATGATTTAGTTGTGAAAACAACTGATTGTTAAAAATAAAATCGGCGTATAAATATAGTAAAAATTGAAGAAATACGTATGATAATGAAGTGACTGAAAAATGTAAACAACTATGACAGTATGACATTTGACAGAATAAAATGTTACCATGTTGTATGTTGCAAAGGCGTACAGTTCTGGTCACATAAAACGTTACCGGAAGCTAGAATAATATTAGGATTAGTAAGTATTATTATACTTTAATGTTACTTGGCCCGAAGTTATTGTTTATGACGTGTATCGTCTGTTTGCGTAATCGACCCATATCTCTGTGAGATGACCCCACAAGGAACATCCAAAGAGATCGAGCCCGGCCAATTAATCAGGCTGCTATAACTAATTCAGCTATCTGAAAATACATTATTCAAATGCCCAGTCATAATTTATGCATTGTGAGGAGGAGCGCCGTCCTGTTGCCACATCATTAGATTCTGGATTACCTCAGGAATATCTTCGAAAAGCACGGGCAAAGTGTTGGAAGGAAAACTTAGACTATTTGCTCGCTCAAAGTTCTTTCATAAAAATACGGACCAATTATACGGCAATTGATTAACTGACATCAAAGATTTATTAATGTTTGGTGCCGGTAATTTAATTGCCCTTTATGTTATTATTATAATATAAATTAGTGATACTTATGATTGTTTAAATAAAGTAAGATAGGGTGTTATGCATTTAAATATTAAAGGGAATGTACTTATTTTCTGCATTTTATGTACCATTGTATTTGGATTGATGTCTGCAATCTTTATCGGCAAAAACAAGTGAGAGTGTAGTCTTTAAAATGTTAATAAAATCAAATATTCTAGTATAATATACAGGGTGGGGCACCTCATTCCCGTCGGTTTATATACGAAAAGCGGTAATATGTTTTATTTTTATTTTTATTGAAGGTTGTGTAGGTTCATTAGGGGCACGTTTTAAAATTATTTTGAAATATACAGAGTGATCCAAAAAAATTGGCACACCAAAGTTATGAAAATTTAAATGGAACACCCTGTATATTATGGCATATTTTGATGTTATAGGCTAAATTAAGGCCATTTACTGTTATATTCCCTATACCTAACTCAACCTCTTTTCGAGACATTTCACTATTTTTGAAAATGTAGATCAAAATTTCAGAGACATTGCTGTCTTCCATATTAGAGCGAATTATTTTAAATTGTATTTAATGTATACTCAAAGCTTTAGACTCTAAGATAAGCTAAAGTTGATATCTAAAAATTATACAGGGTGTTTAAAAACTACATTTGTGTTTTGACTAACATTAAATGCAAATAACTTTCATATTTTAAATGGAACACCCTGTATTTATTGCCATATTTAGATTCTAATTCAATTGTTTTTAAAACTGTATTAGGGTTTCCTATACCTATCTCTTATAGTTTTTTGGTAATTTAGGATTTTCAGTTTCAAACACTAATTTCTTGCAATTTTTTCCAGAAGTAGGCTTTGCCGCTGTTATTAATACTTCAAACAGATAAATTATTTGACAGTGACAGTACATATTAGTTAAGACATCAATGCTTTTCGACGGCGTTTAAATAATTTTAATTATTTAAAATGAGAACCTACTCTGAAAACGAAAAGGTGGATATGATTTTAGAAATCGAAGAGTGTGGCGAAAATTGCTTGCTAGCATCAAGAGTTTATGCTCAAAAATATCCTAACAGGCGTCATCCTGACAGGCGGTCATTAGAAAATTTATTGCAAGTTTTCCGAATATCAGGAAGTGTGCGTTATCAGAAACCAGAACGGCAAAGACCAATTACGGGAAATGAAGAAAATGATTTTGTTGTTATCGGATCTCTGCCAGAAAATCCGCATACAAGTCGGCGAAAAATATGTGAAGCCAGTGGAATAAGCAGACGGAGCGTCGGAAGAATTATAAAAAGGCACAACTTCTTCCCGTATCGTATTCAATTACACAAAGAACTTTTGGAAGTAGATTACGATAGACGACTCCTATTTTGTTTATGGGTTTTAGAAAAGTTTAGTTAAGATGAAAATTTCTTCGATTTTGTACTTTTTTCGGATGAGTCATCATTCCACAATAACGGATTAGTTAATAAACATAATTTTCATTACTACAGTGAATCCCCATTTTTTAGAACTATTGATAGGCAACACAGATGGTGTGTCAATGTATGGGGTAGAATAATTGGAACGCAAGTCTGTTCTTTTTTGATGGTCACTTAAACGGCGCCATGTTTCTTCGATTTTTAAGAGACAATTTGCCTGTACTTTTGGAAAATATACCACTTAAAATTCGTCAAAGGACGTGATTATAACTAGACGGTGCGCCAGCGCATTTTGAAGTATATGTAAGATATGAATTGGATAGGCAATATCCCAGTAGGTGGATAGGAAGCGGCGGTCCACAGAATTGGCCAGCAAGATCCCCAGACTTAACGAGTCCCGATTTTTTCTTATGGGGATATGTCCAAAATATCATTTATGATACGCCACCAACCACACCCGACGATATGAGAGAACGAATAAGAATAGCGTTTCGTTCTAGAACACCAAATATTTTAACAAGAGTTAAATATAAACAGTCCTTTCAAGAGAGAATTCGATTATGCATTGAAACAGATGGATATCATTTCGAGCATTTGTTAAAACATTAGTTTTCTTTTAAAATTTAAGTTTGTTGTTTGTTTAATAAAGTATGTATTTCTTATTTACCTAATTATGACGCCTTTTAATTAATGTGAAACAAAACCAATCAACCCGATCGGTTAATAAATATTAGCATTTTGAAAAATATTTTGCAAGAAATTAGTGTTTGAAATTGAAAATCCTAAATTACCAAATAACTATAAGAGATAGGTATAGGAAACCCTAATACAGTTTTAAAAACACTTAAAATTAGAATCTAAATATGGCAATAAATACAGAGTGTTCCATTTAAAATAAGAAAGTTATTTGCCTTTAATGTTAGTCAAAACACAAATGTAGTTTTTAAATACACTGTATAATTTTTAGATATCAACTTTAGCTTATTGTAGAGTCTAATGCTTTGAGTAAACTATAAATACAATTTAAAATAATTCGCTCAAATATGGAAGACAGCAATGTCTCTGAAATTCAAAAATAGTGAAATATCTCGAAAAGAGGTTGAGTTAGGAATAAGGAATATAACAGTAAGTGGCCTTAATTTAGCCTATAGCATCAAAATATCCCATAATATACAGGGTGTTCCATTTAAGTTTTCATAACTTTGGTGTGCCAAATTTTTTTGGATCACTGTATATTTCAAAATAATTTTAAAACGTGCCCCTAATGAACCTACACAACCTTTAATAAAAATAAAAATAAAAAATATTACCGCTTTTCGTATATAAACCGACGGAAATGAGGTGCCCCACCTGTATATACCGGGCGTCATAGGAATTCCTACACTAATAATAATGTCTTCGCCATTTGAGTAGAATGGCATCAGAAACTCTTGCAGATTTCGCTCTTTGAAGCGTTTTCTCAAAAACCCCTATACCTACATGAAAAAAAAATACAAATTGATTAAATTTGTGTGAATGAAGAAGCTACCCTTTATGTGCTTGTGGATTTATTAAAAACATTTGAAAGCGTGAATCACGAGGATCTTATTAATAAATTAGAAATCAAGGGTTTTCCAGTAAAAGGACTGTAGTGAATTAAACGTACTTATCAAGTATAAGGCTATGTTTTAGTGCAAATACATATACAGGCATAGCAGTGCGTTTTAAATGGAGAAAACTTTGTTATGGGGGTACCCCAAGGAACGATTTTAGGACCCTTGTCATTCCTATTGCAGATAAAAAAAGCTTAGCAACTATTGCCAAAACTCTAACCCTAAAATTTGTTGATAACCCTTTCTCTATAGTAAGAAATAAAACAAAAGAAGCGGCGACTGAAGTATTAGTAATTGATTTATTCGCTTGGAAGAGTGGTTCACAAGAAATATTTTTAAAATGAATCTGGGTAATTCCAACCTACGTGGCTATATAAGCGCCGCAGGTGTCTGTACTGGTACCTCTCTGGTGTATTATAGGTATATTTAAATGATCTATCACGTAATAGGAGTATAATATAGAAAAAGATTTTGTTCTGTGACGATAGCGTTTCTTTCTTTGTAACATATTAAATACTTTGTATTGAATTTTTTTTTAAAATCATTAAAGAAAATATACGCACGTTACGTTTGTATATACATATTTCCTCCATTGACGTATGAATATTCTATGTTATTTTCGCGCGAACAAGTGTTTCACTCGGTAGTTTTTTATATCAATACACTAAGCTATTAATATATTGACGTCTAACTGTCCTAGATTTATATATTAATGTATACTTCTTACTATTTAATCAAATGTAAATTCATTTTGTACATTTTTATACAGTGAACTTCGTAGTATCAGCAGCACATGAAAGAGATAACTATATCGATATAATGAATAGTATTTGTAATGTAATTAGGTATAATACTATCAAGCGATAACGGAATGCTTTGCTTCATTCATATAACTATAGTCAATGCATTGACAGAAAGATTGTTATTTTGTTTTGAAATCGGCTTGTCGGTTTTGTTTTTATTAGATTTTTCTAATTTGTGATTCCTGTTACATTATGTAAGTTTTTATAAATGAATGCATTCAGGTTTATTTGAGAAGTTTTTCTTTGGTTCCATGAGAAAGTTACAGCAATTATAGTGTATACTTTTCTCTCTCTTAAAACTGATTGATTGAAAAATGTATACATACATCTTTCCGCCTAAACAAGATTAGATTTTTTATAATATCTTATCCACGTACGCTAGATTTTTGCCTGAAAAGTAAGACGTTGCATGTCAAAAATCACATGATATGGAAACTTTAAAAATATTTAAAATAACATTCTCTTTGTCTTATTTTAAAGTATTTTGCGATAATTAATATTTTCTCTCTATCTATGAGGGCGTATTTTTATGTTATCTACCTAGCCATGAAAAAAAGCACATAAGAGAACAAAAAAAATATTAATATATCTACATAACTCCCTTCAACACTAATACACTTATTCCATCTTTTTTCCAGTTGCTCCATAACCTCAGAAAAAATTGCTTCGGTGACCTCTCAAAATATTCAACAGCTTCTTTGAGTTCTTCATCAGAAGCAAAACGCTTTCCTCTGAGATGCTTTTTTAAATTTTTGAATAAGAAGAAGTCTGACGGAGCTAGGTCGGGGGCTATAAGGTGGATGCCTTAACTCTATAAACCCACAGTCATTGATTATCTGCTGAACTTTGTTTGCCTTATGAACCCGACAATTGTCGTGCAGCAACAAGTTTTTTTTGTGGATAAGAATGCAGGCGTTTTTCCTCCAGAGCAGTTTTTAAATTTTTAATTGTGTTTCCGTAGGCCTCTCCATTTATGATAGACCCTCTCGGCATATATTCAATAAGCAAAACTCCTTCAGCATCCCAGAAAAGAGTTGCCATCAGTTTTTTTCCAGAAAATAGTGTCTTGGCCTTTTTTGGTGGTGGAGAGCCCCTATGAACCCACTGCATGGATTCTTGTTTAGTAGGAGGGTCCCAGTAATATACCCAAGTCTCATCCCCGGTAATAATTCGAGACAAAAATGTTTTGTCCCTCTCCAACTTGACCAAATTTTCTTGAGAAACTTCTTTTCTGCGCAGTTTTTGTTCATGTGTAAGCAAGCAATCTGGGTATCCACCGGGCAGACACCTTCTTCATACCCAAATCGTCATGCAAAATTTTGAGAACACTTGTTTCGGATATACAAACTTCATTGACAATGACAGATATCTTTACACGCCGATCTTTCAATACCAAATTTTCGACTTTTCGCACAATGTTTTCAGTTCAAGCTTCAACGGGTCGTCCGGACTTTGGGTCATCATTGATTGACTCTCGGCCCCATCGAAAGAGTTTAGACCAATATTTTACTTGGAAATAAGATGGTGTATCTTCCCCATATACAGCAATCATTCTTTCATGAATTGCTTTTGGACCATTGCCTTCCTTTGTCAGGAACTTTATTACGCTGCGATGTTCAACTTTAGTTTCACTCATTTTATCGAGAAATGGACCGTCTCAAATCTCTATACACAGCATAAACTAAACACAACTTAGCACATGTACTTCTAACAGTGACCGCAATTTTTCAATAATTTGTTTGACATCGTCACTCTTTTGTTTCATGGCTAGGTAGTTAACATAAAAATACGCCCTCGTAGTTCGTACACTTCTTCGGTCGTTGTGTATATTACAGTTCTGTTTTTTGGGTGCACCTCATCTTTGCTGCTTCTGCTGCCGACCCTTTGCCACCAACTGAATGAAACATCTTCTGCGATATTTTAATATCAGTTTAGTGACAATAACAGTACTTAACAATATTCCTGAATATGTTCCATGCAGCTGATGATGAAACGTCAGCAGCAGAAACAAAAAAAACGAGTTTGACATATGTTTCTTCAACAATGCCATACTTATTCCAATACTTATATATGACATCTCCTCAAACTCTATCGGTAGCTCGTAAGAAGGGCAAGTTATCATCAGCGGAGAATCTGTCAGCACCAAACCTTCAATTTTCTTTATTGGTTTCTATGTTATTACCTCAACAATTCAGCAGATTTTGGATCATCTTGAATGGCTTTCAAACCTAAACAAAATTGTTTCGACTATAATTTTACTTGATAATTTGATGAAGAAATCTCTGCCTATATAGCAATGATTTGGTCTTGCATTATTTTTGGCTTATTAGTTAATAATCGTATAATACCTCAGTGCTGAAATCACTGACTTCTCACTATTCTAATCACCAACCAAACCAAGAAAGACTTTACAGTTTTAATACTACCTGGTCAGAATCATTGGCAGTTACCATGGCCTGAATTTTCTAACCATTAGGTGTAAGTTATATTTTTTTGAATTTGTTTTAGGTTCATTGCGTGACAACGACAGACTGTTAACAATACATCCAAACAAATGTTAGCATGTATTGTTAACATTCTTTCGTTGTCTTCACTTGCGCTTACGTGTCTGTTTAAAAGTTTTCAGTATATTCAAACCGTTTACTTTCAGCGTTATTAGTTAATTAGTTAATGGAAAAATTAGATGTCTCGAGCTTTTACATCTAGCTAGTAAGCCGAATGACGTCACCATAATGATTTTATTTCCAATGATGGAGAATGTAACTATTCTATTCGTCTATTTTTAAGTCCGTTTAATATATAAAGGGCTCTAACAATATTATTAAGTTTACAATGATATTTGAGAGCACAAATTAATTTCGCATAATTCCATGAAGATCGAATACACTGACTAAGAGGTCTACATCTCAATTCGAGGATCGTAGCTATAGATTTGAGCTTTATCTCCCGTTCGGACGTTTCCTAAAAAGATTTATTTAAAAATCGTACAATCCGGCGACTCCACCGAAATTGATATTCTTGAAGCTTTGCTCTGATCTCATGCTTAAATCTATTGTTAGAATGCTTTGAAACGGATCACGACACATGTTTAGATCTGTACAAATATCTCAAATTGTATCGGATCACTCGCTTGTTCAGCATGTTCCTGCGATTTTGATGTTGAAGACCCAAGATACTTCTTGCCTTTAACCATTTCATGAGCAGCACAAAATTGTTCTAACCACTTGTAAACATTTATTCTCATAGCACCATCATCACATATCCTAAACGTATTTGTTAATATCTTGCTGATTTTCTTAAATTTTACGTTGGTGCTCTTTTTGAGGTCCTATCTGTACATTTATATGTTTATAATTATAAAATATTCACCTATATATCTACGCTTAACTCTTAGGCAATATTAAGTTATTATTATTAAATCTCTCCGTTATATTATACCTTTAAACATACAGAGTACATTCACTATATGTAATTCTATAAATAAACGTATCTACATTGGACGTTAAACCTGGTTCAATAATAATCAGCAATTATTAATAACTGTTATCGCAACAGTAGCAGATATTTCCAGACAGTGAATGGATTTCTTGTAAGTACATACATATTTGTCTACATAATAACAGGTTAGCGCCCTTACATCGAACTCAATGCCATTAATGATTAATGGTGTTCGCTATCGCTTCACGATACACTTTCCATTGTTACTACCAGTAGACTTTTTAATCACTGCGCATACCTTTGTTATCTAACAATATGACATTCACTAAAAATAATCATATCTGATATAGATGTAAATATTTGCACAATGAACTTCAAGTTAAGCTATTTTCGTTCTTATATAATAATAATGAATATCCATATCCTATTCGTAGACTTGAAGATATGTTTGATATAATTAATTATTTAATAGCAACGTCATATGTCTATTATTTATCATTTCTAAATTGTGTTTTCAACATGCACAAACGTTAAAGTCTCCGAATCGATTGAAAACATCGCAAAATGTAGAAGAATTATTGGACGTTATTTCTTGGAAGTAAATACCTACTCAGTTCAGTCATTAATAACTTCAGATAGATATACAGAAATTTTATAAGATATTTTATACCTCAAATTGATCAATTTAGCAGGTTATTACTCGTTCTGTAAAGAGGGCGTTACAATTAATATAAATTTCTATGAAAATCGGCGATTAATTTTGCGATATGGTGATTGAACTATCCGTTCTAGGCATACCTGATTTATTTCCATTGGGTTTTCTAAAGCATGGGGTATACAAAATCAAACTACAACATTATAACAAATGCTACAGACTATAATGAATAATTTATTATATTCGAGAAAGAAGAGGACACCATATTCCATTGACAAATATGACACGACTGTAAATAACGTTTATGTTTCAATATTTTTGTTATAAATATATAGTAGAGGATGATAGACATCTGATGCTCTCTGTACATAATAAATTAACAGAAACACCTATTAATTGTAAAGTCAAATGTATGAATTGGACGATAAATCTCTTCCTTTGAACCAATGGCATCTTTCCTCGGAGCCTACTTTTTGTAATAAAAATGTTTGAATAAATCTAACTATTATGAAGGTTGAAACCGAAGCTTCATTTTCTTCTTCATCCGCCTTTAATAAGCAAAAAAAGGCTTATTCCTGTAGGTGTGTCTGTAGGTGTATCAACTTCACTAATAGTTCTTTATTATTTTTTGGTATTCTAAATAAATATCTCTCTTTCTATTCTTTTATATGCTCTCCCATGGAACAAATATATAAGGTATGATCTAGCGCAGCTTCCTTATGACGTTATTTGGACACACCTATGTCAAAGATAAGAGAATAAAGATGCGACGCTTCGATCGGAACCTTTGATCTCATACTCAAATTTTGAGTGACCTTGGACATTTAAATAGGAATGTAGAAGCGCGGGAATTTTAAACAGAACAGATTTTAAAATTCTTCTATTGTCATAGAAATAAATATATGGATCTGCAATACTGTAAAATAGAAATACAAATTATATGTGGAATAATTACATATTATAAGAATATAAAATATTATTATAAGAAAATAAGTGTTTAGAGAATATTAAGTACATGTTAAATGTGATCCGAAAATAAAAAAATGAGGTGTGGCCACCATACGACTTTCTTATACGTATGAGCGTTTCAAATTATAGAATTTTAAGAATTATTTTTACAAAAATTATTCAAAATCCTATTCCAAGTACTTCTATTTTCTTAATAAATCTCAATTATTGATGATATTATCAAAAAACTGCTCCTCGCTAAGAGTAAAAGTGCTACTTCCGGTCCGAATTTTGAAATTTCATATATACAAAAAATATTGCAAATCCAGTTTTAAATACTTTTTTACTCTTGATAAATTTATATAGAATGCATAACTTACGACATATTTGCAAAAAAATCGCTATTCGATAAGAGTAAAAGTGGTACTTCCGGTCTGAATTTTGAATTTTTTTTTATACAAAAGATATTGAAAATTATGTTTTAAATACATTTAAGCCCGTAACGTACTTGTGTAAAAAGCATGACTTGCGAAATATTCGCAAAAAACTGATTTTCGATAAGAGTAAAAGACCTACTTCCGGTAGGAATTTCGGAAAACTTTTTAAATAAAATTATTCTCAACTTTAATTTTAAGTATATATGAATTCTTTATAAATTTATTTAAACTTAGTAGTTGACGAAATATTGGCAAAATTCGATTTTTTCGCTGAAGTAAAGTGCTACTTCCGGTCTACCGATTTTACTGAAAAACTAATCAGATCTCAAGAAGTTTATTATTTATAAAGTATTTGGTTCCTCTTACTGATTTGGGTTTAGTCGGAAATGCTTTTACAAAGAATTTCATGAAGATAGGTGGAAATAAATGAATTTGCAGGACACATATTTGTAAATATAGGCTGTTTCATTTCTAGCATGTCTCAATACCTGTGTAAAAAGTCTCGATATCTATGTGACATGTTTCGATATCTATATATTCATTAATATACTTAATTTCCTATTCATACTTGGTGTATTTTTGTATTTTTAAACTCGTTATTAGAAAATTTCAGAAGGTAAAACAGGCTAAATATGTGATATGGCATAGTAATATCAGAAATAACTTTGATCTTTTTGTGATCTGTATTTTCCGTTTCATTCCCCTTTCTCTTTACTTAATAGCATATCCTGAACATGATGGAATTGGTTCAGCTATAAAAAAATTTGTTACTTAAATGTTTATTGTTAATTGTATAATTCTTACCAGTGGCGGTTGCTGCAGGTAGGGCAACGGAGCACTGCCCCCCCCCCCCCGTGACAAATTTCTTTTAACAGATAAATTAATTAAAAATAACTGATTTGCACGAGATGTAATTTTTCTGATTTCTTTGATGACAAATAATATGTTTTCGGAAGTAACAGTCCGTCTTTTCAGCGCGTTTAGAAATCGCAGTCTGACGTAGGCTTCGGGGCATCTCGCGTGACTGCCCCGTCTGGATTAGAAATCGAGCGATGAAACTGGCGCGGGTAGCGCGCGTATATATGTAGGCGGCGGGGCACTACTCTATGGTGCCGGGTCCGAGTGGCGTTCCAGTATTATACAGCAGTGAGTGTATGTTGTAATTTCTATCGGTGCAAATGCAACTATGAATTGCGTTAGTAACATTAAGACAGAATTAAAAAATCTGGGTCTCTCTAGACCAGATTTATTGATTAAACTAGAAGATCACATTTTGAAAACTAATAAAATCGTGACGAGAAAATTCAACAGAAGCTCTTACAGTTTATCAGACTGGTTGTGTAGGTGTAATGTGCAAAATGCTTTTTTCTATTTCGGTGCTATAAAGTTTACTTTACGACATCCGTTTTGGTTGCAAAAGTATTTCTTTATCGTACGCTAATTTTGTTGTTTTAACGTTGGTAACAAAAAAAAAATGGAACCAAATTATATTTAAATGTCAAAATGTAAGTCTTTAATGTAACAAACATGTGCAATAGATGTTGTACAAAGAATAAAAAGCACACATGCTAACATTTTATTTACTAATTAACAATATAAATTGTTAAGCAGAGTTGGATGATAAGTTTTCTGATGCTACTATTGTAATTTACTTCCAAGGTTAAATAGTGCAACTGTTATAAAAGTTTGTTTTTGATAATATGTCGAGACTATGTTGGCGAAAGATTTTGTAAATTGTCTTCTGCTATTTTGCGAATCTCTGGGGGCGTGCAAAATAGAAAAAATCAAGAGATCGGTGTTTTCTACTTTGAAGAGAATAAAAACATTTTCTAGTAATACCATGCGGGAAAGCAGACTATGTGCCTGAGCAATGTGTTCCATTGAAAAACAATTACTGACATCAACACAAAACTTCAATGAATGACTTATTAATCATTTTGCTGATCGTAAGTAACGGCGGATGGATTTTATTTTCAAACAAGTTAATTAAATAGCATATTGAGCTTATTTTTTGTCTGAACTTAATTTTTGATATTAAACACTCAGACCCCCGGTGTCCTCTCGTCCCAAAAAATCACGGGCCGCCACTGATTCTTACATATTGTTTCTAGAGTGCAAACTCACACACAGCTAGTGGTAACAGACGCTTCTTTTCAACGTTCATTAAAATATCTGCTACAAAATGTTTTCTGCATATCCGATAGTTTGTATAAAATTCTAAGGGATCTTTTGTCGATAAACCATATCTTCCACATGCTTGCACCCATTTTTTACAACTACAATATGTATTAATATTATTATTACTGATAGGCGAAAAGATTTTTAGTCTTTATAGGCACACATTTGTCCAATTTGTGCTGGTATCATACTCATAATTACGAAATACGACTAGGTAATTCAAATACAATAATAATTACAATAAACGGACTAAACAGTATAAAGCAAATGCCGTCTGCTGACTAGGTTATGTGTACATGTTTTATCACAAATATACATATATCCATTTATACGTAAACGTATATGAATATATGTACGTGTAGAGATACACAGCATACACTTAGGTGTCATTACCAACAGCGAACGCACAGACACCGGTGTTTCGGCCTTTGAGGCCTCTTCAGTGTACGTGGTGCTGCTGGTAATGATCCACAACTAAGACCGTGTCTTATGTCCGTTGAATCGCAGAAGTGCCTATGAGAATATCTCAGCGACATCTGCCATCCAAGCGCGACACCGAACACGACAGTTTCATCTTGCACACTGTGCTAAAGACAAAACCTGTACGCTAAATGTGTATCTCTGTATATAAGGCCAATAGGTGGCACCGCCATATCACAAATAAATAGGATATGAAATACTTGAATGTGTAACGTACATTAACGGATAATAATTATCACAGCTGTGTATCTCTACACGTACATATATTCATATACGTTTACGTATAAATGGATATATGTATATTTGTGATAATTATTATCCGTTAATGTACGTTACACATTCAAGTATTTCATATCCTATTTATTTGTACATGTTTTGTTTATGTTCAGTCCATTTAAATTAGAATGTTTCCTATCCTACTCTACAAATGTAGTTCCTTTCTCGAGTGTCGCATCTTTAGTATTCTCTAATCTTTGCCTCTGTCATTACCACTGATATTAAGATAAGAAAGATTCCTTTTGAATAACCACAGATGTAATAGTATATAGATTGCTATATAAAGAATAATAAAATAAACATAATACATAGCACAGTTGTTTACGAATGTGTAAGTAAAATAAAATTTCTTTACAAATTACTTGTTTAAAAACTCATAAAGCAAAATAATAAGACTGTATTAATGAAAAAGCTCCCACTGGATATTATGTGACACTTTGGTTTACAAAACCTGTTTTATATCGTTTGATAATACAATTTGTAATTACTTTACTGACAAAGTAATTTATGACAAAAATAAATTTATGACTTAAAAATGTGCATTATTTTCTAGTATATTGCTTTAAATTACTGATACCAATGAATATTGCAAAAGTTGAAAGTATAATAGGTAGTAAGGAAACTATTGGTTTAATATTGGATTTTTGTTTATTAAATCTTAATTTACAGGTAATAAATAAAACAACAGATATGGTTATTTTTTTAATTGGTAAATTTTATTGTTTTTTCTTGTAATTTCTTTGGTAATTATTTTTATTCATTTCTTTTATACGTATACGTACGTTCGTACTCTCATATATAATTCTACAACTTATTGAGGCAAACCCCCCGTCTTTATATTTTTAGCCAAACGGTTTAGTAGGTTTGTTTTTTTGTTTATTGAATTTTTATGGAAATCATTATAAAGTTGTTTAACGTCTTCTGCCATTTTTCTTGCAAAATGAACTGAACATATAACAGCTGTAAATAATAACATCATTAAAATGTATACAAATACATCCAAATACAAAATTTACGATTTCTTGCGTTTTTTATCCTTCTACCACAGGCTTGTATCCACTGCTGAGATAGGTTTTGATCTTTAGGAAAACGAAAATATCTAATATTCCTTCCTCGAGTGTTTCCTGACCTGCTTTTGCAGTTCAAGACACAGCAGGTTACCATATTAAATGAGCTAAAGGTAGAGGCAAAAGTATTGCTTTATAATACAATATTTAATAAACTCATGTTATAACCTCTTTTTAAGTTCTATATAAATCAAATTAAAAGTGTTTGGCTTAACAAAAATGTCTAAAAAACGTAATAACTGCACTAAGTACATGTTATAACCTCTTTTTAAGTTCTATATAAATCAAATTAAAAGTGTTTGGCTTAACAAAAATGTCTAAAAAACGTAATAACTGCACTAAGTACATGAAATAATAACTATAATTACACGAAATACTATATAACTTCTTCGAAATCTAAATATAAACAAAACACAAACTACAATCATATGATGGATGACGCAACATTGATGACATAGCTGTGTCCAGCGCGGAAATAGACGAATTTGAGTCAAAGTTGTAGCATACCTTATATATTTGTACCATGTGGTCTCCTAAATCATATGTTTAATTTTTACGTCTCGATTTATGATTTGATCCATTCTGATTAGATAATTGTTGTTATATAAAAAACCATGCCCGGCCATAATTCCAAATAGATGCTTGAAAACCATTGTTTTCTAAAGTTGTACGCGTGTGTCTTTTCAGTGAACACTGCATATATTAATTTCACATTTATGTCAACAAGGTAATAATAAAGACAGACTTGAATTTCGGGACGATCTCGTTCGTTTCTACGATATATTTACCCTGTATAAATTTCTTCATTGAGGTATCCACTTTCCTACTCTTCATTCCAAATTATATTTTACGAAATGCCATGACCGGAAATTTAAAACACGGTTATCTTATAATTGTGCAAGAAAATTTCCACGTTTTTATTTCGTGAGTGAAGCAGTTTTTCTCAAAGTTTAAAGTCCTCCGTTTCCTTCCGTCTAGCAAAACATTTTGTGAACAACACCATTTCGGACAAGGTTCAATCAGGAGAATAATCTAGAGAGGACCAACTTCAACCTTCATTTTTGCAATACTTTTCTTTCTAGCTGTTCATTAATAGGATATAAGTTTCTATGAGTCGGCCGGTATAATTCTCTGGGAAACCCAACAGTAGCAATAACCTCTTCACTAGTTAAAAAATGAGGTGTGGCCACCGCACGACTTTCTTATACGTATGAGCGTTTCAAATTATACACAAGTTGTTCTGAATTGTTTTAAATACTTTTATCATAGAAAAATAAACCTGTAAGTGTGTTACTTAAAGTTCAAATTTTAAGAATCTTTTTATACAAAAAATATTCAAAATCCTATTCTAAATACTTTTGTACTCATGACAAATATATATAGAATGCATAATCTACGACATATTTGCAAAAAATCGCTATTCGATACGAGTAAAAGTGGTATTGAAAATTAAGTTCTAAACACTTTTATACTCGTAACGTACCTGTCTAAAAAGCATGGCTTGCGAAATACATATTCGCAAATAACTGCTTTTCGATAAGAGTAAAAGACCTATTTCCGTTGCGAATTTCGAAAAACTTTTTTAATCAAATTCTTCTGAAATTTAATTTTGAGTAACTGCATGGTGGTTGGTAATAATCCTAATATTATATTTGAAAATTTAAGTAATTGTGACAACTTCTCTAATGTACCTATCCATTTATATAAAAATTGTACATTTCAAGGTCAGAGTGTAAATTAATTGTTAACATAACTTCATTTTGGTGTGGTTTGCTATATTATCTTTGACAATGCTTAACAAAACCTTAACAATTGACATTATATTTTGGTGTTATCAACTCTGAAAAAGAAACTTGCGCTATTATTATTACAACACTAAAATAAGCTATTAATAGCATTGATGCAAAGGCAAAATAGCAATTTACCTGTACAATATAAAATCTATATATAAAATATATTAATAGAGTTGACTTTTTCTAATTTGCTTTTTAATTTATGTATTTCATAATTTTCATAATAAATCACTACTATATTTAGTATGTTCGTATAGACAATTAACATAATTATTGTTTAAACATTCATGTATTTATCCGTCTACTAGGTCTAGTATGGAAAATATATGCTAATTTCATACGTTTATCATATGAAATATTATCATTTCTATTTTTATACACTTACTTGTTTAAGTGCAGGTGGTTATTGAATAATTTGCTCCTATAGTATTCAAATAGTATATTATGCAATGAGCATTTAATGATAACTATTAAGACACGAGTAAGAAAATTAGAATACGAGTCGAAGCCGAGTATTGTAATGAATACGAGTGTCTTAATAGCCATTAAATGCGAGTTGCATACACTATCTTTTCTACGACCACATAATAAAACATTATTTTTTGACCATTCCATTTCATAAATTGAGCGTAAAATTTTCCGTACATCTTTGCGATTTTAGCTCGTAATAAATTGTTCGTGGCTACTAAGGCTTGTTCCATAATTTCTGGTGGAGTCAAATATTACATTTGACTGTCATTATCCCTCATTTTTACCGTTTATATTTTCAAAAAAGCACAATTGTTAACTGCTTACTTGTAAATTGCAGAGAACTGTCACATTTAATTAATTTTTATATCTGTCAGATATACAGTCGCCATATTGAATATTATTTGAATATTGGAATGCCGCAGTCCTATTGGATATAAACTTGTATCGTAATGAAAAATCTGTATTTCTATTGGATATAAACTTGTATCATAATGAAAATCTGTATCGTAATGGACATCATTAAAGTACAGGTTCAGCATATCTAATAATACAATTAAAGTATGGGAGTAGAAAAAACTTGTTTGTTATAATATTAAAATATTACACTATTCTGCAAAATTATCGAAATATTGAAAATAAAAAGCAATTTCACTGTAAGCGAGTGGGAGAGGTATATACAGGATGGGGAAAAAGTATGGATACATAAGTATTTTGAAAACTGTTTATTGGAACTCGCTGAAATTTGACACACTGTTTGAAGGATTTAGAATCATTTGAGGTTTTCTTCAGTTTTACACCGTCATTTGTTTTCGAGAAACAATGCTAACTTGATGTTTTTTAAATAGCACGGGAGGTGAAATGTAACATTTTTGAAAAGAATGTTCTTTTCTCTAATCAGTTATGTAACACATGCATGCCTTTAATTTGCATAAAAAAATAAATATTTTTTTTTACGAATTCAATTTTAAAGAAAAATGCGATAGAAGACGAAGTTGTGGTGAGGTCGTAACTCTCTTTAATAAAATACATCCGAATCGGCAGTCGATCACCAGAACAGCGGTTTCAAAAACTTTATTGAAAAAAAGAGAAGATTTAATGAAATTCTTTAAATGTTATATTAGATGTGGAAGAAAATCTAAAAATTTCCCTATACCAGCTGGCTCTAAATCATATTATAAGTAGATCTATTCACAATATAATGAAACGCGAAAAGTATCATCCCCACAAAATCCACCTGTTACAAGAACTGAAGTGAGCGAAGATGATTTTGACTACCTATTTTGCGAAAGAATGATGAATAAAATAAATCAAGATGGTAACTTCATCAATCACATTGTCTTCTCTGATGACTCAACCTATTGTATAAATGGGCATGTTAACCACCATAGCTGTAGGTATTGGTCTGACAGAAATCCGTAATGGATGGAGTATGTGTACATACGCATATGCTTTCTTCTGAAAGAGACTTACAACTTTTACAACAAAATATTCATGTCGTTTGCCGCCTTAGAGAAATCTTTCCAAACTAGAATAACCGAAATATACCAGCAGAAACCATATGGTTTCAACAAGACGGAGTACCGCCTCATTTTTATCGTGTAGTACGCCAAAATTTAAACAAAACGTTTCATGATAGGTGAATAGGAGGAAGGGGAACAATTGAATGGCCAGCTAGGTCACCTGATTTGACCACACTTGATTTGTTCTGTGTGGTCATTTAAAAAAATCAAGTTTATATAAACAGGCCATTAAATATCGCAAATTTGCAAGAACGTATAGGAACTGAGATTGCCATGATTTTTCCTTATACTTTAATTGACTTCTTGCAGAATTTTGGTCAACGCATTCATTATTGTCAAGAATTAAAGTAGAACATTTTGAGCATATTTTGTAATATAAAATATTTATATAATTTAAACATTTTTTTCATTGTTCTTAAAATGTTGATATAAGAGTTTAATTTTAATAGAATACCTGTTTTTATTATTTTCGTTCGAAGTGAGGTTGTCAAACAGTTGACGACAGATGAAACACATCATTTCAAAAGCTAACTTAATTTCACTTTTCTCCAAAATTGAATTCGTTAAAAAAATTATATCAATTTTTATCCATAAGGCAAACATGTGTTACATCACTGAATAGAGAAAAGAACACTCTTTGTTACATTTGACCCCCCCCCCTGTACTATTTAAAAACCGTCAACTTAGCCTTGTATCTCAAAAACAAATGATGATGAAAAACTGAAGACAATCCTAAATGACGGAATCTAAATCCTTCTGTGCCATATTCAGCGAGTTCCAACAAACCGTTTTCAAAATATTTTGCTGTATCCGTACATATACCCCACCTCTGTATATGTATATCATCATCAGGTAGTAAATCAACTAGACAACCCATTAAGAATGTAGTTTCAAACACAAAAAGGAAAGTCTAATAACATAATCTATTAAAATGAATTGAAAATGGATAAAATAAGGTTTGATAATTTGAGAAGTTCATAATTGCTGTTTAGAAGTCAATGTAAATATACAAACTGGGAAGTTTGAAAAGTGATTCAATATAACATTTAGAGGTTCGAATGATTTAACATCCAACTTTAGACAGATTAATTAACTAGGTACGCTGGTATTGGTTCAGAGAAATTTAGAAAGACGTGTCAATTGTTTTTTTTATTATCGCTGGTGACAATCATACGCGAACTTAAAAATCTATACAATAAACACACAAAAGTATATCCGATAGACATCGACTATGCATAGAATGTAAAGAAGGCCTTTACATTCTATGAATAGTACTAACGCTATCGCCTAGTTAAACTATTTTCCTTTTTGCACTTGAAATCAGATAAAGTAATTTGCAGTTTTTAAATTAAATAAACGACAGCTTGAGACATGGAGCACACCAAAAGGAAGAGCTATTTGAAAATAAGGAGGTTGCCATAAACTGGGTATTGATAAAATAATGATTATATACTGAATATGACCATCCCCCGATAATATTTCGTCATTTTTATATACATATAAATACAATGTTTAGTGGTTTTCTTGGCCATATTATATTCTAAAGTATAAAAAAAAGTATAAAAAAAATTAAAAAAAATCCAGGGTGAAAAAATGGATCTACAAAATTTAATTACTTTCAAAGAAATAAAGAACAAATATGGAATGGATGTCTACAAACATTTCCAAACATTACTACAAGAAGAGAGACGAATAGCATCACTGAAAAACCGAAGAATATATCTAATTAAATGTAAGAATTTAAATATCATTCCTAATTTTTGTAATTTCAAGGTTTCTCATTTGCATTTTGATGACGAAAACATTAATACTAAATTCTTAAATAAAATTCAAAGTTTTAAACATGCTCTTTTAAATTTGTTTCTAACTGATTGTGTAAAGACGTTAAAACACACAATTAACAAAAAAGATTTTTTACACAACAAGCTCAAAAAAAAGATTAACAAAGAAATTCTCCTAGCTCTAGAAAGAAAAATAAAACAAACAACAGAACAATTATTTATCAGCATTAAAAAAAAACACCAAAAGAAACTAAATATATTAATTAATAAAACATCCCAAAAAAAAACAATGAACAGTAGCAACATAAATCAAGACTGGGTGTGTAATATTTCAGACACTGTTTTACCGAATGATGTAACAGAAATATTAAGTTTAGGAAAAAATT
Organism: Amphimallon solstitiale; assembly: GCA_963170755.1. Taxonomy (NCBI): domain Eukaryota; kingdom Metazoa; phylum Arthropoda; class Insecta; order Coleoptera; family Scarabaeidae; genus Amphimallon; species Amphimallon solstitiale. Next base: position 45,957,192 of record OY720676.1, on the reverse strand, counting down.
TTGCAGTGCAACCGCTATCCCGCAAAAATATTCCCACAGAAAATATCATTGCAAACATTGAAGCCTCAATAGATCATTTAAACAACAACGAAAAAAACACAATAAGAGCTAAAATCACTAATACGATAACAAATTTCAAACAAAAACCACAATTAAAAATGTCCCAACATCATAGGAATCTCAATAAAAAAGTAAAAACTACAAAACAATTCATAAAAACCAACCCCCAAATCATTATCACTAAACCAGACAAAAGTAACAAAACTCTCGTAATGAACAAATCAGATTATGAGACAAAAATGAACAACTTATTGAATGACAACAATACATATAGCAAAATAAAAAGTGATCCAACGTCAAAGTATCAAAAATTGAACAACGATTTGATCAAACTTTGGGAAAATAGCAATCTAATATCAAAGGAAACTGCCAAAGGACTTAAAATCAACAATGCACAACCACCAAAGATATATGGACTCCCAAAGATACACAAAAAGAACATACCGTTAAGACGTATCATTTCCTCAGTGCAAAGTCCATTTTATAATTTGTCTAAATTTCTCGCAAATGTCATTACTAATATAACATGTAAAAACGAGTATTTCCTAAAGAACTCGTACGAATTAAAAACCTTTTTAGATGAGTTAGAAATACCAGATAACCACATTTTAGTTTCATTGGATGTAGTATCAATGTATACCAATATTCCTATCAGTTTAGCCATAGAAGTAATTAAAAAACAATGGGATCACCTACAAAATTTCACCACATTACCTTTAAAAGAATTCATTAAAGCAGTAGAATTAACCTTAAACGCCACTTATTTCCAATACAATAATAATTTTTACAAACAAGTACATGGATGCGCAATGGGATCCCCAATATCTAGTGTCATCGCACAATTAGTTTTAGAACACGTAGAAAATAATATAATAAACAAGCTTGATTTCAAACCGTTCTTTTTTAAAAGGTACGTTGACGATTGTATCACTTGCATACCAATTACAAAAACAGACAATATTTTAAATAAATTTAACTCATTTCACCCCAAATTAAAATTCGAAATTGAAGTCGAGAACAATCTTACTATTAACTTTTTGGATTTAACCTTGATACGAGCCAATAACAAAATACTCACAAAATTATACCACAAACCTACAGCCTCGGACAGATACCTAAATTATAATTCATGTCAAACCGCAGTATGTAAAAGGAACATAATAACCAATTTAATAAAAAGAGCGATCACCTTAACAAGTCCAGTGTTCAGACCTGAAATTATTAAAGACATAAAAACCTCACTACAAAAAAACAACTACCCTCTACGGTTCATTGATAAACTCATTAAAGAACAACTTCATAAACATTACAATTCGAACAAAAATAACCATAAACAAAAAGAATCAACTACTTGTAAGTACGTACCATTGCCGTTTATTGAAGACCTTTCAAAGAAATTTGATAAAATTCTGAAACCGTATAACATAAAAACAGCATATAAGAATTATAACACACTAAATACCCTTTATACAAGACTTAAAGATAAAATACCCGATGAAAAAAAGACCCATGTAATTTACAAAATACCGTGCGGAGACTGTAATGGAGTATACATAGGCCAAACAACACAACACCTAAAAGAAAGACTAAATGGGCATAAATTTTCAAATAATAGCACAGCTCTAAAAAAACATATTAATCAAACTAATCACTCCTTCAATTTCAAAGAGACAACAATTATTGCGACAGAAACACATAATAAAGCTAGGAATTTTTTGGAAAGCATTTACATTAAAAAAAATACAAATTCAATTAATGATAGGACTGACATTAGTAATATTTCCAATATTTACGTTTCAATAATTTAATGATTCAATTAAAACCATGACACAATACTTTTATGAGTTACAAAGAGGAAAAAAAAGGACAAACACATAAAGAATAGAATAAAAAGTCAAAAGAAACAACCAAGGCAAAACACAACATACACACGGCTTTTTACAGATACACGAGCTAAGAGAATTTATATACACATCGATTTTGAACGCATTTTGTCACAGACATATAGTTTTAACGGTCGATATACAATCTTGACAATTATAACTTCAAGATATAAAATTTTTTAATGTGAATGAGAATTATTTGGAAGTATAGGAAAATAAAGAAATATAAAAAATGACTATTTTCAAAGAGAAAAGTATATTACAAAAATATATTCTCACAATTGTATTATATTCATCTGACTAAAGAAACCAACGTTAAATGTAAGTTATACAGTCGATATCCATTTCATATCATTTTTAATATATGTTTAAAACATTTTTACAGAGTGTTTGAAAAAGGCAGCATAAATGTTAGCCGAAACGTTACAAATAAAGGAATAAAAAAAATATGTATTGTTTTAATTACATGTTTTTGTTCCAATTTTAATTGTGAATGTCCAAAAAAAGGCCACTACGCCCACGAAAAAAAATTTTTTTTATACTTTATAAATACAATTATATATGTGAAATACTAAAAATGCGTATTTACGAAACTCGAAGCAAGTATCTAGCATCGCTAAGATAATCAAGTATATCATGGATCCTAAATACTGCCATGCGATACTTCTTCCGTATTAATTTCTATTTTAGAACTTTGATCAAGCTATGGAATTTTTAATTCATTGACAATATATTAAACTAACAAAAGTAGGAAGTCAGACTGTCATTTATAGTTCTTTCAAAAGATCCTCAATTTATTGGAGACAACAACAAATTTCATCATATTGTAGACAAAGCCGGTCCATGCTTTAAATGACCCACAAGTTACAAAACATAGATTATAACGAGAAAATGTGAAATTAAAAATGAAGTTTTAACAACTTTTAGGTGTAGTACAACCGCAGGTACGTGTTTCTGAATCATTAGTCTTTATCAGTACGGTATAGCAAAGAAAGTTTGTATTGGTAAACATTGTGGACTTGGAATGGTTTTTGGAGTTTGATATTTTTAAGGTTAAAACTTTATACAACATATATTATTTAGTCAACAAACACTTAGCTATAACGTACTGAGGAAGACTAATGAGCAAGAATCACTTGTCTGCAGTTTTACTACACCTAGAGGTTTCCACCATCGTTCTATGTTTTGCCACTCGTGGATCATTTAAAGTATAGGTCGGCTTTGTCTACTAGATGGTGAAGCTGGTTGTTGTCCCCAATAAATAGAATATATTCTGACAGAACCTACAACTGGCAGCCAGTCTTGTTTGCACCCTATACTTGCAGATAGTAGCTACATTGAAATAGGAAACAGGGATAGGTAGTTTATAAGTTTTATTTGATTTTTAGAGCATTTTTCATTAGTGTTGTAATTAGTATGATAATTCGTTCAATATCTTGAACGAGTAACCATGTTTTATTAAAACGTTGTAGTTACTTTTGAATACCACTGTACAATTACAGTCATTTCTAAATATACTTACAAATATGGAAATGCTCATTCATTGTATACAATGTCGTAACATTATATTCACAATAAAATAAATTAATTGCTTCATGTAAATGGGACAACTACTTTCCAAATGCAAAATATAGTCATTATTCATTACATTGACACGACTTTCTCAATGATGCCTGCAATTAATAGTAATAAATTTAATTATTAACTCCGAATGAGGTACTATTGAAAACTGGTAATGTATTTTGTTGGCGAGGCAGTCATATGATCTTGGAATTTATCCAATCTTGTACTACTCATACTGTGAAATATTATTAGTCACTGTTTGGGTCTTCACAGAGCTTTTCTCGTAATTTATTGCGATGCGTGATTCATCCGTACTCGATTGTTTACAGTTTCTCTTCCCCATTTACGTGCTTAATATTTTCGGCGTATCGCCGACAGACAATAACGCGATTCTTCACCTCATTTCACTCTATTGAAAACGGCTGTAAATTGTGAGTCACTTAAGGCATTAATTTCACGGGATCCAAATCAAAATAAGAGTTGTGTTATTTATTACCCAAAGTAGCAGGTGTTTGTTGTAATTTAACTTAAGAAAATCGGAAGTCAGGTTTACATTCCAGAACTGGACTTATATGAATAATGTAATTTATAATTGGGCACAGTAATAGCAGTAATACAATAATATGTAACAAGCTATACATTCTCTATGTAATGTTCTAATGTATGTACTACAACATACATATTATACGACTTTTTCCAACTTGAGTTCGTCAACAAGACGCAGCTGGCTTGTCCCGCATTGCCTTCAATAATAATATTTACAACGTACGATATGTATATATAAAAGTAGTTGCAATTATCGCGGCGAATGTAAGCGACAGAGCGGGCGGGCTTTTGTACCGAAAGAGTCATCCTGAGTTTACTCATTTTTTACAAAATTGTGTTAACGGTAAATATAGTGACTTGCACGTGCTCGCGGAAACTACCATGAGAAATTATTATTTGTCACCGATGTACGATGAAATTAATTATTACCCAAAGTAGCAGGTGTTTGTTGTAATTTAACTTAAGAAAATCGGAAGTCAGGTTTACATCCCAGAACTGGACTTATATGAATAATGTAATTTATAATTGGGCACAGTAATAGCAGTAATACAATAATATGTAACAAGCTATACATTCTCTATGTAATGTTCTAATATATGTACTACAACATACATATTATACGACTTTTTTCAACTTGAGTTCGTCAACAAGACGCAGCTGGCTTGTCCCGCATTGCCTTCAATAACAATATTTACAACGTACGATATGTATATATAAAAGTAGTTGCAATTATCGCGGCGAATGTAAGCGACAGGGCGGGCGGGCTTTTGTACCGAAAGAGTCATCCTGAGTTTACTCATTTTTTACAGAATTGTGTTAACGGTAAATATAGTGACTTGCACGTGCTCGCGGAAACCACCTTGAGAAAATATTATTTGTCACCGATGTACGATGAAATTAAGACTCCAATTGTCAATGACATAAACGATCAATGCTGCGAATGTTTTGGTTGGGATGATGGATATCGACGCGGCAAGGTCTACACATTTATTTACATTGAAGAGACTCGAAAGAGCTAATGCAGAATCCATATCACATTACATAACTTTGTCTTTGAAATCGCTGCGGTGTAAAAAGCACGAGCAAAATAAAGAACATATTATATGTCTCGCACATGCTCTTCATCGAGCATCAGAAGAAATCAGAAAATGCTACCCGAATGCAGATAAATTGATCTTGTGTTAAGAACATTTTTGTGGAGGCACCTATACGCAAGCATTTATTTCTGTGCTACTTGATGACGTTAAAACTATAATACAACTAGTGGATCTGAATGACTGTTCTAAATAACAATCCCGGAATATATAATATACGCCGAAATTGACTTATTTACTGATAAGGAAGTAGATTTTTCCGAACCGGGGATAAATGTATCGCCACTAAAAACTTTAGGTACTTTAAGTATGCCCCTATTACAACGGTAGATGTTGAACGGTCGTTTTCAATTATTTACACCTGAGCATATGGAACAATTAATGGTGATTTACTTTTATTTGAACTCTCAACGTGAACAGTGAACAGTTACGAAGAGTGATATGTTTTATAAATCATACTAGATTGCTTCTGGAGAAGATGTACAAGGGTGGGTCAAGAATTTTATGAAAATTGAGATAAGAGACACTCTATTCAGCAAAAGAAACTGTTTTACTTTCCAACATAATCTCTTTTCAGGTCGATACACTTTAGTCAACGTTTCTTCAATTTTTTGATGCCCTCCAAATAATACGATTACTTGAGGCCCTCAAAATTGGCTTTGTTTTATCGATGACCTCTTTAGTCTACCCAAATTTCTTACCGCCGAACCAAATCTTCATATTTGGAAATAGTCGCATGGGACTACATCTGGAGAATATGTTATATAAGGGGGCAATCATAAAGGAATTCATGCAATTTTGTCATTGCGACTACGGACTTGTGAGCTGGTGCATTGTCCTGGTGGAAGAGAACTTTTTTCCTCCCTAAATGCGGTCGTTTTTGCTTCAAATCGGAGTCGAATCGATCCAACAGCTCTGCATAATATGCGCCGGTGATTGTTTTACTATTTTCAAGGTAACCAACGTGAATGACAACGCACGTATCCCAAAAAAACTGTCATTATGACCTTGGTCGACAGACCCACTTTGGCTTTTTTTGAAGCCGATTCACCACGAGACGTCCACTGTCTCGACTGTTCCTTGGTCTCTGATGTGTTCAATCCATTTTGGTCCACGTTTACGAAAAAGTGCAAAAACTCGTTCATATTGCGATTGAACAAAGCCAAACACTTTTTTGAAGTTATCAAACAATTGCGTTTGTTGGCAATTGTGACTAAACGCGGCACCCATCTTGCGGGTAGCTTTTTCATACTCAAATATTTATGCAATATTGAAGTCACTGAGCCATGTGATATGCCAGCAGCCTCTTCAAGTTCGCGCACCTTCACTTTCCGATCGTCCAATATCATATAGTGGATTTTATCCATCATTTTTGGCGTGGTGACCTCAATTGGGCGACCAGAACGTGCACCGTCATTTGTGTTGGTACGGTCGCACCGAAATTGAGTAAACCAGAGGCCGATGCTTTCATTCGCTGGTGGAGAGTCCCAATAACACTTGTTTCAATTTTTACATAGGCGTCTGTTTCAAATGGCTATCACAACAAAACTATTTGGCGGAACAGTCTGAAAATTAGGGTGCGTTCTTTAGAAAGATTCTTCTGAACAAGCATAATGGTAGATTTGAAATGGTAGCGCCATCTGTGCTAATTCATTATCTAGTACATACCTTTTCAGTGGCAATTGAAGCCTTACCTCAAATGACATCAATATAATGCAAATAATGTCTTACATTGAAATGAATAACTTAAATGCAGTAATTGTACCTTATTTACAACACAGAAACTGACTGTTAAATTAAAAACAAAATAAATCACGCCAGTCGGATTTGATCCACCTGCCATAGGTTTAAAAAAATTCTGAACCTTAAAGTTTAAATAAAATCTGTTCTATACAACATTTTTAATAACGGAATTTCTCCTGAAAGAGCTTGGTTTCTAGAATAATTTAGTATCATGACTTCAACATTTTGCAACAAAGGCCATTTTACACTACCGACGTTCCGAAAAGTTTGACTGAAATCGTTTCTAATAAAGATTTTTCAAAACGGAAAATCCTTAATTTGTAGAACATGTTGTAATATAACTATACAAAATTCTGGCCTTCTACCGTGAAAATTGACGATTTGCTTTGCTCAAGAGGGTCACCTTCATTTTATGCAAATTGTGCAGTTTTTGGCACTTTGCCAAGCGCTTTCGTTTCGTGAACCATAATTTTACGCACATCCTAGACTCGCCCAATGGTCATTTAAAAAAAAATTAAATAAACCAGCCCAGCAGTTCCTGAGAAACATGTAGGTAGACACCTTCTCTAATATTAAATGAGGGTGTCAAGTATGTTAGAGGTGAAATGGTCTTCGAGTAGATATACAGCAATAAAATGTTCGCGAAATTTGTCAATATAAAAGTGGTTTACTTTTTGTTACTTTGCTAGAAGAAGCACTTTTTAGAGCCGGTGTGATATGATAACTTGTGGGAATAACAGATAAGGAAATTATCTATTATTCAACAAGACTGTAAGCTGTTCACATTCAGTTTGCGTGTACATAGATGTAGGTATTTTCCAGTGTCATTCTCTCAATTGGCAAACTATAAATATCATTAACATTGAATAACACATCTTCTTGTCGTCATTTCCGGATATCCGTTGAAGATATACAAACATATTGCGATGCCATTTCGCCTCCCGATACGATTACGACATGTGCAATAGGTACACCTCAAACATCCTTTGCTTGACGCAACGTTCCTCTTATCAGCTTCTAGAACGACTACGCATATCCTCTGTTGTGCAAATATTTGCAATTTTTTCTTGTATTATTACTCCTTTTGTTAGTTTTCAATAAGTCATGACATTCATATACGGACATATTTACTTTGAGAATGATTCACACCTGAAGATTAATCTAGTGAAGTTCTGATAATTATTTATAAATACTACAGTCGATATATTCACACAGTTGGAATTGATTATCTAAAATTGAAACGTTATCTAAATATAAATAATTTTTTATTTATAAACATTGCTTAATATTTTCTCTCTTTAAATTAATTTAATATCAGTGTGAATGAAGATATATAGGTCATGGATATTTTTTTATTTGTATACAAAATTATTTCCATAGAAAAACGTTTTTTTCGGAAATTGAATTATTAAATTTTAGAAAATAAATGAATAGTGACATTAAAAGTGGAGAAAAATCAATTCGGTTTCCTTAGTGACTAGTCAACAAACGTGTACAGCAATAAAACTTAATCACTTTTTGCAATTTTTCCTAGTTATTTCTTCCAGTTAATAACGGTTTAATAGTGTATATTTCGTCGAATATAAATGCAGCTGCGAGTGCTGAAATGGCAGATTTACTGCTAAGCAAATCTAAAGACAGATATCACAAAGCATTCTTAATATTTGTGGGTCAGAGAAATTCTACATTCCTGATCCAAAAATGTTCAGTAAGTGACAAAATATGGACGATTTCAGAAAAACTCTTTTCAATAATAACAGCTTTAGAAGAAAATTTCTCTTTTTTTATTTTGCTTTGCTTTATTTATTTGAAACGAACAAAGACGTTATAATAAATACGCAATACATGTGTTTAAAAAAACAACATATTTTTAGAAAAAAGGTGTGTTTTGACACGATTTTGAACGTCCATTTTACATATTTCTCATCGATGTCTATTTTTGTTTTTTTTTATAAACTCTATTTAATATTCATTATTAATTTACTTAACTGCTCTTGTAATTAGTCTATTTAATAAAACAAAGTCATTTAACAACTCTTTCTTATAAACATTTTACTTCTTTATACTGTCAAAGATCTCTTCTAAGTGATTTACAAACGAGTATCCTAAATAACACTATAGCGGATATACTTCTTTATATATTTTGTACGAAATCAATTCAAGTTATTTGCACTTGCACTTGAAACAGCAATAACGCCTCTTTTTAAATTTTCTTAGAATTGTAAAAATGAGACGTAATATTTCGAATGCCTACTTAAAAATGTGCACTGACCTTTAATTTGATTAATTAGATGTAAGTGATTCATTATTATCGACGTTAATGAACCACCTAGGACATTTAAAGTTCATCTACATCTATCATACTTGATGGTTGCCAGAATAACATTTGACTATCCATTTGGTCTCGGCCAATAACTTACACTTAAGTAGAAGTACACTTCCGTTCATTTAGGTGTAAGTGAATTTTAATTTTAAATTATCGCCGGCAACATATAATCACGGATGAGTAACTCTAAACATATACGGCTTCTAATTGTAGTAATAAATTGAAAACAGACCGTTTTAATTTTAGCAGTTTTGTATCTTAATTCGTACTTTGTCTGAGAATGAAGTGTTTTTTTTTAAATCCTAATAATGATAAAAAGAAAATATTTAAGTTTTTGTTCGTAACGATTTACTATACAGATTGCTGTTATTGCGTAGCGCTAGCCATAACACCATCGTAAACTTATTACTCTAACATGCAATAGATGGCGGTACAATTTGACTCTACCGGTGTTTATTAACATATTTGTTTAAGAAATGCTTAGATTTTGTATAAAATGTTAATCATAGCGGCACATTTGAAAAGTCAAACAGCTCATCAGTGTTTGTGTAATTTTCATGAACAAGATGACGCAATACATTTTATTGTTTTAAGATAAGCTCTATAGCACTAAGCACTCAATATACCTATGCAATAAGCATATTAAAATTGTATTTATAATCAAATACGGGGCGTTTTTAATAACGACCATAACATACATGATTATATTCACTAGACAATTGTGTAAACACAAAATCGCAAAAGTTTAGTAAATTTACAAGATTAAGAGTGACAGTACATACATTGCAATTATCGTATTATCGTTTTATTATTGGTAATGACATCACAAAGAAGTTTATATTATGTGATATTTAGGTAAACAACATTACAGGACTACTTTTTGTTACTATTTCATCAAGTATGTGAAACTCCAAATTCCATTAGATGAACTTATTCATTATTATCCATTTACATATGTCCAGAGGTCTTGAATGTTTCCCTTTAGCATATTTTGAGGCACCTGCTTCTCCCATACTGTAAAATATTGGCGATTACTAAAAGAAAGTTAGTGAAACTGCTGTATAATACCTTCATAAAATGAATATTTTACTTTCGAGTTCTAAGGCGAACTATAAATATTTTAATGAATATTAATAATTAATAAAACAATAAACAACCATATAATATGCGCAAATTGACAAAACCCGAAGTAAACACATTTTTCTAGTGTAAATGCACACGCACACAAACGCTTATTTAAAGCTCTATATATCAAAACCCGCCTTTCTTAGGCTGAATGAAGTATAGTGTACTATAGGTAGATGGTACAATAAAAGTATCCTATTCGATTCCACTTTCTATATCTGGATATGTAAGAAAGCTTACTTATTGCAAAAATTAATTCCGCTGGTAAATATACACACAGATAAATTGCTTTTTCAATAAGTTGATATTCACTTTTATCAAATAAAAATTAACAAAAGTTTTAATTTTACATTTAATGACGTCATCCTGGTAAATTGTGGTGTTCCACAGGGCTCCATGTTAGGATCTGTTGTTTTTATCTTAGAAATAATAGGGGCATATACACCCTGTCCACTTTTGTTTTTCTTATGGCAGCCATATTGGATTTTGACATTTTTAATATCTTCAAAAAAAAATGCTATTCAATGATGTATAACATGTTTATGTTCAAGATAGTAAAAACATGAAACATAGAGAAAGTAAGATTTTAACATAGTAGGCCCTGATAATAAATGTGACATTTGTATTAAACAACTCTAAAAGCTGTGAAGTTTATTCTGAACTGTCAGTCATCTTATTGTTAATCTCATTGTATTGTTATAAGTATCTGCACTGTGCAAACCTAAGATGGTTCGTTTTACAAATAGTGACAAATATCAAATGCTGGAGTGTTTTATTTTGTGTGGAAGAAATGATGAATTGACTACAGAAATGTATTTCGAAAGATACCCTGAAAGGCGGCAGCCAGAAAAAAGCATTTTTCGCCGATTGCGTGATAATTTAATAATGTATGGAAGTTTTGTCAAACCTAAAAAAGGCAAAACAATGAAAATAATGAAAATATTGTTCTTCAAGCAGTAGTTGAAAATCCCCGTACGTCTTTACGGGTAATTGAAAATACACTTGGCGTCGCTAGGTCAACAGCTGGTACCATTTTTAAGCGTGCCAAATTCAAACCTTATCGTGAAAGAGCCAGTCAAGGGCTTCAAAATGGTGACGAAATACGGAGAGCACAATTCTATCATTGGTTCATCGAAAAACATAATGAAAAGGCAAACTTTTTTGCGAAAATTTTATGGTCTGATGAGAGTCGATTTACTAACTCTGGAATGTTTAATCGTAAAAATACTATATTTTGGTCCGATGAAAATCCACACCTAGTTCGTGGCATTAGACAGCAAGTCAGATGGGGATTTAATGTCTGGATCGCTGTTATTGATACCCATGTTATCGGTCCATTCTTCTTCAATGAGAATCTAAATTCTGAAAGATATTTAGAACTTTTGCGCACACATGTTGCTGAAAGACTTGAAGAATTTCCACTTGCCACGTTGCAAAATATGTATTTTCAGCAAGACGGAGCGGAGCGCCTCCACACAATTTCTTGTTGGTTACAAATTATTTAAATAATCAATATTACAATAACTGGATTGGTAACCGAGGAACAATAGGGTGGCCTGCTAGGTCCCCGGACCTCACACTTCTTGATTTTTTTGTATGGGGCTATCTGAAAAACAAGGTGTATTCGAGATCTTATGAAAATGTGGAAGAATTACGTCAAGCAGTTGAAGAAGCAGTTAATGGAATGACACCGAACATGGTTAGACAATCTTGTGAGGCAGTACTAACACGACGTAGATTGTGCATACGAATGAACGGTGGCTTATTTGAACAGTTGTTACATTAATGATTCAGCTACCTAACCACCTTTATTTAGTGAATGCTAATAAATAAAATGTTAAAGATATTTTAACAGTACTTGGTGACTTGTTATTTTTTGTTTTTTTTATCAGTATACACTTAAGATATCCACAGTTCCATGCCCTACTACGTTAAAATCTTACTTTCTCTATTTTTCATGTTTCTACTATCTTGAACATAAACATGTTATACATCATTGAATAGCATTTTTTTTGAAGATATTAAAAATGTCAAAATCCAATATGGCTGCCATAAGAAAAACAAAAGTTGATTATTGTCACGCAAAATCTAGTAGACCTAGATTTTTTTTAATCATTCTTAAAATCCTCATGACTTGTTATCCCTAGCTTACAACTTTTGTAAATTTATCTCTTCTAGGAAACAAAATATGGAAGATTTTCAAAAATGCATTTTTTTTCACCCTATATCTGCCCAATGAAACAAAAATTTCAAAATCTGATGTCGGATTATTCATGGACAAATGAATACGGAACTTTTCTCCCATTTAACCGACGTTGTATCTCCAACGGTTTCCAATATCCCCATGTACTGCATTTTAAACTGAACACCCGGTATGTTGATCGGTGTTGAAGCATGGGCTCTTAGTATTGTTAATTATTGTAATAACATCTTATGCCTAAATTTTTTGTGGCACTGTTAAATGAATGAACTGTGTATATACTTACCATAATTTCTGTCGGGTAATAAAAATGAGTTTTATTTGTAAGAGAAATGACCAGATTCGACTAAAATGAAAAAGATTGATCAAAGTTAAATCATCATATGTCGTTCTTCAGTTAAACAACAACAAACAGTAAAATGTTTAATTTTTTGATTGCATGCCGATATTATGTTATTTTGCTAAAGCTCTATGGATGCCAAAACAGCATAGTTTTAATCAAGTTTACTTCAGGCCTAATCCGTATGGCATGATGATCTCGTTGGAAAATAAAATTTCCCTTAGTTGCCATAGTCGGAGTCGAAGGCAACAAACTGGTTTCAAGAATTGCTTTGCACTTTAAATGCAACTTTCGTAAATCATATACAGACATATTACCTCATACCATTACTCTTGCTGGAAACCTAATTGTTTGTTTCCGATGTCACATCAAATCGTGATTTATCGCTAAATATTTTTTCCACTTTTAAAATATTTGCCTAGTCTAACTAACAAAACTGCAAGTGTCCGATTATTTACGTGTCAAAAAAAGTCTTTTTATTTGCTATAAAAATAACATACCTATTTTAAATACAAAATATGCAATTGTTAAATTATTTTATTTAAAGTTGAGAAACATGTTATTTTGTGTCATGTAGATATCTGTTAGGTTTGGGTTCCTTTATCATTACTTATACTGTAGTCGACAAATTTTAATTTCTGTTTATACTTCTATCCCATGCAGAAGATGACCTTATAATATGCAGCGATGCCTGCTTGCTAACAGTGGTGGGAGAAGCAACGCAGTGTCGGGGATTCTCACATTTCATAGGAAACGTTTGCCGAGTGTACTTGGCAGCCTCGCTATATGTTTATCTTTACTTTATTTCGTCGTGCTCTTTTCTTCTTTCTACTTTCGTATCAGAAATTAAAATTTGTCGACTACGGTATAGAAGCCACCAATACTATCCACTATCGCCACTATATTCGTAAATGTTTTAACTGCTATTACTAATCTAATGAAAAATGTAACTAAAAATATATTTTTATTATTTTCAGAAATATCAATGGATTGGTCGGACCATGCCCTTTGGTGGCCTGACAAGAATATATGGTTAAATAGAACAAGATCGACCCTCGATCAATACGGAGTTCAGGCTGACGCACAGTTATATTTCACACCGATGCACAAAAATTTAAGATTACAACTGCCCGATCTGAGATATATCAATATGAACGTCGATTTTTCCATAAAAACTTTCTCTTCCGTAATTCAAATCTGTAAACAAGTGGGGATAAGACACCCCGAAGAACTATCCCTGTGCACACCATTAGAACCTAATCATCTGAAATATAATTTTAAAGATTTACACAGGAGAAAAGTAGAAAACGTGACACAGAAAAACGGTCAATTGGCACCAGATACCAACACATTTATACCAACACACAGTCCCGCCGGTAGTAATGGAAGTCTTGACAAAACGCAATTTCTGTGCGCTCCTGTAACGCCCAGAGGACCACCTACGTCTACCCCAATTAGTAGTCCAATGTCAAACGTAAGTTCTTATATTACATTTATTTAATTTAATTAATATTTATTAAATAAAAACATCTGTTTTCTTTTTAAAAAACGATTGTAACACTTAATTTAAAACGCACTGTGGGCGATATCTTTCATATACCGGGTGTCCCAGTTCATTACTGGTATCTAATAATGTAGATAGCGAATAATTTTTAATACAAAAATTGTAGATAATCATAAGCTCTACAATTTAAAAATATTTTCATTTATACAGAGCGTTCGACAAGGACACACGTACACTAACTTTTTTTACATTTTACAATAGCCCTTGAAGGGCTGATTAAACTGACATCAATTTGTATTTGTTGATTTTCAACTGTTTCTGAGATATGGCGATTATTCGTTAAAAATTGTACAACATTTGAAAAGTTGCTATGTAATAACGCTTGATGATGAAATACCTATTATGGGCTTAATTAGTAGAGTACGTGAAATTAATGTTTATTTCGACATATCTACGCATGTTCTTTAGAATTACATACCATTCGCTAAAGTTAAGAATTCTAATAAAAAAAATAAATGTATGTTTATATGTCGTTGAAAAGTACTTAAAATTTACTAATTAAAAATATCAACTTTCTTCCACCTGTGGGCGATATTACATAAGTTATAGGATATTATATCTGAATAAACCCGACTACTATTTAAAACTATGAGTTGTCTTGACTTAATTACACATAGCACAATTAAAATTAATCGAAAAGAGTTATTTCTAATATTTTCTTCTTACAAGTAAGTAATTTTTATTGAAATTTTAAAACTCATGAAATGAAAAGTATGTAAGTTCATGAATTAATAATAGTTAAAATATCTCAGTCGCTCTGTGTCAAAAAATTCGTCATACTTAGGGTAAATTTTAATTACTTTAAAATTAAAGAAGTCATACTTAGATCTATAACTTCAGTTGAAAAGCAAACCGTCAATACAAGTATTTAAATGTACGTTATTAAAAACTTCTATAACTTTCGCAATATCTTGAAGAACATAGAAGTTACTATTTTCAAGCATCACAGTAATTATAAGTTATCATATAAAAAATTAAAGAATCTTCTTTAAGGGCTCTTAATAAAGTTTTTGCTAACATCAAGGACTCTAGAAAGTTTACGCACACTTGTATGAAGATTTTTTTGAACGCATAACAAAAGAACCTTTTTTGCATCTACGTGTTCTACGGCTCCTTTTTCGTATGGAATACTGCCAGTTTCTTCAAATCATTAACAATTCATCGATGGTAATCCCATATTTGGATATTTTTGGTTGTACATATTTGAGCCAGCACACAATTACCTTCCCCCAAAACATAGGTCATATCTATTAATTCCTATTTTAAATATTTCATTTTGCACTTAACCTAAATTTATGTACTTACATCCCTTTTACTTAAGCTTTAAATCTAAGTTTGACGTTTAAACAATTTTTCACACACAGCGTCTGCGATATTTTTTATATTATTGTTAATTCATGAACTTGCAAACTTTTCATTTCATGAGTTTATTTGTTAAAGAAAGTAGAAGTCACTCTTTTCGATTAATTTTAGTTTTAGTCGTAGTGCAAGTCATGGCAACTCATATTTTTAAATCCTAATCGGGTTTATTCAGATATAATATCCTATAACTTTTGCAATATCGCCCACAAGCACCAGAAAGCATATATGTTTATCAGTAAATTTTAAGTACTTTTCAATGACATATAAATATTTAATAATAATTTTTTTAGAATTTTTAATTTTATCGATGGTATGTAATTCTAAAGAACATACGTAAATACCGAAATAAACATCAATTTCACGTACTGAAAAGATATCTCTACTAATTGAGCCCATAATAGGTACATATTTCATCATCAGTCGTTATTTCATAGCAACTTTTCAAATGTACAATTTTTACGAAAAATCGCCATATCTCAGACACAGTTGAAAATCAACAAATACAAATTGATGTCAATTAATCAGCCCTTCAAGGGCTATTATAAAATGTAAAAAAATGCATAGCATTCCATTAAAAAACATAAGTTTGTGTTGGTTCGTAGTTGTCGAACACTCTGTATAAATGAAAATATTTTTAAATTGTAGAGCTATGATTATCTAAAACTTTTGTATTAAAATTTATTGGCCACCTACATTATTAGATACCAATAAATGGACTTTCCCGCTCCGCTGGGACACCCGGTATATTTAAATACCTCTACAGGGATACAAGTTATTGTATTCCCAAATAATACGTGCATCGTATGTATACACATTGGTCACCGTGCATATATGTACGGAAGATTCTCGACCCCTGAAATGTTATACATATAGAACAATTAGTAAAAGCTACTGTCAGTCGGTCTGCACACATGTAGGGTATGTGTCTGTCCAAAAATAAGTGTCCGTTTTGATAAATACAAATTAATATTTACTTGGATCGCTTGAAAGACCTCCATGTCCAACTTAAGGCGAAGTGGTAACTACCCTAGTCGTTTTAGTTTGCCTTTGTCTAATTATAAATGTCGCCGGTATTGACATTCATTATTTCCAACGTACACTGCTGATGTGATAGGAAGACCTTGTTGAGTGTATCATAACCCAGTTCGTTAAAAGCGTCAATGACAGCTGAGATAGTTTTCCCTGGTACAGAATATCGAGCTGCTGCATCTTTTATTGAACCTTGTTTACCATTGTTATTTACTTCCAGCTGGTAATGGTACACACTTTGACGCTTTTCCTGTGATAAGTTAAGCTTTTTTCTTTGCTGTCTAACTACAGAACAATATTCATGGTCAATTACATGTCTTCACTGGTACGTTAAAAAACGGTTACAAAAAGTTTGATTTTAAAACAATTATCCAAAAGCTGAATAGAATAGAATTTTATTCACTGTGACATGCATTTCATATACATTACAGTAAAAGTCATACTCATATAAGTATAGAAATAACTACATATAACAAAGTCCATATGTCATAAATAAATAGATAAATATACAGTGTAAAACAATCAAAACAAAGACAACGTTTTAAAATTAAATAGTTTTAGTAATTTAAAAATACTAAAGTATTTTCTAGTAAAAAATTCCTAATTCTGTGGACATAATTCTTCCTGCTGATGTTCTGCATAATATCACCATTGATTTGTATTAGTTTATTATACATTTTTGGTCACCAGTAGTCCACATATTTCTGGGTCGTTGCTAGACGATGATATGATATTTTCAGGGAATTCTTATTTCGTGAGAGGTGTGTCGCTATTTTTCGGAAATTTATTCATATTGTCATATACGTATTTTGATATGGCCAATATACAAGGTGTCTAAAGTTAAGTGTTCACCATTGCTAACTTTGTTATTATTGAAGCTACGAAATCGGTTAAATTAGCAAATTAGTAGGACTTTTTTTGCTGATTAAGTTAGTCAAAACAAAGAAACAATTGAAGAGCTAGTTTCTGAGATATTCACAAAAGCAACAGATTTTTAAATGGAACATCCTGTATATTTTGACATATTTTGAAAGAGAGTTGAATTATAAACAAAAAGTAAGTAATACACAATCGTCCTAAATTTAAAAATAAGCGAATAAAATGCACTTAAACTCTTTGATTATCATTACTTTAATACTACTTACATATTAAAGTAATGATAATCAAGTGAAGGAGAGTTTCTAGTAAGAACAAATTATTATAATATTATTTACCATAAAATCTGAATTTATTTCACGTAATACAACATAAAATCAGGTGTTTTGTGGTTAGTATAATTGAATATTATTGGTAATTGCAACTAAACCTTTAATTCGCCCACAAACTTTTCTTTCCAAAATCGGATTTTTTTAATATTTTGTGTAATTTACCTGGCTTCTTTTCTGCTGCTGCAAATAACTTTTCTTCCAAGTCTTTTGAATTTCGAATTTTTACCATACCTTAAAATTTCCAAATAGGTCTTAATTTGTCAAGTTTTTTGGAAAATTGATTGATATAGATTTTTTGAATTTTCCAGTGTTTTTTCAGAAATATTCGGCTTTTCCTGTTCCAATTTGTCCAATGTTTTCTCTAAAATTCATGAAATTTTGTTATATTGTTTCCTTTGCTTATACATATACATATAGCTTTAGAATTTGTGAATAGTTATTTCTACTAAGTTGTCAAATTACTGCATTTTATTCTGAATTTATAGTTATCGTTTTTTTTTCTAGCTCAAGTTTCTTTCACTCTATTGTAATTTGTCTGACTTCTCTTGAATCTGTATTTATATTCATTAGTTTCTATCGTGAGGAAACGAAATTTTTCTACGTCTAGGAACGTTTTCGGAAGATATGATTTGTTAGACGACTAATTCTTATCGTGTGGTCAGCAGATATAACATCAATTCAGAACTCAGAACATAAAAGGATTTTATGCGAAAGGAAACATATTCTATACGTAATATTTTAAATAATATATATTTTTCCCGGAACACTAATATCTTCAAAATTTTTTTTATATTAAAGAAATTCCTAGAACAAGTTTTTATACATTTATCCTAAAGAAAACCTAATGTGTGTCTCACAAATTCGACAGCATCCATGAAGTAATAACTTCAATTGTTTGACATACTGCGTCTGTAAGAGGAGGCCTATCATAATTCTGGTTTATAAAATCAAGTCTATTTTAATACCGTACTTCCGTCATTTCTCTGAAAATATGTGTTTGAACTTCCCTCGCCCCTTAACATAGCAATAATTTATTATCTCACTACTATAATTAGTGAAGAATTCCTGTTAACAGACAAATTTTTTACATACCACAAATATTCATACGCATTTATAGTGATGTATTACTTCATTATTAGAATGCATTTCGTGGAAACGAGTTTTAATAATCAAGAAATTATGTTTCATGTTTTATAAATATCTTTAACCTATTTCTTCATAACCGTACTGGAATAAGTATGTTAATATGGTAAAGAAGTATATACGGGTTACCCCTGAAGGTCTTAAATGATTTTCAAAGGGTAAAACATTTTTATGCAATACTTAATTTTCAAAGTGGTTTTCTATATGCCTGTAATAAAAGACGATGTCCAATAAATCGCTGCTATTTTCCACCTCACAGTCTAGCACTTTGTAAGGTATTTTATTTTATTATAATCAATAATAGTGTAAAATTAAAGTGACACTCGTACTTTATAATGGATTTAATAAAAAGTCACTACGATTGTTTATATATTTAACATTTTTAATATCTAATATAAGTAGGGGAAATGTGGGTAAAATGGGATACTTAACGTTTGAAAATTTTTATAGAAGTATCCACATCCTCGACAGCATAAACAATTTTTTTATGATTTGCCCGTACATTTCTTTGTTGAGAGGAACATAAAAAATTAAAGTTTAATATACATTTTGCATTATATAAATATTTTTTAAGGTATGATTTCAAAGATTTATGAGAAAGAATCTGGGAATTGTAATACCAGTCGCATGTATTACGAAAAACGAAAAAACTTGAAAGCGTTATAACACCATTCTACTTTTTAAAGGACTTACGGATAGTTATCTTGAAAAGAGATTACAATTTTTCGCTATGGCACCGATGTTAAACTAATAATAACTTTCTTCTGTGATCGGATGAAAGTATATTGACGAATATTGGCATATTTAACAAGTATGGTGTGTCATTTTAGGCTGTAAACTTACTCAGTTTTTGACACTATCAAGATCAGTTTCAAGAAGATAACGCCTCATCACACAATTCTAAATCAATTTGTGAGTCAAGCATCGTGGACGTATTGTGGCGTACATTTATGTTCAAACATTGCGAAATGATGATTTTCGCCAACCTGTTTGTGCAAGATTTTATAGCATTTCTCATAGTAATAAGTATATCCATTGTAATTACGTTAACACTACATAGCAATTATGTTTGGAGCGTGATGGTTACTTGTACGAACATCTTATGTAAATAGC
Source organism: Amphimallon solstitiale (assembly GCA_963170755.1). Taxonomy (NCBI): domain Eukaryota; kingdom Metazoa; phylum Arthropoda; class Insecta; order Coleoptera; family Scarabaeidae; genus Amphimallon; species Amphimallon solstitiale. Next base: position 45,936,893 of record OY720676.1, on the reverse strand, counting down.
CAATTAGTCTATAATTTTATTATTGTTTACTGTACTTAACCCTTTGTTTAATATGTATATGTATTTACTCATTTACTTTTGCTACTCAGTTGTTTTATTTTTTCAACCAGCAACATGCAATAATATCTAGAATATTTGAAAATATGTTGGATACGTTTGTAAAATACATTTCTTTCAATTTTCTTTGTTATTTTTAAGATCAGCATTTCATATATTATAATTACTACATTACAAAGAGGAGAAGAACACATTCAACTAATCCAGTGTTTCCCAATTAAAGTTTAACTCTTTTTTGGAAAGAATTTTGTTTGTGACTCCTTTTTTCCACCTTGCCCAACTTCGTGTATAGAAGATAAAACCAAAGCTTCACACAAAGTGGAAAATGTGTTTGTTACTTGCGCCATCTGTGGTCAAATAACGCAAGTTTTACTTTCTTTATTTTTCGGAACATTCTAGCGTCATCAAGACAGGACACTATAGTACTAGATATTTCTGGACTCTGATCTTTCTGGAATCATGTTATATTCCTTCTTTGATATTTATTATTTTACTAAATATAATTTTTTTTTTAAAAATATCATTAGAATCTTCTACACCCCCAAAGTATCAGAATATAAAGAAGAACAGATTGATGATCAATGATGAATATCTTAAATATGAATACCTCGAACTGGCAAACGAAGTTCTTATATGTATGGATTCATATGCGATATATTATTTATGCGAGTTTCTCATCGATAAATGCTATTAAAAGAAAAGTGAGAAATCGCTGACAGCTTGAAAATGATAAATGATCTGTGTATCAAATACAGAGTTGAATGGTGAAACAAAGAAATTGGAAATTGGAAGAATGTATCTGTTACTATAAAATTTTATCATTTTATTTTCTATATCCCCTGATATACACTGATTTTTGTAAATTTTAAGACGACAAAGTAATAGCGTATGCTATTCCAAAGAAATTTATCTAATTTTACGGAACCTGTAGCCCATGCTGGAAATGTTATCTGGGACAGGCTGTATATTTCCTTCAGCATAATGCTAATGACTGTATTATAAAAAATTAACGCTTGCATTATGAAATTAAAGAAGGCGTTATTTCTAACGTTTATATATTTTATTTGCAGACTGGCACGTGGAAGAAAAATGGATTTGACGCCAATGGCAGTTATTCCCCGAATATGAGTATGGAACAGCTGAACGGCGGTGTAGATAACACGCTAGCGCAAACACCTCCAACACCTAGTCCAGAGGCCAAAAAGCACCTTATTAGACCGAAAACCCTTTTAGAAAAAGCCCGTATGAATGTAGCGTAAGTATTTTCTTCTGGCATAAGAATAAATAAACAAAATATGTATTTTTTTTACTTTCTTATAAGTAGTATAAAGAAGTATTGTGGTGACAAAAATTTTTGCTCCTGAGGTTTTGCAAATGTCTACGCGTTACGGTCCCCTGATACCAAAAATGTGGTTATTGAAAATCTCACTTTCGTTTTCTCACTCTCTCTCTCTTTCTCTCAATAATTTTTGTTTGAAACTATATTAGTATTTAAAATTCAATTTGGAACACCTTGTCCTTGGTATAAAAAATTCCTAACAAACGTGCGTGTAATAATGTCGTGTGATGTCCGCACCTTATTTTTTGGTTAATTATATGAATAATTTCATTGTTTTAATAATACATATATAGTATAGTATAGTATATCTCGACCACCGAAAGCGAAACAAATTGATAATTTTCTGACATGATTGACTACGATCCAAATCACCGAAATAAATCAAGTTTATTTTCGAGGGAGGTATGTTATAAATTTAAGTTATCAGCAGTAGGGGAGAGATGAAGTATTGTCCATTCGTTTATCATCACAAGGAGTACGAGTCAAGTGGCACGTCATTTAAAGATAATTAAATTGTGTGCCTCATTTGTTCGAGTGCTTTACATTTAATTCATTTATTATTTAGTATTTGACCCAATTCCCAAGAAATGTGTGTGTAGATGACATTTTTTGCGATATTAAATGGTTGTGTATGAAGTATTTAAAGTTCAGTCTCAAACAAAAATGTTTTGTTTGAATTTTAATTATATTTAATATCACTTGACCCTTATTCCCTATGATGATAAATGCGAGCGCTGCTTGTCTTTTTGGGAGGCTAACATTGAGAAGTCAAATTTGCAATGGATATGTATCTTTGCCCTTGGGAATTCCCGTTATAATTTAGCTTCACTATAACTCGTACGTTTCGTCTTTGGTGGACCACCTGTACGTAGCATACGTAATTTCAAAAGGAGTAACAGTACATATATTTGTATAATATAATATTATATACTTATAGAAAATAATAAAATTATAATAATGTATAAACAACAACCTCTTCCGGAAATATGTTAGTATTTGTAACTGTATTTTAATGGAATTGCAAATTGGTTATTACCAAGGAAGTTAGCACAATCCCTTTGGAAATAATGTGGGAATATAATTACGTGATTATCGCTTTCTATGTAATCTTCTAGAATTTTACAGCATGTAGCAATGCAAAATACGGTAATTCCAGTTTACATATGTGTATATATTATATATAGTACGGAGAATATTCATCAATGTTGGGAACCAGAAATAGAAATAAACATGATAAATACAAATATACTACGTTTTTAAGATAAGAACGATTTGAACGGGAATTTCGGTAGCAGATAATCAATAACTGCATTCATTTATCATTTATCTTTCAACGGGTTTTAACCGGATACAGTAATGTGCCAAACGGATAGAAACTGACTCTCCTAAGTTCATGAACTCTTTGGAAATGTACCAATTTCTTCTGGAACAGATTTCGATTGCTTTTACCATTCGCGTGACCTAACAACGCCTCCTGATGCTTATACATTTGGGACATTCTGAAGGAGTCATATTTCGGTCAAATCCATCAACAAATATTAGAGAACTATGACGTAACTAAATTTATCTTTTTATAAACATATTTAGTGTTCTACGTAATCCTTATGTACGAAATGTGATTGTGCACGCTTCGAAGGTTTAAATTATATAAACAAAACATAATTTTTTTTTTATTTTTTTTTGCCATTACAATGTATCAGCACCATAGAAAAAGAGCCCTGTACCTTTTTCTATGGTGCTGATAAGGTTATATTATTGTTTCTCTGTGTAATTATTTGCTTTTGTCTACCTCTTTGCATTATTATTCTCTATTTACCGTATTTCTCTCCAATATCCAGCATTTATACTTCTATAACAATTTCCAGTTTTTTTTTTTCATTGATTCGTCATTGTGCGCAGAGAAAAAATTCATTGTTCAGTCTAAACTAACAGTTATTATAAAATATACTACATGGTGTTACAATTGTCGTCAAAGTGGTGTGAAATTTTGATTTTGTTAATTACATGATCACTGTTTGGATTAGAAGAAACTTGTCGGCAAGTAGAAACATGTTTTGGAAAACATACAAAGTGATGGTTTAACAGTAACCAAAAGTAATTAGCATGGTAGGAAGTAATGAGAGAATTTACTTCTCAAAATCGAACAGATGATAATTTAAAAAAGACAGCACGCTGTTTCATCTGAGACTTGCAGTCTACAAACATTCATAGAAAGAGACGAACAAGCACTAAAAATGTATGATCAGAAGATACAGAATTATGAATTCTGATAAGAATTGTTATTAATTCGTCACTGAATGTTTACTGTCGCGCTACGAAAAAAACACGGTTACGCAAACCTAACAAATTAACGAAACTTGAGTTTGAGTTTGTACCCAGACTACGCATGCGTCATTTTGTTTAATCGACCTAAATGCTGCGTTAACTTAACTGTGCGACATCGCAGAGTTAAACACAATTTGACTTTTCGGAAACCTATTTTACTGTTTTGTCCAAAATTTAAATTAACTGGTTCATTAAACTCGCAAATCAGAAACCGTTTAGAAGTGTTTTATTATTTTTCAACATATCCACCTTCAACTTCAGCACACTTGGACCAAGGATATTGAAATTCCTTACTGCCGTGTTCATAAGATTCATAAATTTCATTTCTGGTGATTTTTCAGGAATTGTTTCCTGCAATATGACTAGTAGAGCTGCATAATACTTTAGCGGTTTGATACTTTGCACAGTAGTCTATAATAATTACCTCGCCTAGGATTCTTACAAATTGTAGTCATTACCTTATCCGCAGATTCAAATATCTTAGGGATCAGCAGTTACAGTAAAGGTTCGCTAATCCGGACCTCCATTAATCCGGACTTCCCTGTAATCCGGACAAAATTAAAAATTGTAAGTTTAACATTATGTACCTTGTAATCCGGATCGGCCATAGATCCAGTACTCCGGATCGCGCGTCGTGTGTTTTCGTTAAGTACAATGAAGTCCCGGTTACATACGACACATAACAGGGCAATCCCCGAATCAGTTTGAATCAACATGGCCGCGAAAAGAGCGCACAAAACGTTGACCATCGGCGAAAAACATGAAATATTACAAAAGCTGAATCGTGGTGTTAGTGGAAAAGTGTTGGCAGAAAAATATGGTGTCGAAACATCCACAATTTCTGACATTAAAAAGAATAAGGAAAAAATTACTAGGTATGGACTTTTATTCATTAACTGCTAATTCATTCATTATTGTATTTTTGTATTTGCACAGTTATATCGCAAGCTGTGTCTCATTACCAACACGTAGAAAAATTATCCGAAAACCAGAATATCCAGAAATGGAAAATGAATTATACAAATGGTTTCTGTTGCAGCGAGAAAGACATGCGACCATCTCAGCAAATATTTTATGCGAAAAAGCCGTCCAAATTTATTCTAAATATTATAATGACAATAAATTTATTGCTAGCAAAGGATGGATACATAAATTTAAAAAGAGGCATGGCATTCGGCATCTTAAAGTGGTTGGAGAGAAACTATCGAGCGATTCGTCTGCGGTAGAACCTTTTTTACGAAAATTTACTGAAAAAATGAATGAGTTGAACCTACTCCCAAACCAAATATACAATGCAGAAAATCTGCATTGTTTTGGAAATTGCTGCCCGATCGAACATTGGTACACGCCGAAGAAAAACTGCTCCAGGACGAAAAACTTCAAAAGAAAGGTTGACTTTTCTTGCCTGCTCAAACGATGATGGTACTCATAAAGTCAAAATGATGGTCATTGGAAAAGCAAAAAATCCCAGAGCATTTAAGAATTGCGGGAGCCTCCCCGTTGAGTACTACTCAACAAAAAATGCTTGGATGACATCTGGACTTTTTGTGAAATGGTTTCATGAGTCTTTCGTTTTGCAAGTGAGAAAATTTCAGGCACACAATAATCTTAATGGAAAAGCTATTTTATTAATTGACAATGCTCCTAGCCACGCATCAGAAACCCAGCTTACAAGTGATGATGACCAAATTGTCACTATGTTCCTACCACCCAATTGCACCCCACTTATTCAGCCCATGGACCAAAATGCGATACGTTTAACCAAACTGTATTATCGAAAGAGCCTTTTGGTCCATGTTCTGTCTTTGGAAGCAAGTGGAAAAGGAGGAAAATACTTTGTTATTCAGCTAATAAGATCACAACAAATTCAGAAAGTGAATGGGATTCAGATGAGGAAATTCCGCTGCTTACTCTTAAAGAGAGATGGAATTTCGAACGTCAAGAATTTGTTGAACTCGGAAATGTGTTACAGCGAATTAACGATGACAATTATCTACCTGAAGAAACTGAAATTGATGAATGGATCGTTGGAGATGAAGAGCGTTTGCCATTAGATAGCGATGATAGCTTCTCCTCCGATGAAGAAGCTTCCAAAGATGAGCTGAGAATTAAGCATGAAGAGGCTATTAAGAGTTTCAGCACCTGCATTCAATGGGCTGAGGAAAATAAAGTTGAATTAAACAGTTTAACTAACCTCAGAATGCTGCGACAGCGAGCGATGGAGGCTAAACAAGGCTGTATTCGTCAAACCAAAATTTCTGATTTTTTTCAGTAATATATGTAGTTAACTTTTTACGTATATTTGTATGTTATGTACTCAGATATTTTCTATAAAAGACGTGTCACCATTTATTTTGCTTTTTACTCTAGTTTTAATATTACCTCCACTAATCCGGACGTTCTCATAGTCCGAATCGAGCCAGTTTTAATTGATCCGGATTAGCGAACCTTTGCTGTATTTTAATTAATGTACCCCTGACTGCCGATCCTTAGTCATAACTTTGTTTTAGGGAAGCCTACCACTATTGATAGTTCTGCACAAATCTTCGGAAAAAGTGACGTTGGTACACCAAGAGAAAAAAGTAACCGTATACTTCGCGGAGATATAAAGTGGTAGGGGCGTGTTCGCCATATACTAATGCATAATAAACACGCCCGTACCACCTTATATTTCCGCGAAGTGTACGGTTACTTACTTCTGCTAGCGTACGTGTCAAGCAGCTTTATATTATCGCTTGTCGGCTGTATTCTTAAAAGTTTTTGGAATGCTTCGGTTATTCAAAATACTGACGTTAATTTTATTGATAGCTTCCAAAGTTCTTGCAGCTTCTGATGGTCTTGGTCTCACACCATCTTGGTTGCTCATAACACTACGCTTCCCGTGGGTAATCTAACGACAAATTTTGGCTTTGGTTGTATTTTTATCTAAACTTTGTGACACGTGAGCCAAACTGTTTTGCATTTAATTTCTAAAGAAGAAGTTTTAGATTGCACTTGGGAGTTTATGAATTTTTAATTTAGACACTTTATTCACGTCGATGTAACTCAAGTCAATTGTGATAAATTAATTACATTTTGACGGTTGCCAAATAGGCATGTCCCGGAACACAATGGGCTTTTAACTGAATCTGCTAACCTAAACATTCCACCCTCTAGCTGGCAAAATCTGCTCAAAGCATTATAAGTATTATAACCTATTTGGTAATCGCAGAACATTGACTGATTTAACATTTAGTAGTATCAAATCTTATTCTACAAAAGAATTGTCTCTTTAGAACTCTCAGCCTTTTCACTGAACGTGTGTTACATATGTACTATAATATATTCTGGAAGTGACGACGTGTACCAATAGGAACTATATGTAGTTTCTCCACCTAAGAAATGTGGATGTTGTGGTCATTTATTCTTATCAATATAATCTGGGCCAACACGCAAGTAATTCTCAAGGCCCTTAAAAACTAAAATTGATTATCCATAGTATAAGGAAAATTCTATTTAAATGGTCACAGTTGTTCATTTTTTAAGTTAAAATTAGAAAAGTGAATCAACATTGATGGACGATATTAATTTGGTCACTAATATTAACGATAAGTCTAAATGTGTGAACTGTATTTCATGGCTGCTTTAATACAATTTTATTATGTTTTAACAAGTTCGTTTAGTTAAAATGCACGTTTATACATGTTAGGTTTAAAGGTGGTGCAAACGATGCTACCGAGCCAAAGCAGTTTTATAAAATATTTTAAAGCAAATATTGTCCTGTGGAATAGTAAAAGTTTCAATATCCTCCAATACAGTTTACAACATAATTGATCCCGACTTAATTCTACCTTTTGAACTGTTCGAAAATCCTGAAACTACCCAACAACTTAATTTTCAGGAACACTTTTTAAATTTTATTTTGTTCTCTTTTATTCTTTTAATATTATTAATATTAATTATTGTGACGTTAATGTTTAAAATGTTATTTTAATATTTGTGGGAGAAACCAGAAGACACATAACGTTTGTTTTATTAAACCTTGTAATAAAAATGTAGAAACTTTATATTAGGTTTATTATTCTATTAGATGGTATTTTGGACTTAGCAAGAATCAACTTTAACAATGTAAATCAAAATTAAGTTACGGCCATGATAGAGCGATATCTAGTTTGCTATAGTCTCTTCAAGCCAAACCATCCTCGTATTTATACTTTTTTTTTATTTCTTTTGATATCTCTTCGCATGTTGCTGTCAGTATTTTTTATTTCCACCGCTAGTATTTAATCATTCCTCCGCTGAAATATGAAACGCAAAACAGAGGAAAAACTTAGTCTTAGCTAAAGAGTATAATTTCCAAAACATTTAGGAGCTTTATGTGTTTTTTTAAGCATTCAAGTTTCATTTCGTGCGTGGCAGTATTTATTGTCTCAAGTTTCCATACTTTAATTCATGCGTTTGCTGTTTCGGCTTTTATCTAAAAATGTTTGTTTGATCTATTGATACTACAGTTATACAACAAGTTTTAAGTCTTAAAGCCATTGTCGACAGTCTCCACGTACACTGACGAGACCTCAAAGGTCGAAACACCGGTGTCTGTGCGTTTGATTGTCGGCAATGGCACTTAATGTATGTGTGTATCTCAAACACATGCATATATGCATATACGTTTTACGTATAAATGTATATATGTAAGTCACAGTATTTATTTACTGCTTGATGTTAGTTTTAACATCCATGTGTTTGCACTTTTCATTTTCGTTCATACTTCATATTTGTTTTATTTCAATTTAATGCTTGTAACGGTAGTTTTATACTTCTTTGAAATATTAAGTTTAAATTATTTAACACAAAACTATGATCTTTATAATTTAGTTAATGGTTTAGTTAATGGTTCTCACTGCTTTTCACTTGCTTTTTTCTTATTTAATTATTTGAAATACATATAATCTAGAAAAAATGTCTTAGATACTCTTTATAACAACGATATCATATAGAAAGAGAAAGATTCATACTTTATATAAATTTAAAAAGTTATAATAAAAATGAAATAATCGTACATATTAAAATAATCTCTAAAGTTAAAAGGTCATTATTTTTTACAGGTGGCTAAACTCATCACTTTCCATAATGGAACAAGGCGTAAGAGAATACGACACATTATGCTTAAGGTTTAAATTCTTCGAATTCTACGATCTTAATCCAAAATACGATGCAATACGTATAAATCAAATTTACGAACAGGCTAGGTGGCAATTACTAAATGAAGAGATCGATTGCACTGAAGAAGAGATGTTGATGTTCGCAGCGCTACAAGTAATTAAACGTACACTCGATTATGGTTCTTCTAATACTAAATGTATCTTTCTCATTCTAGTTACAAGTGAATTTGCAAGCCAATCAACCACAACCAAGTTTTGACAGTAACGGAAGTATAGCATCACCACAAGACGATGACATCGATGCGGCTTTGAGTGATCTACAAACAACTCTGGAAGGTTCGAATATTTCAAATCATTGTAATGACATCACCAAAGTGCCGGAATTAAATGATGAGCTAAGAATTCTCAAGTAAGTTTCTTAATTGTTCAAAGAAATATGTGAAATGCATCAAAATTATGTACGAAGAGTAATCATATGCGATACATTCCCGCTAAGTTGTCTGCATTGCACAAAGTTATTTTGTAATGCGCAATTATATTAGCACAATCTTCTGTAGAATTTTTCAAGCGAAATAGAATTACAAGTCGAAGTAAATTTAAATAGAAGTTTCTCTAATATGTAATTATTACAATCTTATAAGCTATAAGTATTTACTTTTAGTGGTGCAAAAAGTGAGCGAGGGCCTCATGAAAAAAAAAGAGTTCTTTACCTGTATTATGCTATAAAAATTTTATACTCACTTCGTTGGCACATGTCAAACTTTCTGATGCCGTAAATTTGTTGTTTGTAATTGATTTCCTGATCAGTCATTTGTATTTTAGTGAATTTTATTTATTTTACTTTTTCTGTCCGTGTTTGAATAAAACATATTTGTCAATTTGACATTATGATACCGTAATCCCGGATAAAAAGGCATTTAAGCAATGATTTTAAAAATTCTGAACATAAAGTAATCAACTTTAACAGAACGTATACTCGCGGCAAAAAGTTTTGTCGGGTCGTAAGATCAGCTATATGGAACATATATCTGGTCCACTCTAATAAATTCTAACACGAAATGAAGAGGGATTATATTCAATTTTTATAATACCTAAGTTTGAGTAAATATACTTAACTGCTTCGTAAAAGAAAATACATGTAACACATAGAGGTAAATATATTTCAAATATGCTTCATTTATCCCACGATAACATTGATGTGTCAACATTGCAAAGAAATCTTTCTGCTGTTCTACAAATGTTTGGGGCTTTCCGAATTTATTTTATTTTTCAAGTGCGAGAATGAATCCTTTATTAAGATCTCGGTTTTATAGAATATTTACGAGTATGAATCTGTCATCAATTTTTTTCTCTAATATACATTCTATTTATTTTAAAATAGATACAAAAAAATTATGGGTTTTTCATTATAGGTAATTTAATTCAAAATTATTGATTATATTACCATATCTGCATTCCAAGACTTTTTACCTGGGGTATATTTGCCTAATATGTATTTACCTTGGTATTTACAGCGCAATTGCTAGGGGTGTTTAAATTTTGGAATATATTTAAATCAAGATTTTTTGTAGCCCATATATCAAATACTTTTTTTTAATAGTTCAGCCACATCTCCAAAGATCAATTATTTTACCGTTCCTTGTTTTATTAGTAGGGCGCGGACACGTACGGTTGATGACTCATCGCCCATGGGCGCACTATTGAAATGTATTTTTAAAGAGGTTTTAATTTTATTTATATAATTGGATAACAAGTGGCTGGTGATCTATAAAATACAAAATACCTTATTATTTGTTCATTTTTTCTTCTGTAAGACTTGTTCTCTTTGAATTAAGTACATCCTTGTAGGTAGAAAACGTCGTTTCTACATCGTAACTGGTTATAGGTGCATACTGGAAATATTCTTTTATTTCATCGTATTTAGCATACACAATTGCCGCAATGTTATTAAATCTAGATTCCTATTAAAAACTGCGTCTAACTTTTGCCGAAAGCCACATCCGAAGTCACTTTGAGATTTCCATTTTCAAAATATGTGATTAGTTTAGGCAAATTTCCAAAGTGTTCCTGAAGGAATAACAAATGATTTTTTAAATTTGGGGGATTTGTGTTAGTTCCTTGCACTAAGAAATACTTCGAGCATCGTCATTTAAGCATGTAACGAAATTTTGTAAACTATCGAAATTCTCTGCATAAAAACTATTTCTGCGTATGTTTTAGCAAAGCTAAGTGACGAACGTGCGATATTTTGACATTCTGTAACGATATTTTACGGACTTTGTAATAGATTTCGGAATCACTGACAAGTCATTTTCATATCAGAAAAAGTAACATCAACAACGTTCTAGATCTAAATAAATGATAACTAAAAATGTACGCGTATGTTATTGAAACTAAACGAAATCCAGTGCACACTTACGTCTAGATAATTGGGAGAAGTCGAGTCAATAAACCGGTATTAAACAGACTATTACAAAAATTACGAAGTACGTAATTAACAGTCAAAACAATGAAAAAACGAAACTAACGTAAGTATGAATGAAAGGTAAATATAATAAATTTTAAAAACCCCTCACACTCCTATCTACGCCGATCAAAAAACGATTTTACTCATAAATTCCTTATTTTATGGGCATTTTTTGCTCTCATTCTCGTGCACTTCTCGGGCGTAAACAGATGTTGCAGTTCACCATATGAATTAGTGCTATTCAGTAAGTGGGTGTTGTTTACATTATTTCTTTGCTCCGTTGTAACTTCGTCGTAATTTAAACCGGTCATGTCCGCCCCCTATTTGTTAGTATGGTAATTTCTCTGCATTTTTAAAACTACATATGTTAAAACGTCCGGAGTAAGTGTGATATTGCTTTTATTTTACATTTTAAAATATTTTCCTTTAAATATATTGTCCTCAAAAGATTCTTTGTGTAATTTATTGTTTGCTTATTTATTGCTTTATTATGCTAGATGTATTTTATTTTTGAGGAAATTTAATATATCTCCCAAGTGTAAACAAAAATATTACAATCTCCCTTTACGGTTTATTAAAATTTAGTGGGAAATATTATCGGATTACTAGAGTTGTCCAGTGATACCTTCCATATAGCTGATCTTAAGACCCGACAAAACTTTCTGCCGCGATTATACATTACAGGTTATTAATTCTGTTTTGTAAATTAAATATTTGGTCGCGACTTTAGTGGCAGAACAAGCGAAGGATGACATGTAAGTTCGCAATTTACTAAAATGAACATTTCTAAATAGTAACGGGTAAATCTACTAATTATACACATGATAACGGGTCGTCGAAATTGATTGTCATGGCGGCTTCCTTGATTTTTGAGTTTTAGGGTGTGCCACTCAATATGACTGGGGGTTCAAACTAAGAGACCTGGCATGCGCTTGCTTTGAAAACATTTTTTAGGTTACCCAATACATGACATGTTTACGTTCTGTGATTTTACATAAGTTTGGGTTATCTGACATGCTGACATCTGATGTGATAAATAGAATATGAATTGATAAATTAGGCAAAACCTAATCTCTCATAGATATTTAAAAGATGTTGAAAATAATTATTAGAACTTACTCACTTCTTTTGATTTAATTCTTTTCAGGAAGACTGCAGTCACATATGCCTTTTCTAAACCCATTTTTTCTAAAGAATTAAGTATCATACTTTTGTAGATTGCAGAAGCAGACTACATTGTAACAAATTTTGAAGATTTTTAAAATGATTTGTTTCTGTTATTAATAAAAACTGCATGAAGGGTATATAAATAGCTGAACTACAAAATATGGATTAAATTATATATTTTCTTGCATATGTATTTCTAAGTGAGTGGTGTGTCATTGTTATTGTATACATATTCTCGATATGGTTTAGTGGCTCATTTTGCAATACAATTGGCTTTTTTAAATTTTTTCTCTCCTCTTCTCTCTCCCTCTCCGCCCCCCTTTTTATGATCATGATGGCGGCCAAACGGCAACAGATATCAGTAGCAAAGTTTATATTTATGAGTGTAATCTTGCTCTTGAGATCTAATCAGTACAGTCGATAGACCGGAAGCAGGTTTTCTTGTCTTGGCAAAAAACAGTTTTTTTGCTAATATCTCGAAAATTATGTAATTTATATACAAATTTATCTAGAATACAAACGTATTTAGAGCCCGAATTGCAATAATTTTTGTTTATAAAAAAATTCAAAGTTGGACCGGAAGTAACACTTTTACTCCTACCGAATAACAGTTTTTGCGAATATCTCGCAAATTATGCTATCTATACAGATTTATTAAGAACACAAAAGTATTCGGAGCTGCTTTGAGATCATTTATATATACAAAACTTTTCAAAATTCTTTCTGCAAGTAACTCTTCTACTCAAAGGCTTATTTTATTAAGAAGAATTGAAAAGTTAATTGGAACAACTTTGGTATACACATTTTACAGATTAATTCAGGGTCAGTATAATGAAACTTCTGCTTATTCTCCATTTTGTGCCAATTAAGAATAATATTGTATTTTATGTATTTTAGTATGCTAGACAACATAAGCTTGTACTGTAAACGCCAAATTAGATGGTGAGTGGTGGGTTTAACTCCGCGCAGCATTAGAAATAGTGGGACAAATAGAGTCCAATAATTTGACTACTATTTCAGTAAGTGGGCGTACACGTTTTTAAAAACGACTACAGCTCATCGCCAGCGCTCGCCATCTAATTTGGCGTTTACAGTACACACGTATTTCAGTCTTTAATGCAAAAGACTGATTTCATTATACAATTTTTTTTGTAATTCAAATGTGCATATGGGGTTCAGAGACATATGTACACATACTGGCCAAATTAAAGTTTCCACTGACCACATTAGAGCGGAGATATTCGAAATTTTAGTGGAAACTTTTGTTTGCAACTAAATGTACATATGTAAACTTACAAAACGTATACAGTGTGTTTTGTCATTGTTTGAAGTTATAAGAAAAATAAGTACACTTACGTTAGTTACTGCGAATTCCATAAAAAAAAAATTTAAATTCCTTTATTTTTAAAAATATGCGCGACGTTTATAGGACGTACATCACAGTACACATCCGCATACAGGCGCATACCTCCTTCGGGAAAGTGTATTTTGTTCGCTCTCACCGTAAATACGTAGTATGTCCTTCAATTCTATAGATAATCAACTGAAAACTAAATTATTCACTTAACTAAACACAACGCCAGCGACAATAACACAGTCGTATCTTTGGCCGACTGACCTAAAATTGTGATAAGTACTTCAAATACAGTTCTAAAAATAGGCAATATAGGTACTAAAGGGATTCGTGGCGCTAGGGAAGCTAGCTGTGATTAAATTATGCCATATGAGAAGTGCAACTCTCGTTCCAGATGTAAACAAACATACGCATAGCGGGACGAAGTTCATTCATACAGCCCATCTCAAAAATATTGACTGCTTTTTTCAATATTTTTTTCCGCCCTTAATAGCAAACATTGATATACAAAATTTTTGTCCATTACTTTTGTAATTATTGTGAAGTATGTCACATTAAAATCGTATCGATCTTTGACCAAACACAGTGTATATGTACACTAGCTTTCACTAAAATTTCGTATTTCTTGTCAATACGAATTTATTATTGTTATTGTTAATATTTCTCCTCTCTAATTTTAGACCGAAAAGAATATTGAAGTCATATAAACGATACTGGGTCTCATGCAAAGACTTGACGTTACATTTATACAAAAGTCGGGAATCATTGATTCATCGTATCGGTCTAGTCCAGGAAATCAACTTGAAAGGTTGCGAAGTCACGCCAGATGTAAATATTAGTCAGAATAGGTACTGCATTAAATTGGACGTCACTACCGATGGTTCGCAAGACGTCTACATTATCAGATGTGAAACGGTAAAAAAAAATTATCCACAATGGAAAAAATAAACATCTACTAACCGCATTTTCTTTTCTTCTTTAGGAAGTCCAGTATGCCAAATGGATGTCTGCGTGTAGATTAGCTGCCAAAGGTCGTTCTTTAGCAGATAGTTCTTACGAGTCAGAGGTACAAACAATACTGGAATTCTTACAGATGCAAAGGCCAAACGAAAAAATAGCATTACAACCAAATTCCTTGGATATCCAACCAGATGATTATGTTGCTCCAAGATATCTAAAACGACTTAAAGGAAAAGTAAGTTTGCATTAGTTTGATGTTCACATTAAATTATAAAAGTTTAATACGAAATACTTTCACCATAATGTATATTTTATTTTTGAGATCCGAATTTGACAATCAAGTTGTCATCATCAGTGAATAAAAGTAAAGTGGCGTCTCCGTAATTTTTCATCAGGAAAATAACATTCATAGTTCTAGTAATTATTATACTATATCTTCATATTTGTTTATAAGCTTAGTTGATAATCCAAATTACGTTCTAAGGATTTTATTGGGGTAAAGACAAAGAACGTGATTTTGAATTCTTTGCTGCAATCTGCCAAATTTTCCCTTAATGTATTTAAGCTACCATTACACATAGTCTTCTAAGTGAAAGACATAATTAATCATTTGACATTACTCATATTATTTATGAAATTCTTAATTAAAAAACCTCTTTCAGTAATATCAGAAACAATCGACTTTCTGCTGCCCTTTTCAACATCAGAAGGCGTCAATATTAGAAAATATATGTGTTATATTTTTATTGATTTGATTTCATAATCTTCTTTTAATGATATTGCATTTGAAATCTGTTAATTCTTGATCAGTCAGAATCTGTCTATACCAACAATTATTGATGTATTAATGTTATAACAAATATTTCGTCAACTACAGTTTTTAGTTACATTTTATAAATTTCTGAACAGTTCTTGTTTAGTTCATTTTAACAGTTGTATATACTTTGTGGAGCCCCACGCTGGGCGTCAAAATTGCTACCGAGCACAGCGCAAACAAAATTTGGCAAAAGACTACAGCTCAAACAAAAGGAAGAAAAAAACAAAAACTAATAACCTCCTTAGTTGTTGCGGACTACTCAATGTTTTTTGTCAGTTAGGTTCTGTTGTTTAAGACATGATAAAAGATTGGCGCTTCAACGTGTCACGCTGGGTAGTAATCACGAAGAATTTCATAAAAACAAGGTGTGCGGAAGGCAACCAACATAAAAACAATTTAAAAGGAGAACTATATAAACGGGTGTATTAAAATTAATATTTTACAAAATACTCAATCTGCTTCAGAATTACTAATAGTAATGATAAGCAAAAATATAAACAACAATATAAATGGACATGGTAAAATAATATTTGCAAAGAAAACTAATTTGTATAATAATTAGTGCTACAATCAAATTTGTTCTAAGTTTACAGTGCATAAAATATAGCTATAAGTACGAGATACATTTTTTATCTTCAGCCCAGAAGAGTATTTAGAGTTTAAATAGAACGGGGAATTAAGCTTTTCCTTGCATTGTATTCAGTTACAAATTCATATAATTATGCTTAAATTATGTAAACATATGAATGTTTTGTTTTGTTTTCTTTCAGTTAATCTACAGAATTCTTGAAGCACATGCAAATATTAAAGATCTTTCGTTGGTGGAAGCCAAACTGAATTATATAAAAGCGTGGCAGTCATTGCCTGAATATGGCATAAGCTTGTTCATAGTAAAATTTGTTGGACAGAAGAAAGAAGATTTACTAGGCATCACAAACAATCGAATAATGAGGATGGACCTTAATACTGGTGATCATTTGAAAACTTGGCGATACAACACGATGAAGGTATGATAATTAGTGTGATTTTTAACGATTGAGCTGGTAAAGTACGCTGAAGTTAGTGATAGTGATAATTAAGTTTTTTTCACATCAAGTTTGGACCAAACTTGGTGTGAATTTTTTTTTTTGGCCAAAAACTTTTCCTTATTTAAGTATTTAACAGTCTCTATAACGCTTCTTTTTGTTTAAAAAAATGGCATGAATCAAAGAGTCAAGAATTGTTGAAAAATGGGATATATATTTTGAATAGTTGCGTAGCATTACATGAAATGCCAATTATGATATTATTTTTCAAACTTAGGCTTCTTGTTCTATTCCATGTGTAACTTTCAATTTTAGTTGTTTGAGTTGTAAAACAATTAATACGCCTTTATCTGTCGTAAATATGAATTTGAAATAAGAAAAGACAACTGTAAGAATATATAAAAAACTTTGGCTTAGACACTTATTGGCAACAATAATAAAAAGTCCCGTCAGTCCGTGATATAACCGTGTTTTTTTGGGCAGACAGCATTTTTTAAAAAAGTTCATAGGGAAGTTGGCCGTAATCACAAATCTGTCAGTTATCTAACAGCCCCCATCTTGAAATTATGGTTGTAATGATGCTTTTGTAGTTGATGCAATTGTCTGTTGCTGTGATTAGTATCTTTTCGAGGTAAAATTAATAATAAAATTTATCCGCAGAAATAGATTATAAATATGAAATGATAAAAACATGCTTCTTAGTGTTCATCCTATTCATCACTTTTTTATTATCAATCTTCTGACAGATTAGTAAATTGTGTCACCTCCAAAAATGTTTTTTTAGAACATTTTTGTCACCATTATGGTTACGCAAATAAAACAAGAAGTTAATTATATTCTTAATTTCAATATGGCGGTCGAATGATAACATTCTCAGTCCCGAAAACTGAGTCTTATGCTCAATGCCATCCCCTGCGACCCCCTTACGAACATCCACGAAAAAATCACTGCTTACCCAAAATGCATGGTTGCCGATTTTTGAAACAGTTTTTGACTAGACTAAATATGAAATGAAACAACAAGAAAGAAAAAGAAGCAAATAAATTAGTTCATTTTATCTTTATAAATTTGAATAGGTGACAAAGCCTTTGTTTCGAAAATCTAGAATATGCACCACTAAAGCCGTGTGTTTAAAATGCGAATTATCGCATAGGTTTCCATGACGCTAAGTGACCTTTTAAACACAGCTTGACAAGCTATGGCTTCGTGCAGTTTAGTCACGGGCTGAAGTTAGCTCTAGGTTTTTTAAATGCAAAAATCAAGTGAAATTCAATCAAGATGGTTGACACTTGCCATCAATCCGTCAAAATAATCCGATATGGTGCGACAATACACAAGTAGTAATTTTGTATTATTTTGATTATTTGTGGTCGTAGAAAAAGTATAGTATGAAATTCGTTTTATAAACACGCTAGTCACCCGTTTTATTAATCACTCGCTACGCTAGGCTACGCTCGTGATTAATGAAACTAGTGACTAAAATCACGTTTATAAAACTTGATACATAATATACTATTATCGCCAACCGTCAATTAGGCGATGCGTTACCATAGCGTTTCACCGAGGTAAACATTATCGCACTGTAAAATAAAGTACCTTACCTGCCGCTAATATCTGTCAACCAGTGGCGGCTGCTGCAGGGAGGGCAACGGGGCACTGCCCCCCTGTGACAAATTTCCCCATAATAAATTTCTTTTAGCAGATAAATTAATTATAAATACCTAATTTGTATGAAATTTTTCTGATTTGTTTGATAACAAATAATATGTTTTCGGAAGTAACAGTCCGCCTTTTCAGCGCATTTAAAAATCGCAGTCTGACGTACGCTCCGGGGCATCTCGCGCGACTGCCCCGTGAGGCCCCGTCTGTATTGGAAATCGAGCGATGAAACTGGCGCGGTTAGCGCGCAGATATACGTCAGCGGTGGGGCACTCATCTATGGTGCCGCGTGGCTGTCCAGTATGTAATATACAGGGAGGACGCGCGGGTTGGAATAAATTCATTTAAAATTTTTGGTTTTGTTTTATGGAAAAACGCTCGGATAGGTCGATTTTTATTTTTAGCTGCGGTTTTTTTGATGGTAAATTGATATACAAAGGATGGTCCAAAAATAAGTTACGACCATACATTTTTTTTTTCAAATGGAAACATATGTTGTTTATTTAATTTGTTAATTCTAGATCGAATTCTAAGTTTGTTTCATGTATCATGTCCTATACCCAAACTCAACAGTTATCGAGAAACTTACAATTGAACAAATCGATAACTGCATGTTCAATTGTAAATTTCTCGATAACTGTTGAGTTTGGGTATAGGACATGGTACACGAAACATACTTAGAATTCGATGCAGAATTAACAAATTAAATAAAAAACAACAAAAATAAGTTACGACCATCATATTTTTTTTCAAATGGAAACATGTTTTTTATTTAATTTGTTAATTCTACATCGAATTCTAAGTATATATATTAAAATATTTAAAATGTTCGAACGAAACATGTCTCTCATTTTCAGCTTTTATGAACTTTTAATAACCAAAATAGAAAAAATAGTGTAAAATACACGTTTATAACACATTTTGCACACTTGTGCTTGTTCTTAACTTAAACGCGTGCGCAAAAATCGTGTGTTATGAAACTTGTAGTTTAATATACTATTTTTTGTTATGTGTGCTTAATTAGGAATTCTCCACAAAGCGACCCTGTCTGGACTTCTAACGGTAGTAGAGATTTAAGCACTTTGGTGAGAAAGTAAAAAGACATAAAGTAAGTGAAAAACATTTTAGTAACATGACAGAATATTCAGTTTTGGGAAAGGTAAATAAATACCTATAATGTGCCAGCTGAACACTGCCTATAGATAAATTAAATATAATTCAGCACAATGAAAACGTCAGTAAAAACCGACATACTCTTGGAAAATTAATAGACTTCGCGCGTAAATAAATACCTATAATGTGCCAGCTGAACACTGCATATAGATAAATTAAATATAATTCAGCACAATGAAAACGTCAGTAAAAACCGACATACTCTTGGAAAATTAATAGACTGCATTAAGTTTTGTGTCATGTTTGAAATCGCTTTAATGGGCCATGACGAAACACAGTGCGGATCCGGGGACCTTTCGTGGATTGGTTAATTTATTGGTAGGAATTGACAGCACCCACAAGTCTAATAATAGAAAACCATTCAAAATGAATTGCTGGACAGTATCTACGAAGCTTCTCGCACTTTGATTCTAGACGAAATTAACAAAGCCCATTATATCGCTATACAAGCAGACGAGACGACAGATTCGGCTACATTTTCCCAGTTAGCTTTTATAGTTCGATGCGAATTGGTAATTTTGTATAATAGACCAGATTTTGGAACTGCTTCATCTGCGCTAACATTACTGTAATGTTTCTATGAAAATAATTTAATAACTACATTTGCCGAATCTGTGAAGCTATTGAAAATAATTTGCACCATACCGATGACAACAGCTGAAAGTGAACGGTGTTTTTCTACTTTGAAGAGCATACCATGCGGTAAAGCAGACTATGTGCCTCAGCAATGTGTTCCATTGAAAAACAATTACTGACATCAACACCAAGCTTCAATGAATTAGTTATTAATCATTTTTCTGATCGTAAGGAACTGCGGATAGATTTCGTTTTCAAACAAGTTAATTAAATAGCATATTGAATTTATTTTTTGCCTGTACTTAATTTTTGATATTAAACACTCAGACCCCGCGGTGCCCTCCCGTCCCAAAAAATCACGAGCCGCCACTGCTGTCAACACAGACCTGATTGTATGATATTAAACATAAATCGTTTATCACTGTCATAAAATGTCATAAGTCATTATATCTTAATTTTTTAATTACAAATTTTTGCGGTTGGCGATAAAATTTTGTATACACCACGTCAGTAAAGTACCTTTATGGAACTTGTCAGTTATTCGCCTCGCT
This sequence comes from Amphimallon solstitiale, assembly GCA_963170755.1. Lineage (NCBI taxonomy): Eukaryota > Metazoa > Arthropoda > Insecta > Coleoptera > Scarabaeidae > Amphimallon > Amphimallon solstitiale. Next base: position 45,916,282 of record OY720676.1, on the reverse strand, counting down.
CGCTTCGCTCGCTTGGCTCATAAATTAGACTCGTTTGATAAAGGATCACTTTACTGACTTGGTACATAAATAACTACGGTGTACTTCTATAAAACGCTATGGTAATGCATCGCTTTATTGACGGTTGGCGATAAAGACAATTATTGTATTATATAAGTACATATACTTGAATCGCTTTGGCAACCGACATGCGCCAATAAATTAAAATGGCGTCAAATCTAAGATGTTACAAAATTTTACCTGTCAAATAATATAACCTTCAAAAGCCAGTTCAAGACTATCATAAATAATTCGTAGACGTTTTGACAAATTCTGCAAAAATATATATCATCCAATCAATCCATTCAATTTGACTGACTTGATATGAAACAAAATCATACACTACTGTAAATAATAATTTAATTTAATTTAATGTACTGTATATGCATATTTATTTATTTCATGTATGCAACCAATATTACATATTATCACATGGGTCTTAATTGTATACGAATGCACAATATGTATACATTTTCAGGCTTGGAACGTAAACTGGGAAGTAAAACTGATGACGATCCAGTTGGAAGACAACAACAAAATCGATTTCAGCTGCCTCTCGGCAGACTGCAAGGTCATACACGAATTCATCGGTGGCTACATTTTCCTGTCCATGAGATCGAAAGATGCGAACCAGACACTGAATGAAGAGCTCTTCCACAAACTGACAGGGGGATGGCAATAAAACTGAGAGATGCGCAAATGATTTTATGTTTTTTTTTTCCTGTAAATTATCGACGTTTAAAATTTTTAAAAAATCGTATAATAATTATGTCGTTAGATGATGCAATGTTATTACTATTAATTTGTGTTTCAAGTAACACGAACTACTTAAGAATGTTATTGTATATAATATATTCACATGCCTGTTATTTCTTCTAATTTAATAGTTTATATTATTGATATTTATTGTAATAAACAATTAAATTCGATGAATTAATCACCAAGTGCATTTATCACAGAACCGGATATCGCTTACGTATGTTCTATCTAACTACAAGAAAAGATATATAATACTTGTGTAACAATTATTATAAATTAATACATATTAGATGTTACGAACAGAAAGAAGAGAATAAGTATCACATAATATTTTTTTAATAGTGTACACTTAATATGCAAATATTTTATATAGGTTGTGTTTGTAAAATATTAATAAATTGTATTAATACTGTTATCTCTGTCTAATTTATTGCTGTCTTATCCTTTTACATGTATATAGGGTTATAATAAAATCATAGGCATGGTAGACTGCCAAAAAACGGTATACGCATCTGTACTGCGCACTATTAAATACTCGATCCCTATATCGAAATGTTAGAGCAGAGAATAGTGATCATCGAGAAGCATAACTATAGTAGAATGGTTTGATGTCGCCTCGTCATATTTGAGTGATAAAACAACCAGCAAGTACACTAAGAAATAGTTATTTACGAACCAAGTGCGGGAAGACTATTTTCCCGCATGAGCGCACATTGTAAGCACGAGCGACCGCAAGAAGCGAGTGCTTTTAATTGCGCGAATGCGCGGAAGATGTCTTCACGCAAGTGGTTTGTACAATATTTTTTGTACGAACATTAAATTAAAAAAACATTATTGATTAATGTCATTGGTATCATACCTAACCTAAGATAGATTACCTAATTAATTTGAGCATTTCATGTACGTAACTATTACTCACCTTTCCCTAAAATTAAGTTGTTATATTCTTACACAATGCAAACATGAGGTATTTTTTCTTATATTTATAAATGTATAGTACATTTATTGCGTTTTTTGGTTTAAATACAAACAATTCCGAACTGCCAATATGAATGTCGATGTGGTACAAATAGATGGCGCGTGAATCTTGCTTAAGATGTCGCTTAAAATATCGTCAAATAGATGGCGCCACAATTTTTTTCGATGAATTTTTAATTATTACTCCTATTTCCCCAACTTTTAGTGAAGAATAGTGGAGGGAAGTAGCATTTTATAGACTAAATTTTATTACTACCAAGTTAGATTTTTTTTTAAATGTCCCAAAGTGCCAGTGTTTTTTTCAATTTTTACAGTCGCCTCAACCAGGAAAACGTAATTTCCCAGTCGAGCTACACGTGCGCCAAATGTGACTTTACAGGCGGCGAGTACAAAATAGTTATTTACGAACCAAGTGCGGGAAAGCTGTGCTCCCGCATGAGCGCATTTTACAAGCGAGTGCTTTTAATTGCGCGAATACGTGGAAGATGTTTTCACGCAAGTGGTTCGAACAATATTTTTTGTTATTTAGGCAACGGCAATAGCCGCCAATGCAGTACGTATGCGCATTTAAAATTCGCGCAAGTTTCAACCTCATCGGATCGACGTAGGCGGTGTGCCGCGCAAACATACCTTTGAAACCGGACGTTCCTCGTATATTCACACTGAAAGAACTGTGTGTAATCTTGCTCCTATAATACGTGGACAAACGTTAAATAGTTATTTACGAACCGAGTGCGGGAAGACTATTTTCCCGCATGAGCGCACCTTGTAAGCACGAGCGACCGCAGGAAGCGAGTGCTTTTAATTGCGCGAATGCGTGGAAGATGTCTTCACGCAAGTGGTTTGTACAATATTTTTTGTACGAACATTAAATTAAAAAAATATTATTGATTAATGTCATTGGTATCATACCTAACCTAAGATAGATTACCTAATTAATTTAAGCATTTCATGTACGTAACTATTACTCACCTTTCCCTAAAATTAAGTTATTATATTCTTACACAATGCAAACATGAGGTATTTATTCTTATATTTATAAATTTATAGTACATTTATTGCGTTTTTTGGTTTAAATACAAACAATTCCGAACTGCCAATATGAATGTCGATGTGGTACAAATAGATGGCGCGTGAATCTTGCTAAGATGTCGCTTAAAATATCGTCAAATAGATGGCGTCACAATTTTTTTCGATGAATTTTTAATTATTACTCCTATTTCCCCAACTTTTAGTGAAGAATAGTGGAGGGAAGTAGCATTTTATAGACTAAACTTTATTACTACCAAGTTAGATTTTCTTTTAAATGTCCCAAAGTGCCAGTGTTTTTTTCAATTTTTACAATCGCCTCAACCAGGAAAACGTATTTCCCAATCGAGCTACACGTGCGCCAAATGTGACTTTACAGGCGGCGAGTACAAAAATACACATAACACGTTATTGTAAACATTTTCGATTTTAATTGGAGAATTATAAAATGATTTATGTATATACTCAATATATAATTACAGATAAGGGAGCTGATAGATACCCCGATGTAATAGCTATTATTGGCAACACATTTGGGACACGAACCAGGAGTTAGTTTGGAGGCAAGGCAGCACGATGTGAAGTGAAGTTTTTTAAAATATCCGGGGCGTTCTCTAACGAATTGTAGTTGAATGGTTCCTGTTTTAATTTCTAGTTTCTACTTCAAATAGAGCACTTTTTAATACATTTGTATTCTTTAGAAAGTCGTCTAGACCTAGTACTTGAGATATTACTAAATTTTGATTTTTTTTATTGACGTAAACCCTACTACTTTCGGTCTACCAATTTAGAGGAAATCTCATCAGATCTCAGGAGGAAGATTATACTTATAAATATAAGGTTTGATGTTGGTACCTGTAGCCGTTTGGCTGCTACCGTGGTCAGACCCAGAGAGACGGACAGCCACACACACATGCTTGCAAGAAAAACTTTTTCGGTATTAGGGGCTTTGCAAAATCTCGAGATCTAAAATTTTCGAGATCGAAAATTTTCAACATCACCATACTTCCTTTATACTACGTATAAGGAAGTTGAAACCCTGTATTATTTAATCTATCAGAGTAACTTTAATATAAACTTTTCACAATTAAGAGGGGCGTTTACCTATCGAAAAAATAAGACATCGCCGTTTCGCGTTTTTTAAACTCATTTTGAAATTTTAGAATCTCAAATTTGGGTTAGTGATGCAAAAGGCATAAATTTATAATGTCAAGATCAGTTTTTGTATTAATTTATTTTCTTAAGAAAGTCATGTGTTTTAGAAATAACCACAAAAATGCATGAATTTGATTAATGTGTACTAACTAAGGCTGGTACACAAAAGAAAAAAAACGACCTCTACGCGCCAGCTCCACATTTGATGTACGATATAAAGAAAAAATCAAATTTATGTAATTCTTTTTAAAGATAAAAAACATTAAACAGTAAACATTGTCACACACATTTTACACGCGGTTTTTCGCGTCGTCTATCCACACTTTACGATATCTCTACCGGTCCTAGCGAAGACGAAAATCTGTCGGAATCGGTCGGCTATTGCAGACTTAAATTCGAGTGACACTTTAATTACAGACTCGCATTTAAATGTCATATATACCTATAATATTCGAGTGTATAATAATATAACAGTTATGGGCAAGCGAAAATTGTTATTATAAAACATCAACAGTTCCGTAAGTACTCATTCTTTATACATTATGTTTCCTATCTATAGTATTTCTTTATCTATGACAGAATTTGTGAATAAAACCGAAGCGCTGTGACAGAACCGAATATCGTCAACCTCCACCTACTGACACCCCCTTGCGTCTACCCGTCCCGGGAGTAATATAAGTTGCATACGTTTCTATTTGTTGGTAAACGCCACTCTTAAATCAAAATCGTTTTTACGTTAAATTTGTTACTGAAATGCACTCATATGATGATGAAGTTGTCATTTCAAAAATCTGCTTTTTCAAAATACCATCATTAAAGTGTTATTGGATGTTTTAATAAATGAGGGATATAATTTTCGTAAGGACACTTGAATATTTCAACGTGCCTATGTATAAGATTTACAAAATATTAGGAGTATTTTATTTCATGTTAAGTTTTTAATTTTATTCTTTTGTGACACCCGTTTAAAAATCCTAAGAATACAGATCATAATTGATTACAATTTATAATTATAGTACCAAAATGTTGTGTCTGACACTAGTCAAGCGAATATTCCGGATAATTTGTGTGGTTTTGTACGTTTCAGCAACATTCCTGCATCTTTTTACGTTTCATGACATTTCAGGTTTCATTTAATCATCTGGCGATACTAGAGATGTTTCAGACATGTAAACATGTTTACTGGTAAAAAATGTCAGGTTATTATGATTTATTATGATCTTCGAAGAAATGTCAAAATCCTCAGATGATCGCCAATTTTCGGGTTCCCCCGGTGTTCTTCCTCAATCAGTGCTTCGTCTTTCGAGCTTCGCCGATGAATGCCTACGGATAATTGCTTGATTGACTAGCAATGGTGGCATAATAATTTTGAATTATATATATATGATGTTAGCAAATGTGTTTAGGATTATTGGGAACTTTTCTTTAAATATAAGATTAGCGTTAATTGATGTATGTATGTATTTTCCGAACTCTAATGGATGATTCCGAATCAAAAACTTTCTCCATTACGACATATTAAACCTGTGCATCAATGTATTTATTGTTAGTAGAACAGCGTAGATTTCAATAAGTCAAAAAAGTTTATCGGTTTACACATTGCAATCGACTTTCCAAATAATTTATTTACTTGTGCAGTTGCGGCCAATATTATCTGGGCAGCAGTTTCTCCCACTGTAAATGGATTTTAATAGTTACATAAAAAAAGTCGCCTGGAAAACTATATATTGATTGATAAAAAACGTCAATTATAAAAATGCCACATTTATCTTTGGCCGAGAAATTTAGGGTTGTGACGTTACTGGGAGAGGGGTGGTCGGAACGTCGAGTCGCATTAAGATTCCAAATACCAAAGAGTACTGTGCATAACATTAAGAGAATATGGGATGAGAGACAAATGTTTGATAGAAGATTGGGTAGTGGTAGGCCCAGAGCTATAACGGAGGTGGATGATGGTATTTGGTTGATTTTATTCGCGAAAATCCCTTGCATTGTGCGGTAGAGGCACAGGCTGAAACAAACTTTCCAGGGTCTGTTCAAACGGCAAGGCGTCGCATCAAAAATGGATCTGATACGTAGTCGTTCTGCAGCGAAAAAAACTTTTCAAACTCCGCAAAATAAGGAACAGAGAGTAGCTTTTGCTTTGGAATACTCCATAGAAGTGTTAAATTTCTGGCAGAATGTTGTTTTCACAGATGAGAAGGTATTTAAATCGTGTTTTGGCGGACTAGTTATAGTTTATAGACCTCCGAACTCTCGCTTTGATGAACGTTATACCCATAAATCACACACATGCGGTCGTTTTTCTGTCAATGTCTGGGCCTGGATGAGCGCCCAAGGACCCGGAGTTATAACACATATAAGAGGTAGATGCAATGCAGAGGTCTATGTTGGAATATTGGAAAATATCATGCTGCTTTCCCCGAAATAATTTTATATATCAACAAGACAATAGCCCCATTCATACAGCCAGAGTGACCTCAAACTGGATGCAGCAAAAGAACATACAAGTTCTACCTTGGCCTTCACGTAGCCCGGAATTGAACCCCATTGAAAATATGTGGGGTTTGACAGTAAAAAAAATTAATAGAGGTAATAATTTTCGCCCACAAAATGTAGAACAGTTATGGGAAAGAATTCAAGAAGCATGGATCGAATTAACTCCAAATTATACTGCAGAATTAGTAGCATCAATGCCCAGAAGGTTAAATAATGTTATTGAAAAAAATTGAGCTGCTAGAAAATATTAATTTTTTATATCATTTGTTTATGTTTTTCGTTTCTAAAATAAACATCAAAATTTTCAATTTAATTTAAGAACAATAATATGGTTGGTCAAAACCAAACTAATTTCAGTTAGAAGACAACACTCTTTAAGGTAATGAATATTGATTATTGAGATAACCATCACATGATGGCTCATGGCCTAAGTGCGTATCCAGAGCAACGTAGATTGTAGCAAAGCCTGATTTACCAAATTTCATGAAAAAGTCATGAAATGTCAAATCACTGCCCAGATTATATTGGCCGCAACGGTACTTTCCTAAACGTCATATCAGCAAATTTGAATTAATGCAACGGGAGGGTATCGATGCCTCGTAAGTTACGTTACTTAAATTGACTATATAGTTATAAAAATTTAAACAAAGCTATATTATGTATTTTACAAATGAACACACGAGAACATTTAAAGACGACAAGGTCCATAACTAATAGTACAGTCGAAAGCAAAAAAAAGTAGACAAGAGATATTGTACTTTGTAAACCTGGCTTTATTTACTTGTCATAAGTGTCAAGTCATTATTCTATGGAATATCAAATAATTATCAAAACATCTTCTACCTGATTAATATGAATCAAAATACTAATTAAAAGACATCATAAAGAAAACATCTATTAAAATCTGGTTATAGAGCCGTTTTTGTTAAAAACTTCTTACAATCTATTCGGAATAGAGTTATAAAGGTTGGTACAATTATTTTGATTTTGATTTTCTCATGCTGTGTGAACTATTTCTACCAGTTCTTGTCTATTTTAAGATCTTTGATTTAATTTTTTTGATCATTAACTGCCACGTATTTTCGATAATATTTAAATCAGGACTTCTTGGCAGAAAATCCAACACATTGATATTATTTTCTCTGAACCATGTTTTTACTCTATTCGATGTATGGATATAAGTATGTTCAAGTGCATATCTTACACGAGTTTCTTTGTGGGTCACATTCAAATTATTTTTCGGTAGTTTTATAGACCGCAAATTAGCTTCTCTAATTCTTCGTTGGACAGTAAAAACAAAACCCAGAAAGTTATTTACATCAGCTGGATTCACTACTGTAGTAAATGGATTTTCAATAAGCACATTTGGGATATGGCGGTCTTGCTCGGCTGTTGATATTCTTTTGTGGTCAGAACCAGAAATTCTACAAATTCTATGCTGATCTCGCCATATTTTAATAATTACAAAAGCTGTGCTTTTATTTATATTATTTCTTTTTGAAACCGTTACTCAAATATGTTATAAAATTTAATATCTTCATTTATGGAAGGCATCTTTATAATAAGCTTAATATCAAGTTTAAGGTTGTCAATTTTGAAAGATAACCAAATATTGACAAGTAACTTTGAAGACGCTATTACACTAATCATTTTGAGAAAGTCTATGACAGAAATCTGTATTTTTGTCTACTTTTTTTTGCTTTCGACTGTATATTAAAATACAAGTAACAGCAGGCCTTTTATTCCAGCATGATTTCCAAAAGGAAAGAATGCTGGAAAGGCCTTCTGTTACGAGTATTTTACTCTATTTTCTCTGTTTCGGATTGAATTTATATTATTTATTTATAGAAAAATTGTGAAAAATATTCATTAAGGGAAATTTTGATATCGTGACGTAATCGCTTGGTAACACTGATTTATATTTGACAGTTGACTTTTGTAAGAATTATTTGAATTGAAAAGTTTGCTTAAATTAGAAAAAAATCTCATATTATCTGTGGGCGGAATGTTAGACGAAGAGCGTCAATCTGCGCCACTAGAATTGCGGGACGGGGCCTCCAACGCCATACATAATTTACTGCCGGGTAAATCGAAAAGCAAGTATGAAAAAGATTATGAAAAATTTATGGCACCACCCTACTTCTACTAAAATAGAAAGTTACCAAAAATCGTTTAAGAATGGAGTCCATTCTAACACCAAAATGCGTGCTAGAATAACGTTGTTCTAATACCGAAACAGAGAAACATTATTATGAATATAGCTCTTAAGTTTCAGTAACTACTATTAAAATTTTTGTTTAAATTTGGTATCACAGTGATTCAGATTAAAAGGAATTATGCTCTTTCGCATTACTTAATAATTAGTTATTATTACATCTACATATTATATCAAAAATATATATTGTACTATATAAATTAATCAAATTTGAAATTTAACTGCTTTCTTTTAAAGCTGCTAAATTATGAAGCGAAACTTTTTTTTGGCGTCCTCTAGATGGAGCGCCAGTAAATAACAGGCGCGTTCAGAACATGGCTAGACCTGGCGAGGCTTAGTGCTAGCGATGCCGTTACTCACTGAACGCATGGCTAGGCTAGGCAACAAAAATAACTTCAATTTATTCCAAAAGATGGCGAATAAATACCGAAGTGTATATGTAGAATGCCTTTATAATGAGAGTGGTAATAGGAGATAGGATAACAATACAAACGAAAGTCGGGAATCGAATACGAGTAATTCAAATATTTGAATATTCAACTATTCAATTATTCGATTATTTGAAATTGAATATTAAAATATTGTATGGAATTATATTTGAATATTCAAATTTATTTATTCCAATAGTTAAAATTAAGTCGTATCCAATTTCCAAATGTAACAATAAGATATTACTTTCATATATAAATTTCTGCCAGAAGAAGGTCTTTTATCGAAAAATACTTTTTTGCGAATATCTCGCAAGTCATGCGTTCTATATATACACATTAAGACTAATTAAGAGCATGAAAGTGTTTTATACTACGTATAAGAAAGTAAAAACATGATATATAAATATAAGAATGTAACTGTAAAATACATTTTTGTACAAGACGCCATTAATTAGGTACAATTTATGTTAATCAACCAGAATAAATCTCATTTTGTCACCACTCTGATTATATAGGCACTCTAGAATTTTATGAGCATACAATCAAATTATCCAGACTGTATACTTTTTTGTTGGTGGGATTAAATAACGACGTTCTTGTTGTAATTCTCGAATATCATGTACGTGCAAGTAATATAAAAATGAGGTGTGGCCACCACACGACTTTCTTATACGTATGAGCGTTTCAAATTATAGAATTTTAAGAATTTTTTTCACATAAATTATTGAAAATCCTATTCTAAGTACTTCTATTCTCTTAATAAATCTCTATAAAATGCATACTTTGCAAGATATTATCAAAAAAGTGCTCCTCGCTAAGAGTAAAAGTGCTACTTCCGGTCCGAATTTTGAAATTTCATATATACAAAAAAAATTGCAAATACAGTTTTAAATAATTTTGTACTCTTGATAAATATATATAGAATGCATAACTTACGACATATTTGCAAAAAATCGCTATTCGATAAGATTAAAGTGGTACTTCCGGTCTGAATTTTGAATTTTTTTTTATACAAAAGATATTGAAAATTATGCTCTAAATACTTTTATACCCGTAACGTACTTGTCTAAAAGGCATGACTTGCGAAATATTCGCAAAAAACTGATTTTCGATAAGAGTAAAAGACCTACTTCCGGTAGGAATTTCGAAAATCTTTTTAAATAAAATTATTCTCAGTTTTAATTTTAAGTATAGGTATATGAATTCTTTATAAATTTGTTTAAACTTAGTAGTTGACGAAATATTTGCAAAATTCGATTTTTTCGCTGAAGTAAACTGCTACTTCCGGTCTACTGATTTTACTGAAAAACTAATCAGATCTCAAGAGGGAGATTATACACGTAAATACAAAATTTGGAATTGATATCTACAGCGGTTTGACCGCTATCGTGGTCACACACACACAGAGAGAGAGACCCACAGACATTTTTTAAAAACCACTTTTTCTTTCTTATACGTAGTATAAGGAAGTACAGTAGCCGCCCGATTATCCGGAACCGCATTATCCGAAATTCGGATTATCCGAAACGAAGTTGAAAATCGTTTTCGCCGTATTACCCGGAATAGATTTTAACTTGCCGCCGCATTATCCGAAATTGCACGTGTTACTTTCTTATTCTTTCTTAGAAATAATAAAAACTTGTTTTGTTTGGATCTTCGAGTCGCCTAGTCTAGATTTTGCCAGTAGCCAGTATCAACTTATAATTCTATAGAGCTATACGTTAGTTAAAAATGAATAAAGTGGGAAAGCGTAAAAGAAAAGTAGTCACAATTGCCCAGAAACTCGAAGCAATTAAGCGTCTTGATAAAGGGGACTTGTTAAAGAATGTTGCATCAGATTATGGCGTAGGAGTAAGCACTGTAGCAGAATGGCGGAAAAATCGTGATAAAATAGAGCAATGGAGTAGTGTTCTAGCGTCTCCAAATGTTAAACGCAAAAGCATGAAATCTGGCGAATACAACAAAATTGATGAGGTATTGTATCTCTGGTTCACCCAGCAACGTGAAAAAGGAATTCCGCTGTCAGGTCCAATTTTGCAAGAAAAGGCAATGAGTATTAGCGAAGATCTTCCAGTGCTCGAAGCACCAGACACTTTTACTGCGAGTGATGGTTGGCTGGGAAGGTGGAAGAAAAGGCATGGTATAAGAAATTTGAAAATTTGTGGTGAAAAACTATCAGCTGATATGTCAGCTGTAGACAGTTTTAAAGAAAATTTCAAAAAAATAGTTGAAGAAAATGGTTATGTTGAAGATCAGATTTACAATTGTGATGAAACTGGCCTCAATTACAAGATGTTACCCAGCAGTACTTTGGCTTCAAGAACTGAAGCGGCTGCACCTGGTTACAAAAAAAGTAAGGAACGTGTGACAATTTTAGCTTGTGCCAATTATTCAGGCAGACATAAACTTCCTTTAATGATGATCGGCAAATCTGCCAAACCAAGAGCATTCAAACATGTAACTCCTAATGCTCTACCAGTTTACTATAAGAACCAAAAAAGTGCCTGGATGGATGCCGTTTTATTTAAAAATTGGTTTTTTGAGCAGTTTGTGCCAAAAACTGAATTTTTTTTAAAGAAAAACAGACTTCCAAGAAAAGCTTTGTTATTGCTTGACAATGCACCTTCTCACCCGGACGTCAATGAGTTGAAAAGTGGGGACATAAAAGTTATGTATCTGCCACCAAATGTCACTGCGATTCTTCAACCCATGGACCAGGGAGTTTTAGAAAATCTAAAGCGCAATTATCGTCGAGGTCTTCTGCAAGAAATATTACAGCAAGTAGAGGACAATAACAGTCTTGTAAGTTGTCTGAGTAAAATTAATTTAAAAAACGTTGCATACTGGATTGCGAATGCATGGAACAACGTTAAAAGCATTACGCTTCAAAAATCTTGGTCAAAAATTATTGAACAAGACGAGAATAGTAATAACGAAAGACCTGTTGAAGATCAGCCCGCTGAAGAAAATTTATATGAAATCATTAGAAAAATTGAAGGGTGTGAAAATGTGACAGAAGAAGAAGTTGAAAACTGGGTTACTAGTGACGAGCTGGAAGAAGAATTAACAAACAATGAGCTTATTGAAATTCTAGATAGCCAGCAAGAAAAGAGAAAAGAACTGGATGAAAATTTAGAGGAAATGGAAGACGAAGTTCCCAGAATTTCCCACAGCGAAGGAATGAAGGCACTTGAAAAATCTCTTGCATATGTGGAACAACAGCCCAATGCAACCGCAAGTGATGTTTTGCTGATTAAAAGATGGAGAGATATTGCGGCCAGAAACAGAGGCAGTATAAAACAAACGCGTATTGATTCATTTTTCAAATAGCTACATACTTAATACATAATAATAATATGTTCCTCATATATCTAGGTTCTTAATAAAGAAATTCTAACAATTCTGTCGTTAATTTACTTTAATATGATCAACTCAGAAATAAAATATATAACCTCCGTATTATCCGAAATTTCAGTTATCCGAAATGACCTGGGTCCACATTATTTCGGATAATCGGGCGGCTACTGTATTGTGATGATGAAAATTTTCGACCTCGAGATTTTTGCAGATGTCCACGTTTTGAGGTCCCCTGATACCAAAAAAGTGGTTTTTAAAAAATGTCTGTGTGTCTCTGTGTGTGTGTGTGTGTGTGTGTGTCTCTCTGTGTGTGACCACGATAGCGGTCAAACCGCTGTAGATATCAATTCCAAATTTTGTATTTACGAATAAAATCTCCCTCTTGAGAACTGATTAGATTTTGAGCAAAATCGGCAGACCGGAAGTAGTAGTTTACTTCAGTGAAAAAATCGAATTTTGCAAATATTTCGTCAATTACTAAGTTTAAACAAATTTATAAAGAATTCAAATGTACTCAAAATTAAATTTGAGAAAAACTGTTTTAATAAAGTTTTTCGAAATTCCTACCGGAAGTAGGTCTTTTACTCTTATCGAAAATCAGTTTTTTGCGAATATCTCGCAAGTCATGCTTTCTAGGCAGGTACATTACGAGTATAAAAGTATTTAGAACATATTTTTAAATATCTTTTGTTTAAAAAAAATTTCAAAATTCAGACCGGAAGTACCACTTTTACTCTTACCGAATAACAATTTTTTGCAAATATGTCGTAAATTATGCATTCTATGTATATTTATGAAGAGTACAAAAGTATTTAGAGTTGGATTTGAAATATTTTTTGTAAGAATGAAATTTCAAAATTCGGACCGGAAGTAACACTTTCATACGTATAAGAAAGTCGTGTGGTGGCCACACCTAATTTTTTTGATATCAGGGGACCTCAAAACGTGGACATTTACAAAAATCTCGAGATCGAAAATTTTCATCATCACAATACTTCCTTATACTACGTATAAGAAAGTAAAATGAATTGTTGGCTAAGAATATGAATTTTGTATTTTAATGTTTTATCTAAAAAATTGTATTAAATATTAATAATTTATTATAATATGGCGTAGCTAGAAAAAAATGTAGGGGGATTGTCTTGCTAATGATATAAATGCGCAATGTAACACGTTGGTTGATCGTAAGACCATGGATGCACGAAATTAGTTTATTTTCGAAGGGTGGGGGTAGTTTTCCAAATAGTATCTTAATAGTATATGAAATGGAAGCTCACAATTAGTAGATTATGAATATGAACATAGTATAATGCAATTACCTATTTCGAGCTTTTCAAATTTTTTTCACCTCATGATTGTAAGTCATTTGGGTCAATTTTGATGGGCGCTAGAGTCGAATGCATAGTAAATACGCATATTTGAAATGTTTTCAACACTCTCCGGAATGTTTCCGTAGTAATTGGTGACATGACCAAATCGCATTTTTCATGAGAAGTATTTTGAAAAGAAGTCGAATTAAAACTTGGCGTCTTCAAAAACTATCTTAGTATATGAACTAGAAGCTCTCTATGAATACTGTATTTCGATATTTAAGGATTCTTTTGAGCTTTCAATTGTTGTTTTGATGGTTGCTTCAAGGGTATGTATAATTTTTAGCACCCTCCAAAGAGTATGTGGCAGTTGGCGAGGAAACCAAAATAGAAACTTTTCAGGAGTTAACCCCTTTGGAAAAAATCGAATTAAATCTGGTTTTGTCTAAAACTATTTTAAAAGTGAGTGAAATGGAATGAGTAGATTAAATTGCGAATATGTAAGCTTCAAGTCGAACGATATTGTATACTTTGAGATCTTTTTGTAACTTTTTATTGGTGATTATTTGTATCAATGTTGATGGGTGATAGAATTAAATGCATCGTAGACACCTATGCGTATTTGAATGTCAGACCCATTTTCAGCACCCATCAAAACGTCGCTACCGTACACGTTTCCATGGTAATTGGTGACAGGATCAAAACCATAAGAGGTTATGATAAGAATATATACCTTCGAAAAAAATGACTAAAATTTGGAATTGTCCAAAAGCATCTTCATAGTATTTGAATTGATTAGCTGATAATGAATGTTGCTGATGACAAAGAAACAATATGTGAAAAACAATCGCAATGGTAGAACTAGAACTAGCTACAAGGAAACTGAAATTTTAATGAAAGTTAACTATTAATAATTCATTAACTGACAAAAATATGTATCACACATCTTAATGTTATATGGCACACTTTTTACTTTCTTATACGTAGTATAAGGAAGTATTGTGATGAGGAAAATTTAAGACCTCGAGATTATTGCAGAAGTCGACGTTTTGAAGTCCCCTGATACCAAGAAAGTGGTTTTTAAAAAATGTCTCTCTCTCTCTCTCTCTCTCTCTCATTCTATATATATTTGTCAAGAGTACAAAAGTATTTAGAGTTGAATTTGAAATATTTTTTGTATAAATGAAATTTCAAAATTCGCACCAGAAGTAACACTTTTACTCTTATCTAACAGCGATTTTTGCAGATATTTCGTAAATTATGCATTCTATATATATTTGTCAAGAGTATAAAAGAATTTAGAGTTGGATTTGGAATATTTTTTGTATAAATGAAAATTCAAAATTCGGACCGTAAGTAATACTTTTACTCTGAGCGAGTAGCATTTTTTGCAAATATCTCATAAAGTATGTATCCTGTAGAGATTTATTAAGAGACTGGAGGTATTTAGATTAGGATTTTGAATAATTTTTGTATAAAATATGTTTTAAAACTGTATGATTTGAAACGCTCATACGTATAAGAAAGTCGTGTGGTGGCCACACCTAATTTTTTTTATTGATTTTTCCCATCAACGATTTTTTCTTATTGCGTGTATTGCATAATGTTTGTCCGGACAATTTGTTTGCGTTCCTAATTTTTTTTTATTCAATCTATGTTTATAATATTAATTAAATACCTCGGACCTTGGCAGTTTTCAGTATTGCAAAAAAAAAACGTTAAGGCTATTACGAATTATTAAGATCAAACAAGGTCAGATTGACGACTGCAACTACAAAATCATACTTCCTGCTATATAGGTAATATGTATGTAATTTTGTTTTCACGAACCCGAACAATTTTAAATTTAAAATATATAAACAGCCTACAATTATCTCTGTTACCTACTGTTGTTACAATCGAAAATGGTTTAGTATAAACACGTGTTCAATTTTGTCAGTGCTGTATTTAACTTTAGAATTTTAGATGCACTATAGATAATTGGTATGGTATATATAAAACTTAAATAATCAGTAATAATAGTAATTTAGAAACACATTAAAGTAATTTAAATTAAAATTTTACTGAACAAAAACAATTAAACTTTGATATTTTGAAATTTTACGTAGTATCTAAAGGAAGTATTGTGATGATCAACATTTTCGATTGTGAGATTTTAGCAGATGTCCACGTTTTGAAGTTTCCTGATACCGAAATAGTGGTTTTTGAAATATGTTTTTCCTCTATCAGTTTCTCTGTGTGTGGGTCTGACCACGATAACAGCAAACCTGCCAAAACTATTAATAGCAAATCTTGTATTTAATTAAGAATATTATCATATCAACGTCTGATTACATTTTCAGACAAATCGACAGGCAAAAAGTGGTAGGTAGAAAAAAAATGATCTCGTCAACAAATAAGTTTAGACAAATTTATAAAGAATACGAAAGCATTTGACAGTGAATTTAAAAAAAAAAAATTAAGTTTGTATAATCGCTATGTATCGTAAAATGTTAAGTAACATGGCGAGCAAAGGCGACTGATTAGAAATTTCTAATGGTTGAAACACTTGAAGCGATTTGACTGCTAAATTGTCAATGACAACTATTATTTTGATTATTTATATTAAGCAATTTGCTATTTTCCATTCATTTTACACAAAAATTGCTTGTGAACATACCAGATCCATTAGCTCAGTGGTTCCCAAACTTATTTTGCCTACTGCCCACTTTGAGAATAAATTATTTTTTAGCGCCCCCATTTTTTCACCTACTCAAAAACCACTATAACTTCAAATTAAATTAATTATTGTGATCTATATTAGCGGAGATTAAACATTCATTCTAAACGAGACTTTTACTATGGGTTATAGTAAAAGTCTCGTTTAGAATGAATGAGTTAACTTGAGACCTGAGCGTAGTAGGTAGTACACAACGGCGCTCTGGTCTCAAGTTAACTTTTACGGGCTACACCTGCCAATGAGAATGATTATTGAAACGCAACTTTATAGTATTCAGACAAAGTATCTTTTATTCAAAATTCAAAATAAAACAAACATAATCGATTCTAATATAAAAACTAATGTGAAGGATGAATCTGATGCTGTTTAATAAGTTTGTTGATATCAGGTTCCAATTTACTCAAGAACAGCCGCAAGTCACCACGTTCGGTAACATGCAAACGATTTCTCTTTTTAGTAAGCAGCGTTGCTACAGCACTAAATCCACGTTCACACAAATATGACGATGGGAATGCTATCAAGAATCGTTGAATGATTGACCACAATCCAGGGTACAATTGCGGGATCGGTTTTTGTAGCCAAAATTCTTGGTAGCCATTTTTGAACTTGATTTTTATTTCCTCGTTCGTTGTCAATTCTATAAGTTCTTCTTCCAGATGTGGTGATATTGCTGTGTTGACATTTGAAAACGGATCCAACACCCAGTCTGGTATTTCCAAGTTCAAAATATCCTGGTATCGTTCGGTGAAGTCAATGTGGAGCTTTTCCAAATGTTGGCAGTAGGCAAACAAGTCGTCGTTACTGCAGGATACTGATAAATTCGGAAAATTATGAAACTCACGTCTGCCCATATTCTTTTTGTGTAGAAGCAGTATGGCTGCGAAAGCAGCAACGACATTTTTTGTTTTAATTAAATTTAGTTCATCGCCTTGCAGTTGGAGATTCATGTTGTTGAACAATTTATACAGGTCTGTCATGTAAGCTATATCATTTTTTGATGTAATGAGCTTGTTGCGCAATTCTGTATCTTTAGTTTCCAAAAACTCTATCACAGAGTCAAACAGGTTGTAAAATCGAGTCAGACAATTGCCTCTTGATAGCCAACGAACTTCGGTATGAAACAACAAACGGTTGAAATCTTCGTCATTAGTAACACAAAGCTGATGAAATAATCTATCATTCAAAGAGCAGTTACGGATTTTATTGACTGCTTTGATGACATATTGCAGTGATTGAAATAGTCGTTCACTTAAATTTCTAGCAACCAAATGTTGTCTATGAATAACGCAATGTACAGCAAGGACATCTGGAATTTTATTTTTTACGTACGCTATGAAGCCTTTATGGCACCCTGTCATAGCCGGAGCGCCATCCGTAGCAACTGATATAATATTTTTCAAGGGAATCTCTTTCTCATCACAAAACTTTTCCAATGTATTGAATATGGTTTCGCCTTTTGTATCGGTCTCTAAATTTCTAGCAAACAATAGTTCTTCACATATTTTCTCATCTTTAATAAACCTCACGTAAGACAGCAACAATGCTTCATTAGTTGGTAAAGTGGACTCATCGAGCTGAATTGAGAATTGACTAGTCCTCAGATGATTGCACAATGATTCTTCTATGTTTCCGGCCATTTCATCAATTCGTCTTTGCACAGAATTATTACTCAAAGGAATTTTTCCGATAATATCTGCGGCCGGTTTATGAAGCACAGTAGTTATTACTTCCTTTATTGCTGGCAAAATTAACACTTCTCCGATGTTGTGTGGTTTGCCTTTTTGAGCAATTAACAAAGAGATGTTGTACGAAGCTCGAAGTCCGTCGTCATCTTGCTTAGCAGCCGCCGAAAAGAGTTTTGCTACACTTGGCCGAGTATTATGCTTCTTCTCTAGGTCTTGAAAATATGCTACATTCTTGTCTTTCTTATCTGGATGCATTTTATTCAAATGATCTTGAAGTCTTGAAGGCTTCATTGCTTCATTCGAAAATGTTTTTAGGCATAGAAGGCACAAAGGCGACGATGGGTTTGTAGGATTTTCAATGAATCCGAATTTAATATATTCCGCACAGTATTGCCGTCTCTTCTTTTTTACTTCCCACATTGTTTTGTTTTGAGAAATACGTAAGTATAAGTGTTGAACTTAAGTACTGCTTATCTATTACGCGCGAAACCGCAAATGAAAATAAAATAAATATTACGTTGTTTATATAGGATTGCATAAGCAGCACGCACCGACAGGAATAAGACAAACATGCATAAACTCGTTTATCTCATTCGACGCTCAATCGTACTCAACAAGTAAGAACAAGTATTCTATGAACCAGCCGATTGATACAGTTGCCTTTTTATTTGTTTGTTTGTGTCTCTTTTCGTTTCGAAACGGAGCGACCGATTGATATGTTTTTTATTTTATTTATTCAATAAAACAGGACAGATATATGAACTACTCGGAGAGAAATATCGAACCGAGTTGGTTTGAGCAATCTCTTAATTAATATTAGTTGATGTTCACAAGCTGTAGTCGAGAGTAGGGATGGGACATCGGTGGGTAAACATCGATATCAAACATCGATGTTTTTAAACATCGATAATTATATTTATAGATTTATTTTTTGGCAGTTTAACAAAAACTTTATTATAACTTAATTAATTTACGTCCTTAACAAAATGATATAAAAGATATCACTATTCAAAAAAAATAATAAAAGAAATATATACATTTATAATATGTAGTTAACTTTAGAAACTACTCAAAAAAAACTATATAAAAAAACAATATTATGCAATTACGCATGAAACAACCACATGACTTAAATCGTCTGATACTTAAAAAATATATACATTTACGTGTATCAAAGCTTTTTAAGAGAACGATTTTTATTTGGGATTTTATAGTCTTGCATTTTTTTTTGACTACGCTGGCAAATACCGAGATACATATGGATATGGTTTTATATTTCTGATGTGTCATCTTGCATTTAATACGTGTATCGTCGTGTATGGTTGTACGCACTAGGGAATTTCCCGAAGAAGTATACATCGGTAATGTCTATCTCCCTTCTTTTTCTATGAAAATACGTTTACCTCCTTCACTTATTCTGCATGCATACATAATTTAACTTTTATTCTGCACATTAAAAGTACTATAAATTTATGTATTTAATTATATATTATTTAAATATTTATACTGAGTAATATTTAAAAGAGCCTAAAATGAAATATTCGAATTTATATGATATAGCACTGTGTAATTTAAATACTTCTTTTATTCGTAGACAATTTTACATCCTCGTAGCCTGTATGTGAGCTGTTAATTTGGAAACATTTTTGTATTTGTCAACAGAGGACGCTGTTTTATTTTGTGATTAGTGCAAATACATTTTGTCAAGCTTAAAAGTTCGATGTTCACTATATTTCTTCTAAGATCGATAGTTTATCGATAAATCTAAATTGCAAACATCGATGCAAAAACATCGAACATCGATCCTAAAATATCGATGTTCAATGAACATCGATGTTTATCGCCCATCCCTAGTCGAGAGTCGAGAGCTCAGTCGGTGTCTAAGAGTCCTCCTAGATTCTAGATGAAATTACAAATCGCCCCCTAAGCCTTTACACAACGCCCCCATTTTTTTTCTGGGTCTCTTACCGCCCCCCTTTAGACCTGCAGCGCCCACAAGGGGGCGTTATCGCCCACTTTGGGAACCTATGCATTAGCTGGTTTGCGTTTCACAGTTTTAGTAGCAAGTAGTGAAAATATGTTCTTTTGCTGAATGCAACCAATGCTGATTCGCTTCAGTTAAAAGTCAATATTTCCTTTAGAATTTAAAAAGGGGTTCCCTTTGAACACCTGTGAATATTAAGATTTTTCAAATTTTAGCCCATAAATACAACATTGTGACTATTTTCCAAACAATTTTCCTTATACTGCAATTTTTATTTTCTAAGTGATTTTTGGTAAGAATTAAATGACTAGAATTTCCATATTTCGTCGGTGAAGAAACTAGATCTAGTTTCTGTTAGTACTTGCTGTCATTTCGAGAACATATTACAGTAAATATGCAATAAACACAAAAATAAAAGTAGATAGAAGTAAATTTTGGAAAGACTTTATAAAAATTTTTTTTGGAAATTCCTACAGAAAGTAGGTCTTTTTGTTTTTGGCAAATATCTCGCAAACTTTACATTTTGTACGATTTATTCAGAATACAAAAGTAGTTTCGAGTTGGATTGGGAATAATTTCTGTATAAAAAAAATTCCAAAATTCGGACAGTAACACTTTTACTTAGAGAGGTTTATTTTATTAAGATAGTGTTACACTCGTTTCTCCTTAGGATTCTCCTGACAGAAAGGGAGGCACATATGGCGCTAACGGTAACTAGAATAATGTCATCCGGTCGACAATTAGAGATGTGCCCGTTTGCCGGAGTTTCACATCCATAGCTTCGCCCACTTAAATTTATGATAGTTTCGAAGATTTATTGTGTGTCACATTCAACCTACCTTACCTTACTTCCCTAGTGTGCGTTGGAAAAGATGGGGTGGAGCCTGTGCCTCTAACTCTCGGTTTTAGGGGATGGTTCGCTCAGAATACTGAAGGTGGATGACTCTTAGGCGCCAGCTGTCATTCTATTTTAGACCCACTCTCCAATAAGTTACTTATTACGACAGCGAAAATAACTTAGGTACACTAGGTATAGCAAGACATTCATACACGATATAAACAACAATAACAATTTTATTAAATAAGATTGGAATTATATGTGGTCCAATAAGAACAGTGAAATTATAATAAACCCAGAATTGGGTGGTTCACCCTATATATATATACTACAAAACAAGTTGTGAAATAATCAACTATCCAAATTTAAATAATCTATAAAAGCCAAAGAGCATAACTACGCTTAGAAATTTAAATTAAATTCAGGTCTGGCAACCGCAAGAGTGCCCTTAAAAATGTTTTTATTTTTTAAAAAAAGGAACATGTAAACCTGGTAATTATTTGTATTACAAAGGAAATTAAAGGCGGGGAACGAGATCTCGCTTTACATTTAAGCCTCTACACTCATTACATGCTGTGGATGTGTATTTAACAAAAACAAATAATTAACTAGCTATAACACTTATGAGAACCAAAATTAATTACAAACTGCAAAATAGGCTACTGACCTGACGGAAATTAATTAGCAATTAAATTGGATAGCTTCAATCAAGCCGATCCGGTTGGCATCGGATACAAAACTTATTGAATCTTAAAGATCTACTCAAAACGTTAATGAAAATGAATTTACGGGTAAAAGCGCAACGTATTCTAATGAAATTAATTAAAGCAAAACAGATAAATAGGTTTCCAAATAAGAATAATTATATATACATATCTTGACAGTGCATTTGATCCACACGAGGCATCGGTTTTCAATAAGGCATCCACAATAGAAATATATTAATTCCGGGTCCAAAATGATGTAGGTTTGCCCACAAAGGCGGTGGATGGTTCAAAAATTCCAATATATATTTAAACGCCCACGTGCTTAGCGGAAGATAAGTTAGCGTGATGGCGGCGATTCTTCCGGAATTCCAAAACGTGTTCGCACATAAATGCAATCGACAGTATGGTATAAAATAAAAAGCTAAAAGGAAAAATATACGAAACAAAGCATTAGTCAACAGAAAGACAAATTAAGAAACTTACTAAGCCTACCGATCCAGTGAAGTACTTCAAGCAACAAGAAAATCCTGCACCATCCCTGCAGAAAACTAATTAACTACCAAAATTATATTTATCACTGTTTAATCATCCACGATTTAACGTGTGAATTGTACGGTAAATAGGCAAAACAGTCCATTAATTACAATGAACACTGAGTGAAGTAAGTGGATCGCTTTTTTAAATCAACTAAATGGTTCGATCGATATCGGAAGAATGAATTGACATGAACACGAGGCCGAGTTACAAGGTTTCAAAGCGACATCTAGCAAGTTGAAGGTGAATTGTTACATAAAATATTTAAAAGATAAGGGAGAGATTAATAAGAACCAAACAAAGAAATAATTAAATAGAAATAATCGCAGATAATTATGCATCGACGTAAGGAATATAACAACATTAAACGGAAGGACAATCTTAATGCTTCCTAATAGCATAACCAATGGTACACACACGAGATGGCGCTACCGCTGCAAATTGAAGGAAAAATAACCCAAGTTAATTAAAAATGAAGGAAACCACTTAATTACACGAGGATATTAAATAGAAATAAATTAGATGAAAATTCCACATCCCGCAGAAAATGATTATACGTAATTCCAACAGTAAACAAAAGATTAATTCTAGGCGTGACCTGACTTCGCGCGAAAGAATTCAAGATAAATGTACAGCGTCACTCACAGGAAATGCAACAAAAATTATAGAACGCTAATAAGGTATAAGATAAAAAAAATGTAAAAATAGTACAGAATTCAAACTTAATTTGGAAAATTTTTTGTTAAACATTTCGGTCAGTCAGTTGAAAAAAAAATTACACTAACCACATTGAGTGATATTCGACATTTCGGTGGAATTTTTTTGGTGCCACTGTAGTATGCGCTCTACCACAAGCGGTGATCTACCTACACCGTATTGTAATGTTCTTCCCCCAAAATTTTAAAATGTTAAAATAAGTGATTTCAGGGTGTGTTACGCAACAGTTGCAAATTCAGAAGAGAATGCCGTAAATTTTTTTTAAATAGAGATGTTGAAAACAACCCCTGCCACATATGTGGTTCTGTAATGTTGCAGAAGCAAAGGAAATTAAGAAATGGCGAAGCTATGCCAGTGTTTCGCTATCCTAGAAAAGAATGTCAAACGACAAGTAGCGTCCGACCAGGGAACGAATTTTTCTATTACACAAGTTTAAATAATATCGTTAATTATAACCTGGCTTTGTGTGAAATCCTAGATTTGGTGTTTATTATGGAAGTGCCTTTCGCAACAGCCCCTACATTGACAAGAAGAACATCAACTAAGTGTGCATACCTATAAGAAAGTTATGTGGTGCCCTAGCTGTCCCTAACCTCATTTTTATTACTTTCTTATACCTACGTAGTATAAGGAAGTATTGTGATGATGAACATTTTCGACCTCGAGATTTTTGTATATGTCCACGTTTTGAAGTCCCCTGATACCGAAAAAGTGGTTTTTAAAAAATGTATGCGTGTCTGTCTGCCTGTCTGTGACCACGATAGCGGTCAAACCGCTATAGCTATAAATTCCAAATTTTGTATTTACGTGTATAATTTCCCTCTTGAAATCTGATTAGTTTTTCAGTAAAATCGGTAGCCCGAAAGTAACACTTTACTTCGGTGAAAAAATGAGGTGTGGCCACAACACGACTTTCTTATACGTATGAGCGTTTCAAATTATAGAATTTTAAGAATTTTTTTATACAAAAATTATTCAAAATCTCTATAGTATGCATACTTTGCAAGATATTATCAAAAAAGTGCTACTCGCTAAGAGTAAAAGTGCTACTTCCGGTCCGAATTTTGAAATTTCATATATACAAAAAATATTGCAAATCCAGTTCTAAATACTTTTGTACTCTTGATAAATATATATAGAATGCATAACTTAGGACATATTTGCAAAAAATCGTTATTCGATAAGAGTAAAAGTGGTACTTCGAATTTTGAAATTTCTTTTATACAAAAGATATTGAGAATTATGTTTTAAATACTTTTATACCCGTAACGTACTTGTCTAAAAAGCATGACTTGCGAAATATTCGCAAAAAACTGATTTTCGATAAGAGTAAAAGACCTACTTCCGGTAGGAATTTCGAAAAACTTTTTAAATAAAATTATTTTCAATTTCAATTTTAAGCATATATGAATTCTTTATAAATTTGTTTAAACTTAGTAGTTGACGAAATATTGTCAAAATTCGATTTTTTCGCTGAAGTAAACTGCTACTTCCGGTCTACCGATTTTACTAAAAAACTAATCAGATCTCAAGAGGGAGATTACACACATAAATACAAAATTTGGAATTGATATCTACAGCGGTTTGACCGCTATCGTGGTCACACATAGACACACAGACACACAGACACACACAGAGACACACAGACATTTTTTAAAAACCACTTTTTTGGTATCAGGGGACTTCAAAACGTGGACATCTGCAAAAATCTCGAGGTCGAAAATTTTCATCATCACAATACTTCCTTATACTACGTATAAGAAAGTAAAAATCGAATTTTGACAATATTTCGTCAACTACTAAGTTTAAACAAATTTAGAAAGAATTCATATGTACTTAAAATTAAGTTTGAGACAAATTGTCTTAAAAAAGTTTTTCGAAATTCCAACCGGAAGTAGGTCTTTTACTCTTATCGAAAATCAGTTTTTTGCGAATATCTCGCAAGTCATGCTTTTTAGACAAGTACGTTACGAGTATAAAAGTATTTAAAATATAATTTTCAATATCTTTTGTATAAAAGAAATTTCGAAATTCAGACCGGAAGTAGCACTTTTACTCTTATCGAATAGCGATTTTTTGCAAATATGTCGTAAGTTATGCATTCTATATATATTTATCAAGAGTACAAAAGTATTTAGAACTAGATTTGCAATATTATTTGTATATTTGAAGTTTCAAAATTCGGACCGGAAGTAGCACTTTTACTCTTAGCCAGTAGCACTTTTTGTCCAATATCTTGCAAAGTATGCATTCTAAAGCGATTTATTAAAAGAATGAAAGTACATAGAATAGGATTTTGAATAAATTTTGTATAAAAAAATTCTTAAAATTGTATAGTTTGAAACGCTCATACGTATAAGAAAGTCGTGTGGTGGCCACACCTCATTTTTTTATAATGTAGGCATAGAGAAATATGTTATACATATGAGTTAATTCAGAATTAGGTACTCTTTCCTACAAATCAAATCAAATTATTGAGTACATTTTATGCTTGGTAGAATGAGTGTCATCATTAACAGCCTAGAGCGGCGAAAAAAAAACGTAAATTAGAAATTTTCTTTGTGCAATCATGTTTAATGTTTAGATTGGAAGCAACTACTGTAATTATTCTCGTTTTTTGATTAGTAGTTAGGTGCCGTATTATACAATCTCGTTGTTTTCTTATATCACTGCTATTATTTTATACACAACAGTAATAATAGTAACGTAACATACATGTACAAACGTAAACATATAATATATACGCGTGATGACACAAATAGTTTTTATTTGATTACTAAACATTCTTCTCGTTCAGATGCTAAATAAGGGAATTTATTTCACAACGTTGGTAGTGTATCGACTGACCATGAACCAGTTTGAGATTTTCTAATTCTTCACGTGCTTTTCAGTGCGAATAAAATACGTATTTACGTATATTTCTACCATTAGTATTTCCTTATTTTGTTTGCCCATTCGTTTAATTACTCCTCTTTTTTTTCTCTTATTACCTACTCTTAGCATGTTATTTCACAATAGATTAGAATGGTAATGTCAGCGTTTTTTTCGATTTCTTCAGTATTCTTAAAACATTTAAAAGAATGCCAGAGAAAACATTATTCTCAAGGATTTCATTCAAATAAATATCAATGTTAAGTGCGAACATATGTTTCTATTGCATTAATTTTTGACACGAGAATTGATTTAAGCGTTTCAGAATAAAACAAAAAATTTAAAGAATTTTTTATTGTTAATAATTAAATTATGTAGGTCCTTTTGTATGTTTCAGCATGAAAACAAAAGCCTAGAGCAGTAATTTTCCAATTTGTCCTCTTCCTGCACGCAGGTTATATCGTTTCAATAATGTCATTAATTTGTTATAAAATTAAAACTATCCATTGGCGTTCTTTATAAATTATTTAAAGACGGCTTTTAATGTCATGTATTAAATTATAAAACCTTGTGAGCTTTTTTATGTTTTAGAACT
Source organism: Amphimallon solstitiale (assembly GCA_963170755.1). NCBI lineage: Eukaryota > Metazoa > Arthropoda > Insecta > Coleoptera > Scarabaeidae > Amphimallon > Amphimallon solstitiale. Next base: position 45,889,860 of record OY720676.1, on the reverse strand, counting down.
AAACATGAAAACAAAGCAAGAATTTATTTTTCCAATTTGATCACCTTCCTGAACACACATTATATCGTTTCAATAATTTGCTGTAAAAATTAAAAAATATCTATTTGATATCTCCACAAATTCTTCCGGATAGCTGTTATGAGTTGACCATTGTCATAAATGTGGCTCTTCTAAGTGGCCTGTGGAAAACGAACTTTTACTATTATAAAATATAACACAATAAACAATCAAAAGTAGACCTAGATTACGTCCAAATGGTCTTAAATGTGGTATTGTAGAAATAAAAATCTATTCAAAACGTGGTTATTGCTTAATAACTTAATGTGTACGATATATTAAACCCTGAAAAAGAAATTCAAAATAATTCAAAAATTTATAATAATAATGATTAATATTATAAAGATGCTAATCCGTAAACTTAATCTAAACTTCCCGTTCTACTATAAAACACATCATAATGTACCGTATATTCGTATTTGATTGGAAGATGTTTGAAATTCCCGCTTAGATTATTTTAAAGGTTGATACCACAGATTACCTGTCAGTTACCGACTGTTTATCTAGAATGGTGCAAGGTGTAGTGAAAAAATATGAATATTTGTCAAATAAATTTATTTGAACACCACTGTCCATGTTTTGAAGCTTTTTGATACTGAAGATGTATCTTCCCCCCTCTCTTTGTGAGTGAGTTCACGATGACGACAAAACTGCTGAAGTTGTCAATATCAAAACTTGCATCTATGAATATACAGTCGGGTCCGCTTATAACGAGTACAACTTATAACGAACGTCCGGTTTTAACGAGTGATTTTCAGTGTTACGGAAAATTGTTCCTTAAACTTAATACAATTTGAGTTCGGATACAACGAGCTCGGATATAACGAGCACTTCTTTTAGTACGAGCAAATTTTCTGTTTGCCGCTGCGATTATAACGAGGAGTCGACACATTCTTCGGCTGTTAACGCAGGCCCGATGTAAACAAACTTGTCATAACTCGTCTACTGGCATGTCGTGCATATACAGAATTTTTATTCAGTAGTTTTTATTGCTTGTTACTATACTCCATTCAGTCTAAGAATGGAGCATTGGGAAAGATAGGGCTTAAAATAAACGTTTGTGATTGGTTGAAATCGAGTGTGCATTTACACCGGCAAAATAATCGCATTTAGCTCGTTCTGTCAAAAATTTGTTTACTGACAGTTTTGTTCAAAGAGTTTGTCGATTTCCGTATTTTACATAGTTATTTGTTGTTAATATTCTTAAAAAATAGTTCTCCTTAGAACTCGCAGGTGAAATATTCATTTGTTAAGGTATTTTATCACTTTCGTTAACTTTCCTTTTGTACTGACAGTTTTGTTCAAAGAGTTTGTCGATTTCCGTATTTTACATAGTTATTTGTTGTTAATATTCTTAAAAATTAGTTCTTCTTAGAACTCGCATGTGAAATATTCATTTGTTAAGGTATTTTATCAATTTCTAGATATTGTAAATAAGATAATAATTGAAATATCTGCTAATGGAAATAGTATCTAAAATTTATTGGATTTTAAGATGAAATATTGCCCTTTACACCTTTTACTCACATATTGATAATGATACCTACATTCTTGAATGTTGTACGCGTTCTATTTACATGTAGACACAACGTATTATTCAATGTTTTCCTTATATTTTCATGGTTTTTGTGTGAGCGATATTCTGTTTTGGAAAACTTATCAAATACTGATTAGCTGTTTGCCTTTTCATGTATTGTTAGTATGGTTATCATTTTAAAAGCAATGTAAGTCTTACTTAAATAAATGTCAATAAACACGTAAAAATCAAAATATAATGATATCATATACAATGTATATTCCTGCTATCCATCTGACAGTAAACATATGTTTTATTTGTTTTCAAAATACAAAATTCATCGTGCGTAAACTGTGCTCATATTGTAGCGCCATCTACTCCATTCTTAGACTGAATGGAGTATAGTAACATTATCATCATGTCGAGAAATAGAAAATCCCTTACATTAGAACAAAAAATTAAAAAATTAAATGTCATCGTATTTAAAAAAATACGATGACATCAACAGTGGAACATCTAATGCTAACAGTTGTAGAAAGTATAGCTTGTCAACTTCGACTGTTTCCACAATTTGGAAAAACAAGAATAAAATTAAAGGGACATTGAATTCGAATATTTCTAAGTTAAAACGAATTCGAAAACCAGTTAACAAGGAAGTTGATCAAGCATTATTGCAGTGGTTTAAGTAAAAAAGGACTCAAAACGTGCCAATAAGTGGACCAATACTACAGGAAAAATCGGAAGAATTTTTCAAAATAATGTTCCCCAATAATGAAACATCTTGTTCAAAAAGCTGGATAGACCGTTTTAAGAAGAGGTACCATATTTCATCTAGTAAAATCCATGGAGAAGGCGCAAGTGTTTCTGCTGAAACAACAAAGGACTGGTTAGACAATGTTTGGCCCACAATAAGGAGAGGTTTTCCGACAGCGATATTTTTAACGGGGATGAAACTGGTCTCTTTTATAAAATTGTTCCAAACCAAACACTGAAGTTCCGAAAAGAAAAGTGTCAAGGAGGCAAAAAAAGCAAAGAAAGAATCATCGTTTTTGTCTGTGCCAACATGACGGGAACCGAAAAGAGAAAGTTGCTGGTCATTGGAAAATTTAAAGCACCTCGTTATTTTAGGACTTGCAAAGTGTTACCGGTTAATTACACCGCTAATAAGAAAGCATGGGTAACATCAGAGATTTTCGAAATGGAAATAAAAAACTGGGACTATGAACTACAAAAACAGAACAGAAACATAGTGTTAATGATTGACAATTGTCCAGCCCATCCTGCAATTGAAAACCTACGTGCCATAAAGTTAGGTTTTCTTCCACCCAACACAACGGCAGCCCTACAACCCATGGATCAAGGTATTATCGCCTGTCTCAAACAACATTATGAGAAAATGGTTTTATGCAGGATGATTTCTTGTTTGGATGAAGCTAAGGATTTTAACTTTACTTTGTTGGATGGTATATTAGCTATAAACACAGCATGGAATCGTGTTTCATAAAAAACTATTGTTAATTGTTATAAACACGCTGGATTTTATTCGGAATTTGATGATGATGATGAGATTCCTTTGGCTCAGTGGATATTAAAGCATAAAGATCCAGAAGCTGTAGATGAAGAAGACTCCCTTAGTTTAAATGACTGGGCTATCACAAATGATCTTGTGAAAGGGCCTTTAAACGCTGACATAATTAATGCATTTCAAGAAGTCGACGATTATTTGGTAACTTGCGAGTACCCATCAGAAATTGATAATGCAGCAGCAGTTACAAAAACGCAATTTAATGAAAAGTCGGAATCAGAAGAAGAAGAGGAAGAGCCAGAAAGCATCTTTGAACCACCAACAGCTCAACAAGTACTTAGTGCAATAAAAACCGTATCCACTTATTTGGAATTCAATGATTTCCAAAGCAACTTGAAGCAACAGTTTGATTTTGTACAAAAAGGAATTGAAGATTCTTTGTAGAAGAAAAGTGCAACTCAAAAAAAGATCACAGACTATTTAAAATGAACATTACATTGTATACACATAAATACATACGTTTGTATGAATTTTGTTAATATGTATTCCATATTAAGAATTTGTATCTTGTTTATACATATTATACTAAACAAATGTATATATACATATATGAAAAATTCAAAAGATTCTTGGTAGTAGTGGCGTACAATGAAGTAAAAGTAATAACAATATGACAACTGGTTGTCAATTAGAAAACAATGACAAATATAAAATGCAAATCACAATGTATAATTGAAAATGTAATCAATGAGCAATAGGACAGTCGGGATTACTTATATAGCCACATCAAAAGGCTTGGGATTTACCACAAACTGTTCAGTCAATGCAATTATACAAATAACAACGACGCAACTATGTAATGAAAAATTAAGAGTAGAACTGTTGATATTATAACAATATAGAATGTAAAATCAGTCATGTATAAATGTAAATGAAAGCAAATAAGCATAGGACTGTATATTGTTATAATATCAACAGTTCTACTCTTAATTTTTCATTACATAGTTGCGTCGTTGTTATTTGTATAATTGCATTGACTGAACAGTTTGTGGTAAATCCCAAGCCTTTTGATGTGGCTATATAAGTAATCCCGACTGTCCTATTGCTCATTGATTACATTTTCAATTATACATTGTGATTTGCATTTTATATTTGTCATTGTTTTCTAATTGACAACCAGTTGTCATATTGTTATTACTTTTACTTCATTGTATGCCACTACTACCAAGAATCTTTTGAATTTTTCAATACATTTGTATATTTGGCAAAGAATTGTAATATATTTTATACATATATGTATATACATTCTATGTCAAATAAATATGTAGTTACAAACCTGGTAAGAATCGCTTATAGCGAGCGTTTGCATATAGCGGACAAATTTTTTTGGCACCAGCGCCATCGTTATAAGCGGGCCCGACTGTAATTGCCATACTAAGATCTGATTACATTTTCAGACAAGTTGGTAGACCGGAAGTAGGTGTTTACTTCATCATACAAAGCAAATTTTACCCATCTGTCGTCAATTACTACACCTTAACATATTTCCGAAGAATACAAAAGCAATCAAAAGTGCATTTTTCAAATTCTTTTTAAAACAATTTTTTTCGGAATTGCTTTAAGTCTGACTCCAATTGAAAAACAGTTATTTACGAATACCTCGCAATTTCTGCATTTTATACAGATATATACATACACAGAGTAAAAGTATTGAGAGCTTGATCTTTAATAATGTTTGTTCAAAAAGTTCAAAACACTTTTACTCTTATTTAATTATTGAATAGCAGTTTTTTGCAAATATCTCTCAAATTATTAAATATTATATTAAATTTGGGATATTGTACCAGAAATACCCAAGTAATTTAGCTGTAAATACACAGATAAGACGCCACCACACTAATGTATTGATGACTGCCTACTTTGCAACCATAGCAATCGAAATATCATAGAAAATCGTCATGTGCCATCATAGCCATGGTGCCATCATAGCCGTACTTCCCCTACTCTTACTTTAGGTCAAATAACAAACACGCATATGACTGTTTGAGCATTTATTGTAACTATGTGTTTATATACATATCTAATAAAGATAACCAAAACATAGTCCAGGCTTCCCAAAAAAAAAAAAGATCACACAAACTTAACATAAATGACTTTGTTTATCCACACACATATATTTTTCTAAATACATTAATTCTTTGCTATAAAACTTGTAGGTACGTAAAAAATGTTTAGAAGTCTATATCAATTAAAGCTATCTTACGTCTAGGTATTCCCTAATTATAATATTTTTAGTATAAAAATATTATGTATGAACAAAATTAATATATATTTATATTATTTACTCGACAAAGTATTCGTACACTTCCAATATATATTTTATATGTGTATAATAAGGCAAACTTACTGCGGATCAGAATAATACAGGTCAAAAAATGATGGGGTAATGTGGCTGAACAAGCAACTGAAGACACGTGTTTCTGATTCATTGGATATAGTCATTGTAGTGAAATCTAGGAATAAAGCGGGATAATTTTGGACTTAAAAAGCAAGAATCGAAGATTATGGAGACCTTGACTACAGTATACTGACTATGACCAATGAGTCAGAAACACGTGCCTGCAATTACATATATGTATATATAATACTTTACTGTGTGAGTTATTTTTATAGAGAAAATTGTTTACTTTTAAAGAGAAATCAGTTTACATTATTTCTGGTATGACGAAAGACACGGAATGAGAGTTGAATTAAACAATTTATACTTTGTTGTTGGCCGACGTAAGAGTTATAATGCATCATATATGATTAGAATATTAAACAAATATTATTAAAGGTGACGTTTAGAAATACGTTAACGAAGTATATGTTAATTAAAAAAGATAGAGAAGATTTAATTCTAAGTAAGGTATTTTCAAGAATTAGATAGACTGTGACTATTTGTGTGAACTGTTGGGTATAAACTGAAAAATGCGTAAGATTTTTACGGTTTGTAGAGTAAGAATATAAGAAAATAACAGAGGTGATAATATTGTAATTAGCTGTAGAAAATACGACAATTTATGATTTCGAAATTAGAACGATAAATAAAATCCTTAAAACAACAAGAAATTGCAATGCAAAATAATTTCTTATATGATGGTGTGTGTTACTCTAGAGACTATTTTTTTATCAAGAATTAGATGATATGATTTAAACTATTCATGCTTTTGCCATTTTTTAAATGTAACACAAACACATATCTTCTCAAACCGAAACCATAGCAGGCCATGACACCGTTAGACAACATCTTGAAATGCTGAATCAAGATGAGAATAAACATTTTGCCTGCAGACTAACTCGATATTACGCACAAATCACGGACTTACTTTTTACGAATATTGTATGTTTTCGCCTTATAAGTAAATATTATTTGTATGAACGGACTATACCAGGCCATGTTATCGCAATAAACTCGCAATGAAAAATAACGGCTATTCGAATTATTTACAACCTCCATGATCTCCGTGGCGATTTGAGTTATATGGCTGATTTTTTCATATGATTAAGATTACCAATAAAAACCAGTATTATAAATTACATTTATCTAGGTGCAATAGTTTCCAAGATGCGAGTTTCCAAAAATTACGATTTTGGACAATGACTGACTCATGGATCATCATAAATCTAGGATACTTTCCATTAAGCTAGAGCTTTAATATTTGGTATATAGATAATGCCAAAGGTGCTGGTAATAAGAAAAAGTAGTAAAAACCCAATTAGTATCATAGTTATGTTTATCCTTATTACATACTATGCGGCAATGATGCGGCACGCAGCGTAAGAAAGACTGGCGGGATGAGGGCAAAGCGCTTAGCGGGAGGGAGATCAACATCTATAGAGTACCATGTCGCCCCGACATAGCCAAGCGAGTCGGTACGGAGTGAGGATGTATGCTAATATTAAGTGAACAAAAATTTATGAAATCTTACCAAAAACATTCATGTAAAAAAAGAGACATGCTTACACGTTATTTGCATTATCCAGATAAGCACAGTATATCTTGGATAAATTGATAATCCTTGGCAAGTTAAAGGATGTGAATATTATTGAAATCTCTGGAAATTTGCCAAGTTTGATCTAAAAGTTTATCAATTTACACAGAATTTTCTGTGCTTATCAGGTGACATGGACGTGGAAATATAAAAACATAGCTTAAGATATTATAAGACATGCCTGGTCTCCTTTTTTTACATGTATACTTTTAGAGGACTTATAATATACTTATAGATTTTAATTAATCATTTTTTGTATAGATATGTCATACATCAAAGAATAAACTATCATTTATTTGTGATTTTCTGTAAACTGATGAACTGTCCATTAAACACAACAATAAAATCATAGAAATCATGAAACTAAAGGTGTTATACAGCATTGTCGTGTTTTCTTTGCGAATGGGACTGCCCGGAGATCATAAAACACTATATAGAGAAAGATGCACAAAAAGTAACACTTTAGATCTTGGGGTAAAATATAATCAAGAGAAAAGTTTCAATAATTCAAAACAGGTTTTACTTTTACCACTTCATATTAAATTATGCCTTATATAACAATTTGATAAGGCGTTGCTAAAAGACGGAGAATGTTTGAAATACCATTGTGCACATTTCCCGTGTTTATTCCATTCAATGCTGAAGGAACTCGTGCAGTCAACGAGAAGCAAAACTTTTATAAAGACACAAAGAAAATGGAAAGTCGGTATCAATGAAAACGGAATAACGGTATGATATCCGACTGCTGTTAGATGTTAAAAATTGACGATTGCTGGCAACTCTACAAGAGGAAAAGCAAACAAATTTTTGTTAAAAAAAATATCGCTACTATAAGGATTTGTAAAAGTTTTCAAAAAAATATTTCTCATTCTAATCATGACCAGATCTATAACTTAAAACTAGAAATGTCAAAATATTATAATTTGAGACATTTCCTCCAAAATATACAATTCTTTTGGAATAAATGGTATTTTTGGTATCAGCACTAAAGCCACCAGAAAAATCATCGAGGTACATATTGAAAGTATGTTAACTTCTTCTATTCTGTAATTCACAATAAATTATTTAATAATATTCGTATGTATAAATTACGAGGAGTCTTAAAATTTCTTATTGGTGTGAATACTTTTTCGGAGGAATATATATATGCATATACAGCGTGTGTAATGAAACACTTGACACTTTACCAAGTAAACATTGCAACATCGTATTCTCTGGCCGTACTGGGGGCGCGACGAAATACAGGAGAGGGTAGAGGTAACTGTGATATTACCAATCGATGCGTCACCGCTAAACGTAGCGAAAGCGGGGATACAGTACGCGACGTTGCAATTCTGACGTATTTTGAACTTTCTATATCAAGTGCTCCATTACACAACCTGTATATAAATTCTACATTAAATATATAAAGTTGCAGTCTTTGAAATATCTCATTCCTTATAAATGCGTGCCAATATATTCGTTTATGTAGACTAGGCTATCTTTATTGTCAGAATACACTATGTCCTTTTCGGCTTCATCAATATATTTGAACACGTTATTCAGTATTGTTTGTAGTTCCTCTCTGTTGTGAACGTATCCTTTCGATGAAGTCACTGCTATTCCTAATCGTCCGTCATATGAAAATATGCAGAACATGAAGCCTGCAAAAGAGAGAAGCAATTAATGTTAATGCAATGATTGCTTGGACTATTTATTTTACAAGTTGTACTTTTCAAATTTTTAAGTGCTTTTATAATACTAATAAATTATTGTTTGGAAATTAAATACTGGTAGCTCGAAGACTGACGTGTGCCAAAATCTTTGACCCACGAAGAGGATCGTAATTGTAGGAAGCAGTATCGGTGTTGCATATTTGAGTTCTATATTATATGTATTATTCAATTGTGTGTTTCTATTTAATACGCAGTATTTTAATTAATAAAGGTATTTAAGGAGAAAAATGTGATAAAAAAATTTAAACATTATAGCGGGTAGACCTTAAATTTTTGCACTTTTGAAATAATCATTATAAAAAAATACAGATTGTAATCAAATAAATATTTATTTATAAGAACAGAAATATATTGGCAAATCATTTCTTAAAAATAATATCGTCCAAATGGCCCCTTAGATTTTCGAAAACTTTTCGAATGGTATTGTAACGAAATGAGTGTACGACGACAAAAAAAAGGCCATAAATTATCTCGGCGCGGCATATAAAAACGATATGTAAACAAGTCGTAAATATGTCATCTCACAGTATTGTTGGCGTAAACAAGGAAGAGTCCAGATTTCCACTGGTATATTACCGAACTTACTGGTACATTTCGAGAACATTTCATGCAGGTGTACATAAGGCGACTGGGTCACCGATGGATGATTCATTGCGGGAGTAATTGCGGAATAGTTTCGGGAAAGAAAGTCCTTAAGTAGTCTCGAGTGCGTAGAAATAAATAGTGGTAGCCGAAGGAGTAATTGCGGAGTAATTCGGGATTAAGAAAGTCCGTAAGAAGTAGCCGACGCGACTAGAAATAAATATAAGAAAATAAATATACGGCGTACGGTAGAAATAGTTCTTTAAGTGATATAAATAGAAGTGTTATGTAAATAAATACGGACATATTAGTAATAGAAATAAATACAAGTGTTAATTTTTTAATTTATTAATAGTAGTTTAAGTGTGATACTTTAGTTATATATTTTTATATTGTTATATAATTTTAAGTACATAAATATACAGACTGTTTTAAATAAATAATTGCACGAGTTGTTTATTGGAACCCGAAAACGTTACAATTGGTGTCAGTGTGGGATAAACATAAGTGCAAAAAAAAAAATAAACAAATAAATGGCTACCAAACGTTTAGAAGAATTAAAGGTCTCCGAGTTAAGGGCAGAATTGGAAGAAAGGGACGCAGATACGTCTGAAAAAAAAACAATTCTCCAGGACCGGCTTCGTGACCTTTTAATAAATGAAGGTGAGGATCCCGAGAAATATTTGTTTCAAGTACAGCCTGATCGAAGCTTAATTAGATGAAATTACAAAACAATTCAAGACTCCAAAAGATGAAATTGCAAAACAATCTGAGATTCTAAAACAACTCGAGACTACTCTTGAGGAAGACATTCAAGAGAATTCATCGAATGGGAGACAGGAATTTTCTGGGGCTATCGAAGCCGTAGAACAGAAAGTTGTGGAGCGCGTGTTCGGAATGGGGGACGAGTTTGGGGTTCAGCTTCAGTTGCCAGCGATGAACGACTGCGGTCCCCATGGCACCTCAAGCGGAAGCTTGGAGATCTCCCGAACAGCGAAGGCAAAGGTAAAACCTCCCAACTTCGATGGAAAGGCGTCATGGATGACGTACCGGGAACAATTCGAAGCCGCTGCAGGAGCAAATGGGTGGATGTCCCCGAAGAAAGCTACTGCCCTGATTGTGTCATTAAGAGGACAGGCCAGTGATGTTCTGCAGACCTTACTTCCGGAAGAGTGTCAAGACTACCTTAAATCAATCAAGCGTCTTGAGATGAAGTATTGGCATGCACACCTGGAACAGGTAGTCCGACGATTGGTGAATCAGGTGCAACCTAAGAGAAGAACGCTCCGATGCTGGAATTGGAAATGGAAATGGAAATGGAGATGGAAATGGGCCATGCGCATAGTAAATGCGGGAAGAAGCCCAAGAAAACCATAGCGGAGCAGCGAAAATGAAACGGGTCGATGAGAAGAGTCGATCGTCGACCCAGTATCGTGGAGCCTCAAAACCAATAGCGCAAATTGCATCTGTGCAACACCAAAACGCTGATGCTGTTGCAAGCAGACAACGTCCAGAAGACTGCAGGCATGGTAACCGACTAGAAGAAAAATCGGCCAACACATTCGGAACAACCTTGGTTGACGATCAGTGACATCCTGACAATTTGCGGATCGGTCAAGAAGCTGATGGAAGATCTTGGTTCATTGATGGTTTGGAAAGGTACTGGTCGCGGACCGGCTTGTCAAGAAGTGGCTCCTCGCTCACAGGGACTGGAATCCTTCTGGGCTCAATGGGACTCTCTGAAGGTGGAGGATGACCTACTCAAGTGTGTTGTGGAGAACCCAAATGGAGAAGACTACGTCAGCGGATCCAGACGAAGGTTGGAGGATGCCCACAAGCAAGTGCGCTATCACACTCAGGATGCCAGCGACAGGATGAAGGATCGTTACGACGTGCAAGCAGAGAGAGGTGGTTACCGAGAAGAGGACCTTGCTTGGTTGTATATGATACTCAGCGTCGCAGAGGTCTGTCCCCAAAGCTCCAACAATACTGGGAAGGACCATGCGAAATACTAGATCAAATAGATGACGTCGTTTATCGCAGAAGACTAACACCCCATAGTGAGCCAGGGGTGGTGCGTTTCAACCAATTGGCCCATACCATGGACGTGACAGCGGTGAAGTGGCGGATGTGTGACAAATTACCGGAAAACCTAGAGAGCCAACTTATGGGAATCCCTTGTCGATTTACGAGGACGTGCACTCGAGCAGGGTGTGGGGAGGCTGGCAATTCCGAAACTGGGCTGCGGATTAGACCGTTTGGAGTGAAAATCGCAGGAAACATGCTGGAGGTGGTGTTTCGGCGTGCTGGTACGGAAATGGTCGTGTGCGGCTGTCGGCCCAATCAGCCCGTTGTGCAGCCTGGGACGGTGGATTGTCATTTCCACAAGGCGGCTGGGTGCACCCGTGCGTCCCAGTGTGGATTTCGTCATCCGCCAGCGACAAGAACATGGAATTGTGTGTTTCGGGACGAAACGCAGTTTTTAAGAAGGGGGCAATGTAACGAAATGAGTGTACGACGACAAAGAAAAGGCCATAAATCATCTCGGTGCGGCATATAAAAACGATATGTAAACAAGTCGTAAATATGTCATCTCACAGTATTGTTGGCGTAAACAAGGAAGAGTCCAGATTTCCACTGGTATATTACCGAACTTACTGGTACATTTCGAGAACATTTCATGCAGGTGTATATAAGGCGACTGGCTCACCGATGGATGATTCATTGCGGGAGTAATTGCAGAATAGTTTCGGGAAAGAAAGTCCTTAAGTAGTCTCGAGTGCGTAGAAATAAATAGTGGTAGCCGAAGGAGTAATTGCGGAGTAATTCGGGATTAAGAAAGTCCGTAAGAAGTAGCCGACGCGACTAGAAATAAATATAAGAAAATAAATATACGGCGTACGGTAGAAATAGTTCTTTAAGTCATATAAATAGAAGTGTTATGTAAATAAATACGGACATATTAGTAATAGAAATAAATACAAGTGTTAATTTTTTAATTTATTAATAGTAGTTTAAGTGTGATACTTTAGTTATATATTTTTATATTGTTATATAATTTTAAGTACATAGATATACAGACTGTTTTAAATAAATAATTGCACGAGTTGTTTATTGGAACCCGAAAACGTTACAGTATGTTGACCATTTCTTAACGGATGTTCTCCTTTAATTAGAGATCGCTGGTTTCTATACGTAGACTCGAGTTTTAAGATAACCCCATAAGAAAATCAATTAGAGTTAGGTTGGGACAGCGGGGAGGAGGTCATGGAATATCTCCTCCGCGCTTGTTAGGGAACATTTCTTTAACTACGGGCATACTCTCGTTGTATGTATGATAGGTTGCGCCATTTTGCGCCATCCCAGTCTTATTATTGTAACCAAAAAACTGCTGCAACTGTCGTTGAAAAAAAAACCCTTAGCATTTTCACATATTCTGCAGAATGAACTCTTACAGAATTACCGCCTAAGTTTTCAAAAAAGTACCGGCCGATAATGCCTTTTTTGAAGAGGTCACCGCACAAACCATCACCTTCAGAGAATGCAGAGGTCTTTGGTGTTTTAATTTTGGAGTTTCTCTAGTCCAGAAATTGTAATCTTGCTTGTTTACATGTCCATTTAAGTGAAAGTGGGCTTCATCCGTGAACAAAATGATATTGGAGTTGTTAAATTGCTCGAACATTGTATCGATAAATGATTTACTCAAAATTGCATCATTTTGTTTTAACTCTTGCACTAACTGTAATTGATAGGGAGGGATGCAGTTTCAAGTCCAATTTCAATATTCGGCGGGGTATCGCCAAAACATTTGACCGCTGGCGCGTCGATATATTCGGATTGTCTCATACAGGCAGGTTTACTTACACCATGCTCTCTTTGCTCCTCCTACTCTTTTCCATTGATAGTCGTGTTTCCTCGAAGTTTTTAACATATGACTTAATTAAATTGACATTTGCGCACTGATTAATACTGTGTAATTGGTAATGCGAACGAAATAGGTGGCGTGCAGCGACGTAAGAGTCATTTGTTTTGTAAAATTTGTAACGGTACGGCACATTTCATAATTTTAATAAAATTTAAAATATTAAATATGTATATAAATGGTATTTTTATAATTACGTATTAGAAATCAAAAGATATATATTTCTAGAACTCTATTTCTTATATGTTGATCTATGTATAAAATAAGCATTAGTTTGATAAGCAAGTATTTGTAAGAATATTGGCGCCGAATATTTGTGTTTAGTATAAGGTTAGTGACGTGAAATTTACAATTTCACAAGTTATACGTGTGAAAAGCACAACAAGGATACATGGGCGTCCTAGAAAAAGGGGAACCCCAACATTTGAACTATAAAAAAATTAAACAACGAGATTCCAGAAGGAAGTCGACGGAGAAGGTTGGATGAGATCGGTCACCGTGATGATATCTCGGTTTTACCGCAAAGTAGTAAAGTTCTCTAAATAAAAAGTGTGTCGACTCATACATATAGCGGTCGATAAAATATAAAATTATAGTTAGTTGTTTACAAAAGATCGACCGTCAACAAAGTGTTAAACTGTCCAGTTTGCCATATCTTCCAATAAAAAGTTATTGTTCTGCGAATAGCAGTTTGTGGAAGTTACCGGCGTCTTGATCGTCGAAGGGAAGACTCCAATTGGACACGCCGACAATAAGAAGATCTTCTTTAGTTCAAGAAAGAAGAAAAATCTAAGTAAGGTATTTAGAAACTGTTATGTGAACGTTAAATAAAGAATTAAATGTAAAAATTCGTCTTAATATAGAGACGAAATAAATTAATATATTAATCTGAGAAAAATAAATATATTTAATAATTATATATACATATATGTAATAAATGTCAAGCTTAAGTTGTTTATTAAAGCCTATAATGTAGTTATATCATTTCGTAGAATTGATGGTATAAATAAATCACATGGAATATTGCAGTATTGAAAACGCAATGATGTTATTTTGTTAATGTATTTGTTTTTATTAAAATTAGTTTTATTTTGTAAATGTTTTCTCCTGTGTTTGTATCAAAATATGAAAGAACTATTGATTTCTAATATAAATATTATTTAAATTTATACAATAGCGTTTTATTGAATTGTGCCAAATAATGGCCAAATATATTTATGGTTAACATCTCTTACCTGGATCGACTTGAGAAAAAATTACCTGAGCTAGTCAGGTAAATAATTCAATTATTTTATTTTTTTATTTAGGAAATTATTAAAGAATAAAGGGCATTATAAGGGTACTCTTCACAAGATGGCTATCAATCGTAGGGCCATCACATCATGTTATTAATAAGTTTATAAAGGGGCTTTTATAAGTTCCATTACAAATTGTTTTACTCAGAATGCGCATGATCCATTATGACTAAATTTACAACAAGAGGAGTCGTGAGTGCGTGGCCCGTTCGTTGCCCCCGTTTTGTATCCACGCTAGCATGACTACAAAGGTACAGACATTTATGACCCACCCGGTATATATACATATATATATATTCCGTCAAGAATTCAAACAAGTAAATTCAAAAAGGCGCAGGAAAAATGGCGTCGACGGAAACTAAAATTTATTCATCCGTGTTCGGCCCTATTAGCAATATAAAATGTTTGACTAAACTAAAATAATGGCAACGCCGCAAAATACAACACTAAAGTTTCTAAAGTTGTGCCTACAACCCAGGAATGCCTTACCTTCTACTTCCCTAGTGGTACAGATATCAAAGATGGAGAGAGGAACTGCCTCTAGTCAACCGTTTAGTGTGGGCGTGGATCTACATTGAATCTCTGTTGGATGAATTTTATGGGCGCCAACCCCTTAATGTAATATTCCCCACCCCAATATGATTCTTGATCCAGGAGTAAAATCAAATAAAAATACCCAAGGTATTTCCAAAATATTTCCAAAACACAACAATTTATTATCTAAGCCGAAATTTTATTATATTGTTTTAATTTACAACCATTTGTCATAGTTTAAATTAATTTTAAGTACATTGATATTCATATACCGAGTGTTCACGAATTGACACATTTGTAAATCCTTTGGAAAGCTGAGATCTCGTGCTAACATTAATTATCAAACTTGTAACTGATATTCATATTACATGTATGATATACAGGATGTCCAGAAGTAGGAGACCTCTGTCACTTAATTTTACAGTTACTTTTTTTAAATATCTCTCGTAACCTTATGTAATTTATTTTCTTTTTTTGTTGTTTGTTCATTTAACTTTCCAATCTCAAATTGTATAATCAAATTTTATAAATTAGGCAACGGTTTAGAATATATTAAATTGTTTGTTGTTGGGAATTTGTGGTTTTGTCTTGTCTTTTGCTACCTGAGTATTTAAACTGATTTTTCTCCTGGATCAAAGAAGATATTGGGGTAGGGAATATTACACATAAGGAGATGGCGTCCGTAAATTCATCCATCTGAGATTCTGTGTGAATCCAAGGCTCAAACAAAGACAATTGTGTTAGAGGTAGTTCCCTTTACCATCTTTATAATCTGTACGCAAGGGTAGTGGCAGGTAAGGCACTCCTGAAGGCATAAACTTTCCGAAACTTTGGTGATTTAATTAGCGGCGATATAATTATTTTAGCTTGGCTATTGCTTTGCTATCCGTATCGAAAGATGAATAATGTTTAGTTTCCGTCGACAACATTTTTCTGCGCCTTTATTGATTTTGACAATTTTAATTTTAATTTTAACTTTAGAAGGGCGTAGCAAGCTTACTGTCAAATTGTCATTCAATTATTATTAATTGTCTTTGTATTTGTCGCTACGCCAAGATAACTCATTGCTCTTAATACATTATTGTATATTCAGTAAAGAATTTCAATTTATTTATATATATAAAACAGGAGGGAGTGTTGGGGAATCCGGTAAATAAAATTTCTAACGTTTTTATAATTATCAATATTTCGCACAACTAGTATTGTGCTTCCTCAGGATCAACAGTTATAATAAATAAGGAAATGAAATATACTAAGTAAATCATCGAGATACAGTTCAAAATTGTACTGACAAACTGTGACTTATCGGTTGAAACAAACCTTGAAAAGAAAGCAAACAATTCTAAATGTAACATAACACTATGGTCAAAAATGTCTATGAAAAATAATTAAAAAATATATATATAGTCACTACAACGTATATATATACTGCTAAATATGGTAAGTACATAATTTGTTTCCTTACACCAAGATAATTTATCTTGAATGTAAGCAACAACAGATAAACATTAAATTAGCCGTAGCACTACCGCGTAATTAAAATTGTAAATGACAATAGAGTCAAATATGCTTTTAAATTATTAAACCATTATAAAATATTCCTTAATGTACTAGGAAATTCTGTAGAAATGTTAGTCAGTTAGTTTTTTCCTAAAATATCTATATTACTAATTAATTATGAGAGGCAACTTATTTGCAATACCTATAATTTGCACTGGAAACATTATTCTATTTGATTTTTACATCAATTTTAAAAAGAGCCCATTGCCTTTTGTCGTCATTTATTGAATACTAGCTGGCGTGGCAGACGTTGTTCGCCTTTTCGGGTAGGTAGCGCAATGATATATATATATATATATATATATACACAAATATATTGTGTAAATATGACGTAAATCGGTCAAGTCTTTCAGAAGTTACACCATCACTAACAGACGGACCAACGATTATATATATTAAGATGTTTCTCCAGATCGTCCATATTATATATCCATAAATTTAGAATTTGTTAATAACTTGATTACAGCGCCGTCTATTGTATCTTGGCATAGCTATAAACCCTCGTTTCGACAAAATAAATATATCGTGTGACTAAGTCTTTCATATATACCTATATATATATCGTCCAATTTTTTTTTCAATTCAATCATTTTAAAGCACATATTATCAAAAAATGGATGCAACCAATTTAGCATCACAACTGGCAAGATGTGTTAATGTACTTAAAGCTTTATACTTCATTCAAGCTTCGTGGGATAGCATGGGAAGCAGCGACTATCAAAAATTGCACCATTCAAAGGAGATAATTGCATCCTTCCAGAATTTGATGCCGAGGATGAACTACCATTTTCAACACTTTTAAATCTAGCAAACGAGTTTGTCGAATTAAGTGATAAAAGATGAATTTTTAAATATCGTTGAAACAATCCACACTGAAGAGCAGGACATAGACAAAGTCAATGTGACCATGCCCCTGATTTGTTGAAATCATATGATGAGCCACTGAAGCAAATTTCCTGTTTGAAACGGTCTCCAAAAAATGACTTCATAGAATTCAATATATGAAAAAAAACAAAGTTTCAACAGACAAAAATTAATATATTTTTTCAACTCATGTAAATTTATTTTTATACTTTTAATATACAGGGTGTTTGATTACTCGGTTTCCTAATTTGGAGAGTATAAATTTCCCAAAATGTAGAATGTACTACCAAAAATTCGCGTAGTAAAAGTTTTCAAATAAGCGCGAAAAAAAAGAAGAAAATATTGGAAAATGTTGTTAAGACGGTCTCTGTACACATAGTGTAAGTGTGTATGTGTGTACTTTCTACGTAAGCTTTGCTTATTTAAACGAGAAATGCTGATCTGTTGCAAACAAGAAACTCGAACACGAAGAGTGTGCTTACAGTGTATCATATTACGATATTTAACAGCTGTTAGTCTAGTGCTCGTATTTGTATGGACCACTGAAGTTGTACCTAGCGGATATTGTATTATTTAATTATTTTTTTGTGTGTCTCCTTTCAAGAATATGGCTTACAATAATAATGAATTAGTAGATATGGTGTTAATGTATGGTGAGTGCGAACAAAATGCTGCAACAGCTCGGCGACGACATGCGGAAAAATTTTTAAACAGATAATTGCCCGCGAGAGCTACCTTTGTACAATTAGTTCAGCGATTAAGAGATACTGCACGAATTGAACCACAACGACGCGAAGGACGTGGCAGAAGCAATAGAGTATTAGATGCAGAAGAAGATATCATAGAAGCTATAGAAAACGATCCAACACTTAGTATCTACACGACAACTACCTAGACAGTTTAATATGTCCAATTATACTGTCTGGAGAAAGCTGCGGGAAGATCAAATGCATCCCAGAAATCAACGATATTGACGAATTGCGTGAACGTATTATTGTGAAAACGGATCGTATACGAGAACGCAATTTGTTTCAAAGTGTGCGCGAGTCACTTATACGATGCGCCAGAGTATGTATTCAAAAGAATAGTGAGAATTTTGAACATTTGTTGTAACAAAAAACAAAACATATTGAATCGCTATTAAAAGATAAACTGTTTCATTTATTATTTTGTAATCGGATATCTGAAGAAGTAGCTGCGTAAGTATTTTTTTATCCCTAATGAAAGTGTTTACATAAAGCGAACATGCATAACACACACTCGACCTTTAAATCATATGTGTGTTTATTTTTGCACGTCTGTTAATCAGCATAATATGTACTATCTAATATAAAAACGTTGACTTTTTTTAAAAAAATGTACATAATTAAAAAAAATATTTTTTTTGTCGGATATCGATATACTTGACATAAATATACATACTGTTTTTATTATACCAGCGAGTGAACAAACATCCTGTATATGTATGTACTATACATGCATACATACTATGTTATTTATATCTACTAATACATATTAATTTGTAATGAACGCTATGTAATGAAAATGCTATAAAAGCTATTTATTATAACTGAATTTACAGAAATACTATTTTGCATTCATTACCTTAAGAATGCACGTAAAATAAAGAATTTTTTTGAGCTATCCCATAAGCGGGTATTTCCCATAGCCGGAAGAAAACACTGGGACCATGAGTGCTCGCTTATGAGAACTTTCACTGTATTTTGCCTTTTCATGTTCAATTCTCATAACGGCTAGTAAGTAGCGAGTGGAAAAAAATGTGTGCACTAGCAATGAACCAATTGGTATTACCATTTTTTTATACTAATTCTATAGTATCTCTTCCAGGTATGCGCACATTAAATAACAATAGTTATTTTCCTCAATTTGATTATGCAAATGTTTCCTGATGTTCAGCGAAGTAATTTGTTATAACTTTTAGTGGCTTTAACGTTATATAATATATTTTTAGAACATGTAATATTTACATGTACCTATTGTTTATTTTCACACTAGCAATTATTTTAGTTAATAATTTACGTATTTGTTATTTGAGTTTGTCAATCATAGACAGCAATTTTATGTCGTTTACATTTAATGGTTTGTATTATGACAGAAATTGATTGTGTAATTAATGAGTTACACATGGATTTTATAAATAGAATAAGTGTCTAAATAAACTTGAACTAGCGGCACCTATTACTTTCTTATACGTAGTATAAGGAAGTATTGTGATGATGAAAATTTTCGACCTCGACATTTTTGCAGATGTCCACGTTTTGAAGTCCCCTGATACCGAAAAAGTGCTTTTTAAAAAATATCGGTGTGTCTGTGTGTCTCTCTCTCTCTCTCTCTCTGTGTGTGTGACCACGATAGCGGTTAAACCGCTATAGATATCAATTCCAAATTTTGCATTTACGTGTATAATCTCCCTCTTGATATCTCATTAGTTTTTCAGTAAAATCGGTAAACCGGAAGTAGCAATTTACTTTGGCAAAAAAATCGAATTTTGCCAATATTTTGTCAACTATTAAGTTTAAACAAATTTATAAAGAACTCATATATACTTAAAATTAAAATTGAGAATAATTTTATTCAAAAAGTTTTTCGAAATTCCTACCGGAAGTAGGTCTCTTACTCTTATCGAAAATCAGTTTTTTGCGAATATTTCGCAAGTCATGCTTTTCAGTCAAGTACGTTACGGGTATAAAAGTATTTAAAATATAATTTTCAATATCTTTTGTATAAAAAAATTTCAAAATTCGGACCGGAAGTAGCACTTTTACACTTAGCGAGTAGCACTTTTTTGATAATATCTTGCAAAGTATGCATGCTATAGAGATTTAGTAAGAGAATATAGGTACTTAGAATAGGATTTTGAATAATTTTTGTATAAAAAAATTCTTAAAATTCTATCATTTGAAACGCTCATACGTATAAGAAAGTCGTGTGGTGGCCACACCTCATTTTTTTTTTCTTGGATGTTACTACATGTAGAGGAAGTATTTGTAATCGTGAATGAGATACCATAAAAATCTTGGTGAAACGAAGAAGTTGCTCTACCATATTTATTCTGCTTGCAAAAAACACAGCCAAAGTTGCAAATGTGATAGATATGTATGTACAAGTTTTAAGTTGTATACTACTTGTGCAATTGTTAAATTTTATATAAATAACGGGTGATGAGAAAACTCCGGAGTCAAGCCAGTGACGACTCTTGAGTTCAATATCAGGTGAAGCAACGTCGGCAATATCCATCTCTCCCCTCCCTTCTTAGAAAAAATAATGTGTATGTAGTGAAGATTAAAAAAGAAATAATGAAAGGTTTTCCCAATATAACATGCACGGGATCGTACATTGATAATGATATTTTACACGACAATGCAAAACACGTCTAGAGATAGAGATACATACCAGACACAGACTGGACGAGTGTCAGACGCAGACTGAACGAGTTATGTTGCTTCACTGGGATGACGTAATGCGATTTGCTTTCGCTTACGGGGTAGGTGTCGTTGTCATAGCAACCGCATAAACAGGGTAATTATGTTGCGCTTTGCTTAAGGGAGGAGCGTTCCACTCTCGTTTAAAATATGAAAATATGAACATCTTAATAATAGTTTTTTATTGTAATATTATTAGTATAAATAATACTAATTTTCTTATACGAAAGAAATTAGTTTTAACTTATTTTCCTAGCGAAAAATTTATGAAACATGGAATAAAATATTCACTAATTGAACAGAAATTTAAGGCGAATCAGTGTTTCACTTGATTCGTCAAGACTGCCACTGAGTCAAGTACGTTACCGACATAGAAAAGTTTTCTCTAAACTAAAACCTATGATTTTTACGAAATTCTAAATGTCGACAAGTTACGATTGTGGAAAATCTTCTGTCTTCTTTTAACTATACAATATCTATAGAGAACACGCGTTATATTCAATTGTTCGTCATTGCTAACGTTTACACGTTGTCATAACCGTATTAGAGAAACTTAAAAAGTTACTTTGTTAAATTATATTTGAGATCTTTTATTTCATTAGTTTAAATCGAAAATGTATATATTGATCGTAACATACGCATTTATGGCAAATAAACACAAAAATGCGTGTGTTGTGTATATTTCTCCTGCCAAATTTTCGTGTTTATTTTTGCTTTGATATAAATTGTTTAAAAAGAGTTCTTCTTAGGACTGTACATCCTGTTTATTATTTAATGACGTCTTTTGAATATAATGCCGAAAAGTTTCTGTAAACAGTCAAAGCTTTTTACAAACTTTTCTATAATCACCTATTAAATATAATGTGAATAGCGTAAGTATTGGTTATTTTAAATTTTATTATGGATACGATATGAAACATTTAAGGTTTTCCATCAATCTAAATCAATGTAATAAATAAGTTGAGAAAGACTGAAGTCTTGGAGCATTTAAATTACTAAATATTTTACGTTATAGTTATTGTATTGTGAATAATTTTTTTTCTTTGGTTATATTAAATGTCACTGAGAGAAATAAAAATAGATCTGGTAATATATGGGTAACATAAACACGACGAGTCGTCATGGATCTAATGTGACGTACAATTGAATGTTATGCGTTTCCTCAGATTGCTTACGAAAACTTAATACAACGGATAATTTCGCCATCTTTTTTGTACACGGACTATTTCTAATTGTATAATAATAATTTGCGCGTTTAATAATGACTCGCTGTGATTATCTGAATCTAGCATCGAAAGTAGTATTGTATGCTTTTCAATTTTAAATCTGTTTTAATAACGTAGGTATATAGAATATTTATGGACGGATCGTATTTTCGAAATAGTCAAAAGATCTATTGACAATGGAAATACTCCATTCAAGATTACTGGAAGAATTTCGAGATGAATTTCTGAAGTCTATTTTTAGTTAATTTAATGATGCTTTTCAGAATATACTCAAAAAAGTGTTCCACTTTTTCAGCAAAAAGTAGTTTGGAAAGACAAGATTACGAAAGACCAAAAATTCGAACAAAAGAGTAAATTGATAATGTTGGTCAAATAGTGAATGATATTGCAAAAACTTGTACTCTTGTACAAAAAACTGGGATGTCAGTTTGTCCTTATCATAAAATTTTAAAAGAAAATTAACAATTTACAATGATTTTCACATCACATAACTTGTTTACAAATAATCTTTGATATTGATTATTCGCGTGAAATATAAAACGCATAAATAGTTTAGTTTAATTGTGTGTGTAATTTAGTATTCAAAATGTATAAGAGATTGAAAACAACGATATTTCACGTAAAGAATGGTAAAAAAAAAACTTTATAATAATTGTTCAAAACTTTCGGTTTTCTCTGTACATTTTTAAAGTTTCGTGTCAAATGATCCATAAATATTTGCTACTATTTCTTGTTTAATAGCAGAATCTGTATCCGCCTGTGCCTGTACATTTATTACGCCAGTAAATAATTTGAATCACTTTCCCAACCAATATAAATCATATTTAAAAATTCCAATTTTAAATGTTTCATTTTTTGTAAATCTAAATGCGTATACATACTTGTAATGACAACTTTCTTTCTTTCAACTAAAGTCTTAACTGTAGGTTGAATGTTTAACATTTTTGTCATACACAGCAGCTGCGATATTTTTAAACTGATGCTAATTATATGGCTTTGAAAAGTAGTGCATTCTAAAAGTTCAGTGAAAATTACTTGTTTGCATGTATTTTATGCATTCCATTCACTTTTTTTCATGTAGAATTTTTAAGTTCAGCGAATGGCATGTCATTATGCATGCGTTGAAATGTCGAAACAAACATAAATTCATGTAGTCGATCTTTACTGATTGATGACATAATAGCTCTTTCATTGTTAATCGTTATTTCATGGAAATTTCTTTAAAGGTTATACAATTTTCGATGAAAAATCTGTATATCTCAGATAAAGTTGAAAAGCGGCTAATAAAAATTCATGTTAATTTAATTAGCCATTAAAAGTATATTATAAAATGAAATAAAATGCATAGCAATTCATTTAAAAGGATATAACTTTTCGGTGTCTACAGTATTAGTTAAGAAATGGGAATGTTACCACAATAAACTCAAATATACAATACTTAAGTTATTTGAAGTAATATTTATAACATAATTTATTTCATTTCACAAAGCATCAGTTATAAATCTTTAGACGTTTGCTACTTATCCGGTACAATTATTAACATTTTTTATGCACTCTATTAAGGAGTTGGAGTTAATAACACAGGTCGATTTTCAACATTTTTCTTGACTCAGATATACAGGGTGTCCAGAAACTCTCCTGACAAACGAAGACCGGAGATTCCTCAGATAATTTTAAGACAATTTAACCCAATTCACCCTAGTCCGAAAATGCTTCCTAAGGGAGCTAGAGCTCTTTGAAGATGGCGCATTGTAATTAGTTTTTTTTAATATCTCCCGAACGCTTCTATTTAGAAAAACAAAATCTGGTATGCTTAGAGATGAATCGATTCCATCAATTGCGAATTTCTAGTACCGGTCATAGGCGTCCGTTTTGGGTAGGTAAACGGTTATTTTAACGCATAACTTTTTTGTCTTTAACTTTTAGGAAGTGCCTCCGTAGCCGGCGCCGGTGTTGCGTACTGTCACCGGCGCCGGTTTTAAGTATGGTTGCCGGCACGGGCATACCGTATCGCTACCGGCGGTTATGTGCATATGTGATTGAATCTCCACCCAGTTTTACAATACCTATAATTCAAAATTTCGAACTAATTTTAAAATTTTATCTACAACTATCCCATAATCTATGAATTACTAACGTGATTTTGGTAAGTTATGACAGTGATTATTCAGTCAGTTGAATAATAATGACAGCGATTGAGTTATGGTCATAACTCAATCGCTATGTCAACACCAGTTTCTTTCCGTGAAAGTTGTAGATAAAGTACATATAATATTCGATTCACGTGTTATGGCTATAACGCACTCAGATGCTTACACCAAGTGCAAGTCCTCTTCGTGGGTTATAGCCGTCATAACACGCTCATTGAATAATATACTATATTTAATACACACATTATGATATAAATAATATACTATAAATATAGAAGAATAATTTATTTATTTCAAAACTAAATGTAAACATTAATAATTTACATTAATTTTTAAAAAAGTTGTTAAATAGATTCTTTAGTAGATATTTTTTTTTAAACCAATAACTGTGTTTCCGCATCCCTTGGGCCGGCCTCTAATTTTCACAGTAGGTATCTTAAAAAATAAAATTTTAACAAACTTTGCCAAAACACTGAACTTACTAAGTAGGTACCTTAACATCGGAAATTATGATGACTTTTGATTTCGAAGAAGTTTCACCAGATTGATTATCTTGTGTACTTAAATTTATAATATTAATGGCACAATTTCGGTCAACATCCCAGCACACGGAATTAGAACTGGTGTCTTGTATTTGGTTTAACTGCGAAGTTGAATTATCGTTATTGTTATTTTCAAAGTTCTTCCTATTCATATGCATTTTGGGGTTACTCTGATTTTCAGTTTCCTTCTCAGCCTCCTTATCATCGTTATTGGGGAAACTACTAAGGTTATCAATTTCAATTGCACCGTTAGTGTTATCTAAAGTAGATTTATAACTATTATTGGACCATCCTGTAACAAGAGACTTAATGAATTTCAGCCTGTTGTAAAAAGTCTCGGATGAAATCTCACTGCATATCTGGGACAATCTCAAACATTCATCGTTCATTATTTTAAACTTTTGGTGATTTGTTAGTTGTCTGCATTTATATGGATAATCATTCGTGACTTCTAAGTTAACCTCAAGTTCTGAATTAGTATTTGGCGTCTCTTCAAACTGGCTAGTTTTGAGGAATGAAAGAAATGGGTGACGTGATTCAAAATAGGTTCTCTTCCATCGTTGCAAGCAAATGTTTTCATCAAATAGGGACTGGTTGCACATAGATCGAAGTTTGAGGATGTGGCGACAAGGTAACTGGACGGAGGTCCAAAACATGCGCTGACAACTATAAGGTGTTACTTCTAGAAGACCTTCACTAGTAGGAGCGAGACATTTTTCGTCTTCAATAAATTGAAAATCTTTGCAGTTAGTCATACATTCAAGTTGCTGTTGAACCTTTTTAAAGGCGAAATTCGTTAAAAGTCTAGAATACAAATCTGCCGCTGAACCTGACGTAAATGCCCTGGTAGTAACTTTATGATATTCTTTAGAATTTTTGATATTTCTATCTGCTCGTGAAGAATTGAGGATAACAAAAAAATGTTTGATGAAATCCTCCAGATTAGAAAATTTGGCAATGACAGATTTCAATTTGGCATTGATACTTTCAATTCTGTTGTTTGTTTTGTTCAGAAAACATAGATTTGCGAAAGTCAGGTACAATACCCACTCATCTTTAATGGGTTCCCAGTTTTTCTCAAAATAATCGATAACGGCTTCAGGAACATTCTGTTTCATTTCCAAATAGGTTTTTTGAAAACACTCCTCAGATGAAGCATAGGCTAAATTCTGCAAGTACTTTTTAGCGACTTCACATTCTGTGGTGGATAATCCCATTTTCTTCACACTTACTTCTCTATTAAATATTTGTAGAGTATGAAATAAACATATCTGCAAGGAGGCGTCAGGAAAGTTTTCTTTAAAAACATTTCTCTCCTTGTTGTCTTTGTCAGACATCACCACTTTTATATCTGATGTTCTCTGATTCAAATTTTTGAACGTTTTTATGAACCAATCGATATTTTCTTGCGTTTCGTTTAGTAATATACCAACTGCTACTATTGCACCACTTCCCTCTGCATCCTCAACCATAATTAAATAAGTGGCCGCTCTACTGCTGTGTAGACAATAGGTACCATCTACAAACATTATTTCTGGATAAGAGTCAAACATATGTTTCATCTCAGGATCTTGAAAATAGAGGCATTTCAAATTTGCTTCCACATCAACGTTAATGTGAACGTCACATTTGTAAGTATTTCGTAAAATTAATACACATTCATCAAACTTTATTCTGTTCTGTGGTTTTCTGTTTAGATTTGTTAAGTCTTTCAAAGTCACAAGGCACCCGGATTCATTAATGATATTATTTTGTACGATTTTTTTGTTGGCGCGAGCCTGCAATGCTGCTACTGAATTAACCTTAAGCTGATTTGAAATGTTCAGTCTTTGCTGGGGTAAACTTTTAAATAAAGTTTGTGATACCGGATGAGTGTGATTTTCATTCAGTTCCTTTATCTCTAAAAATTTCCCACAAGAAGTTAATTTTAAAAACATACCGGCTGGGCACTTCTGCCTAAATGTAAATGTGTTTCTTGTTTTATTCCTAGGAGTGTGCATTCGGCCACCTTTAATGCAAGCAATTCTTACATAATGGTAAATTAAGTCTTCTTTTGCTTGAGCTGCCACACTTTCAGGAAATCTTTTAGCCTGCGTCTCGATGGTTCTAGAATCTCTAATCCAGTAATCATTGAACACTTCACTTTTGTATTTCTGTAACTGCTTGTTGAAATTCTTGTAACTTTCAAACTTGTCGCCCACTTTCAACATTCTACAATTAGAAGAACATCGTTATTAACAAAAAGCATAGCTACAGGGAAAAACATACCTGCGAATTTAGATAAATTAAAGAAAATTAACACTAAAAGTTAAGCCGTTCACGCGCGCAATGTGGAAAACAGAGGTTGATATGCCGGTAACAATACGTGAAGCCGGCTGCCGTCCGCAATTCTTGATGCCGCAGCCGGCACCAATATGCATACAAAACGGCGACCGGCGCCGGCTATGGAGGCACTTCCTAACTTTTAAGCATTTGTAACACTAGATTATTAAATTTTCCGGTATTCTAGTACTAAAAGGTACTCTTACTTTAAGTCGGTAGGATACACCGTTTTCTAGAAAAATCGATTTGAAAATTTTTCGTCATTTCATCTTTCGTCATTTCAACTTCGCGAACTGACAACAATTTGACAATTGAAAACGTAGGTTTTATTTCTGTTGGCAGTTCAGAGCGAACTAGTGCAAAAAATAATAAATAGAATTTTAATGACGAAAAAACGAAAAATTTTCAAGTCGATTTTTCTAGAAAACGGTGTATCCTACCGACTTAAAGTACGAGTACCTTTTAGTACTAGAATACCTGAAAATTTAATAATCTAGTGTCACAAATGCTTTAAAGTTAAAGACAAAAAAGTTATGCGTTAAAATAACCGTTTACCTACCCAAAACGGACGCCTATGACCTTAGGAAGCATTTTCGGACTAGGGTGAATTGGGTTAAATTGTCTTAAAATTATCTGAGGAATCTCCGGTCTTCGTTTGTCAGGAGAGTTTCTGGACACCCTGTAGAGGAAACGCGTTACATTCAATTGTAGGTCATACTAGATCCATGATGTCTCGTCTTGTTTGTGTTGCCGGATGTATTTTTATTTTTGTCAGTGATAGTTGATATAACCAAAGAAAATATTTATTATATTGATTTAGATTGTCGAAAAACCATAAATGTTTCATAACGTATCTATAACAAAATTTAAAATAACCAATACTTACGTTATTCTCATTAATCAGATGATTATAAAAAAAGTTTGTAAAAACCTTCGACTCTTTACAAAAACCTTTTGGCATTATATTCAAAGGACTCAAATAGATAATAAACAGGTGTACATTTCTAAGAAGAACTGTTTTTATACAATTTATATCAAAGGAGAAATAAGCACGCAAACTTGACAGACAAAATATACACAACACACACCTTTTTGACAGATATGATTTACCTGACAACCTTAGTCTATTAAAAATATGTAAGACAGAAATTTAATATTGAAACGGAAATTATGTGTTTATTTGCCATGAATGCGTATATTACGATCAATGTATACATTTTCTATTTAAGCTAATGAAATAAAAGCCCTCAAATATAATTTAACAATAGTTAATTGTTTAACAAGTAAATAGTTAATTGTTTAACAAGTAAAGAAAAGTGATGGTTTTCTAGCAAGTGAAACAGATTGATTAACGAGCGTAGCGTGTGAATCAAGTTTTCACCGAGCTAGAAAACTCATACTACATACTATCCACTTTATTTGATATTAAAAAACTAAATATTTTGAAAATTTGTCCCTCAGACAAATAGGTTGTAATATTTTATTGAAATAATATGATAAATAAAGTTGCTGTATATCTTGAATGTTATTTAGACATCATTGTTTGTGAAAAAATCTTTCATTGTGGTTTGAAGATCCTTTTCAATATTTCCATTCGAAATATTAATATTTTTTTCAACGTCTTCAAACACTTTATATTTAGTAATTAGAAACATACCTCTGGTCATCTCTTTAATATAATGGTACGTATTGCAAATCTACCACAACATATACAATTCGATAAATACTTATACATACTTGCCTTGAAAATTTTAATGCATAAAAACGTAAAATTGAAAAAAAAAAGTTTAACAAGGTCCTAGAGCTCATTTCCTAAACTTGAACTCGACATCGAAATCGCGCCTTATCCAACAATCTTCCCAGTATGCTATTATTGAAAAGTTTCAACTACAAATTTGAACACTTATATATTGCATAAAGTTGACATTAATCCTTGAATTTGAAAGTATTAATATATGTTCGCGTTTTAATTTTGAAATACCGCAACAAATTAATGAGGACAACTGGTTTTTATTTAATGCGTTAATAAACAAAATAATGTATATGCATACGATACCTATGCGGACGAATTTTGGCACGCAAAAGAACACATCGTCGAGGCTGTGATCGTTGAATGTAGCCTTTCGGAATCCTATTAAGTTCGAAATGCAGATGGTAATCCGCGTAAACGTCCATATTATTAGTAATCTTGAGATGAAGATTGGCAAAATCGGACAAATGCTTCGCAGAAATCCATGGACTAACTATAAATAAAATTATATAATAGTAAAAGAGCATCGTCATCGACGGTCATTAAAATACAATAAAAAAAGCTGCTTATCGTCATAACAAACACAACCAATGCAAAAAGTAAAAAAATTACACGTTAACGTCATCTAATGTTAACAAGTGACTTCATCATTCCAATTTCATTTATACCATGTTTTCCTTGACATACCTATTCATTTTTTTATTTCGCGGCCTATTTTATCTATTTTCGCGATTTATTCGAATCACTTTAACATTAAAATACAATACATAAAAACAGTTTTTCTTTATAACAAACATAACCACTGCAGAAACTAAAGTAATTAAAAATATAGGGCTATTTTTTTATCGAATGACTTCTTCATACCTATTTTATAATGGTATATATAAAAAAGGTCTTGCTTAACTTTTTCTTAGTTTTCTTTGACTCCCTGCTTCTTTTACTTTAGCAACTAATCTTTCTTTGTACATTCTCGCCAAGTGTCCGAAACAGTTTAGCATGAAAATACTATATAAAGAACAGGTTATTTTTATAACAAACACAACCAATGTTAAAAGTAAAGAAGTTACACATTGGGCCGCTAATTTATATTGATATGGATGGTTGGATTTGTCAAGATAAATTAGCGGCTTACCACAGTATGATCCATAGATTGATTAATACACCAATGTCCACTTCAGACTATAGTAAAGAATATAACATTATTAAACAAATTGCCTATAACAAAGGATACGACCCAAATTTAATAGAAAAATTAATTTCTAAGAAATTATTCAACAAAACGTTACAAGAAATTTATCCAGTTACAAAAGACACTACAATTAAAAAGTTTAAATCTTTCACTTACTTAGGGGAGGACCAAGTAAAACTAACAAAATTACTTAGAAAAGAGAAAATTAATATTGCATACGAAACAAACAATAACCTTGCGAAATACATCAAGAACAATAAAGAAAAAACTAATCACAACAATAAATCGGGAGACTATAAGTTAACTTGTGGTACATGTACTAAAGGATATATAGGTCAAACAGGAAGAGCATTTAAAACACGGATCATTGATCATTACTCAGCTCAGCTGACTTACGCGAATCATTTGATAGGTAATAATCACAGTTTTAATAAAGATTTTGATATTCGTCATGTTGAAAATAAAAGTATTAAACTAGATTTACTAGATATATTAGAAATTAGAAATATAAACATTCAGACAATTTGTTAAACGATAAAGTAGACCTAAACTCATCACCATTGTTAAATCTATTCAGTCAGTATTACAGTTTCTCTAATTTCACACATAACATCTGTTAGCAATATATTCACTTACACGTACTTTTTGTATAGACCCGACACTTTTAGACAAGAAATTGTTCTTTATATATTAGTTCAAAGAATTCCTAATAACCACACACTATATATAAGAGTCAAGTGTATGCAGATAGTTATTATTGTATATGTCAACCTGAAGAAGCTACAGTGTAGCGAAACAGGTGTCGTTGTTATTAAATATAGTGTAAATCTTAAATATTTGTTTGTTTTATTTCACATTGAAAATGGATTTACATCAAGTAAAGACCAACTCAATCCAAGAGTTACACATTTACGTCCTCGCATATCCATACCATGTTTTCCTTGATTTATTTGTACTTCTTTAAGTTCCTGCTTCTATTATACTCATAATTAATATCCCTTTGTCAATTATATGTCGAAAGCAGTTTAGCATTAAAATACGATACAACAAAAATATTATCTTTATAACAAATATAAGAAAGAGATCCTCAACCACATTTTTTTTATAGAAACAGAACTCTGATACTGATAGAATTTTGGATGCTAATATTAAGAAAAATTTCAAAAAACTCCATTACGAACCACCATTTTTTTCACAAATTGAACATTTTGGTTTTCGTTGCCATCAATCCATTGTGTCATACTAAGGATGAGGATAAGCATTTAGTGTCAGAAGTCGTCATAAGAATGGCGAAAACTGGAGATTTTTAGATCAGTCTCTGGTGCAAATAACAAAAACAAAATTTAAGTAATAAAAACCGCCAAAAATCTTTTGTTTGGACAGATTTTACGTTAAAATGGTCCTTATTCGTCGAGAGCCTACTTTTAAAATCTCTAGTCACCAGTGCTTATCAAAAGGTGAATTCCAGAAACATCTTGTATGAGCGGAAAGAAGATTGTTGAAGTTGATGACTCGCCCCCTAAACGTCTTGCACTCCGTTCAGTTGTTATATGATCTTTGAGTGATGAATTCTCAAAGTGTTATAGCTGTAGAGGTTATTTATTTCGCGCAGCGGATGAGTATACTCATTGTTATACTTCTTATATTTAAAGAAATTTCACAGATTTTTATGAAGAAAGTATAATATGCATACTTCGTTTTAAAACTTGGTGGTCAGAATAAGTTATGGTCGCCATATAAAATGTGCTACCAATGTGTAGAAGATTTGTGAAAGTGGTCATATGGAACGTAAAAGAGTAGATAAGCTATGGGGCTTCTGGACCAAAATCCCATATGATTTAACATAGGGGTCTAAATTTTACTTTTTACCCCCACCAAGGGGGTACCCCTCACCTACTCTTTGTTTCTGTGACGTCATCCGCATCTTGATCTGAACAGGTACATGTGTTTGAAAGCTGTTCAGACCAGTTTGATATCTGTTCAAAGCTGATGGTCTGAACAGGTACACCTGTTCACCTGTTTGAACTGGTGAACAGGTGTACCTGTTCAGACCATTAGCTTTGATCAGATATCAAACTGGTCTGAACAGCTTTCAAACAGGTGTACCTGTTTAGATCAAGGGGCGGATGACAACCCCTATGTTAAATCATATGGGATTTTGGTCCAGAAGCCCCATAGCTTATCTACTAAAAAGTCTTTTCCCTTTGAAGTGCGTATGATCTGGAAGGAACCTAGAAACCATAGTGACGATTGCTTCTTCTGTTCATGTAACGTGAAGGGGTACAATTTAGTTAATGACACAGGCATTTTTTACTTGAATTCTCGGTCGACTCAGAAATATCTGTACCTAAACCTACTGAAAAACTAGAAGACACTTCTGAATACTGTGAAGAAGAAGGTACTCGACTTATGACGAGGACTTTCACGGTGTTTCAGAAAGCAGCTAGATCCAACCTTTTTCCTCATTAGAATTGAATGATTTAGTCACAGATTTGGGCCTTTCTAAAGTTTTTGCAGATTTCTTAGGCTCTAGGCAAAAGAAAAGGGGTATGTTCGCTCTTGGTAGCCCTTTCTCATAGTTCAGAAAGCGAGAAACAGATTTTATCCCAGACTTTTTTCAAGATAGTGGCTTGCTTTACTGTAGCAATGTCCCTGAATTGACAGAAATGTTGAATATACACTATGAATATCTTAAATATAGGTTTACCATTATTTTTATAAACCGAAATGTGTAGTTTGTGGAAAAGTTACTTCGACACTTAAATAGCAAGCAACTAAGCATACAAAGCGAAAGCTGTAGGATTCTTTGAAAAAAGTAAGCTCACTTAACACGCACCAAAGCACTTTCACATCATCTACAATTACTAATGAAAAAGCATTACTAGGGAGTTATCCATTTGCGTATAGCATTACAAACACAACTAAGCCACATACAGTTGCTAATGATTTAATTTTACCAGCAGCTATTAAAGTAATGGAAATATTGAAGCTACGTTATTAAAAACAATATCTCTCTCCTATAATACTATCAAAAAGAGAATAAGTGACATGGCAGATGATATTCGAACAATAACACTGGTCAACAGTGAAATTGCTTCTTAGGTGAAAGTACCCAATCCTGAATGAATTCAACGTGCTGAACACGAATATCACATTGAAAAAAGTTGATTGGCTCACGTTCAAGAGATATTGACGTTTTATCCATTGTATAGATGCTATTGCATAATGTAATGCAATTTAGTGAGAAATTACGAAATTTTGCGTCATATTGCATCACCCCTTCATGCAAAGAAGTTAATGCAGCATTTACTGTAAGTTTCCATTGAGAGTGTTGCGAAATTGATTGCGCAATATCAAGCAATAGCTAATTATAGTTTATTTATAAATGGCCGACGTGACAGTTAACTCGTGCAATGTCCGTTCATTCGCGCATATTTTTCGAAGCTCTAGCATACATAAGTGATTGCTATAGTGTAAAGTAACTAAACAGTAGCAATGCCTCGTAACTGTGTTAATAGTGCAAATAACTTCTGTTATATTTGCGGAGAAGTGACATTTGCTGCACAGAAAAAGAACATCAGTGCAACAGTTAAGAAAGCGTATCATTTGTATTTTGGTTGCAAGATAGGCGACCAGGACAAAGACTGGGCCCCACACGTATGCTGCCGCACTTGTGCCGTAAATATTTCACAGTGGCTTAATGGCAAAAGAAAGGCAATGCCATTTGCTGTGCCCATGATTTGGAGGGAGCCCACCAATCACGTTGACGACTGTTATTTCTGTATGGTACGACCAGCTTCTGGAGGCATCACCAAGAAGAAGAAGTGGACAGTTGAATACCCTAACATACCATCTGCTCTGCGACCTGTCTCTCATGGCGAAGGACTCCCAATTCCAGAACCTCCTACAGATTTTTCTATCAGTTCAGACGATGAGGATGGCCATGCGTCGGCGAGTTCTCCTCAACGTGGCAGTAAGGATGATGACTTTTCGTGCTTTGACGAAACATCTGCACCACATAAACTTACCCAGGATGAAATGAACGATCTTGTTCGCGATTTGGATCTGTCGAAAAGCAAAGCGGAGATACTGGCCTCAAGACTTCGACAGTGGAATCTTCTGGAACAGAATGTCCGAGTGACTTCATTTCGCACCCGCCATCACCTCTTCGAATCTTTCTTTAAGAAAGAAGAAAGCCTTGTGTTCTGCTGCGATATTGATGGTCTACTACAAGCTCTCGGTATTGCACATGATCCCCACGAATGGCGGCTGTTTATAGACGCTTCAAAACTGAGCCTAAAGGCGGTTTTGTTGAATAATGGGAACCAGCTTCCATCCATACCTATTGCACATGCGGTCTACATGAAGGAGACTTACGGCAATCTAAAGCAGCTACTGGAGACGATTAACTACAGCAAGTATGGCTGGCAGATATGTTCTGACCTGAAGGTAGTATCTCTGTTGATGGGTTTGCAGCAGGGATATACAAAGTACTGCTGTTTTCTTTGTCTGTGGGACAGCAGAGCAATCGATTTGCACTACATCAAGAAAGACTGGCCTCCGCGTGCATTTTTTAAGCCTGGAGAAACGAATGTACAGCACCCACCATTGGCACAGCCACACAAAATCATCATTCCTCCTTTACACATCAAACTCGGTCTTGTCAAAAACTTGGTAAAAGCCATGGATAAGACTGGACCAGCATTCAAGTACCTGCATGACAAATTCCCTCGACTCAGTGAAGCCAAAATTAAAGAGGGCATCTTTGTGGGGCCTCAAATTAGACAGCTCTTCCGAGACCCCAAGTTTGAGGAACTTCTTCAAGGTAAAGAAAAACAGGTTTGGGATGCATTCTATCAAGTGGCAGTAAACTTCCTGGGGAATGACAAGGCAGAAAATTACAAGTGTCTGGTTGAGGATATGTTGGCTTTGTTTCATGAATTCGGCTGCAATATGTCCTTAAAGATCC
The DNA here is from genome assembly GCA_963170755.1 of Amphimallon solstitiale. Classification (NCBI taxonomy): domain Eukaryota; kingdom Metazoa; phylum Arthropoda; class Insecta; order Coleoptera; family Scarabaeidae; genus Amphimallon; species Amphimallon solstitiale. Next base: position 45,854,665 of record OY720676.1, on the reverse strand, counting down.
ACTTTCTTGATTCCCACTTAGATTTCTTTCCTGATAACTGCGAGCAGGTCAGCGATGAGCACGGCGAACGCTTTCATCAGGACATTGCCACCATGGAGCAACGGTACCAAGGCAAATGGTCTACGTCAATGCTAGCTGACTATTGTTGGACAATCAGTAGAGATGCTCCACAAGTCCACTACAAACGGCAGGCCAAAAGAAGTCGAAAGCCGGAAGCAGACTAATGTTTTCTTACCATGTATTATAATATTGACATAAGTACACTTTTTCTGAAATATGCGTAAATGTTTTCTTACCATGTATTATAATATTGACATAAGTACACTTTTTCTGAAATATGCGTAAATGTTTTCTTACCATGTATTATAATATTGACATAAGTACACTTTTTCTGAAATATGCGTACATATTACAGAAAACCCGTAGCCAATTCAGCTTTTTCTTAGTCATTTTCGTGTTCAGCACATTGAATTCATTAAGAAATGACTATTTTCAGCTTGTAAGCATGAACTTTTCGAAAATTTGTTGCCCAGTAATTGATGAAAATATTAAGAAATGCTCATAGATATCTCTATAGATGAACGTATCTATAACAGATATCTCTAACTGTGCTCAGTTTATTGCATTAATAACATAAAACACGAGCAATTCTATCACAGAAAATATTTTATTTTGTACGCTATTAGAGGACAAAACAACTGGAAATAATCAGATGTGGCCACCACACGACACTCATACGTACGAGGGTTTCGAATTATACACAAAATAAACCTGTGAGTAAGTTACTTCAAATCCAAATTTTAAGAATTTAAACTTGACAATACTTATACTATGTGTATAAGAAAAAGTAAAAATTAGATTAGACATTTATACACGACATGGGCTGGGTAAATTATGCTGTTATATGTACCCATGATATCAATAACAGGATTTCAACCTGATCTTGTCTCAAGTCTTACATTCCAAAATGAATTGTATTATATAAAGTAACATTTTAGATGTAAATTCTATCAAAAAAATCACAGATTCGTGTTTTTAGAAAAATTTGTGAAGACATGGGTTCTTTATTTGTAATTTTTTTTTTATCACATAGAAGTAAGATGGCTTTGAAGGAATAACATTTTGAAAAGAGTTTTTCAGTTAAAAGCGCGATGTTATTAAAATAACATCCATGGATAAAATTAATGGATTTATGAGAAATGTGACTTATGGAAAACTCATTCGAGAAAAAGAATGTTATTTTGTTGGGAGACGTACAATATAATAAATTATGAGTAGGTTTTTTGGACATGCGAGTTACTTTGTGCAATTTAAAATAACAGCTTTGTGAATATTTATCAAATAAAATTTAAACCAGTTATGACAATTACACATGAATACTGAATCCATTTTTGACAATTATTTTCAACACGCTAAAATTTCAACAAACATAAAAAGAAAACAATTACATAGTGAAAAGTACTAAAAATTTTCTATTTAAAAGTAACTGCACTGAAATATCAAGTGATGGAATATTGAAATTAAAACATCAATATTTCTATCTGCAGTTAATATAACTATTACCAATGCACCACAGGGATGTTATTTGTACTAAGGATGTATGTGTTGTACGTAATGTTGTTTGTAATTCAATTTAGTATAAATAAATAATATTCACTCGTTACGTAACACAGAAGTATAATATACAGCCTGTCTCAAATTAACTCGGCACTATTGCTAATTTTGTTATTATTGGAGCTATGGCTTTGGGTAAATTAGCAAAGTAGCAGTGTTTTCATTGCAGTTTACGATGGTGAACTTAAAAAAATAATTGAACATCGCTTTTTAGTGATATTTCAAAAAACACTATTTTTTTTAATGGAACACCCTGTATATTTTTACTTCACATGAAAGAAAAACTAATTCTAGACAAAAGTCATTAAACACTCTTATATCAAAATATTTGAAATAACACAGATATTAACCATTTTGTGATTTAATCAAAGTGGCCGTCATTCACAAACTGACTTCAATTATTTTTTGTACTGGCTTGTCAAAACATGTCATTTCGCGCTTCCATTTAAGTGCGGAAAATAAAAATTGGTTTAAAGGAATAAATCATTATTAAATCCACTATTAACTTACCCATCATACCCACAAATAAAATTTAGTTTGAATGTGTGGTGCAATTATGCAAGGATTTCTTGAAGACCGGATATGGACAAATGGTTCGATAAAGTGGCCGGCCCGTAAAGAATAAGGTTTACGAAAAGAAATATGCCAATGTAGTGGAATTAGAAAATAGTATTCGTTTATACATTAATTCGATAGACGGTAGAAGCATTTCGAATGCTACAAAAGGCGTTCATAAAAGAGCTTTAACCTGCATTCAACAAAATGGGGATATTTTTGAGCATTTATTGTAATTCTACAAAGTTAAAGAAATGATTTATTGAAAGTCAGGACTACTTTGATTAAATGTCAAAATTCTTAACATCTTCGTTATTTCAAGTATGTTGATATAAGAGCGTATAATGACTTTTGTCTAGAATTAGTTTTTCTTTTATTTAAAGTAGAAATATACAGGCTGTTCCATTTAAAAAATTATGTTTTTTCAAATATCACGAAAATGTGATGTTCAATTATCGTTTAAAGTTCACCGCTGTAAACAGCAATAAAAACACTGCTACTTTGTTAATTTGACAAAAGTCATAGCTCCAATAATAACAAAATTAGCAATAGTGCCGTGTTAATTTGAAACAGGCTGTATATGAAAATATAAATATAAATATTTGAGCGTCTGCCTCACAGGAAAATATTCTCAACGCATGATTCCAAAATAGTCATCTTTGCTTTAAAACTATTTTTAATCCAGACATACGTACATTATATTTTCACAACAATGCCAGCTTTGCCGCTGTACACACATACGTTACATGGTCTTTATAAGAATTATTACAGCTTAAATTAGTAATAGTTAATAATAGTGTTAACTAAGCATATACATATATACTTACGAAGAAATCAACTGATCCTTTTAGGGCTTCACCGGCTTTGTGAACGCGCATTATTTTTTCTTTCATAGTTCGATCATTTGGACCAAATGGAAGAGTTTGTGCTATGATACTGGCTTTATTAAATATCCTGCTGTAATCATAACCACCGTTCACGATTTGTTCTAGATCTTCATCTCTTACTCGAACAATTGATGAGAGCGTGACGTTATTCATCTTGACTTTTCTCTGGAAATAATATAATTGTTATTAAACAAGCTGTATAATGTCATACATCAAATTTGCTTCGTAGAAGAAGATTAGAAAATAAATGTTGTCTTAATAAAATCCTTAGGTTATATGTATTTGAAAATTTTTATAATAGACCAGCCTGTATGTATTATTCGAAATTATTTTTCGTTTTTTTTAAAATGGTTCGAAATTTTGCAATATCTTGACATTTACGAAAGTAGTAACATTGCTGTTTTGAAATGATTGATGAATATGAAGAACATTATTTTTTATTGCAAATTGAACTAATTTAAATTAAAACGTCATAAAATAGTATTAAAACCGTATTATTAATAATAAAGTCGCCCACTTTCTGGCTAAGATCATGTATTATTGATTGATTGATTGATTTCTATATTTCAAAATAATGTATTAACATTCAATTTGTCAATAAGAGTGTACATAAAATTTCGCATTACAAAACACAAATATCTGGGCGGGAAAGCGCTTCTAACATGATGTAACAATTACCGAAGTAACTGGAATGGAAGGTCTATACGTCTTTTTCAAGGATGATAGCAAATAATAATAATATTGACAATAATATTTATTTCTATTCCTCTACAAGTTACAAAATAATACTTTATACAGGGCGAGGCAACTCCCAGGAGAAGACAGATAGTGATTTTATGAGAAAAGGTATTTCGAAGCATTTTTGCTTATGATAGCCAGGAGTACCTTCTAAATTTATTTTGTATTATACAGAGTGTTCCATAACTTGGGGGCTGACCATAGTTATATTTTTTTAAATGGAATACATTATTACAGTTTGTATTCCCCGTATAATAAATTCTTAGTCAAAAACTTATAAGATAATATAGGCCTAAAATTTAATTTTTTTTTAAAATATGTAATGGTTCTATAAAATTAGATTTATCAAAAACGGAGTATTAGATATACACAATATTTGGTAGTGTTCTTCGTAATAAAAGGTCCTAATACATGCTTATTTTATTTTGTTTTAAATACTGACTGCTTGTGCAGAAAACTGGATTACAATTACATGACACGTTTTAGTCTAAAAGTCATTTTTTTCAAATGGATCAACTTGATTCATTTTTGAATTGCTTAATAAATTTCACACCAGCATCATGTAAGACTTTATTACTTTAAACAAATATTTTAAACCAAACAAATTACTAACTTAAATTAGTAAGTGTAGAAACAGGAATTGTTACGTGCATGGATGAGTAATTACTGTAAGAGCATTTAAAAAATAACAATTAAAGTAAGTAAAAATTATTTCAAAAAGTGTTCAAATTAATATTCATTCACTTCCAGTACTTAAACGCTATACTGCAATATTGCAACATAACCTAATAGACCCAGCGTTATTAATGCAATTTCCAACATTTTATTTTATTTAGATTTTATTACTTTCTCGCCGTGGCTAACAGATAATATCAAAATTTTGAGTGATAAAGCTAAAGCCGGTAAAAAAAGTACATTACAGGGACATTGGAACTGCATATTAAAAATTCCTGCGAAATTTAACAACGCTCATCATCCGCAATGAAAAAAATGAGGCGTGGTCACCACACGACTATCTTATACGTATGAGCGTTTCAAATTATAGAATTTTAAGAATTTTTTTATACAAAAATTATTCAAAATCCTATTTTAAGTACTTCTATTCTCTTAATAAATCTCTATAGAATGCATACTTTGCAAGATATAAAAAAAGTGCTACTCTCTAAGAGTAAAAGTGCCACTTCCGGTTCGAATTTTGAAATTTCATTTATACAAAAAACATTGCAAATATAACTCTAAATACTTTTGTACTCTTGATAAATATATACAAAATGCATAATTTACGACATATTTGCTAAAAGTCGCTATTCGGTAAGAGTAAAAGTGTTACTTCCGGTCCGAATTTTGAAATTTTTTTTATACAAAAGATATTAGAAATTATGTTTTAAATACTTTTGAACTCGTAATGTACCTGCCTAGAAACCATTACTTGCGAGATATTCGCAGAAAACTGATTTTCGGTAAGAGTAAAAGAACTACTTCCGGGAGGAATTACGAAAAACTTTTTTAACACAATTTTTCTCAAATTTAATTTTGAGTACATTTGAATTCTTTATAAATTTGTTTACAATAATAATAATAATAACACCTTCATTGATTCCATTACATTAACATATTAATTTTACATATTGGTAATAATGAAATCAAATGGTAACACCTTCAGTTATGCCTGAGGCTCCCTGATCTACCAGGTGTACCAAATGAGTCAACGAAAAAAAAAGGTGTGCGTGCACATATATACAAAAATAGCCATACACACATACATAACACCATTTTGAACACTATTCAAAAGCGCAAGTGTAATTAAAAAAAGAAAAAAAAATAGAAAAAAAGAAAAACTACAACTTAAAACTACTGCTATCCGAACAACTCGAGCAACTCAAAATACAAGATCACTTAGTAAACGCTCTCTCAAACATCGCTTGAAACCACGGAGGGACAAATCTTTGAAATACGGTGGCAAATCATTCATAATCATAGCACAATTGTATTGAAAACAACGCTTGAAGTGAGTGGTACGGTGACGAGCTATATCAATCAAATCCCTTCTCCGAACGTTAATGCTGTGGACATCAGTGCGATATCTAATTTTGTTTAGCAAATACGGTGGGGTGCGGGTAGTAATAATTTTATAAGCGAAACAGGCCAAATGAAAAAGCCTGCGCTTTTCCATATTGAGCCAGCCAACCTCCGACAACCTAAAAGAAATTCTCTCTCTCCTACCAACACCGAAAATGAACCGCAAGCATGGGTTTTGGGTTACCTGTATTCTCCTCCTATCCAAACTGTCAAGACAGGGACCATAAATGGAATCGCAAAAGTTAAAATGGGACAAGACCAATGTATCGGCCAACATAGTCTTAACATGAGCATTCAAGGAGGATCTGTAAGGATATAACATTTTCAAATTACAATAAGCCCGCCTAATAAGGTTGGTAGTGTTATCCTTGAACCTCAAGTTTTCGTCCATAAGCAGACCCAGATTTCTAACACAATTCTTTCGGACCAACCCTACTCCATTAATATGCAAATCCAACGTATCACACACCTGTGACCTGTTGGAAGCACTACCGAAAATAATGTAGCATGACTTTTGTCCATTAATTTGCAAACCATGGCGACGAGTGGTTTTATAAAATTTATCTAAGTCACTATTAATAGTGTAACGAAACCAGCAGACGAATTGAGTTACATTAAATAAAAGAATCAGACCATCTCGGAGCGATAAAAAACGAAATTGTCACACGCACAAAAAAGACCATAAATCTCTCTCGATGTTTGGATATCGTAAGCGGTGAGTCATACACTTACGCATGGTACTGTAGCGGAAGCGGATAGAAATGTATGGAATATTCTTCACACATCGAGAGAAGTATGGAATTGAGAAGAATGCTCTAGTAATCTTCACATATGTATATAAGCGACGAAGTCACCGGGATACAGGACATTACGGAATTCAGTACGGAATTCATTACGGAAGTAACCGCGGACATTACGGAATTGATTACGGAAGTAATCGCGCGGAGATTACGGGATTCATTCATTGCGGGCGAAGTAGTTCGGGAAAGTCCTTACGTAGTGGTAGCGTGGAAATAAATATAGTAGTGCCGTGTGATATAAATAGAAGTATATAAATAAATACGGACATATTAGTAGTAAATAAATACCTGTGATAATTTATTAGTAGTAGTTTAAGTGTGTTACGTTAGTTTTTATATTTTTATATTGTTAAATAATTTTAAGTATATAAATATACAGACTGTTTTAAATAAATAATTGCACGAGTTGTTTATTGGAACCCGAAAACGTAACAATAGTCTGCATTCCAACACCAACATCCCCGGTGTTGAAAGAAGTGTACAGTTGCGTGTCGTCAGCATAGAAGTGAAATTTGCAATTAAAGTGATCAAACAGAAAAAGCTGCGAGGTATAAACTGCAAATAACAATGGACCCAAGATAGATCCCTGAGGTATACCGGATTTCAAATATGTGTAGTCAGAAATGTCATTATTTAATACAGTTCTTTGTACTCTGTCGGACAAATAGCTGTGAAAGAACGAAACAATATTATCATGAAACCCCACATAATGCAAGACCGAGAGCAACAACTGATGATTAAGCCTATCGAAAGCCTTGGAGAAATCAAGCAGGACCAAAACAGTAACCATACCAGTATACGTAGCTGAAATAACATCATCAGTAATTTTAGTCAGCGCGGTGGCACAACTAAACCCCGGTCGGAAACCTGACTGAAAAGATGGGAGAATATGAAACCTAGATATATGATGTCTCAATTGACGCTCCACCACCCTCTCCAAAATCTTCGACAGCGTCGGCAGAATACTTATTGGTCGCAAGTCCGCAAAATCACTGGGGGTGCTATTCTTAGAAAGAGGCATGAGGTGAGCTACCTTCCATATTGAAGGAAAAACACCATTAAATAAACAGAAATTGATAATGAAAGTCAAATACGGAATGATATAAGGACAAGATAATGAAATCATTTTAATATTAATCTTATCACTTCCCGTAGAATTTGAAGAAATATTGTTTATAATAGAAAGCACGTCCTCCTCCAGAACTTCGTCAAAAGAACATATCTCGACTCCAGGCCTAATGTTCCTACTATAAAAACCCAGCACATCTGGATCCACATCTGATACACTCTGAGCGATTGAAGAAAAGTAACTATTAATCTCGTTCACATTCTGCAAATGTACAGGCAATGCGGGTTTCCCCTTTTTGTATATATTCAACTCCTTCAAGTCCTTCCACACGCAGCTCTTGCTGGTATTGCTCAATCTGTGATTCAAGTACGCCCTTTTCTCCGCCTTGACAGCGGTAGATGTAAAATTTCTAAGACTTTTATAATAATCCCAATCAACCGCCAGGCGGGTGTTTTTATATTTTGCAAGAGCCTTATCGCGGAGAGACATTAAATGTTTGACATTGTCCGTTAACCAAGGACTAGACAACCGTGCACATTTATAAGTAATAGAAGGAGCATGAGTGTCAAATAAGGCACTCAGGCAGTTATTTAAGAAAACGATTTTGCCATCTATACCAACAATGTTGTAAATACTATCCCAAGAGATTGATCTGAAGTCAAGCAAAAAGGCGTTATAATCAAAGTGTCTGAAAGAACGCGAGGTCCGAACTTCAGGTTCATGTTTTACATCAAAAAAATCGAATTGTGCAAATACCACTGAATGATCCGAAAGATGATGAACAGACTTTACTCCAAAGTCAGTGGCATGATCTGCCTCCGTGACAGATAGTTTTTGATAGAAAGCTTAAACTTAGTAGTTCGACTTTTTCACTCAAGTAAACTACAGATCTCAAGGGGGAGATTATACTCGTAGATGCAAAATTTGTTATTGATAGCTACAGCGGTTTGACCACTATTGTGGTCACACACACAGACAGAGAGCGAGAGAGAGAGAGAGAGAGAGAGAGAGATTTTTTAAAAACCACTTTTTCGGTATCAGGGGACTTCAAAAGTGGACATCTGTTAAAATCTCAAGGTCGAAAATATTATTATATCATCACAATACTTCCTTATACTACGTTTAAGAAAGTAAAAGATCATATCAAGAGTTTAAACTTAATGCCAGTGACCTTCGGTTAATTTGGAAAGGGAAATATGACAATGTAAGCCACAAATTCTCTCATCTCGGATGGCTAAATATGAATAATAAATTTCTGCTGCAAACAGCATGTCTCACATATAAAACAATTGTGACAGAAAGCTCTCTCATGAATTATTGTATTTTTTTACTGTTTTAATGTTATTATTCAAGGTTTGAGTGGAAGAGCAGAGGTGGTATTTTTAATGCTGTCAAACTGAAATTCACCTTGTAGATTCCCTTAAATTTAATTATTTATTACTATCTATTGATCAAGAATTATGTTAAAAATTTTTAAAGAAATAAATTTTAGATCAACCTATTCTATTAACAATACTCATCAGTTTATAAACAACATTACAAATAGACCCCAGGATACAAATTTTATAATGGTTTCTTTTGATATCAAAAATTTTTATACCAATATCCCTATAAATCATACATTAAAAATAGTCAACAACATTTTTACCCAGAACTACACAGATATAACTAAAATAATTAATTTAACTGCAATCTTAGAACTTATACTAAGCAAGACTATTGCAAATTCAACGATCAATTCTATAAAGTCAATGATGGATTGCCAATAGGCATGCTACTTTCTGTACTACTTGCAGATATATACTTGAACCATGTAGAGATTTCTAAGATAAGTAGCTCTGATAACCCTTTTCATAATAGAATAATAAAATGGATAAGATATGTAGACGATATTTTTTGCATGTGGTCAGGTACAATAGATGAACTTCACAACTTTCATAACTAAATAAATAATTTACATAAAAACATAAAATTTATTCTAGAAATAGAAAAAGATAAAAAATGAAATTTTCTTGATATCACCTTAACGAGGTGCAAAATACATTTTCATAGAAATTTATAGAAAACCATCTTCCATAACCACTGTAATTCCATATAACTACTTCCATTGTATATCACAAAAACTATCTGCCTTTCAATATTACATATATAGAGCGATCATATATCCACTAGACCAAACTTAAAAAATTAATGAAATTAATTACGTTTATGACTCAGCTAGAAAATTTTAATTCCCAATTCATACAATCAATAATCTTCTTAAACATATTATTCTTAAACAAGATCCCCTTTACAGTAAAAATAAGACTAATTCACATAAAACACAATATAGATCTCTACCCTACAACATTATTACCACTAGAATAAAACCAATATTTGATAAATTTGATATTCAACTTTCATTCAAAACAAATAGCCAGCTTTATAACATTTTAAACAATATCAAACCCAAACAAAACATCCTAGAAGAAAGTGGTTTTTTACTCTTTGAGATGCTGTCAATGTAACTCTATTTATATAGGTCAAACTGGACGACAATTACGTTACAGAGTGTACGAACACAAAAATCAATTATCTTCAAATGTTTATAAGCATAGACTTGAAACTGGACATAACATTGATTTCCAAAATATTTCAATATTACATAAACAGTCAAAGAGCTTAAAATATAATTTACTTGAAACTTTGGAAATGGAAAGACACAAACAATTTATTGAACGATCAAATATATACACACGACAAACCACTATTTTCATTTTTAGAAGCTCTTTAAATATAACAATATCTTGCCTTTTTGGTTGCCTAACTGCCATATATAGGCTTATACAATTTATATATATCGTAGTAACTTTACTGTTGTTAAGTTTTATAAATAATTTCATAATTTGCATTTAATATACTTCTTGTTACGTTGTTCACTCTGTTTACCTCCATTTTACATTGCATATAATATTGATATTTGCGTGTGACTTTTTGTTTTTGATTTTGCTTATGTTCATTGTGTATGTTAGCATGGTAATTTTCTATCAAATGAGTTTGAATAATTCAGTACCAATTCTATATATAACCGCATACAACCTCTCTTGACAAGAGATATTTTGAATATTAATGACTTTGAGTATTCTATATGCATATTTACTACTGGAGATAGATTTAATTTTGTATAGACTTATTAATAAGAACATTTTATAGTGATATCTTGCATTTGCTTAGATTATAGGCTGAAGATGACATACAAATTTCGAAAGTAGTTCTTAAGAGTACATTATAAATTAATGTTGTAACCTTTATCGTTTATGTTTTTCTATTTATTTATTACTTATTGTACGCTTATTTTTTAACTCACTTTTTGCTTATTTCACTTACTTTATGATTTGTTTCGAAAATTCTACTTTTATTTTTGTTTTTTGAGAGAAATAAAGACATGTTATTATTTTTATTAAGTTGTGGTACCTATATATAATTTTAGACTATCATTTATTCGCTCCCGTTATATCCCCGACCCGTCTATTCAATGCACAAAATTGTAATACAAGAGTAGTCCTGAATTGTTTATTCTCAAATATTTCCTTTTCGACTGTACTACTTCTAGAGTCATATTTAAAGTTTTATTGGAGATCTTGCTAGTAAGTATTATTTTAACCGGTATTCGCGGTGTAATCTAAAACATATTGTAACGTTTTCGGGTTCCAATAAACAACTCGTGCAATTATTTATTTAAAACAGTCTGTATATTTATGTACTTAAAATTATATAACAATATAAAAATATATAAACTAACGTATCACACTTAAACTACTATTAATAAATTAAAATTAACATTTGTATTTATTTACTACTAATATGTCCGTATTTATTTAAATCACACTGCCGTATTTGTATCACTTAAAGAACTATTTCTACCGTACGCCGTATATTTATTTTCTTATATTTATTTCTAGTCGCGTCGGCTACTTCTTACGGACTTTCTTATTCCGGAATTAATCCGCAATTACACCTTCGGCTACCACTATTTATTTCTACGCACTCGAGACTGAACCCCGCAATGAATGAATGAATCCATCGGTGACCCAGTCGCCTCATATACACCTGCATGAAATGTTCTCGAAATGTACCAGTAAGTTCGGTAATATACCAGTGGAAATCTGGACTCTTCCTTGCTTACGCCGTACATCTGTGAGATGACTCACTGCATTTACGATATTTACCGGTCGCGCCGAGATGATTTATAACCCCTTTTTTTTAACGTCGCCTGGTCTGGCTGATACATATTTCGTTACAATATAATTTGACAGGAGTTTATCGACCATTCTATTGTTTTGTTATATATTTTGATGATTCAAATGGCTTAATCGCTTCTACTGCGTTTCTGTCTGCTGAAACAATTGGTTGTTGTACCCGATTAGGGAGGATGACTGCAGACTTGTCATAAGATATACTAATCGCGAAATAATGACATTATAGCAAACAGAGTTGAGATTTAACCCTTTTGGACTTCTACCTATAAGATTATTGGAAAAGTGGAGTATATGTATGTCCACTGAAATAATTGAACAACTCAAGAAAAACACACACACACAAACATTCATGAAATTCAGTTACCTTTACTTCAAAACCTCTACCAAAATTTTGTCGAATTAGTACATAGCTGCCAGCGCAGTTGCGGTGACCATTTAATTGATATTTTACTCCATGTCTAATATAAACATTTACAATTTAAATTCAAATTCAGGTTCTTATTGAGACACCCTTTATTATTATGTATAGCTGTATATTAAATTCGCATAAATGATTAAATTGGTGGTAAGCTCAAGGTGAAGTTCAGTTAATACTGCTTTTCAACATAACCTTGATTCGATATAATTAAGTAATATCAAAATAATACGCAAGAAAACGTTATTCATGCGCGTGCAGAGAAAGTACAAAATAATAAAAAAATATGGAAAGACAATAATCAAACGCAATTGAATGCTACCGCAATAAGAAGTTATTATCGTCATTGACGTATTGATAATTGAATCATTTTTATTTATCGTAAATACACCAAGGAGTAGGACAAACAACTTTACATTAGAACAAATGAAATTGCAGTGTAATTGGTTTAAATAAACACCACATTATCCTATTGCATTTAACTGGTTTTGAGCAAAGCCTCACTAGCGATGAGGTCAATTGAAAATGTAGAATCTAAATAGTCAGTTTTAGTTTAAAGTAATTTTTCTTATAAATTTGTGTGATATACTCGTAGATAATAATTTAATTAAGATCACACACATCATATCACTCCACTCTGAATGGCAGATGAGGCAGCGAATAGGTAAGTAAATGTGATATGAGGCTATCCAGAAAGAATGGGCTTTCATATGCAGATATGTGCATATACAAATTATTCGCTTACCGTGTCTGTTACTTATTAGCTGTCGATTTTATCTACGTATTCAGGAATTGCTATTTGGTAATATATTACTTTTGGTATACTTTTAAATGATAAAAAATGGTATCAAATCGTTTTAAAAGAAATGTGAATATCTGTTATGCATAGAATGTGAATATAAAGGCATTGCATCGCGATATTAAGACAAAATTATAGTTACTAAATGCATTGTCGCTATTCCTTTGGGCATTTGACACTGTATCATAACTGTAGGTGGTAATTCATGGCTAATATACAATGAAAATGAGGGCAAGTACATACAAATATTTGTAAAGCCTTATGCATGAGTGCAGTGAAACAAACAAAAAATTAGGTGTGACCATCGCACGACTTTCCTACACGTATGAGCGTTTCAAATTATACAAAATTGTTCTAAATTAAGTTTTAAATACTTTTATCTTCTTAAAAATATAAATCTGTGAGTAGGTAAGTGTGTTACTTCAAGACTAAATTTTATGATTTCTTTTTATACAGAAATTATTGAAGATCCTGTTCTAGGTACTTCTATTCTTTTAATAAATCTCTATAGAATGCATACTTTGCGAGATATTTGAAAAAAGAAGGTGCTATTTGCCAAGAATAAAATTATAACTCCGGTCCGAATGTTGAGAGAGGGAGAAAGAGAGAGAGAGAGAGAGAGAGAAACTTTTTAGAAACCATTTTTTCGGTATATAAACATTTTTGTCATCACAATACTTTCTTATAATACGTAGACAATCTACAATATATGTATATACGAACAATAGCCCCTATCGATTATTGCGGTAGATATAGTGTTACATATATGTATTTACAATATGTTAAATGTTACGTATTTTTTCTATTCTTTTTATATGTTTATAAGTTAGCAATATGTGTATGTACTGAAGAGAGGCATTATGAGAAATAACATTTTCGTTAGTATATTAATTTTTAGCTAATATCAACCCATTCCACTACTACTACAACTAGATATACATTAATTAAAAAGATACGATATTTTATGTAATCGCGAGTTTTATTATATTGCGTATACAACGCACTTATGGATGATTATAAAACTGTTCTGGAACGGTATTATGAAAACGAAAACAAATACTTCGTAATTTATAATTCAAATAATAATTTACATTTGAATTAGATTTTTATAAGAAATGAATTTGAATCATTGCATATTTTTTATTTACTTAGTAAATTTATAGAATAATTTACTAAGAATTAATGTTTAACTAGAATTTGTGCATTTATTTTCCTACTGCGTTGTATACGCAATATAATTAAACTCGCAGAAGTATTTTGAATTCTTATTTGGTAAATATGTATTTACGAAGCGTGTGATGCATGCTTAGATAAATACGTGTTCATCCGTCAACTGACTGTAAGCAACTGAAATGCTCTCTATAATCGTTATTTACTACTGGCACCACCTGCGCATTGTTGCCGGTATGCATAGTATACATATTGCCGTGGTCTCTTGCATATTAATAAGATAATAGCAAGGTAATAGCATTAAGATTTAATTTAAGTATATAAAATATAAAAGAGATAATAATAATGTTTTATTGTATTCCAAGATTTAACATGAGTATATTAAGTTGCATACATTTTAAAGTGAGAAAACATAGACATAAAAATGAATTTAAATTTACAATTTAGATATGAAACAGGTATAAAGTAAAAGACGAGATAAAATTTAATATATATATATATATATATATATATTTCTTTTATAGAAAAGAGAAACAAGATGTATGGTTTGTGTATAATGAAAAACAACCTGACTTTATAAAAAGCGCGAGAATTGCACTGAACATTTTAAATAATGGACCGTTGTTTAAAAATAAAAAAGAAATGAAAGCGAATAACCGAGAAAGGGTTATGCTTAAGGATGGAAGTGTGATAACAATTAGTCATCTAAATGCAATAAGATTGTATGAAGAAAACAAAATTCGATATGCACGGGAGAAAAATATAATTGAATAAATTATGTAAACTTGAGAACGTGCATAAGATAATAAAACTTTATTAAATAAATCATGCAAAAAGAATAAAAATTTACCTTAGCTTATGACTATATAAGTAAATAAATAAAAAAGGATATAAATAAAGATATTCTGAGACCATACAATCTGCAGTAGTGTTTTTATAAACGACAGCTGGCAATAATAAAATACATTCATGAATTCGTCTATGTAGTATTATGTTTCATAAGTTGTAGAAAGGTTTTGTACGGTTTTGATGACCTACAAAAAGAAAATATAATTTAAACTTGGTTTGTAGTTTATTACAGATGAATATATCACCGTTGGAGAAATGCTGGACAAGTTATGAGAAACTTTTAAAGTGCAAACGGACAATTCTCGGGGTGTTGACATTTGGAAGTGAGGGAACTGTCAAAAGACAACAAGTGCGTGTGTGTGTGTGTTCGAATCACAACGGCAACCTGAAAAGCAAAGAGCTCACTGAAGACGCAGGGTGACAACTCAAATGGTAGTTTCTGAGGATGGCGTTGAGAGCGGTCACGTGTTTTCCCGGGGATATAAATTGAAAACAAGAATCGACAAGATTCATTCATTCATTGATTGATTCACGGATTAGCTGGTTATCTGAAAAGAGAATAACAGTAACTTAATATCGTAGGGTTAGATACACCACGATTCATATTTATTTCTTTTGTATTAGCGTATTAATTTTTATTTGCATTTAAGTTTCATTCATTTATTTTCTTTTGTTAATTGTCTTTGTATTTTTAAAAATAATGGAGATGCAAATGGCAGAATTTGAGAAGTTTTTCAATGACTCAAAGTAAGTTTGATACAAAGATTTATCAATGTGGCTATGCGTGTATTGAAATATAACGTGCAAATGTATATTCAATATAACGTTGTGCAACAGGGATAATAAATATTTTCCTGTAATAGTAATAAGCGTCCATTAGTTTCAAGTTTACAAAAATGAAATTATTAATGGTGTTGGGTGTGAAGAGGATATAGCGTGCAAATGTTTATTTTCTGGCACTTAATTAGGCATCATTAATGTTTACAATAATGTTTGATTATAAATTAATGACTTAAAATTAAATTTTTAATAAGGAAAGTGTTTCTGGGTAGCGGACTCTGAGATGCTAGATATAACACGTGCGAATGATTATAGATAGTAATCAGATTCAAGCTTTTTCTCCGAACTTTGACCATTGCGAAGTTCTAAGTTTGTCAGAGCATTACGTGCGAATATAATGTCTCTGATGGAATAGAACTAGCATAAAATATAAATAGTATACAAAAGTTAATTGAATTTTATTTGTTTTGAAACAGGAAAATATTTTAGATTTCTATTTGACTAAATATACGAAAAATATATTCGTACCATAAAACGTTACAACCTAGAACAAGGTACAAACGTTTTCTCTTAATTATGTTTCTTTTAAATAAAATGGTGAATATAGTATAGCGATGCTATCTATTATGTAATAAATGTTAAATAAATTATACAATTATGTTTTATATGGTTTCTGGTTTTCATTTAAATAAGCTATAACCTTATCCCAATCAAAAGTAAAACAAGAGATTTGACGAGAGAGGAGAAATTTAGATACACTGATAGAATTCACGTATACTTATAAAGTACGTGCTGTTAAGATAAATAAAATATACATTAAGGATAATAAAAATTATCATCATCTTTATTATTTATGTTGCTGGAACAGCACACAACATAATTTATTTGGCAAAGCCTACAATTATCATATTCCAAATAGTCATGTTGCCACAGCAATATGTCCTATCCCCAATATGATTTTACACATGCTGTATATGCAGGTGTATAAAGCATTTCAATTGAGATACATGATGTATTATTGTTTTATGTGTTCACCGAAATATATTATTAGAAATTTATTACTAGTGGACATATATTTACCATGTAATTATCAGTCAAAAATAAATATTTGGTCGAATATATCCGTATATCAAGTATTAAATACACATATTTGTTACATTAGCAATTAAAATAAAAGGATTTTAGAATGCCGTAAGCAGCTCCAATATATTAAATCAAATAAAACATGTTTGTCTACAGTAAATCATCTCTGACTATTGAATTAGTATGGATTTAATATGCCTATAATTTGCTTTTGTCGTCTTATTTACTTTAGGTAAATTTGCTGTTATATTTTTGGAACTAAAATTTTTTCATATCAATTATAGTATGTTTATTTTTTAAGTAAATACGGTTTTTACATAAAGAAAAAATAAGGGAGTGTTTTTCGAAACGTGTTTTTGCTTTCAAGTATAATTTCAATTGTCTCTTCCTTTGACATAAAAAGCTTAGAGTTTCTACAAAATATAACCAACTGATAACTATTAGTGTCCTGTTTTGGGATTTATTTTTTGTTTTGGAAAAACAGAACTCATGATTACATGAAAAAGTGTACTTTTAATGGAACGTTTAAAAAACTACGTTTTGACATGAATTTAAATGAAAAACCAAATTTAAATAATGAGTGGGACAGCAATAAATAATTTTTTCTAACAACACTGGTAAACATTCAGTTTTTAACACAGAAATTCTTCAATTAAAAATGAAATATTTTTTAACCAATATTAAAAGTAGTTTACTTTTAGACAAGTTATAATACCTACCACGAAGAAGCAGAGTTTACACTAATTGAAACTCGATAGTCGAATTAAATACACAGATAAATGTCAAAATTTGACAGTAATGATATTGACTAATAGCATATCTTTGAAATACAAAGTCAATGTTCTACAACGTTGTCAAATGTGTTTTTCGTGAAAATGCGTTAATGAAGAAATGTTAGAAGCAAAATTGTCAATCAAAACGAAAACGTTTACGAAATAGTACTAGTAAAAATTATTCTTTAAACTAAATTGCAGCTATCTCTATTAACAGATATCGAAGAGTAAGACTTAGTTACGCACTAAAAGTCTGAACTTCAAGAACATTTTAACATTGAGATTTTTTATTCAGCGAAGAATGTCGTGTGGCGCATAGCTTTTGCGACAATTTATGCACACGTTATATTAAAAATTATTTACGTAGGTAGCTTATTTAGAACTGCAAATAGTCTTCGGTGACGCTCAAACTTTTCCATGGGGGATGGAAAAGTTTCAGCGTCTTTTGATTGTAGTTAAGTTTGCTCCAGAGTTTACCAATAAGCTATCAGCTGTTCGTTGGAAAAATGGCCTGTGTAAAGTCACTGTTTGGTAATTAAAGAAATTTTGCTACATCTGCCGGCATCTTTCTTAATGAATTTAACCCCATTACATTTATTATCTATATACTGTATAAAAATAGTTGGTATTTGACATGATTTGTACGCAATGTTCGAAAATCGAAATTCTGACGGTTGTTCTAGGTTTGTCCTAAGTTGTTCCAAAGTATCTCAAAGACAAAATCCTTATTGTTTTCTTGATCAGTTTTTGACATCTTTAACTGGTTTTTTAGCTGGTAACAAATATAGTGAACATCTGTAGCCACTAATCCGAATCTAATATTAAAGTTTGGATACAAACATTTTCTAGTTGTATAACTGCAGAAGAATTGTACATCTTCCTTAATTTAAATCTGCTGATAGATAATAAGATTTCCTCCCTTTTAGTTGTCCAATACAAGAGATTACCTATTGACATCAAAGTCGATCAATCATACCCCAACGATACTCCGTTCTGATTGCTCAAATTTCAATTCCCGTTTGCTTTCTTCGTCTCTGATGACAGGTTCTGGATTATTTTTTCCATCGGTAATTATGACATTGTTCGCTAGTACTTCTAACATAGTGAATCTCATTTAGTAGGTACTACAGCTATTTAAAAATTTCCGTTATTATTTTACTGGGTTTTCCTTGAGGTTATGCCGAAGTTCTTGTTTATTTATATTCTATTGTTTGTAGTGGAATATCGTTTCATAACCGTGTTTTTCGTATTTTATTAATATGATGTAACACTGAATAAAAGTTATGCTTTCGTAAAATTAATTAAATTAGGTTTTCCGAGAATTTAAATTTATTTAATATTTTTATTAATTGTAATTGCTTCGCAATCATTGTGTATCCTTATTAACACATTGCTCAAAATAATTAATAGATATTACATAAAAACAAATTTTAAAGAAGTGGTAATTAAACATAACTTAACATAATAGTATAATTGAGAAAAAATAATTGAACACATTAGCATTATAAATTATTAGAACAAATTTTAATATGATTTTGTTGGAGGAATACAAAATGTTTCATTTCAGTATAGATAATGTAAAGAATTAGTGAAGTAGGTGTATATAGTCTTAATTTTTTATACGAACATCATTTTAAATTAAGTTTTAAATAATTATCCTCTTAATAAATCTGTGCCTAATGCATTATTTACAACAACAAAAATGCAAAAACCCTGCGTTTTGATAAGAATAAAAGTGTTATTTCGGTCCAAAATTTTATTTTATCGAAAAACTGTTTTTTATTGCGAATATCTTACAATTTATCCAGTTAGCGCAAATTTACTAAGAGTATGAAACCAAACAAAAAACAGTTTTTCGATAAATTGAAAATACCGTAATACTTATAATACTTTTAGAAACGAATCTATATGGAATGTATAATTTGGGAGATATTTGCAAAAGAAGTGTAATTTCAAGTCCAAATTTTGAAAATATTTTTCTACAAATAAAGTCCTAATTATGCTCATACTTTTAGTAAATTTGTGTTAACTATATAATTTGTAAGATATTCGCAAAAAACAGTTTTTCGATAAAATGAAAATACATTTGGTAGAAATGTTGAAAAACTTTTTTTTATAAAATTTTCTTGAACTTAGTAGAAGTACTTTTCTTTACTATTGTCTGATTCTTGTATTTATGGTTATTTTGTTGTGAATAGTCAAGGATTATTTAATATTAAAATTAGGTTTTTAAAATTAATAAAAACTATATAAAACCTTCAAATTAACTTTATAAGCTGTATATATCATTTCCATCAACTCAGTCAACTTATGACTAACATTTATATTATCTCTTTATGTCATAACTCGAATTTCGAAAACTTTATAACAACAAATAACGAGGCTACTGTATTCTTATGGAAAAAGTGTTTCAAGAACAAGGACATTTCCCTCTATCTTACCAAATAACGAAGATGTGGATGGTAAAACAAAAATTGAGAAAAGTCGAATTTTGCGAATAACTGGAACCAGCAAGACGATAGCCAATTTTGGTTTCCACTACTTCTTCAAAAAATTTGTTAGGACAAATCCAAAAAGCCTCAATCATTGGAAACACACATAAGAATTTTCTTAATCTACTGAACAATCAAATAGATTTAATGTATGCACCACTCTTTGAATATTGAGATAACACCTAAGTGTAAACACAGTTTTTCCAAATATAGCATCGACAAGCCGTCGCGTCGTTTAATAGACTTAGTGACACTACAAATACTCGTACATCAAATAATGTTATTGTAGTCAGTCTTATTAATATTTATTACTCAAGAGAAACTTAATCTATCTGCAGAATAAAACACACAAATTATTATTAATGTGGTGTAGTTATAATAGTATATTATGCAATGAGCATTTAATGATGGCTATTAAGACACGAGTATGAAAATTACGATACGGGCCGGAGGCGATTGCCGTAATGAATACGAGTGTCTTAATAGCCATTAAATGCGAGTTGCATACACTATTCTTCCTACGACTCCATAATAAAATATTATTTTTTGAACATTTATTTCTAAATTGAGAGTAAAATTTTCCGTGCATTTTTGCCGATTTAGCTGGTAATAAATTGTTCGTGGCTATTAAGGCTTGTTCCATAATTTCTGGTGGAGTCAAATTTTACATTTCAGTGTCACTATCTCTCATTTTTACTGGGTATATTTTCAAAAAAGCACAAATTTTAATACTTACTAGTAAATTGCAGAGAACTGTCAAATTTAATTAATTTTATATCTGCCAGATATGTAGTCATGGCCATATTGAATATTGATTGAATATTGGAACGTCGCATTCCTATTGGATGTAATCTTATATCTTAATGATTAATCTGTATCTTAATGGACATCATTAAAGTACAGGTTCAACATATCTAATATAATAATACACTTAAATACACTTAATACAATTAAAGTATGGGAGTAGAAAATAGTTATTTATGTAGGTACCAAGTCAGTAAAGTGATTCTTTATCGAACGAGTCTGATTTATGAGCAAGGCGAGCAAAGCGAGCGAGGCGAATAACAGAAAAGTTCGATAAAAGCACTTTACTGACGTGGTGCATACAAAATTTTATCGTCAACCGCAAAAATTTGTAATTTAAAAAATAAAGATATAATGACTTATGACATTTTATAACGGTGACAAACGATATATGTTTAATGTCATACAATCATCTCTGTTTGACAGATATAAATAATTTTCCACCTCAATATGTCAAATTTATAATAAGCCGATATATTATGGTGGTTGCGAAATGCTTTAGTTACCATGTGTAACTAACCAGTTATTTACTTTCATTTTTGTTTGTTTATTGTCAGAAAACTGTCAGTGCATTTCTAAAATATTTTGCTAGTGAATAAGTGAATCCTCATTAAAATGAATATTTGCCATTCAACAAGCAACTAACACCTGCTATAAATTTAAGTAATGCAAATAATTGTACTTTTACAATAAATTATAATATAAATAATTAGGTATTAGATTTTGACATGTAACTATTATTGTTAATAATATTTTACCTCATGTTTACTTTATCAATAATCTAATAAAATATGTTTCTAAATAAAATATAAGCACGTATACACAGTTAAAATATCTCAACTTTTGGTTGGTTTTGTTGGCCTTTTCACGCTCGTAGAAAAACTATTGTACCTAACACTTGCGGAAAATGTTTTTTCCGCACTCGGCTGCTTTACCGAACTCCCGTTCGGTGAACGACAGACTCGTGCGGAAAAATTCATTTTCCGCACTTGTTAGGTAAATAGCTATTTTGTACTCACCGCCTGTAAAATGACATTTGGCGCATGTGTAGCTCGACTAGGAAAGAGGTTTTCCCGGTCGAGGCGACTGTAAAAATTGAAAAAAAACACTGGCAGTTTGGGACATAAAAAAATATATAACTTGGTAGTAATAAAATTGAGTCTATAAAATACTACTTCCCTCCACTATTCTTCACTAAAAGTTGGGGAAATAGGAGTAATAATTAAAAATTCTTCTAAAAAAATTGTGGCGCCATCTATTTGACAACATTTTAAGCGACATCTTGAGCGATATTCAAGCGCCATCTATTTGACCACATCGACATTTCATATTGGCAGTTCAGAATTTTTTGTATTTAAACCGAAAAACGCAATAAATGTACTTTAAATTTATAAATATCAGAATATATACCTCATGTTTGCCATGTGTAAGAATATAATAACTTAATTTTAGGGAAAGGTGAGTAATAGTTACGTACATGAAATGCTTAAATTAATTAGGTAATCTATCTTAGGTTAGGTATGATATTAATGACATTAATCATTAATATTTTTTTAATTTAATGTTCGTACAAAAAATATTGTACAAACCACTTGCGTGAACACATCTTTCAAGCATTCGCGCAATTAAAAGCACTCGCTTCCTTGCTACAGTACGATAAAGTGTTTGTTTACCTCCGTAAAACGCTATGGTAACGCATCGTTTTACTGGCGGTTGGCGATAATAGATATTAATTAGTAGAATACACAATCCAAATTTCAAGTTAATCCGCATAATAGCTTTAACGGCTTGAAAATACTTAATATAGCTGAAACGCTTTGGCAACCGACATTGGTCAATAAATTAAAATGGCGTCAAATATGAGATGTTGAAAAATTTTACTTATCAAGTAATCTAACCTACAAAAGCCATTTCAGGACTGTCATAAATAAATAATATTCATACCCTTTTGACACTTGTCCTAATTACCGTCTGACGTTTGTTATAATTGTCATCCAAACAATAAATATTTGTCAACGATGCTTGCCTTCTAAACAGAATAGCCAAATATGTACTAAATAAAATATAGGTAGAGAAAAGTAATATTTAATAACTTTATTTATAATATTCAACTTGTAAGTGTTTTTATGTAGTAGTATCTTACTAGCTGAAGCTGTGTACCCTTAAATATTAATTAATTAGTAACGTTTTATTGTTTTTAAATTGTTCCGGTTGATGGGAATTTGTAGTGGCATTGAATCGTCTATCGTTTTTAGTTCGTACTTTGGCCATGTCGGTTGCCAAACAGTCAAAACTATATTTCTGTAGATATGTGTTGAAAAATCATTAAACTAGTATTCTATTTCATATAGAATACAGTTAATAGTCGTACTCTTGACCGAGATTGCGTTGATATTAAAAGATTATTATACACTGCACAATCGACCTTGAATATTTCTGACCTATATTTATCCAAATAAATAATTACATACATCAAAACTGAACTATTCAATGTAAACAGATACTTCAATTATTTGAGTTTTTTCTGTAATATAATATTAGGCGTTGTAGTATATAACTTGTTTTTGCAATCGTTTGAAGTGATGTCACGAAAATTTCTGGGTGTAATCATTATCATGCCTTCCCAAATTGGGATATAATGTAAACAAAACGAGAATTTTAATACTAACATCTGATTAATATTCACCTATTAATTCATTTATGAATATTTAAGTATTTGTAACGGATTTTGATTATACAGTAAGGAGGCGTGGGTTGGAACAAATTCATTTAAAATATTTGGTTTTGTTTTATGGAAAAACGCTCAGATAGGTCGATTTTTATTTGTAGCTGCGGTTTTTCTGATGGCAAATTGATGTAGAAACGCTGGTCCAAAAATAAGTTACGACCATCATTTTTTTTTTCAAATGCAAACATGTTTTTTATTTAATTTATTAATTCTACATCGAACAATTTTTAGCAGAATAATCGGAAATTTAGTAAACTATGAAAGCTTCGAACAAAAAAGATCTATCAAGTGCTGATACACTTCAAAATAATATTTAATAATATGTTATGAACAATCCAAGTACCTATATCATTACATCGAGTGGCTCGAGAAACTGGAATTCCGAAATCAAGTGTTTACGGAAGTTGAGAAAAAACAAATACCAACCATACAAACCAACAATTGTGCAGGGTTTAAGCGATAATGACTGTCAGCGAAGATTACAATTTAGCAGGTGGTACCTACAAAAATGTGAAGGTGATCCTGATAATATAATAAAAAACAAAAAAGAAGTCAATAAAAGTTCGTACCAATGAAACCACACCAGAGATTAAAACCAAATAGAATTTGAAATGTTCTTTAATTTACCAAGTGTGGATTTTCAGTAGACCAGTGATGATAGTGACGCCTATTTTCCTTCAGTATTATCTTCAGATTTTTGTAGATACCACCTGCTAAATTGGAATTATATGACTGGTATGTTTTTTTTTCAACGTTCTGTAAACACTAGATTTCGAAATTGCAGTTTTTCGAGCAACTCGATGCACTGATGTACTTGGATTGTTCATAACATATTGTAAAATATTAATTTGAAGTATATCAGCATTGTTAACTTGATATATCTTTTTTGTTCATTAAATTTCCGATTATTCTGCTAAAAATTGTCCGGTGTGGTTGTGGTCTTTCCGGAAAAAGCTGCTCGTAACTTGTGCAAGCATTTTCAGAGATTCTATTTGCTTTGAAATAAACGTCCAACCTTTACTTCATTTGAAAATGTGTGTGCCAATATCAATTCGTATTAATCTCCAAGCTTAACGGTAATTACTTACACAAAGTTCTAAATCTCTCACCAATTTCACTGCACTTTTACATGTCAATAATAACAGAGCTTATTTATCGTCTGTTTTACACTACCATTTAATTTCATAGCCAACTAATTTCCTATTTGAGTGAAATTTTATTCAAATGTTCATATCTCTCGTATAACTAAAGATTTATTAGGCATGTTGTACATTATTGAAAAGCTATTTTTAAGAACTATCTAACTAATTAAAAATCCAATATGACCGCCATAAGAAAAACAAAAGATAGCGCTAAGAACTTGGAAACAAATGAAAATCGGGGGTTACTGTTAACACCAAAAAATTTGTCTTAAAAAAGTGTCTCAACAATGTTGCAGTTTAAAAGCGATCGCATTAGGAGTTATCGAGTTATTGAGGAAAATTCAAATCGGCAAATATTGGCTTTCTCAAAATATCTCAAAATTGTAAAAAGTCCGATTGAATTTGTAATGAGATTTGTTGCGAGCATTGAATTCTGCAAAACATTCCCCATTTAACCGCTCCTCTATGTCTTCTAATAACCGATATACCAATGGTGAGCATCGAAATCTGGACACACTGTGTATTTATTTTGATTTAGATATCGCTCATGTGGTCCTTCTTTTATGAATTACATAAGCAAACGTCGGAGAGAATTAAAAGTATCTTTTATTTTAAGTGTCTCTCTAATGAAATAAATGGCATCTACCTAGTCAGGGGCATAGAAAAATTTAAGATATTTGTTAATTGATGGGTGTTCTTGAAGAGTTCAGCATTCAACTAATCGTAGCTGGTGGTAGACATTTGTGCCATTTTTGTATGTAATAGTAAGTAGAAAAAAATATTGTGTTTTTTTGAGATGTTATATTGCCTTATATCGTTGATGTAATGCTTCTTTCCAAAAATCATCTTGAGGACAAAAAAATATGAAAAACGTCTTAGAAATGTCTTCCCGATTTTTTTCCACTCTGTTTATGAATAATTCAAGATTGTAGTGGTTAAGAATCGAACCTGGGATCTGTAAATTGACAAGCTAGTGTCGAACTGTTAGACAAAAACTGCCTTGAATTGGAATGTGTTGGACAATAACATTATTAAAGTTGAATTGTTTTTTTTATTATTGTTATCCTATCTATCTGTGGTGGAATATTATTTTTGCTACGTTTAATTTTCTATTCAGTCTATTAAGAAGACCCAACACCCTTCCTCACTTTCTTAACAATATATTGCATACTATCTTTAAAAGCTTTTATGTTTTATTTTAAATTCCAATATAATCTCCTAAAACGTCAACACATTTATACCATCAATAAAAAGTGATATATAGTAAGGTCTGTAAAATATCCATCTACAATTGCAATAGCTTCGTTGTTTGATGTAAAACGCTTTCCAGTCAAGAGTATTTTTAGGTTAGGAAACAAATAATACTCTGAGGAAGCCAAATCAGTAAATACGCTGTATGTTTAAGCAATTCTTGTATTAATTCGTTGAATTTTGTCGTCGTCAAAACACTTACTAGCATTGTCTTGAAGAAACATACTTGTTTTCTTTTATAAAGTAGGTTCTTCATAACGAATTTTTCCATCGAGCTGATCAACAAAGTTACAATAATACCCAGAGTTTGTGTTTTTATCTTTATGAAAATAACCGACCAAGAAAGCACCTTTATAATTCCAAAAAGCTGTTACCACAACTTTCCCTGATGATGAAACTTTGCCTTCTTCGGTGCACTTCCATTGTCTTCAATCTACTGTATCACTTATTTTTTCGCTCTGGTGTATTGGAGTGGAGTTATGAAACGACGCTTAAAATCCATTTTATTTTGCTTAAAACGATCCAAACATTCTTGAAAAATACGCATTAAATGAATTAAGCAGCTGCTACTACTCGAATGAATTAGTAGATGGTAAGAAAAACACATTACATGTGTCTATGTAAATGATGGAAGTTTTCAGTAAAATTTCGATTTTACAGTTTCTAACACCATCTATGTGTCAGACCGAACTCTTCAGGCTCCTCTTGTATATTATTAATAACTAGCTGGCCCGGCAGACGTTGTTCTGCGCTTTCCGGTAGGTGTCGCGATGAGTTTGTTTCGGTTAAAGTATAAAATTTATTATTTACTTGACCACAGCGCCACCTATCAGGTCCAAATTTTGTGATTTTCTTTTTTAGCATTAAACAAACATATATTGTGAATATGAGTCAATTTGGTCCATAAATATAAAATTTGTTAATAACTTGACTCCAGCGCCACTTATCGGATCCTAGCATAGCAATGAACCATCGTCTCGACCAAACAAATGTATTATGTCAATATGATCTTAATCGATCTAGTCGGTTAGAAGTTACACAATCACTAACAGACACACCAACAATTATATATATCGGGTGTTTCGTAATTGCACGGCACTATTGTAGGTACTTGTTCTCCAGCATAAAATAAACAAAAAAAAACATATAAACATATGTCGCAAATTAATTTATTACTAAGATATTGGAGCATAAAGATATTTATTTAACAATACAACATCCAAAAGAACTGTTTAAAGTGGCCACCGTTTTGTTGAATGCAGCATTCAGCACGACAAATTCATTCTTCTTTGGCACTTCGTATAGCATCAGGATGATCTTTGATAGTCGCTGAGGCCTCCACGATGCGATTACTAAACTAAACGGCGTTAGATCAGGAGATCGGGATTCATCAAGAGTTTAGTAATCGCATCGTGGAAGCCGCAGCAACTATCAAGAATCGTCGTGATGCTATACGATGTGCTAAAGAAGCATGAAATTGTCGTGCTGAATGCTGCATTCAACAAAACGGTGGCCACTTTAAACAGTTCTTTTGGATATTGTATTGTTAAATAAATGTTTTTATGCTCCAATATCTTATTAATAAATTAATTTGAGACATATGTTTATATGTTTTTTTTTGTTTATTTTATACTGGAGAACAAGTACCTACAATAGTGCCGTGCAATTCCGAAACACCCGGTATAATGCATATTTCCATATTTTTCTCTAAATCTTCTAGAATTTAATTTCAATCGAATTATTTCCATTCCGGGAGCATAAGGAACAAAACAAAAAAGAATCAACCAAATATATCGTTTTATCGTTAGTTATGTTCGAGAGTGAATACAAAAATTATGATTTTTGTAGTTTGTCTGAATTTTCTGACTTTCCTTTATAATTGTCTCAATTTTTTTTCCTGAAAACTTTTCCAGGACCATAACGAACAAAACGAAAAAGAATTACGCATATCCATCTTTCGAATCGTGAGTTATTGTTTTAAGTTCATACATACAGGAAAAAATACTTTAATTTTTGCCCGAATTTTACATTTTTCCGTGCAAGTTTTCCAATTTTTCTTTTCCTAATAATCTTATTCGGACTATTACAAATATTTTTTTTAAAAAAATATCCAAACCGGTCCAACCAATCTTAAGTGGTGCGCTTACCAACAAACAGCATTTAATTTTTATTTATATAGATAATTTGAATAATCTTATACAAAATTTGTCATAGTACTGAGGACGGTTTTTTGACTATCGATTATTATCGATACTATTCGATAGTACCCAACACGACTTTCATTTATATTTCTTACTGATAAAGGAAAGCCAAATGATAAGAATTTTGAAAATATCTATCACAAAAATAGTAGCATTCAACTACGTCAATTCGTTATGCAGATTATATTGCTAATACAACAAAGGAGAATGTAATTTGCATTGTAAATTACATTCTTTATAAGAAAGACGATAAATTGTTTTTGAAATGTTTGCTTTATTTTTGTTTTCTCCGGTTTTCTGCTGATAGTTCATATAAGGTTATTGTGCTATTAACAAATGTTGTTGTAGTACACCAGGAAGTAGGAATGAATTATAAACACATATCTAATTGAAAATGATTGCGAGGTTTGTTCTAGTGATGTAATAATTTCGTTCGTAATATAATCTCAAGTGTATTTTAAAATAGTATGTATGTGGTGTAATTAAATTATAAATTTGTTTTAATTAACTAAAATAAATATTCGTGTAAGTCTTGTGGTTTATATCTATAATTGGAAAAACAAGAAACATTTCTAAGTTCTTATTATAATTTATAAGAACTGAAATGAATATAAATCTGCTGAAATACATATATTATGTTAATAAGCTAGTAATGTAGGTTCTCATTTTAAATGGGTCTACGAATACGTAATATACCGGGCTCTTTTTTTATCATTACACATAGCATTTTCCCTATGCGTAATGATAAAAAAAAAATTGTCAATGCATTAGCGATATAGTCACTGTATAGTAGACAACCAGTTATACACTCGTATTTTGACAAGCAGGAACAGTGAGCTGTCATAAGATTTTTATCAGTTAATTTTTGTTAAACTTTTTATTAAAATTTTAAAATAAAAATTGAGTTTGTAGCAGAAACACTGTACGATACACGTGTTAAAATGTTATTTTATTTTTCTTATTTTAAATTGCTCCGGTTCCTAATCACCCACGTGTCGCAAATCTTACTTGCAAAATAAAATAGCACTTTTAACAATTATATCGTAGATAACTAATTTTGTACAATTTTTCTTACAATTTTAAAATTCGAAATATATCACGTCGTCAACATCATAATTGCTACATTAAGGATTTCCCGCCATTTCCCACTGGCCGCGTATGCGCGGAACGTTGATACAAATAAAATAATATTCTGGAGATCCGTTTCTCTTACTTCTACCATAAATTATTTGTACGAAAAAATTAAACTTTGCAGCGTACATAAAACCTTTTACATTTATTACGAAACTGTTAAAATTTAGCGCGAAAGTATTTGATTCGGCAATAATACTTGTACTGGTAACACTGGGCGATACAGAGCAAAATAAAGCTTAGAAGAATTAGGTTATGTTTTTAATAAAGAAACTGCAGAATATCACTTGGAACAAAATAATTAGTTTATTATAACAATTAAACGAACTTAAATGTGAAGTCTAATATCATAACAAGTTCTCGAAATGTCCACCTTGTCTTTCCAGGCAATAAGCAAGGCGATCTTGAAAGCAACGAAGTGTATTTCTAATACATTCTGGCCTTATTCCATGCAGTACGTATACGCTCTTTTAGTTCATTCAAGTTGCGTATTCGTACATTGCTGTAAATTTTACTTTTTAGGTAACCCCAAAGAAAATAGTCATTTGGAAATAAATCCCTGATAGCGTTAGTAGAATGTGGCGGGGCCCCATCCATTTGGAACCAGGGTTCATCAACATTCATCATCTCAATTGATGGAATGATATGGTCTCTCAACAAATTCAAATATTTCACTGCAGTGAGGTTACCGTTAATAAAAAATGGGCCAATAAGTCTATCGCTTATTATTCCAATCCAGACATTAACTTTTTGAGGGTACTGTGTTCGGGTCAGGTTTTGAGCGTGAGGATTTGTACGGGACCAGTACCTAATGGATTAATGGATAGGAAATTTAATAATTTTTCATGGATAAATGTAGGGTACAAACCGAAAGTTCTGAGAGTTGACTTCACCGTTTACGGTAAATGTAGCCTCATCAGTAAAAATTATTTTATTTAAAATTTCTTGGTTTTCATTTAACATGTTAAACATTATTTCAAAAACTCAGTTCGTTTTATCTTATCCTCTTCGAAAAGCTCTTGATGATTTGATATTTTGTATGTCCTATATTTAATTTCTTTCAGAGTTTTGTATACCGAACTGTACGATACTCCAAAATGTTTAGCTACATCTAAAAGCGATCCTACAGACCGTTCCTCTACGTAACACAGGATATTTAATTTCATGTCTTCTGTTTGAACATGATTGGTTCTATTTCTTTTTTTGTGAGAATTTAGAACACAACCATCTTCTTGAAATTTTTTAAAAAAGTTCAGAATTGTTTTTGCACAAGGTATAGGCCTGTCTGGATAATTGACGGAAAACATGTCTCTAACTTGCCTTAAACTATTATTTTTCTGGTACCACATCACTATTGCCGCCTTTTCATTTCTGTTGTATTTATCCATGATTTATAAATAAATTACCTATTTTTTAATAAAATGTATTTAATTTATGACTTATGTTTGAATAAAAATTCAGAAATATTAGACATAAAAAATGTTTTTCCCATCATGGCAACCTGATTTAAAAATTAAGGTATGCTATACGTAAATTCTTCAGTGGTGTATAACTGGTTGTCTACTATACAGTGACTATATCGCTAATGTATTGACAATTTTTTTTTATCATTACACATAGGGAAAATGCTATGTGTAATGATAAAAAAAGAGCCCGGTATATCGTGTGCTTATAATTTATGGTATCATTTTGTTGAGTTTTTGATATGGTTTCGTGTGAAGTTCAACAGGATCAAAAACTATGACAAATACGATGTTACACCTAAAACGAGCTTAGGAGATAATAATGTAATCCAAACACATAGAATTTTTAAACTTGAAACGCTTTTCTATTTTAAATACAGTAGTTAAAATGTATTATAAATACTAATTTGAACATCTCGGCATATGAGTGTAAGTTTATTTAGTGAATATCCACGTCCTTTTCTTAGCATTCTATATTAAGGGAAGAATGAAGAATGAACATGTTTCTTAATATATAAAGAAGTTTCTTAAATTGGTAATAAAATATTCACTAGGAATGTTAAAGGATATTTCTTATTATATTTGACGAATATCATCTTCCTTAGTGGTTTCTCTGTCTAATAATGTTAGATAGCCACTCCTATTACTTATTGCATCTGTTTTCAATAGGTTTGTTCGAACCTCCAGTTCTGAACAGTTCCGGAACCGTTCTAGAATTAGTAGTTCTGATAATAATGCGCATGTCCGGCCAAATACTGGTTCTAGAACGGTTCGAAATCCTGAAGGTTCGAACAGTTTTAAATTTGGAATTTTAGGGAAACTTATACTACCAACATTAGTAATAGTAATATTAAAAAAACACCAAACTTATTGGAAGAAATATCAATCGTAATGAACGTTAAATAGCTAATGCATCTAACTACCAAAATTGGGACAGGATTTAAAAAGTAATGAAAAAGTTGTTTATATGAAATACGTTTTTCTAAATTTTGTAATGGATAATTCTGCATTTTTTATATAAGCAATATATTTATATATTACAAAACACCAAACTGGTGGACAAATATCAATCGTAATGAACATTTAAATGTTACTGCATCTGCATCTAACCACCAAATTGCGACAGCATTTAAAAAGTAGTGAAAAAGTTGTTTATAAGAATTACATTTTTCTAAATTTTGTTATGGATATTTCTGCATTTTTTATAAAAACACCAAACTGGTGGACAAATGTCAATCGTAATGAACATTTAAATGTTACATCTCAAAATTACGACAGGATTTAAAAAATAATAAGGAAGTTGTTCAGAAGTACATTTTTCAAAATTTTGTAATGGACATTTCTGATAAACCGGGTAAATAAAACAAGGATTTTTAATACAAGCTGTTATTAATAATTGGCACGTGCATCAAATGCACACACACATTAATAAATATGTATTACATAACTATAAAATCAACAATCATGATGAATTTAAACAAATATATTACAATACATTTTCAATGTTCAAAGCCAACGCCTCTTCTTTTTTTTAATCTTTGAAGTAGTACACTCTTTCAATCCATTTTGGAGAATCGAAGCCTTTTTGGTAATTTGAATTGAAATACCTACATGATTTGGTACTTATATCAATCAGACTCTGAACGTTTTGTGTCACAAGTCTGGGAGTCACATTAACTTGCAATTTATTATAATTTTCATGACGTAACAGGCTGGTACAAACACATACATATAATAGATTGTTCGGATATCTAATATTTTGATATCACAAATTCCCTTTATTTTTCTTAAGTCTCAAGGGGGACACATCGAACCAAAAATTATAAGTTTAGTTTACATAATATTAAATACTATTTTGTCTAAGTTTAACAAATATGTCAGTTTCTCTACGAATATATGATAATTATAAATTCACTTTTCACATGTTCGTAAGTTCCTATAATTGTACCATTACATTCACTTTATTCTTAGAGGAAGAATCACTTGCTAGACTCAAGAACATGGTAGTCAATGAAGTAATTTCTAAAGCAATAAACCACCATTTGAAGAAATTAATGTTTAGTCACATACTTATAGCCGTTTACTTTGGCTATTACAAAATTGATATAATGGGTGTGAATAAAAACTGTAAAAAAAATTAAAAATAGGTTTGATGAACCGAATCACACCAATACTCTAATATTATCACAAAATAAAATAAAAAACAAATAGGTACTTGAACGATAACTTAAAAACTAACCTACAACAACTCCACACTCTAAAGTTCAACATAAATACGATAAACATAACCAGAAAAATGCGAAAGCTGATACGAATGACAATTACGCATGCTCCGGATTTATCAGAATTTCAAATACTAGCCCATCATCGAGAACTGTTAGAACCGTTCCGAACGGTTCTTGAATTACTAGTTCTGAAAGACCGAACGCCGAACTATCAGTTCTCAGAATTTGCAGTTCCAGAACTGCATGGTCCGAACAGTCTTTTTCTTAAATGACATGCGCACTAGTTCTAGAACCGTTCAGAACTGCAGGTTCGAACAAACCTAATATTTCTTTCTACCACAGTCTAGACTAGACCAATTCAGCTAAACATAGAATACAGAATTTGATTTTAGTACACAGGTGGTGCAATAGTGTGTAGGCGGAGCTTAGTATGAAAACTAATAACGCTGTAGCAATGAGACTTTACGTACGTATATAGTATGCGATTGTGCATTTTCTAATTTTATTTACAAATATACAGGGTGTTCCAAAATTTCGCAACCACCTTCAACTTTTTTATTTTAAATAGTAAATTATCTTTGCAATGATATATGGATATGTGCACTTCAGACTGTTAGTTTCTAAGTAGTAACGATGGAATGAAGGCCAGGTAATAAATGCAGAGGCGAATCGACCGAGGTTGTAGAAGATTTCGGTAGAATATATAGGTGTTAATAATTGGGGGCAAAAGATATGTAACATAAGGACGTATAAGTAAATTAGTACAATAATGTCAAATGCTGGATGATCTATCTTGTAAGCAAAAATTTAGAAAGCTCGCATTACGCGCAATCCCTTCGGGTGTTTCGGAGCTTTGTGTATAATATTTTGTGTGTTTTACCTGTATTTTTTTTTTATTTGAATAAAGACTATTAAATTTTTGTAAGTAATATTCTGAAGTAAGATACATATCTCCCACAGTTAATATTATAAAAGTGTGTGTATTTTGCAAATGTAGCTTTATGTTACTTTTTGTACTCACCGCCTGTAAACTGACATTTGGCGCATGTGTAGCTCGACTGGGAAATACGTTTTCCCGGTTGAGGCGACTGTAAAAATTGAAAAAAACACTGGCACTTTGGGACATTTAAAAAAAAATCTAACTTGGTAGTAATAAAATTTAGTCTATAAAATACTACTTCCCTCCAATATTTTTAACTAAAAGTTGGGGAAATAGGAGTAATAATTTAAAATTCTTCCAAAAAAATTGTGGCGCCATCTATTTGACGTCATTTTAAGCGACATCTTAAGCAAGATTCAAGCGCCATCTATTTGAACCACATCGACATTCATATTGGCAGTTCGGAATTGTTTGTATTTAAACCAAAAAACGCAATAAATGTACTATAAATTTATAAATATAAGAATAAATACCTCATGTTTGCCATGTGTAAGAATATAATAACTTAATTTTAGGGAAACGTGAGTAATAGTTACGTGCCTACATGAAATGCTTAAATTAATTAGGTAATCTATCTTAGGTTAGGTATGATACCAATGACATTAATCAATAATATTTTTTTAATTTAATGTTCGTACAAAAAATATTGTACAAACCACTTGCGTGAAGACATCTTCCACGCATTCGCGCAATTAAAAGCACTCGCTTCCTGCGGTCGCTCGTGCTTACAATGTGCGCTCATGCGGGAAAATAGTCTTCCCGCACTTGGTTCGTAAATAACTATTTCGATTACCTTTAAAGCACATTGTTTCTTTATTAAATATTGTTTAATTATTCTTTAGAATACGTGTATGCATAATTACCCAAAGAAAATATATTCTCCAAACTCAAACGAGACTTGGATGAGACATATATCAACAAAGCTCTAATATTTTAGTAATAACTTTTTTGATTATATTAAATGAACTTTAGAGAAAATAAGTTAATTACAAAAAATATTAAGGTTTTCTTCACAAACTATGAAAATAAAAGTATTCATTTTGAGTAAGTAACTGCTTCATTTCAAAATTCGCCGCCATTTATATTAGTACCTACAAATTTCAAGAGATGAGTCTGATAGGGTTACAATATATACAATTTAGTTACCCATCTACTATGTGTGAGTTATCTATATTCCTAACCAACTAAAATTACCTACGAGGAAAGAATAGAACAGGAGAGATAATAAATTGGTGGGGGAATAGGTATTATGTAGACGGAAGTTACCACTATAAGGCAGGACAGTTATGGCAATATTGACCAATCAATATTTATAAAATGAGTATTTTGAATAACTTGTCATATATCCGGTATGTTTGATTATGTGTTCAGTGGCGTAATATTCATATTCTACGCATATTTTTTTTGAGTTTTCTTTAATACAGTTAGAATAAATGTTACTATATTAAAAAGAATAAAAGGATTGAAAAGATTATGCACTCACGATATTACTTTAATTATTATTGGACTAAGAACCTATTTTAAATGATTTTCGAGAACATACGAATAAGTGTACATATACCCTATACAAAATATTTATGCACGCATATGCATTGCGGCGGCCATATTGAGTTACCACTTTGGACAAATATTATTATTAAGGAGACTCTCTCCTGTTCTATTCTTTCCTCGTAGAAAATTACATATTTGTATAATACTATCGGGTGTTCAGGAAAATTGGTGTTGAACAAAAAATCGTATGTCCCAACTTAAGTCATATGATTTGTATTAAATATTAAATGTCAATTGTTGCCTGTCAATAATTGTCAGAATTTATTCTATATCAGACACGATATCAAATTTTCAAGGATTACTTTGATTTTGAATTTTTCTAAACTCCCAATATAATTTTTAGAGTAAAATCGTAGACGTAAAATCCTACTAGAGCTCACGCCTCCTTTATCCGAAAAATGCATAGATGAGTCAACCTTTATATAAACCGTCATTCTACCAACCTTGATTTCGGTCAAGGTTAGTAGAATATTGTTTTATGTACAGGTTGCCTCGTTCCCTATTTTTTAATACTTTATTGTGGGCGGAGCTTGTGACTATTGCGGCGACTTTAGTATATGGTGATCTAGTGAGGCGCCTTCTTTTTGTATGAAGATGCCTAGATAAGGGAACCGTTAGATAATCTAGCATTCTACGAATCTTGATTTCGATACCTATAACGGAACTCGCATTCTATCTTTTATTGGACTTATCTATAGCGAACATTAATTAAATTATTTTGGCCAGCTTGTGAGAATGGATGACCTACCCCGTTAAAAAGATCTGGAAAATAGATTGAAATCTAGAGAGAGAGTTGTGGAAGGCCGATAAACTCTGGAAAGAATTATTGAGGTAAGGCAAACGAAAACAACGAACAAAAATATCCCGATTTTTTAATAAATTTTATTCCAAAAGTAACATGCGTGTTTGTACACGGGATAAAAGGTGTTTTTTCTGAAGCAGTTTAATTTGGATATTGTGAATTTTATATCAAGTTTATGGAATAAGAAATAGGAATAACGTACATCTCATAACTTTTAGAAATGGCATTTGTATATATCGTTTTTAGTCATAAAATGGCTTTATAATGGTAAGAACTTAAATTAAATACTCAAGCAATTAAAATAGTTTTGTATGCACCTAGTAAAATAAAGGAAATTTG
Source organism: Amphimallon solstitiale (assembly GCA_963170755.1). NCBI lineage: Eukaryota > Metazoa > Arthropoda > Insecta > Coleoptera > Scarabaeidae > Amphimallon > Amphimallon solstitiale. Next base: position 45,817,747 of record OY720676.1, on the reverse strand, counting down.
CGATGTGTCTATTTTAATTGCCATACGCATTGTTATTATTTATATTATAATACTATTCAATACAGATGTTGTTAACTAAAGTTAATTATATCTAATTATCGTTTATATTGTATGTATAAATAAATTGATTACATTCTTTAATTCAAGAATATCATCGTTTTAGATTAGTATGTTTATTAATAATTGGGTATATAGTTAATAACTCTTTAAAAATGAAACAAATTGCATACTATAGTATTAGAATATACCTATATATTTGAAAGTGAAACTTCTTACTAACGATATACCACACAATATAAGAGGTTATATAATTTATAAACTAATAAACGCTATACCATAATTGGTTAAATACGAACTTTGAATAGGCTAATACCGATAGGGAAACAATACAACAACGGAGTTTCCAATTCGTAGGCACTGAAGCGATTTGTGCATTCTATACTCTGGGTTGATGTATAACAAAGGGACGTTATTTAACACATTCATAATCAATTGAAATAACATTATTATTCAAGACACGTGAATATCCTATATATTGATACTTATTATACATAAATATTTCGAATATCTATATAACTAGTGTGATCGAGAAACGTGAAAAGAGATATGCACATCTCAATATGTTGAGTAAAACAGGAACCACCGAGAAAGATGCAATAATTTGTTGAGTATGCGTATTTTATCCAAATGCAGGCATTTATAATTTTTTTTTTCCTTTTAATTGTCAGCAAATTAAAATTCCATTACATAGGTTGAAAACATATTGATGATGACTTCGTCACTTTTCAATATAACCTTCGTCGATTTCCATGGTTTTGATCCATCTTTTAATAAGGGCATGTATCCCAGTGGAATAAAAAGCACAGTGGTACTTCCTAAGCCATTGACGTACAGATGTTTTCACGGCCTCCTCATCTTTAAAGTGAATCCCACGATGAGCTTCTTTTAGCGGCCCAAATAGATGGAAATCTGATGGTGCCAACTCAGGGCTGTATGGAGGATGAGGCAAGACTTTCTATCCAATTTTCACAATCTCTTCAGTGGTGTGAGGACTGGTGTGAGGTCTTGCATTGTCATGCGTTGGGTGAGCTCGCTGAAGACGTGTTTTAAGCTTTTTGAGAGTTGTGACGTATTGAACAGAATTTATTGTGCATCCCTGCTCCAAAAAATCAACCATAATCACACCCTCTGTATCCCAGAACACTGTCGCCATAACTTTCCCTGCCGATTGCACAACTTGAACTTCTTCGCCCTCGATGAATTTGTGTGATGCCATTCCATTGACTGTCTCTTTGATTCAGGTTCAAAGAAGTGAACCCATGTGCTCCGCACTCGTAGTATTTAAATGCAATCATGAAAGACATTCGTGTAACCACCACAAAAATAATCGACATAATTTTGACTACTCATGGTATTATAAATGACTATATATTCTGAATTTCAAAGTATGCATACAGTTTTCTGTTTATAATGTGAACTATACCGCATAGATGTCGCTGATTCCGTTGGTGTTGTGTGAATATGGTTTGCTCCTCCCATTATTTACGTCACTCCGTCGTTCAAAAAAATAGACTATAGTAGACTTGATCAACAACTTCAAACAATTATGACTGGAAAATTACAACTACACAAATATCATTAATCATAAGTGAATTATGACTTATTATTATCAGAATTATCAGAATAAATAGCATATCAATAATTACAGTTAAAATGATCAATTTGATTACGTATGTCAGTTATTGCATTTCTTAATTGCTCGTTAAATAAAAATATCTGATTATTATTTTGTATAATTTACTTTCTTTCTAAGTTTTACAATAGTGTAATCAAAAAAAAATAAACCGTGACGAGCCGAATTGATGTTGCTCGTGGACCGATGTTGGTCCGTCCGCAGGTCATAGTTTGCAGATTCCTGATTTAGATCAGTCTGTAATATTCATCTTAGAAACAAATATACGTAAACCAATATAAGTGTATAATTATGATCAGCATTATAAAAGAAACTTCTTGTATGTAATAAAACAATATTTTTAGTAAAATTCGACCTCTATGTATTTTTCCATAACATTGGAAATTTTCGCAAAAAGACATTGACCTATCATAACTAAATGAGTTCAATATAAACACAAATAAGAAACAGGGAAAAATCCTCACTTACGTATAGATTGGTAATATACTTTTATTTAACCTTGCAAACTAAATACAGGCTATTCAATTAATTTAAAATTGCATTTTGCAATCACAATTCTTAATTAATTCTCGTTAGCCTACGCAATATTAATAACGCAAAATCATCAATTAAATTAAATTATTAATTTATTTATTGATTCTATCTAAAATTAATTAGGTGATGAGTACATCATCATAACTATTTTAATTATTAAAATACTCAATTCAACCAAATAAAGGCAAATTATAAATTCCGCAATTTACTACTGTGGTATAACACGTATTTAGGTTGTAAAACTGGAACCGCGTCAGATTAGATGTAGATGCCAAAATTTTGTTGACCATTTCATGGGACAACGGGCTGCAGCCTTGGGGAGGGGGGTGGGGCTTTCCTGATCGGCGTATGCCACATAATGGTCAAATTCCTGACAAAAAATCTCAAAACTTAAAGCATTTACAAAAATTGACACTACATGAACGAAATAATAAATATTTCTTCTAGTGATTCACGGTTTAAATTTGTAATTATATTAAAAAAAATAGTAAAAATACGACACTGTAAATCTTACTGTGCTTATAAAGTATTTTTTAAACAATAAACTCTAGAAATTTTTATTCTGAACACGACAATGAAATTACTGTATTTTCAAAGTAATCCTGCTCTTCAAAAACTTACTTTGAACTAGTGATGAGCGATACGGTGATTTTCTGATATCGTCGTGATCAGTGACTGCTACTTTTCAATCACGGTGATTTTAAAAGGTGACCGTTATCACGTTATTGTAGTACAAATCCCGATCTTGCGATACGATGTTCACTTCCACTCTTAATCACGGCATAATTCAATTTAGTCAGCAGTGATGTTACAACTACATATGTTTAAATTTATATACAAGAAGAATGAGCTGGTTTACCTTTCATAATTATACTGTTTTGAAAAAAAAGACAGTAGTTGAGAAATTTGTGGTTAATTAAATAAACGTATTGAAAATTAAAAAAAATCAGTATACAGGGTGAGTTTTTTTTCATTATTTGTATGGGGATCTCGAAAACCATAAGAGATACGCATTAGGTTAAATGGAGAAAGATTTGCATCTTTATAAGCCCGATACAGATACGTTTTCGTCAATTTAAGAAAATGCATGGTTTACTAGATATTTGCAAAAAATAGAAATTCTCCAAAACCTTTTCAGTGCTATAACACTTCTATTCTTAAAGTTAGAAAAAAACTTTTTGAATATTGTTTTTAAGAAATTCAATTTCAAACATCGACAACTTCTTAAATTTTTAATTTTGCTTAGCATTTTTGAGTTAGCAAGCAAAGTATACTTTTTTTAAATGGAAACTATAGTTGGCTATGACATATTCTAGTAGTGCATTTTTTTCTGCTTGCAATGATGTAATGGTGGTAGCACTTATTTTAATAAATAACTGCACAATATACTATTATTATGTTTAACAAAAATCATGTCTTGCCATGGAAAAGAAAAGAAACTTATAATATACAATGTAATACAAGAAACAATAAAAACGCTAAACGAATTAATTATTAACAACACATAACACGCTAAATTTACATTAAGTGTTCGAAATGCCCACCATTATTATCGACGCACATACGGCACCTTTTCAACACTGAGTTAAGAGCCTCTTAATTTTGCGCCCATCGAACTATCAAATACATTAATAACAGCTTCCAATAGCTCCTCTTGGATTGCATATGATCGCACATATACGAGATCTTTTATTGCTCCAAAGACGAAGAAATCTAACGGTGAAAGATCTGGGGAACGTGTAGGCCATAAAACAGGACCATTTCTGCCGATCCACGAGTTTGGAAATAATTCATCTAAATATCTTTTCACCTGTGCCTGATAGTGAGGCGGGGCACCGTCGTGTTTAAACCACCGTAAGTTTGTACGGGTCCGTAAATTTAATTCATCTAGGATATTGTCGAAATCTTCCCTAAGAAATTGCAAATATCGATTTCCGGTTAAAGTTTCATTAAAAATAAATTACCAAACAAGTTGCGAACCAATAACACCACACCATAAATTGAAGCCAAACCTAATCTGGGGTCGCCTTTCTTCTAAACGGTGAGGATTTATTTGCGTTCACAGGTGTTCATTATGGCGATTGAACATGCCGCAGTTGGTAAAACGTGTTTCGCAGGTCCATAAGATCTGCATCGGAAAGTTATTATTTTCATGGCACATATTTACGAACCAAGCACAAAAATGTAATCGTCTTTCATCGTCTCCAGGGTGTAGAGTTTGACAAACTATTTTTTTATAAGGATGGTACTTATGTTTTGATAAAATTCTTACTACTGTGCGTTGTGAGGTAGCAGCGCCTTGTGAAATTTGCCGCGTTGATGTTGATGGATTCTAAGTAACAGCAGTTAAAACATTTATCTGCGTCACCAATATTACCCTTATTTCTAGGTTTAACAAAACTTCCATACTCTTTTAAATTATTGTATAAATTCTTGAAGGTGTTTAACGATGGTTGAGGGCGATCAAAATACAATAAAAAATAGCGTTCGGCGGCTTCTTTACTATTTTTGTTACAACTAATGTAACATTCAATCATATCATGTTTCTCAAGATTTGTGTACACCATAACTAACTTTGTAAAGCAACTAAATCACTAACAAAACCAACTATAGTCACCCTAATGACGAATTGTCAATGATGAAGTAAACATAATGCTTCAATTATTATATCGCGTTTTCCATGGCAAGACATGATTTTTGTTAAACATAATAATAGTGTATTGTGCTGTTATTTATTAAAATAAGTTCTACAACCCTTACATCATTGGAAACAGAAAAAAATGCACTATTAGAATATGTCATGGCCAACTATGGTTTCCATTTAAAAAAATTAGACTTTGCTTGTTAACTCAAAAATGCTAAGCAAAATTAAAAATTTAAGAAGATGTCGTTGTTTGAAATTGAATTTCTTAAAAACAATATTCTAAAAAAATTTTTCTACCTTTAAGAATAGAAGAGTTACAGCACTTAAAAGGTTTTGGAGAATTTCTATTTTTTTCAAATATCTAGTAAACCATGCATTTTCTTAAATTGACAAAAACGTATCTGGATGAGGCTTATAAAGATGCAAATCTTTCTCCATTTAACCTAATGCGTATCTCTTATGGTTTTCGAGATCCCCATACAAATAATGAAAAAAAACTCAGCCTGTATAATTTACTAAAAATAAAAAATAGATCTATTCACAATTCACAAATATTTGTAATTCGCATTTAAAAATAAAATCATTTTCGCTTTTGCATCACTTAATTCTATTTCTACATTCAGTCAAGACTTAACCAGCTTTAGAAAAGAGCTTTTCACACGGCACTGATGAGGCTAAGGTAGAGTATTATGCGCAACTAAGGCAAGATTTGGGTAATTGTATTTATAATTCTGCCACCACTCTACAGGGCAATCCAAATTAAGTGTTCACCATTGGTAACTTTATTATTATTAAAGATACAAGATTGTTTAAATTAGCAAACTTGTAGTACTTTTAACGCTCTTTAAGATGGAAGAATAAAAAAAACAAATGAGCGACGCGTTTTCGTGTTTTGACGAAAAATATTTTTTTTTCAAATGGAAATCCCTGTATATAAATCATTTTCTGCTAGAACTTTAATTTTTAAACAAAAAATCTTATAAGAAATTTTTTACTGGGATTAAAAATACTTGAGTTATAATGAATACACAAAAACAGCTAAGTCAAGTGCATTTCTATGTATCTATGAAAACGACGATAAGTCTTTCTACCAAACGTCAAATATTAGTACAGTTTTACTAGTTTTTCACTCATAAGTTTCATTGTGCTAGTTATTAATTTGACAAAAAAATGATTTTTACCCATTCAGAAAAGTGTGATATGTTAGAATCTTATTTAGTGTGCAGAAAATCCTCTAGGAGGGCAAAAGAACACTACGCTGAATTATATCCACTCCGAACACAACCACATGAGCAATATTTTGTGAGACTTTACCGAAAATTTAGAAGCAATGAGAGTGTTTTTGCCAAACCAAGGACAAAAAGGACTTTTATAAAAAGCGAGGCCACGGAAATTGCAGTTATCGCATATTTTGAGGCCAACCGTGTCAATGAATCTGATTTGAGTCACGGTACTGTGCATAGGATTCTGAAGAAACACAAATTCATTCCTTATAAGTACAAACCAGTTCAGGTTTTTTTGCCAGGGGATCCAGAGAGAAGAATGTTTTTTTGCCACTGGTATCTTAACTTTTGTCGCCAAAATGTAAACAACTTTCGTTATATTTGATGGACCGATGAATCGAATTTCTCAAATTCTGGAATGTACAATAAAACAAATCATCATTACTGGTCAAAGGAAAATCTTCTTTTAGTAAATCCAAGACGTCCACAAGTCCGTTTCAGTTTTAATGTTTGGTGCGGTTTAATCGGTTCATGGATTGTTGGTCCTTTCTTTTATGAGGGCACTCTAACTGGTGAAGGGTACATAGAATTTTTGACTGAAATTTTGAATAATTTCTTAGACGATCTGGATCTCATAAGTAGACAGAATCTGCATTTTCAGCAGGATGGCGCACCTGCGCACAACTACAGAGGTACTCATCAACTTCTAAATACTATTTTTAACACTTCATGGATAGTAACAAATGGTCCTATTCAGTGGCCTCCCCGATCGCCAGATTTGGCGCCGCTTGATTTTTTTTATGGGGTTATTTAAAGAACCAGATTTATAAGCAAAGGTGCGAAAACGTAAACGCCCTAAAGATTGCAGTTAGTGAAAAGATAAACCAAATAGATGGTAGGACCATACTGAAGGCATTTCGAGAAGTTCGGAAGCGTGTACAAAAATGTATTGAACTACAAGGTGGTATTTTTGAACATCCTCTATAAAAAAATCAGTGATTTTTATTTTCTTTTAATGATAAGTTTATGTATAAAATAAAGTTTATAAAACTAATTTAGCTGTTTTCGTTTATTAATTATAACTCAAGTATTTTTAATCCCAGTAAAAAATTTCTTATAAGATTTTTTGTTTAAAAATTAAAGTTCTAGCAGAAAATGATACAGGGGTTTCCATTTGAAAAAAAAATATTTTTCGGCAAAACTCGAAAACGCGTTGCTCATTTGTTTTTTTTATTCTTCCATCTTAAAGAGCGTTAAAAGTACTACAAGTTTGCTAATTTAAACAATCTTGTATCTTTAATAATAACAAAGTTACCAATGGTGAACACTTAATTTGGATTGCCCTGTATACAATTTCTACTTCTTGGTATAATTTCATCTTCAAGATATCTTTGAATTACTATGATTGCCCAAGAAGTAGAATTTCCCTTAGGCTTTTTGGTAGACACTGTAGACACGCTTTTATCAAAAGAACCAATGAAGTGATAAATGTAGCTTCTTGCTTTCTAAATAGTTATACGTATTTCGTAATGCAAGCTACATCCGATGAAATCACCGGTCACCGTGAATCCGAATAGTTCTCAATTAATTGAATTATAATATGAAAAAAAATTAAAAAAGAGATAGTTAAGACTTGAAGGTTAGGACAAGTTACATAAAATTTATAAACAACTGCTTTTACCTGACCCTGCTATATAGCGATATACAAAAAAAGTATAAACATTACACACTCACTTGCAATATACATACATACATACATATATATATATACAGGGTTGCTCATTAATGCGTCAAAGTCCAATGTAGGCAACATATGTGTTGTTTGCCACATATTATTATTACGGTTTTTAGTTAAGTCAATATGCAGTTTGAAAGCAATGAACTTGTTCACATGATTTTCATTTTCATTATGGGATCTGCCAGTGGCGGCTCTTTAATGAGAGCAAGTGAGCAATTGCACCCTCTGGAATTTTGAAACAAAACAAACCAAGCGGCGACTAACTGTGAAAGTATTTATTTATTTCGAATTCATAGTTATTCAACAGGAACGTGGCGTGTGCGGCTAGCGTAACAACCTACATGCACCGATCGTCCTCACAGATATAATGACTACTAACAGCAGATGTAAAGACGAGAAACTATTCGAATGTTTACCCCTTCCACCGAGAGAAACATACCGATGAGCAAAGCCCACCCGTTGCTACGTTAAGTCATTAACATAACATTGAAGGTGGGGAGAACTGTATTTTGTTCTACTTCCATATCGTATAATACATAGCCTGTGAGCAAGATCCCCGGTCTGCTCACCGCTGTTGTAAGATGAATATCGTCTCTGCGTTACATAATAACACGTTTTCGCGGTTAACGTATGATAAAAAAATCGCAATAAAAAATCTTAAACGGCCGATGCCTCAATTATGTTTAGAAAATAAACAATCTGTTAAAGGTGAAGACGTTATAAGAAAATTCAAAATGAATATTTATCAGAAAAATGACTGGATTTGTGGGTGTGAAATTAAAAATACTTTGTTTTGTTTTCCGTGTCTTTTGTTTGGTGGTGAACCGTCTTGATCAAAGAACGGAATAAAAGACTTAATTCATCTTAGTGCTAAAATTACGAAACATGAACATTCCGAAGGGCATTTGAAAAATATATTTAGTATAAGAATGTTAGGAAAAAATAACATTCAGAATGTTTTAGATTCATCATATAGAAAAGCAGTTCAACAACACAATGAACAGGTAACAAAAAATAGGCATGTGTTAAATTTAATAATAAATTGCTTTAGATTTTGTGGCGCGTTTGAACTGGCACTTCGGGGTCATGATGAACGGCAAACGTCGAATACCAAGGGCATTTTTCGGGAATTGATAAATTTTACGGCAGAATTGGATAAATCGCTCAAAGATCACATCGAAGCAGCACCGGTTTTTAAGGGATTATCAAAAACGATACAGAATGAGTTGCTTGATGCAATGTTGAACGTGTATCATAACCAATTTCCAGTGAAATTAAAGCAACCGACTTCATATCTGTGATAGCTGATGAAACCACAGATGTGTCCAATCAGTTTCAGTTGGTGGTTATTTTAAGATATATTGTGAACGCGAGACCGGTCGAAAGATTTTGCAAATTTCTTCTGCCTAGTGGACATGATGCTCATTCTTTATCTGCCTCCATCCTTAACGAAATTAGTTTGCTTGTTGATGACCCAGAAAAACTGATTGCACAGAGCTATGATGGGGCAGCAGTCATGACTGGTGCTATTAACGGCGTGCAAAGACATGTCCAAGACCAGTATCCAAGGGCCAATTTTGTACCTACATTGTTACGCACATCAGACAAATCTTATTATGTCACATGCTACATCGAGCAGTAGTAATTGCAGAATTTTTTTGCCAATCTGACGGGATTATGTACTTTTTTCTCCACTTCACCACAACGAGCTGCAAGATTGGAATAATTCCTTCAGAGAAAAAGCTTACCTCGTTCTTCAAAAATAAGATGGAACTTCAATTCTAGGACAGTGAATACAATATATGAGCACCGAGAAGAAATAATTGAAGCTCTAGAACAAATCGAGGAAGAAGTTAGTTTACAAACTACCATTCATCAAGCTGGTGCCAATTTGCGAATTTCAGAGGAAGAAAATTTTATCTATTGGTTAACCTTCTTTCATAAAATTATGCCACATGTGGACATATTGTTTAATCAATTACAAAATGTCAATACAGATGCATTAAAAATCAAGAATAATTTAGATAATTTTGAACGCGCTATTGGAAAAATTCGAACCGAAATCGCTGACACAGATAATCAGTTGGTTAAACAAAATGACTCAGAACTGACTCCTTGACCATCAACGCGACGAAGAGTAACTGATGAAAGACGGAGGGAAACTATTGAAGTGTGCGATATTATTTTGCTTGAAATAAAAACTAGATTTCGGTATACAGGGCACTTAATATTAGAAAACTTAATTTCTTTTAAACAGTTCTCCTCTTTTCAAAAAAAATTTCCGGAGGATTGCCTTAAAGAAGCAGTACAATTTTATCCATGCCTCAATGAAAGCAGACTACGAACTGAATCAAGTGTTCCATATTCTAGAGAAGAATTTAGGCAAAATATAGAAGTCAGTGCTGTAGGTCTGCTAGGCCTTCCGCTGGATGGATTAAGCGACACCTTTAATGAAGTTGTTAAGTTTTTAAAAATTGTCATTACAATCCCAATGACAACGTCTGAAGCGGAAAGCCAGTTTTCACGGCTGAAGAGAATAAAAACTTTCCTGAGAAATACAATGAAAGAAGACAGATTAAATGCCCTTATTATGTTATCTTGTGAAAAAGAATTTATAAATGATTTCCCAAATGTTAATGAAAAAGTGATAGAACTGTTCTGCAAGTCAAAGACACGCAAAATGGACTTCCTTTATCGTCAGATGTAATCAAACTGTAGTGTTATATTTACTATTCCCTCAAAACAAACTGTACAGGGTGTTTCATCGGTTGGGGTATCGCGAATTAAAGTGCCTAAATATAAAAATATCGACTTCAAATTTTAACCACTTATAGAGCTTTTAAACCGCTACCAGCAGGTTAGGTTGTTTTTGATAATATTATTTTAATTAATGCGTAAATTAAAAAAAAACGTATTATCAAAAATTAAAAGTGCTCAAAAAATGTTCAAATTTGAATGGTGATACGTGGAAATATCACCCATATTAACTTCACAATCAGAATTTTTATAAACGAAACCGTTTGTCAAATAAAGTCAATATTAAATAATGTCGTTTTTCTTACGACAGATTTATGGTACTTAACTTTCTAATTGTGCTGTCCGCAAACAGGTAGTCCTTTTAAATTTATGACGGATAATAAATAAAAATTTATTATAAACTCAACACACAACACTGTAATAAAAAACCCATAAATTCTTCAACGTCCGCAAACAGGTAGTCCTTTTAAATTTATGACGGATAATAAACAAAAATTTATTATAAACTCAACACACAACACTGTAATAAAAAGCCCATAAATTCTTCAACGTCTTGCCTTTAATTTTGAAATTATTGTAAAATATTCAATAATTGATTAAGTTTTAATTTTTTTTTCAATTGCATAGTTGATTTTATAGACATATCTTTTTAACACCTGAATTTCAATAAAATCTGAGTACTTTTGATTTTTTGAACGAAGGTTTTTTTTTATTTACGCATTAAATATAATAATATTATCAAAAACAACCTAACCTACTGGTAGCGGTTTAAAAGTTCTATAAGTGGTTAAAATTTGAAGTCGACATTTTTATATTTAGGCACTTTAATTCGCGATACCCCAACCGATGAAACACCCTGTACAATGAACAGTACCTGTCTGGAACAGTATGTCGGTGCAACTTATAAAGATTCGGTAAGCGTTCTTGTATTATACTTTTTAATTTTGAAATTATGCACTCTCTATGTGAACCACCCCGAACCGCCACTGGGATCTGCCCAAAAGAATTGTCTATTAACCAAGCGAATTTATGCGCAAAGATATCCTGACAGAAGACAACCTTCAGTTACAAGACTTAAGGAAAGATTCATTAGAACAGTAAATGTGAGTTATGAAAAGCTTGAAAGGACAAAGAGGATAAGGCACGAGAATAAGTTGAAAGTCTTGTTATCAGAAAAAAAAAAAAATATCATCACTACAGTATTTCCTTTCATCAAGAACTGTTGGGGCCTGATTTAGAGACTAGAAGGGCGTTGTGCGACTGGGGATTAGAAATTGAAAGGATAGTACCTAACTTCTTCCAAAAGGTATTATTTACTGACGAATCGACCTTTACTCAGAGTGGTAGCCCAAACCGTCATAATCTTCATCATTATGTAATAGACAACCCAAGAATATTAAGAGCTATTGATAAGCAGAGACAATGGACTATATATGTTTGGGCTGGTATTATGGGCAACTTTATAATTAGACCACATTTCTTTCACGGACATTTAAATGGTGCGCAATATTTGAATTTCTTGCAATATGACTTGCCTCAGCTCAGCTTCTGCAAAACGTTCCTTCAGTTCTAAGAGAAAATATGTGGCTTCAGCACGACGGTGCTCCAGCACATTTTGCTCTAAATGTCTGACACTATTTGAATCAAGAATTCGAAGGTCGATGGATCGGCCGCGGTGGTCCCATTAGTTGGCCACCTAGATCGCCAGATTTGATCAAACTTGATTTTTTTCTATGGGGGTACATAATAGTTATTTATGTAACAAGTCAGTAAAGTGATACTTTATCGAACGAGTCTGATTTACGAGCCAAGCGAGTGAAGCGAGCGCGGCGAGTAACAGACGAGTTCGGTAAAGGTACTTTACTGACGTGGTGCATACAAAATTTTATCGCCAACCGTGAAAATTGTTAATTTAAGAAATAAAGATATAATAACTTATGACAGTTTATGGCAGTGACAAACAATTTATTTTTAAAGTCATCAGTCATGGCTATGCTGACAGATATTAGCGGCAGGTAAAGTACTTTATTGTACAGTACGATAAAGTGTTTCTTTACCTCCGTAAAACGCTATAAAAAATATTGTATACCAGACACCTCCAACTACAGCAGACGATATGAGGCAACGTATAAATACGTGCTTTTGAAAGAGTTTCCATTGAGAAGTTGCAACACGTAAATAGGTCCTTTCTGTCAAGGCTGCAAATGTGTTCTATTCAAAATGAGGGTCACTTTGAAAATTTATTATAAATATTGCTTCTAGTAAAATTACAGTTTGATACTTTTAGTGGTTTACTTGTTTTTGTTTGTCAAATCGTTTACCCAGTACACTAAATCGAACCGAAAACAAATAATTTAGCGGTTTGTAATGAAAAATTAAAAATAACTCCGAAATTATTGGGTGTGGGTATAGGACATTATTAACAAAAATTAAGCGCAATTAACGAATCAGTCCAAAAATTTAATAATATACCGGGTGTTCCATTTGAAAAAAATCAGTAAACGCTCTTTGACGATAGCCAAATTGATTGCATCGTAACAAACAGCCTGTATAATAAAACGAATGTTTGATTATTTTGTAGGTTCAACACATCCCTTGGCTGCATACTTACTAAATAAGATTGTCTTAGATAATCGTAATACTACCGCATAGAATTATTATGGTAAACATTGTCGCGACCATTTCTTTTATAATTTTCATTAATAACTCATCAATGCGTCATCCAAAACCAAAACCGCAGACATCGATGAAAACACAAATTAAAGTAGATAAGGAAAAAGAGACAGGTTGTTTCATTAAAAAAAAAATTCGAATGTGTGCCATTTTAACGCATCACCCTGTATAATTCAAATTATTTTCAAAATGTATGTTTTTTGTTACTGTGCCACTTTTTATAAAAGAAATTTCTTCAGTAGTACTATTTAATAACGTCTATATTGGACTTTGACGCACTAATGAGCAACCCTGTATATATCATATACTAGCGACAGCTACGAAATTTTATGTTATTTATGCTCACAGTTCTGTAGAACTAGGAACTAGAAATTAGTACTAAAATCTATTTCATTGCAAAATATATTTGTATGAATTAACATAAAATACATAAAAATTGTAAGATTTATAACATTCCACAATATCTTATAAACAAGGAATATTGTTTGAGGCAGTTCTTGCAGTCATCTTGCCATTCACAACACTACACTATTTGGTTCCACGATGTAGGTAAATGTTCGGAAAAATTCCCATTACACACTTAGCTTGGCAAAATCTGACACGATTTTAACTTCTAATGAGGTAGATCGGCCTCTGGAAATACTCGAACTCTGGTGTTAATTGAGCGATTTCAATTTTTAAATACCTAACGTTGTAATACAATTATCAATTATTATTATTATTAATTACCTAATAGATGCCAAAAATTCTGGGATATGTGGATACTAAACTATCTAATTCATTATTATATACTGTCTTACTCATGTCTCACATATATTGTATATCTGCCTGCATATTCTATTGAATGTAATGATATTTTTTCATTCGTTTGTGTGAAGCTTAATTATTTTTCCATATTGAACAGGCCACATTTATTAACTGTCATGGAGTTTGTTGATTTATGAACTAGTTCTGCTCTTTTTATGATTTACAACCTTTAATTAAAATTTGTAATATATCCAAGTGATAAAAACACAGACTCAAAATAGGATGATTTGTAGCACATGCGCAGTTTTAACTGGGTCACAGAAGAGCGGCATAGCACTATGTTTTCTATTTCACTATTCTAGCGCAAAATTTTCCTTAACTACATCCCATATAGTACTTACGAAGATGTTTAATAGGGCAGGTAGTGATGTATACTATACTTGTAATTACAATAGAAAACATGGAGATAGGGTTGTATCACTTGCATGAAAAGCTTAATAATTTATACATATGTAATTTTTCAAAAACAAGTGTTTTATAAAATACAAAAACAACAGCACTGTATAATCTTTTGGAGTTAGAGATTTGTAAGACTGAAAAAAGCAAAAAGGTATATATATCGCAATTTTATAATAAATGACTACTATTACTATTTAATCTAGAATCAAGATTTATTTATGGCTTGAAATAAGTGGAATTTATACTAAATAATTGTTCTAGAAAAATATTGGGACAGATTGGTTATAATTGTAGTTTTTAGTAATTTGCTTATGTCAGATGTTAATTTATATGGAAATTCTAGTAAGTGACGCTTAGTAATTCACTTTAACTTTCGCGTTACTAATTAACAATAATTATTTTACCGCATTAACATTCATATTATTAATGTACTCACAAAGCAGAGCATTTTATCCATACCTCAATTACACTTTAAATTTATAATTACACAGATCATGATTGCGTACTTCTAAATACCACAGTACATAAATAAACTTATTACTTATTACTTATTACTTACATTGTATATTGAAAATGTAATTTAAACACTTGAAAAAAATAAGCTGTAATACTAATTTTCCTGAGTGCCTGCATAATTGCTTGTATAATTAAAAACTACGTTTAGTGTGACTATAGTAACTGTATATTGCATGGAATACGAGCCCTAACAACTTAATGTTCGGACGATACCAATTTTAATATTATATATTCGTTTTTATTTCTGATATGATAATATGAGGGGCACCTTTTATATTTTTACAATCGACCACAAATGTGAACACTATATTCTTAAAGGCTGATATTTGTTAATGAAGGATCCGCGATAGCTTTGAAATCGAGTCAGTAGCTTGTTAACAGTGACAGTTTTAAGACAGTGAGTTTGTGAAATAATGGAGATTACTCGTGAAGGTTTTCGTTGGATGATTTTTTACGATTTTAAAACGGGCCTAACTCCACAAGAATTCATTATATCGCTTCAGTTAACTTTTGGTATTGAAGC
Source organism: Amphimallon solstitiale (assembly GCA_963170755.1). Lineage (NCBI taxonomy): Eukaryota > Metazoa > Arthropoda > Insecta > Coleoptera > Scarabaeidae > Amphimallon > Amphimallon solstitiale. The sequence continues at coordinate 45,802,240 of OY720676.1, read as the reverse complement.
TCCATCAGAGAAAAAAGTTTACAATTGGCTTGCAGAATTTCGTCATGATCGTGCCTCAGTGAGTGATGAATCACGTGAAGGTCGACCAAAATCTGTTGTGATTCCAAAAAAACATCGATGCTGTGCGGAAAATGATAGAACACGATCGACATGTGACTTATAGTAGGATAGAGGCATCTCTTGGCATATCGCAGACTGCAGTACATCCGTAATCCGTATACAACATCGTAACAGGTGACGAAACATGGATATATGCGTATCAGCCGGAATCCAAGCAACAGTCTACTGTATGGGTGTTCCAAGATGAATCGAAACCCACAAAAGTTGTTCGTGCAAGGAGCACTTGCAAGAAAATGATCGCATGTTTCCTCGGCTGTACAGGACACATCGCAACAATTCTGTTAGAGGATCGAAAAACTGTTAACGCTGAATGGTATACAGTAATTTGTTTGCCAAAAGTTATAGACGAAATCAGGAAGAACAACCGAAAACGTCGCATTACTCTTCATCACGACAATGTGATTTCCCATTCAGCACGTCTAGCAATTGACTATTTGAAGAAGAAAAGTGTTGAAATTTCCCATATTCACCTGACTTGTCGCCCAATGATATCTTGTTCCCAACTGTGAAACAAAAAATGCGTGGACAGCGATTTTCAACACCTCAAGAAGCAGTCAAAGTCTTTGAAAATCTTATTTCTGACATACAACCTTCAGAGTGGAAAAAAAGTTTTAAGAACTGGTTCGTAAGCATGCAAAAGTGTATAGACCATAAAGACGAATATTTTGAAAAGCAATAAAATAGTTTGTTCCCAAAAATTTTGCTTTCTTCCCAGATTTTGTAAAAATATAAAAGGTGCCCTTCGTATATAACTCATCGCTTTTAAAAAGCATAATTTTTAAAATGAAAAAAATGAAAATACTCGTAAATGACAATGACAACTTAATGTTCGGCCGACTTTATTTTTATTAAAGTGGTAACAATGCTTATGACAGATTTGGGATTTATCACTCTCGAAAGCTTTGATTTATGATTGTACTCAATTTGTGCTACTGAAAATTGATCGTTGTAAAGCAAGCAAAAAAATTCGTAAAATTGTGCTGACGCAGTACAATGAAGGGAAAAACATGAGTGCAACTGGAAAAAATTTGAATTTGGCGAAATCCACTGTAGGAGACATTATTAAATGTTATGGAGAAACCCCGTTTTGAGAAAAGTTTTGGAGAGAGTAATACTCACAAGAATGGAATCAGACTTGGAGATTCATTCTGTAATTTCAGATGAGCAATTTGGTTTCTGATATTATCAGTACACCATTTATCAACTTCACAGAGTGGTGGATCATATTACTGACCAATTCAACTTCAGACACTGTACGGGTGCCATTTTCTAGATGTTGCCAAGGCAGCAGGAGCACTTGATTTACTCTTTCTTGGTTGACAGAGATTCTTACGTCAGGGTAGGTCAAGTGTTATCGACTAGAAGAGGCATTTATGCCGGAGTACCTCAAGGAGTCTTGCTGTCTCCAACCTTGTATACCATATTAACCCATGATATGCCAAATACACCTAACACCCATTTGGCTCTCTTAGCTCCAAAGTGCTTTAGCTTGCAGTAAGAAGCATCCAAAAAGCTGCGGATCAGATGGAGAATTCGTTGTCCACTTGGAGAGTGGAAGTAAATCCGAGGAAAAGCGCAGCGGTAATGTTTAAGAGGCCGGCACCTCAAAAGGATTTGAATGAAATTGAAATGTATGGATCGCCCATTACCTGGCGAAACTCGATAACATATTTGGGTGTGACTTTGTACAGGAAATTTATCTGGAAGGAGCACATAAGGTAAATTTGTAGTAGAGTGTCTGCATTTATAGTTCAGCTGTATCCATTTTTACATAGATCGAGTAAACTAAACCTCCATTTAAAAACTTTACTTTATAAAGTAGCAATTCGTCCCCGTATGACTTATGCTGATCCAGTCTGGGGACATACTGCAAACTGTCACCTTCAACGTCTCCAGTATCTCCAAAACAAAGTCCTCCGCCTTATGGTGGGAGCTTCCTGGTTCGTCAGAAACTCCACCCGCCACGGTGACTTAAACATACCCCTCATTGTTGACTATATACTAAATCTAGCAGACAAATATTTCAAATCTTTACATCTGCATGAAAACCCGGCTATTAGCAACATCAATATCAATATCTTCGCGGGTTTACACAGAAAACAGCAGCATCTCCTGTTGCGCCAACTTCCCCTATATTTTTTCTGTTCACTCTGATGAACCACCTTTTCTGGGAGTTGTAACTCTACCAGTCCGGTCGCTTAAAAAAAAAGACAACCTCCTTTCCTTGTTGTTTTTGATGGACCAACTAATTCACTACTTTGATCATTTACGGAAAAGAACAGCAGGAGAAAGAACATAGGATCATTCCTTAATCCACGCTACAAAAGGAAAAAGAAGAAGTTACGGAGAAACAAATAGCTACGAAATTCGAGGTAAAAGTACTTGACAATACATAAAACCTACCGAAGAATCATTCTAAGAGTTTGCAGAAACTGGTGTGAGAATTTCGCAAGAATGTTGCGGGCAGTGGATTCACAAATTAGGACTTGGTTTTTATAAGGTATAATTAAAAAATACAAATATACGAGTATTAAACTATTTTAATATAGACGAAAGAGAAACCTCTTAATAAAATCCCAAATGAAAAATCGTTTAATCTGGGCCAAGTCTAAATTGCACCGGATGATTAGATGATTGGTCCAAAGTCATATTTACCGGCGAGTCCAAATTTGACGTTTCTGTAGGTGACAATAGGAAACGTATTATTCGGAATAAAACTGAAGCTTTTAATAAGGACTGTGAAATTTGCAAACGATGTGATGATTTGGTAGTGTATGTCTGGAAACGGTGTAGGAATGATGGAGATAGTATATGGAATTGCTAATGCCAATAAATATTAAAAAATTCTGAATAATAGCCTCATTCCTAGTGTAAAAGAGCTCTATCCTGACAGAGACTACATTTTTTAACAGGATGGGGCTTTATCCCCATCCTGTGGGCATAAATGGTTTGAAGAACATGACATGAGTGTTTTAGCATAGTCTTCAAGCAGTACAGATCTCAATGTTATTGAGACCTTGTGGCACCACATGAAAAATTACTTAAGGAATAATCCTCAACGAACAATAGTGAATCAAAGACAAAACTATCAGAAATTCTGGAATCGTTTACACCAGATTATTGCAGGTTGCTTGTGGAATCCATGCCAGCCAGAGTACAAGCTGTTTTAAAGGCCAAAGATCGACTTCGTTTTAAGTCATGTAATACATGATCATCCGAACATTAAATTACAAACTCTCAAATAGAAAACCAGAAAATTTCATATATTAATTTAAAATACAGTCTAGGTAACAACTGTCAACACGTCTATGACGTCATTCACAGTTCAAATGAGCATCTGTTATCATGCATTCATATCCAAAAGAAACTGTATTCAGTTCTATAATAGAGTGAAAAGTGTTAATATTATTAATATTAATAAATATATTAGCGACATTGGCTAAACTAAGTTACATAATTCCAGAAAAATAAGACAAATAATTGGAACGAAAAAAGAGAAAAATTAGTAACAGTAAAAGTTAAGGAATTTAAATTAACTCTTTGTCGTAACACACAAGAATTTAAATGACAAAAGAATAGTACTAATAGTTGATTGTAATACATCTCGTCATTTTAATCGCTCAAAAATAGAAGGAATTAACATTCATTTTCTAAAGAGTAGTTAACATATAATTAGTAAGTTGGAATGCCAAGTGCAGGTCAATGGCAGTGGAGATAGAGCAATAAAAAAAATTAGGAGAGTTAATTATATCTACCATGTCAATATTAAATAAATAATTAGGCAATAATATATAAGAAGAAAATAAGGGGAAATACAATCAGTAAACCATATATTTGGCTATGTTCCAGACAAATATTGTAATATCTGTTAATTTATAAGAAAAATAAAAACTCTTTAATTCGAAAGAGATAAAGATCTCTTTCGAATTAAAGAGTTTTTAAAAGTGCAAGCGGTTGAGCAAATATTACTGAAGGTTACTTTTGTTAAAGAAGAACAAGTCTTGTTTGAACAGGTATAATTTTAGAATATATAAAACCGCACTATTACCGTCGGTAATAATAATAACAACTGCACGTATCTGCAAAATAACATAGCAGTATTTCGCACCACATCGAAATTATCAAGTTCAGGAACATTTGAAACTTGATGAGCATCCACATAGTATTTGAAATAAAAAATAGTTTTATTTCTAGAAATACAGGGCGCGTTCTGTTAACATCTTTAAAATCTCATCAAACGTCACAATGCGACTACAAAAAGGATATCTCATAGTTCGATAACAAGTGAGAAACCATTTGAAGATGTCAAAGCGGATGTTTTTTGTTCTTTTGAAAGAAAGCGCGAAATCCCAAGCAGTCGACTCTCTGTGCGACAAGTGAGATACATTTTCTAAATATATATTTCCTTTCCCAAAATATTTACATACAGAGGTGTATCAAAAACAAAACCACAATAAAAACAAGTGCTTCAAATTCTGTAATATGATTCTAATCTATGCCTTGGTAAACCAGAAATTGATGGGCAGCTAGTTAATATTTATAATAGATTTTTAATATATATTTTAATATTGTTAATAAAATGTTGTATGGGGAAGCAGTAGTGAGTTGCAAAAAATGTTTTTACTTCGGAAGAGGGTATTACGCATAATACTTTTAAATTTAATGAGAATAATATCTTGACAATTGCAGCAATTTCTATTTAGTAATCGAAAACCCAACCCTACAGAAATAGTATGAATTACTGCTATCACTTGGAGAATATATCCGAACTGTAATGTGGAATATTAATATAACAAAAAAAATTCTTGACGTTTGCTAATTGTTAATTTAAATTTATACAAATTATGCAACAATAATTTACTTTAGTCCTGATTCGGCACTTTCCGACTTCTTGATTTTCGCAAGCTTTTTAAAATATAGTTGGTAAAGAAGAAAGTCTCATCGAATAATTATATCATCGCTTCAGTCAGTGCATGTTCGGCATAAATTAAGAAAAAATACCAATTGCCAACAATGAACACAGCATGTAAATTATACTTGTATAGAGAATTCTCGGTTATAAAAACCTTGTAACTGTCTAATGCTAAATCTTTATCCCTAAGCTGCAAACTACTGGCTGTGTACATGTGTAAATACTGTATATAGATAATAATTACACGGGTATATATCCAACACTGATGTGCTCAGGCGTGATTTTAGTGATGTGAGGCGGATTTAATTTGTAATATGGCCACAATTCACTTTGGTTCTTCATGGGTCGACGAACCAAAGCGAATATTTGATACTCAGTAATACGCAGTATAAAATGAGATTATGTTAACATGACGGTCCTGCGTAGTTGAAAATACTTTTAGCTGTCTCTGTATCTACCACAACAACATAAATATTTTTTAACCTTTACCGTTTTCCATACACAGACTTGTTCGCCTAAAGAAAATCACCTCGTATACATTTTGATATTTTCCGCTGATCAGATACGAGTCTTCTACGTTATATAAACAAGGTTCAAGTAAATATTGTGAAAATATGATATTATAATTACGATTACAATAATTGTGGAGCTTTCTGTTTTGTCGATGTTCAAGAACATCAAGTTGCATATAAAAAACATGCTCAATGTCGTTAATTTTCTCAGTATTATTCCTATATTTATTTTAAAATGAGAATAAATATTACCGATAGTAGTTATTTAAAGTTACACTGGCATTGACATTATCGTTTTCTTGTTCTTTTTACTTGTTCCACAAATTTTGGATCTACAAAAATGTATTGTATAAGTTTTCAATTTTTATAATTGCTATCTTTTATATTTTCTTTATATGGCAGTGCTGTCGTTGCATTAATTTTGTTTCAATAATGCCATTAGGTTTTTATTAACTAAAATGAATCTCTACAATAAATAGTATATTATACTATAAGGGAGAGAAATGCGTTATTTTGGCAGAGGTGCAATTTGAAGCCCGAGGGCACCGAGGGCTACAATGCACCGAGGACAAAATAGCATCTCTCCCGAATGGTATATACTATTTTTTCCACGGTCTCATTAACTTAAAAACACATATTTTGTCATTATGAAGTAAGTAGCACCAGAATTATTGTATTCGGATTTGAGCATTTATTTAGTAGTCGTTGAGTTATTGTCATAACTACAATCTTTTTTTTGCATGAATCACAAATGTTCTCCATAATGTAAACTCCCTTGGGAGCATTATACTCCCTTGGGAATAATCGACTACTTCTGCTTTAATTTTGATGTCATAGAAACTGATTTCTACTCCCGACCGTGGAAAAATTTGTTTATTATTCTATATTCTATATAGCCTGGATTAGTTTTGTTTTAAGATAAATGAGAAACAAGTTCTTTCTTTGTTTGTGCAGTTTTTTTAATGATTAGGCTTGTTCATGTGGTTCATTTAAGACATTTAAGTGGGCTTATTAAGAGTATTAGAGCCATTTAATACAATCACGTCACCTGAGAACTGTTGGTTGGTTCCTCAACAGCTAAGGATACCAGAAGTGGTACCGATCTTAAAATTAACAGATTTTTCCCAGTCTAACGGCTCATCGCATCAAAACTAATTTTGAAAAATTCTGTTGTGTTTCGCCATCGTTTCATGTGAAACCTCAAAATAATGATAACCAGGATCTCAATATAATGATATGTGCTAGCATGGAAAACAATTATACTCTGACAACATCACAAATAGGACAAGAACTGGATGTATCACGTGAAACTGTGAGAAGAGTCTTAAGGAAAAACAAATATCACTCTTATCATGTTCAGAAGATAAATGAAATTTTTCCACAGGACAATTATGATCGCATTCAGTTTTGTTTAGACATAATTGAAAAATGTGCACTGAATGAAGGTTTTATTTCGAACATCCTCTTTACGGATGAATCTACGTTTTTCTTACATAGCCGGCATAATCCAGCGATACTACGATATTGGTCCAGAACAAATAAACACATTGCGTATACAGCTCACACACAATACCCACAAAAGGTAAATGTATGGGTTGGGATATTAGGCAATAATATCATTGGCCCATTTTATATTGATGGCATGTTGAACGGACAGAAATACTTAGATCTACTGCAACACAGTATTATTCCTTTTATACGCGGAATACCTAACATTGTAATGGAAGACATTTGGTATCAACAAGACGGATGTCCTGCCCATACAAGCAGGATTGTGCTGCAATATCTAAGAAATACGTTTGAAGACCGAATTATTTCAAAACGGGGCACAATCCATTGGCCTGCCAGGTCTCCTGATTTGTCACCAAATGACTTTTTTCTGTGGCGTCACATAAAGTCACAAATATACGGCTACGAAGAACAACGTGCAAATAATTTAGAAGAATTGCGTATAAAAATTAGAAACTGTTTGTTATCAATCACCCCCGAAGTCTTGTCCAATGTACGGCGTAACTTTTATAATCGAATTGCGTATTGTTTAGAAATAGAAGGAGGACGATTTGAACATTTAATGTAGTATAATCAACCGAGAATTTTTGTTTATAAATTATTATTTTTAAGTTCTATTTATTTACTTAATAAATATTTAATACCTTTATATTTTAACGCCCACCACTACGCCATCAGCGTGACGTTTCACCAGATGCGTGCGCTGCCGACCGCGAAATTTTAACAACAAGAATAAACCACAAACACGCTATGAACACAAAAATAAGGTAGCAGTAAATGTTGATATTATTGGTCACTGTTGGTGGTAAGGACAGCCGCGAAGTTTAAAAATTTTATACCAAAGCCGTCTATTGTCCTACTTTCTCTTATACCGAAATACCATTGCTGTTTCTCTCCTGCGTAAAATATAAAGGTCCATTGAGTTCGCCCTACCTTTCCCCTATTATTGCTAAGCGCCAATGACATCACTGTGCATTTTCGTAGTTAACTGTGTAATACTGTATAATTGATATCTTTTGTGTTTCCTTTATATTATATGCTTACACATTATTGCACATGTATTATCTTAATATGGAAAATATTCAAGGTATTTATTTGGCTTTTACATAATGAAAATCGATCAACATAAAATAAAATAATGCCGTGTTTGACGAATTTATTCATCAAATTATTCGACCGAAAAATTCATCCAATATTTTATCGACGATATTCACGATTACCAAGCACCAAATATTGACATTTGTTTTCTTGCAAACCGTAACAATGTTTTTGTTTTCATTTATCAATTTCGACGTTACATCGAACTTGTTATTACTTATAAGTTAAGTAAAGCATACAGGCATGCAAAAGTCATTTTCTCAGAAAGTTGCTGCTGATATTTGTAGAGGTTAATAATACGCGATTATACTATGTGGTCATTTTCAACTGTCTTGTGTTGGCCACATTGATTTTAATATGGGAACACAGTGTAATTGGCGAACATGTTTATTTATTTTGATGGTTCAGTTTACTATTAAAATTTTTCTTGTGATAAATGTCAATTGTCAATGTTTCTTTTAAGTTGAATTAAATGAGATAATTTTTGTAGAAATATCGTAATTGCACTTTATTTTTTATCATAAACAATAATAAATACGTTACAACTTTATTACTGCAAAACATAATCCCATAATTATGTCACAAAATGAATACATTTTATAAAAGTTGTTCGAAATGTCCACCGTTATTCTCAATGCATAGATTGACACATCTTCTCATATTATTGTGGAGAGTTTCCGGTGTGATATTTTGCATTTCTATTGTAATCGCCTCTACAAGTTCATCGAGATTATGCAGTCTGTTCTGAAACAATGGGTCTAAATCAGGAGAATTGGCTGGCCATCAAATTCGACTAATCTATCAGTCACCATAGTATCGTTGCAAATAATTAATAGTTTGTTGCGCAATATGTGCAGTTGCCTCATCTTGTTGGAAGTACCCTAGGGTTAATTCATCTTCGTGAAGGCTGCTAATGAAGGGTTCCAATATTTGCTCTCGGTATCGTATTGCGTTAACTGTATCATAGAAAAAGATTGGGCCAATAATCCGTCTTTTCGACATTGCAATCCAAACACCAACTTTGGTGGGATGGAGAATATTTTCAATAAAAGTTGATTCTCTGTTGACCAGGTACGGTAATTGTGAGAGTTGATATATCCCGACAAATGAATCCAAGCTTCATCCGAAAAAACGTGCGATTCAAGGCGTCTTCATGTAATATTTCATTAAACCAGTTGCAATAATTCAATCACTGCTCAAAGTGATTGCTGCATAAATGTTGTATTACAGAAACTTTATATGGGTGCATATGTAAGTTTCTTTTCAGTGCCTTATGAGCACTTCCGTAGGAAATACCTACTATTTAAATACATCATGCTACATAACAAATTTCGTTTAAGTTAATTGGTTCTTTTTACCAGTTTGAGTAAACAGCTTTCGTACAAATTTTGTGGGACTAACTTCTATTCGCGGCCTAAAGTCTGCAACATTTGTTAAAACTGTTGGTGCTTTTTCAGGTTTATGTCTACAAACACTTCCCGTTTCCTTAAACCCTTCAATCACCCTATTGCGATGACGAGTGAATGTGTCCAAGTTTATTTCCAGATTTGCATATTCCATTATAAATTGCTGAAAACACAATCTCAATGACTATTTCCATGATCAATCCTCTTGCAATGTTCCACTGCGAAAGTGCGGCATTACGATAAATGTATCCTGTTGTATCATAAAAGGCATGAAGACATACAAATAAAATATTGTATAGTATAGTTACTTGTTGTTAGGTGTATAGTAACAGTCCTGAGTGCTAACGTAAGTGTTCTAATTCAAGATAAATTTAAATAACTAATATATTAAACTCTTGAAAAATCCATTGCTCGAACTATACATTACATATTCGAAAAATCTCCAACTCACCCAGTTTTTTTCTACATCGTCCATTTCACGTTATAGCTGTGGTACAAAATGCAAATAATCTGCAATAATCATAGCAAATAATTGCCGAACTGCCTATAACTTATTTCCACATATAACGCACCATCACCCTCTTTACAAAAAACCCGGTGAAGGAGTATTGTCAATTTCGGAAACGTTATGTTATTGTTATCTTTGTTTAACTTATCCCTACACCATAGGTATGTCCCATACATATTCAAAGACATAATTACTTTTTATAGTCTGACAAACCTTGTAAGATACCGTACATGTAGGTATCCCTTTTTCAACAACTAGAGATTGGAATGTGCTCTTTTTCTCAATGCTTTTTAGTACATCTGGTTCAATCTGGATATTTTGTGCACGCCGGTAGTACAATATTTTAAAATAGTTCAATCAAGGGAGTTTCAGAATTTCTAAGGTGAAAATAAAAACGTGTTGATTCAAACGTACGGAGAAATTTAAATTAACAGATGATTTATTCACCTGAAATACTTTTGATATGTCAAATATATTGAAAATAGAATATGTTGAGTAGAATCATTCTTATTTGAATCAACTAATTTATTATTTGATTCAAATAATACATTTCAAAGAAAATAGAAAGCTTCTTTGAAGAATAAGATGGTGTTGTTTGAATATATGGGGTTATCACAAAGTAAGGGATATACTTTAACTTATTATAACTTTTTAACAAATCAAGCTAACAACAAAAAGTAAACGAAATCTAGTTGCCTAAGGAATGGGATTTGTTGTATCTATGGAAAACAAAAGCGTTGTCATGACAGTTGTTGACACAAGTGTTAAAAGTAAATCATTCAATTTGGAGTTTATTTTCAAATTAAAACTCAAGTAAACGTAAAGTTTTAACGACTCAAACTGTAATAGCATGGACCTACGAACAAGAATTGGTTTAGTTCAGTGTTATTATGAATGCGGCAGAAATTACACAGCTGGATTACGAAGGTTTCGCACGAGAATGGGTTTGAGAGCGGGGCCCTGTCGTATGAAAGCGTACCGCAATTTGATACAAAAATTTGAAAGAACAGGTTCGGTAATTGACCTTCCGAGATCAGGAAGACCAAGCATTAGTGATGTCCAAGTTGCAGAGGTTCTTCACGAAAATCAGGACATAGCCAGAGGTAATCCACTAGCAATCAGCAGTGTAAATGCGATATCCAAGGATTGCAAATGCCGTACACCACGGTCTGGAAAATTTTACGCAAAATTCTAAAAATGTATCCATATAAACTCAAAATGCTGTTTGAATTAAAGGAGGCAGATTTGGCTAGTAGGTACGATTTTTCTTTGCGATTATTGGCTCAGATGGAAATTGAACCCGAATGGTTATCCCGTATTTTATGGACAGATGAGGCACATTTTTCTCTGAATGGTGGAGTCAATACTCAAAACTGTAGAATCTGGTCTGCAGAAGATCCACAAGTAATTGTTCAAGAAGGTCTTCATGACAAGAAAGTCACCGTTTGGTGCGGTTTTACAGCTGATTTTATCATTGGTCCGTATTTCTTCGAAGAGCTACAGAATGGAGAAGCCGTATCTGTAACTGTTAACGGTGAACGATACTTGCAAATGTTAAGAGATTATGTTATTCCACAGCTGCAAGACGAGAACCACAGAATTGAAAACATGATTTTTATGCAGGATGGAGCACCTCCGCACATTTTCCGACCAGCTAAAGAATTTTTAACTAACGTTTTTCAAGATCGCGTTTTAAACAGACATTTTGCAAATTCATGGCCACCAAGATCACCTGATCTTAACCCAGCGGACTACTGGCTGTGGGGTCATTTAAAAAATTTAGTGTTTAGAAGAAGACCAACAACGCTACAAGAATTAAAAGACAATATTACGGAGCAAATTGGTGCAATTCAACCAGAAATGTTACGAAATGCAGTGTACAATTTAGAGGAACGGTTGCTGATTTTACAAGATCAAAATGGAGGACATATTGAACATTTGCGGTAACTGGGTTTGGGCATACAAAATCCCTTTATTTAAACAATTAAATTTCGTTTAGTTTTTGATATTAACTTAATTTGTTAAAAAGTTATAATAAGTTAAATTATATCCCTTACTTTATAACAACCCTGTATATTTAATTTTATTCAACAACAAGAAGTGGACCACACATGCTTTCTTGAATTTACATTTTCATTTTTCTAAGTGTAGCTGAGCAGATTTGAATTAAAATTTAAGGAACATCTTTATACATGAACCAAGTAGTAGGCGCAATGTAGTTACTGATCACGACAAATATAATGGAAAGGCCCATGGAAACACTCGACACAAGAAATTCTAAATAACAAAAGACTAACACGAACACTTTGGTTCACGGACGAGATAAGAAATCTGGTCTTGGAAAAGAAACAAGCACAGAAGAATATCAAAGATAATAACAGACAATAAACACGAATTAATCAATAAAGAATAAAACAAAAAGAGGAATACGAAAGAAATTGAATACGTTCAACCCGCCTATATGTGCTTCCTCCACATAACGAAAGCCTTCGACCGCATCAAGAAACAGGATATACCTGAAATATTAAACGAGTAGAACACCTTTATGCAAATCACGAAAATAATAGCGACATATATACACACATCATAACAACAAAAAGCCATTGATGAACTTTTCGATGACATGTAGATGAATGAGTGAATAAGACAGGAGGACTCACGCGCTTGCTTATTTACCCTGGTGATGAACCGCGTAATACAAGCATTTAGACCGAAGATAGGATAACAAAGGAACCAAACCTATCCTAAGCGCAAACAACATAAGCAACCTACAGATATTATTGCATTTTAATATAACAGTAGAACAGAAGGAAATAAAATAGAATGGTTAAATCCGCGAACTCTCGAGACGAGCAGAATAAGCAATAATTGAACAAGTAATAAATACATTTCAAGTACGTAGGAGTTTGAGATTAGAAGTCACCTAAACTCGAAGGAAAAGAGACGAAAACAAATATATGAGAGCACAAGCGAAAATTTAAATGTAGATATAATACAATGGTAAGAGCAATATTTAAGCCACAGTAGACAGTACAGAAACAAAGACAGTAAAAGCAGAAACAAAAAAGATATAACTGAAGGAGTTAAGATGAATAATTTATGTAACCATCACAGCTAGAGAAAGAAGCAAAGCCACATGGGGAAAATGCAATATTTAATATTTAATATTTGGCTAAACGGTCGACGACTAGGGTGAAATGTTACCCATCAAGTGGACTCACAGCTGCCTCTCTTCATCCAAAAAGTGAGGTTGAAGACAAACAGAGACAAAGACCTTGTCGAAGGTGGAATAACAAGATACCTAGTATAACACTGAATAATATAAAATTATTTATACAAGGTGCCGCACCAAAAACGAAACAAATTAAATATCTCGACGGAGAAATCTTTTGTGAGAAAACGTAAAAACAGGTCGTTCCAAGGGGAATACCTTTCCATTATATCCTTAACTATGATACGTCATTATATCCTCCCGACCACCAGTCTCCCCATTACAATTTAAAAAGGAGAAGTGCTTAGTATGATACATCATTGAAAAGGTAATTTTATGGAGAATTCAGCAATGTGATTGCTGGTTGCTTTACTTTTGATTTTAGCGCCCTCTAGCGAGATAAAATCGGTTACATATTCCTAAATGTGACTCATCATTTGAAAGCTAATTTTATTTGCAACTAAATAGATGATTTTTTTAATTGTCATCATTAGGGGGCGGACACGAGTGGTTTATGACTCATCGCCCATGGGCGCACTATTGAAATTTTGTATTTTTAAAGAGGTTTTAATTTTATTTATATAATTGGGTATCAAGTGGCTGGTGATCTATAAAATACAAAATACCTTATTATGTGTTCATTTTCTCTTCTGTAAGACTTGTTCTCTTTGAATTAAGTACATCCATGTAGATAGAAAACGTCCTTTCTACATCGCAACTAGTTATAGGTGCGTACTCGAAATATTCTTTTATTTCAGCGTATTTAGCAGTTAGATTTTGTGTCATTGTCCCCATACATAATTGCCGCAAATCTGGATTTCTTTTAAAAACTGCGTGTAACTTTTGCTGAAGGCCACATCCGAAGTCACTTGAAATACTTTTGAAATTATTAATAGACACATCTAATGTGGTAAATCCATCTTTTAATTTGAGATTTCGATTTTAAAATTTCCAAAGTGTTCCTGAAGGAATAACAACTGATTTTTTAAATTATGGGTTTGTGTTAGTTCCTTGCACTCAGAAATACTTCGAGCATCGTTATTTAAACATGTAACGAAATTTTGTAAACTATCGAAATTCTCTGCATAAAAGCTATTTCTGTGTATGTTTTAGCAAAGCTAAGTGACGAACGTGCGATATTTTGGCATTCTGTAACGATATTTTACAGACATTGAAATAAATTTCGGAATCACTGACAATTCATATTCATATCAGGAAAACTAACTTAAACAACGTTCTAGATCTAAATAAATGATAACTAAAAATGTATGCGTATGTTATTGAAACTAAATAACAGTAAGTACATATATACATATTTACTCTCTTGCGAAATATAAGGTAAGTATAATAAATTTTGAAAACCCCTGACGCTGCTGTCTACGCCTTATTTTATGGGCATTTTTTGCTCTCATTCTCGGGCACTTCTCGGGCGTAAACAGATGTTGAATTTCACCATATGAATTAGTGCTATTCAGTAAGTGGGTGTTATTTACATTATTTCTTTGCTCCGTTGTAACTTCGTCGTAGTTTAAACCGGTCATGTCTGTTTCAAATGATGTGTTACAAAATATATCTCCTTCGAGATATTCAATCTGCTTCGTTTTCGGTGCCGCACCCTGTATATATTAATCTAATTTAATTTCATTTAAAAAGCCTTTAGTTTAGCTTTTTCAAAATTAATCAATACCTTATCATTATTATAATAGTATTATCTACATGTAATATGGCTTCCCGAGATAATTTTTCAAATGCTAAATTGCAGCTTGAATAGAACTGCATTTATTTCTAATAGCTTGCAATCGTTTCTCATGACTTTCAAATATGCATTGTGTATTGAATACTACACGACTTTTTTCAAATAACGTATACGTTCGTCATCTCAAATTATTGAAATGTTACTGTTTGTTTACACACTTACTTGACCATGAAAATTAACCTCTTCTAATTACCGTTTAATTGTATTTACTATTGTTACAGCGTATAAAACATTCAATGACGTATTCTGTGAACATAGTAAGCCGCTATTCTGCAATTTTCGGCGGTTTAGTTGAGCGATCAATTGAAAGTGTCGATCATCTGATTGTGCTGTAATTTTAAATCAGGTCGTCATATAAGGTTTACAATACTTCCTGTATTTTGATATCGTTAAATAGCCTTTCACTCATTTGCTAGAGCAGAATAACTTTCTTCATGTAACTAAATAATAAGTGCATATTATTATTTAATACCATTTGATTTTCTGCCGTTCAATACTGTAACAAATGTTACAGTATTGAACGTTTCTCAAGTTAATAATAATAATTATAATAATAATAATAATCTTTATTGTCCAACAGAACAAATTTCAATTAAAAAACAAGAGTTACAAATGTCGTAAATAATAATAATCTAATAATATAAAGAGTGTACAAAACTAGCATATAAATAATGCTGTACTACTAAGAACAGAATATAAGAATAGTTTATAAGAAAACAAGAGGTTAAGAGGGATCTCTACTCCCAGCCGCTAAGGCCACTGTAGACAGTTTGATTTCCCCATAAAATTAACAGTAAATATTAATAAATTTTGAATTTTCTTATACCAAATGAAAGAGAATTCGAATAACTATGTACACCTAGTAATATTTTTTCTAAAAATATTTTAGAAATTGTCATAATTAGCAGCAGAAGTAGGTCAATATTAGACATTTTGTCGAATTTATTTTTAAATAAATAAAAAGAAATTCAAAATTTTACTACTAAGCGTACGTAAATTTGAGTTTTCTCTACAAATTGGTGTAATTATTTATAGCATTGGTTAAAATTTGATCTTAATTTTAAGGGGAAATCGTAACCACTGCAGTGATAATTTTCATGATTTTTGTACATTGTCAAATGGACTGGCCCGTCCAGTAGAGATCCCTCTTAATCTATTTTCAGAAGAGCAAATTTGAATTATGACTATTTACAATAATTAAAGTAGTAAATAAGTATACAGGATTGCTCATTAGTGCGTCAAAGTCCAATATAGGCGTTATTAAATAGTACTGAATAAATTTATTTTATAAAAAGTAGCACAGTAACAAAAAACACACATTTTGAAAATAATTTGAATTATACAGGGTGATGCGTTAAAATGGCACACATTCGAAATTTTCTTTTTAAATGAAACAGCCTGTATATCTTTTGTTTTTCCTTATCTACTTCAATTTGTGTTTTCATCGATATCTGGGGTTTTGGTTTTGGATGACGCATTGTTGAGTTATTAACGAAAATTATAAAAAAAATGGTCGTGACAATGTTTACCATAATAATTCTATGCGGTAGTATTACGATTATCTAAGACAAAATTATTTAGTAAGTATGCAGCCAAGGAATGTGTTGAACCTACAAAATAATGAAACATTCATTTTATTATACAGGGCGTTTGTTACGATGCAGCCAATTTGGCTATCGTCAAGGAGCGTTTACTGATGTTTTTCAAATGGAACACCCCGTATGTTATTAAATTTTTGGAATGATGCGTTAATTGCGCTTAATTTTTGTTAATAATGTCCTATACCCAAACCCAATAATTCCGGAGTTATTTTTAATTTTTCATTACAAACCGCTAATTTATTTGATTTCGGTTCGATTTAGTGTACTGGGTAAACAATTTGACAAACAAAAACGTCACAAATTACGTCAACGTCAAAAATTAAAAACTTATTGTTGCTGTTAATTAGGTGTAATATTAGTGATTTCTTAAGTTTCTGCGTTTAATATTGTCATTGTGTTATTTATTGATTGGATTAGTGGGTAGGTACGTACTTTTCTTGTATATTTGTTGTTTGCCACATATTATTATTACGGTTTTTAGTTAAGTCAATATGCAGTTTGAAAGCAACGAACTCGTTGACATGATTTTCATTATGGGATCTGCCCAAAAGAATTGTCTATTAACCAAGCGAATTTATGCGCAAAGATATCCTGACAGAAAGCAAACTTCAGTTACAAGTTTGGAAAGACTTAAGGAGAGATTTATTAGAACAGGAAATGCAAGTTATGAAGAGCTTGAAAGGACAAAGAGGACAAGTGACGAAGATAAATTGAAAGTCTTGTTATCAGTAATTGAGGAGCCCTCTACTAGTTCGACCAAAATATCAACAGAAACTAATATACCGCGATCTACTGTTAGCAAGATTTAAAAAAATATCATCACTACAGTATTTCCGTTCATCAAGAACTGTTGGGGCCTGATTTAGAGACTAGAAGGACGTTTTGCCAATGGGGATTAGAATTGAAAGATAACACCTAACCTCCTCCAAAAGGTATTATTTACTGACGAATCGACCTTTACTCAGAGTGGTAGCCCAAACCGTCAAAATCCTCTTCATTATGCAATAGACAACCCAGTAATATTAAGAGCGATTGATAAGCAGAGGCAATGGACTATAAATGTTTGGGCTGGTATTATGGGCAACTTTATAATTGGACCACATTTCTATCACGGACATTTAAATGGTGCGCAATATTTGAATTTCTTGCAATATGACTTGCCTCAGCTTCTGCAAAACGTTCCTCCAGCTCTAAGAGAAAATATGTGGCTTCAGCACGACGGTGCTCTAGCACATTTTGCACTAAATGTTCGACACTATTTGAATCAAGAATTCGAAGGTAGATGGATCGGCCGCGGTGGTCCCATTAGTTGGCCACCTAGATCGCCAGATTTGACCAAACTTGATTTTTTTCTATGGAGGTACATAAAAAATATTGTATACCAGACACCTCCAACTACAACAGACGATATGAGGCAACGTATAATATGTGCTTTTGAAACTGTTTCCATTGAGAAGTTGTGACACGTAAATAGGTCCTTTTTGTCAAGGCTGCAAATGTGTTCTATTCAAAATGGGGGTCACTTTGAAAATTTATTATAAATTTTACTTCTAACAAAATTACAGTTTGATACTTTTAGTCGTTTATTTGTTATTGTTTGTCAAATCATTTACCCAGTACACTAAATCGAACCGAAAACAAATAATTTAGCGGTTTGTAATGAAAAATTAAAAAGAACTCCAAAATTATTGGGTTTGAGTATAGGACATTATAAACAAAAATTAAACGCAATTAACACATCATTCCAAAAATTTAATAATATACGGGTGTTCCATTTGAAAGAAATCAGTAAACGCTCTTTGACGATAGCCAAATTGATTGCATCGTAACAAACACCCTGTATAATAAAATTAATGTTGATTATTTTGTAGGTTCAACACAACCCTTGGCTGCATAGTTACTAGCGATACCCGGCGCGCGTTGCTACGCCCAAAAAAAAACAATTTTTATCGGCACCAAACTTCACATCAGGAGCACTCTCCAGACTATGCTGGAGTTTTCCTGAAAATTCCATCAAGATCGGTTCAGCGGTTTCGGAGTCTATAATATAGGGAATATATACACCCACCCACACACATACATCCACTTTTAATCTAAGTCATACGGCCCTTCATGGCATACGCTTCCCCTATTTGAATAACTAGATTTGCCTCATATATCCGCTCTCTTCAAATTATCGAAAACATTATGCTCACAATGGTACACCAGGCCCCTGGTACAACAGAAATCATCTCACTCATGGAGAAACAGAAACTACACCATCCGATAATCACATAAAAGAAGTGGATAGAAATTTCAACGACAAGATGACTACCCATACACACTAAACCATCACAAATCAACTTATTTAGAAGGCGGATCATTTTTTCAAATATAAATACCCCAGGCCCCTTACATCATCACTCAAAATCCGATTCACCTTTTTCAGTTTTTGGGTAGTAGACACATGCCTAATTCGAGATTCCCGAAAAGAGATTGAATTTCAAATGTTCTCATTGCACATTACTCACAACTCTATTACGAGATTCACTGTGTGATATTCTTCGTCTAGTGTCCGCTAGTGTTTACTACCGATCAACGTCCGTCGACATACGTAAATCTGTCGTATTTTATAATGTTTACTTTTGAACAGACTTGTAACTAATCCCCGGTTTTATTTACTGTAATTCATGTAACAACATATTTATCAACTAATATATTAATTTACTTGCCTTGAGCTATTATTGCTTTTTTAAACGTTAATTTTACTTAATCTGTTATTTATTTCGATGAAAAAAACTTTAAAGACAACCTTGTTTGTTGTTTATAAATACTTTCTTTTCCTGTAGATTATATCCTAGACCTTTGATGTGTAACCATAACAACATTACGCATTTAATGTTCGTCTTAAACAAGCATTCTCTGCAAACCATTGCAAACACTATAAAAGTTCGTGACAATTTAAGCGCCTAAAAAGCATTTGTCACAATTTGGCTCCCACCTAATAGCAATTTGTGACAATTTGGTGCTCCCAATGTAATACCCATTATGACAAAAGATATTCAAAAATATCCCTTATCCGTTTTCAGCAATATATGATACATGGTGTGTGCCACCTCTTAAGCCTGTTTTACATTTGTCAACTAATTCATGAATTCATTAAGACGGGCGTTTACCAACAAATAGAAACTAATGCAACTTATATTACTCGCGGGACGGGTAGACGCAAGGGGGTGTGAGTAAGTGGAGCTACACGATATTCGGTTTCCATCGCGCTTCGGTTTTATTCATAGATTAAGGAATACTATAGATGGGAAACATAATGTATAAAGAATGAGTACTTATGGAACTGTTGATGTTGTTGATGTTTTATAATAAGCCAATTTTCGCTTGCCTATAACTGTTATATTATTATACACTCGAATATTAAAGGCATATATGGCATTTAAATGCCAGTGACAGTTTGTAATTAAACTGTCACTTGCATTTAAGTCTGCAATAGCCGATCGATTCCGATATATTTTCGTCTTCGCTAGGACCGGTAGAGATACCGTAAAGTGGGGATAGACGACGCGAAAAACCTCGTGTGAAATGTGTGTAACAATGTTTACTGTTTAATGTTTTTTATCTTCAAAAATAATTACATAATTTTTTTTTTATATCGTACATGAAATGTGCAGCTGGCGCGTAGAGGTCGTTTTTTTTCTTTAGTGTACCAGCCTTAGTTAGTAGACATTAATCAAATTCATGCATTTTTGTGGTTATTTCTAAAACACATAACTTTTTTAACAAAATAAATGAATACAAAAACTGACCTTATTATAGATGTATGCCTTTTGCATCACTAACCCAAATTTGAGATTCTAAAATTATAAAATAAGTTTAAAAAACGCGAAACGGCGATGCCTTAGTTTTCGATATGTAAACGCCCCTCTTCATGAATTAGTTCATGAACAAAAATTGATGAGTGTAATACAAAAATCAACGTCAATTCCAGTTCATGAATTAATTGGTGAACTAATTCATGAATAAGAACATGTTCTAAAATATCGTCAATGTTCTAATAAGTTTTAGTAACTTTTACATTTTTATGCTAGATACCAACCAGCACCAGTGGCGGCCCGTGATTTTTTGGGACGGAAGGGCACCGGGGGTCTGAGTGTTTAATATCAAAAATTAAGTACAGACAAAAAATAAACTCAATATGCTATTTAATTAACTTGTTTGAAAATAAAATCCATGCGCCGTTCCTTACGATCAGCAAAATGATTAATAACTCATTCATTGAAGTTTGGTGTTGATGTCAGTAATTGTTTTTCAATGGAACACATTGCTAAGGCACATGGTCTGCTTTCCTGCATGGTATTTCTAGAAAATGTTTTTATTCTCTTCAAAGTAGAAAAAGACCGTTCACTTGATTTTTTCTATTTTGCACGCCCCCAGAGATTCGCAAAATAGCAGAAGACAATTTACAAAATCTTTCGCCTACATAGTCTCGACATATTATCAAAAACAAACCTTTATAACAGTTGTAATATTCAACCTTGGAAGTAAATTACAATAGTAGCATCAGAAAACTTATCACCCAACTCTGCTTAACAATTTATATTGTTAATTAGTAAATAAAATGTTAGCATGTGTGCTTTTTATTCTTTGTACAACTTCTATTGCACATGTTTGTTACATTAAAGGCTTACATTTTGACATTTCAATATAAGTTGGTTCCATTTTTTTTTTTGGACCAACGTCAAAACAACAAAATTAGCGCGCGATAAAGAAATACTTTTGAAACCAAAACGTATGTCGTAAAGTGAACTTTATAGCACCGAAATAGAAAAAAGCATTTTGCACATTACACCCACACAACCAGTCTGATAAACTGTAAGAGCTTCTGTTGAATTTTCTCGTCACGGTTTTATTAGTTTTCAAATTGTGATCTAGTTTAATCAATAAATCTGGTCTAGGGAGACCTAGATTTTTTAATTCTGTCTTAATGTTACTAACGCAATTCATAGTTGCATTTGCACCGATAGAAATTTCAACATACATTCACCGCTGTATATTACATACTGGACCGCCACCCGGACCCGGCACCATAGAGTAGTGCCCCGCCGCCTACATATATACGCGTGCCAGTTTCATCGCTCCATTTCTAATGCCGACGGGGCAGTCGCGCGAGGTGCCCCGGAGCCTACGTCAGACTGCGATTTTTAAACGCGCTGAAAAGACGGAATGTTACTTCCGAAAACATATTATTTGTTATCAAACAAATCAGACAAATTACATACAAATTAGGTATTTATAATTAATTTATCTGTTAAAAGAAATTTGTTACGGGGAAATTTGGCACGGGGGGGGGGGGCAGAGCCCCGTTGCCCTCTCTGCAGCAGCCGCCACTGACCAGCACCACTAAGTGATTTAAAATTAACTGTTATAGATGATTACGCTTGATCATCATGATACTCATGAACAAATTCATGAATTTATTGTTAAGTGTAAAATGATTCAAGATCATCAATTTTTTGTAGATAAATTCATGGATTAATTCATGATAATTTAATGCATGTGTAAAAGAACCCATAAGTCAGGATTGTTTTGTCACTTTGACAGCTATAAAAGTTTGCTTTTATATCGGCAAAAAAGTTGTTTACCTTTGGTTGCCCCGACAACGATTTGTATTTTCTCGTTATGTCATAAAATAAACGAACTCATTGTCAAAATGAAATGTCAAAGTAAGCTTTGCGTACTGTCTTTGGTTGACCCAACATTTATTTGTTTGCTTTACCTTCATAATAGTGTTCGTTGTGAAGTGTTGTTATGACATAAACTCTGCAAACTCATGGTAAGTACTTAATAATCTTCACAAATTGTATAAGAACTGTGTTTTTAATAACTGTATTTCTAAATAATACAGTTACTATGAAATAAATGTTTCAATAATTGTTTACTCATTTAGTAAATTATCTTACCGAATTACATTCGACCTTCCTTTTTATTTCCGAATAAATTTTCCATTTTCAAACTCAAATTTAGTTGCTAAATGGTAACTGAACTCAACAAATTGCCTTCTCGATAAAACGACGAGTCCGAAGGACGAGTCGTTTTATCAGGCAATTTGTTTCGTATAGTTACCTAGCAAGAACAATTTTCGTTAAAAATTGAAAATTTATCCGTGGAAAATGTTGATAATTAATATAATCTATATGAGAAGCTTATTTTGATTACTTAATATTTTGACATAGGCTTTCCGTACAGTTTTCCTTGAAATTACTAATTGCTTACATCATTATTGACATTTAAAACAAATATTTTTTGAAGACTATTAAAATAAAATACTATATTTTTATGTGAGCTGTTATAACGGCTACTATTCACGAAGGAGACGTTTGAACCCATGATTCGCAGGTCAGCAATTCATCTGAGCGAATAACGATCATAATCGCGAATGAAACACTATGTTTTTTCTACACCTATTAAACAAATAAATTAGACTTAATTTGATAGGTTTAATGAACCATTATGTAGTATTATTAAGATGAATATTAAAATTTGGGCAATGCTGAATTTAAATTTGGAGTAGAAACATTTATCGTTAAATTCTTGTTAGCAATCTTAGTGGTTGAATTAATAATTTGCACATACTGCAAAATTTCGTGATATGTGTACCACATTATCACCAATGTAGACGACTGTAGTCGACCTCCCCTACCCTCGTCTTTTTATGGCTTTGATATCCCTCCTCCTAGAACCACTTGCAAGGTGAACGAATATCAACTAAAAGAATGTTCTACGTATAGATCTGAAAAATTACTGATACCAATTTTCTGATTTGGTTAATTTTCACTTACAATAATTTAAAAGGAGCAATGAAGACCCGGTGGACTCAGAGAATTTTTTTTTGCAATTTCATACAAATTCCCTGTTATTGTAATTTGCAAACTACTTTGATTTCTGTATTAGGCTCATTTTCTAAGATTATATTATACATACAAGTTGCTATAATACCAATAATGAGTGCAATCTTAAATAATGGAAAACTTTGAGCCATCGGAAAAATTTGAAACAACTCCGATTTTAAATGGGTGGTGTGAAAAAGTCGAAATATTCGCGTTAAGTTACACCGGTAAGGCATTCTGACTTATGCGTGCACCGTGCGTTTGATTTGTTGGGACAAAACTAGACAGGTGTCATTCAAATTAAGGTAGACTATGAATTTGGAATCGTAAAACCCTTGCCTCTGTTAGAATTCTCAGAACCGATAAATCTCCTATGGCAAAACTCCGCGTGCTAGACGAAACTGTACCATGTTTCAGTTTAAAATTTCTCCAACAATTACTTTTGCAGTATTTATTTTATTTTCCAAATTGCAGGTTTAATTGCGAACCTATTTGTTCGACTCTTTTAAGGACGTAGATAGAATATTTTGTAAATTATGATTAAATTAATTTTCGTATATTTTTTTAATTTTATTTTTTTCTACATATTGTTGCGTGCTTTTGGCACTTCACAAGCAATAATTAATTTAATTTCAAAATAATAAATAATATCTATTTGCTTAAATTAACATTTAGTAGAGTACACGCGAATTTCAAATTAATCGTAATATTTTTCTTTTGGCTCACGCTGTATGCAGTTATTATTTCGGCTACGAAAAATTATATTTTAATCTTAAAAATAAATGTATTGCAATGTCCACAGCCAAGCTTATTTTTCCTTTTTGAATAAATGGTTCTTTATAATGTATTTGCAACTACGTATTAAAAATTCTTCTAAAAGCATTTTATCGAAGGTAAAAAGAATATTTACCTTGAAGACTAAAATTTGGCGTCGCAAATCCGAGTATTTTATCAATAGCCCTTTGTATGGGGAATGGCGTGAGAATTGAAATAGGCCCGACTTTGAGACGCCTTCCATGCACGCGTTACCGAATATTCCAGAACGAAATGACGTATCATCTTCCGTGCCGGGGATGAATCTTTAAGAAGGGCAAGCGCTACCAAATTATGATTATTATCCGTCTAAAAGTACCCCAAGAGAGTCAAACTTAACTAGTGGCCGAGGGTTAGTCTTCGCGGTTCGAATGTTTAAATAAAGTCTAAAGTATTCCGCGGGAAGCGAAAATTGTGTTTAGCTAGAGCACATAATTAAAATTCCATTAGTGAATTCGTCACAAGACGATCTAAGTGCTCTTGCTGTGTAACGTCGGTTGGGGAAATCTGCTGATCTTTGGGACAAGCAGTACCAATCCGAGCTACCCATTTTGGGGATATAATTCACATTTCGATCTTTACCCGACGGGAGAAGTACTCCATAGAAAACCAAGACCTCTTCGAAAAGGACCGCTGACAGCCCTGGCCAGGCCGCTATTGAAGCTACAAATCAGTTTGTCTCAAGGGTATTTACGCTTTGTTTTTCTACTGAAACACGACCAAGAACTGTTTGGTTTTATTTGTCATTTTATTATTTGAACATGTTACTCATTGTAATCCGACGGAGAAAGTAGGATCAGATTTAGACGTTTATTTATTTTTCTTTTTAAAGTAATTAGTCATTTATTACCGAATATTCAGAGTATGTGTTATGTAATAGTATCAGTCATAATATTTGTCATATAATATTCATCACTTAGTAATTGTAAATTAGGTTACGGTAATAAAATTAGACATATATTTGTGTGCTAGAAAAGGCTGGCGTATTGAATTATAAATTTAGCAATGTAATATTATTTATCAATGAGTTAATTATTTTAACTGAACCAGCGCCCTTTTGTATGTACTATTTTACTTGTTAAATGTTTGCGTAACTTTCAACTATTGTGTAGGATATTCTTACTTTATTCTAATGTAGAGAAATTCAAAATCAGGAAAATTACAAATTATTTATTTACTGTTATATATTACCTTTATTGCATTTGACGTATGTGTTATTTTGGAATTTTGCATATTGTATGTTACCAATTTTTCTTTTATTTTTGTAATAAACCTTGTTAACTTTTCATTATATCTGTGTTGTCAATTTGATTCCTCACCGTTCATTGTGGTAATAATAATAAGCTCAGTGAAATCTTCTCGCTTCTTTTCATTGACAGCCCTTTAATTGGGAATTACTAATTAATGTGATACTTAATTAACATTTTATAAAACGAAGCGAGTGGCGCCCTAAGATAATAGCTTACTTTACAATAAGATCAGTGAAGCAATTATTCATCAACCACCTAGAGAGTTCAATTAGTAATTTCAAATTATCCATATCATCTATCCGACGGGCGAGGAACAAGTGACAGAGCATAAGGCTCTAGGACCGTAAAGGTACGTAAGTTTTGTTACCTTTTTAACAGCACACATACACACCTAATTAGTCAATTAGTAATAATAGAAATCCCCTTATTGTATTAAGTTTAAAACGACCCCGAGATCACTGGGTGCAGCGTGAGCGGCCGGCATAAGTAGTTTTGTTCTCTGCATCCAGTACTGTTGCGGATTAGTGGAAGTTATTTGATCTTCAGTAATTATCATCGTTAATTAAATTTATAGTAATTACCCCGCGACAATATATTTCTATTTTTTAAATAATGGAAAAAAATATTTTTTTAAATATTTAAAAAAAAAAAGTCAGGATTTGGAAGAAACTGGTTGAAGTAGTGGGTACTCGCTCTTAAAGCACGGGCTGATTTGAGATTTTAGTTTTAAAATGTCGTATAAGCACCGTATGTGATTGAGAATCGCAAAAATATCCCGAAATCCTCGGTTTACTTCAGTATATTGTATACAGGGTGTCCAGACCATGCGAGAGCGGAAGATTACGGCTTTATTATTAAAGTTAAAGAAAAGTGTTTTAGACAAAAGTTGTAGCCACTCCTAAAATACACATTCTAAAATTATTTTCAACTATACAGAGTGTTGCGTACGTTAGTGACGATACAAACTGGTGTTTTTTTAAATGGAACACCCCATATATTTTGGCATATTTAGATGCTACTCTTAAAAAGAAGGACATGAATATAAACATATGTAAGGGTATCTCTTACCGTTATAGCTGTATTCGCAATTTTGTGTCTCAACATGTCCAACTTTGTGGAGACTCCGAGACGAAACCTGAAAGAATTTTTGAGATCTGTATAGGCAAGAAGTTTTCCACTTTCGTCAAGTTTAATAATCTATAATCAATTTATTTACTTTTAAATAAATGAATTTGCAGGAATAACAAACGCAAAATTAACATTTACGCATTTTTTTTTAAATAGAACACCCTGTATATTTTTCTTCTAAAGTACAGTATTTTTTATAAGCTTTTTTATGATACCATGTTTTCCCTATCCACACTTAGTATTTTATAACTTATTAATTCTTATTATTAATAGATTCTAAATTTAAACAAAAAAATCGTAGTCACCTGTGAATTTTTAATTAAAAAAATATCTGAATTTTATATCTGTCATTAGTTACGTTGTATTTACAAAATAACGCTGATAATTGTATTTACTTTTACGATGAATTTCTCAAAAGATGAAATGGTAAATATGATTTACGCATTGGGTGAGAGCGAAAGAAATTGTTTATTAGCCAATAGGATTTACTGTCAACGTTATCCAAATGCAAGACCTCCTAGAATCGAAGCATTTCAAAAATTGAAAGAACGTTTTGAGGCATCTAGAAATATTAGTTATTCCGAAAAGGAGATTAAAAATCGAAGGGTTACTAATGAGGGAAATGAATTAAATATTTTGCTATCGTTGGAAGAAAATCCTCAAGTAAGTACACGAAATTTGAATATCCAGACTGGAATAAGCAGGAGTATTATACTATCAATTGCATCATAAAGAAAAATAAGTACCATCCCTACCATATGCCATTACATCAGGACCTTCGTGGAAATGATTTTGTAAATCGTTTAAGTTTTTGCAACATTATGTTAAACAAAATGAATTTGGACCCGAATTTTCAATCTTCGATTTTATTTAGTGACGAAGCTACTTTCAAAAGTACCGGTTTAGTTAATAGACATAATATGCATTATTATGCAACAGAAAATCCCCATTGGGTCAGACAAATTGACTTTCAACATCAATGGTCAATTAATGTATGGGGTGGCATAATTAATTTACAAGTTGTTGGTCCTTATTTCTTTGAAGGAACGGTAACAGGAACCATATACGAAATTTTTTTAAGACATCAGTTACCTAATTTATTGGAAAATGTCGATCTCCATACACGAAGAATAATGTGGTATCAGCATGATGGAGCTCCACCACATTTTCATAGAAGTGTAATTTTTTTTTAAATAACTGGTGTGAAGAACGATGGATTGGTCGGGAGGGTCCTATAGCTTGGCCTTCAAGGTCTCCTGATTTAACCCCTATTGATTTTTTTCTTTGGGGACATGTTAAAGAACAGGTTTATCGAAACATTCCAACCACACCTGATGACATGAAACAACGTATAATCGCCATTTTTGAAAACATTGGACAGCAAACGCTAACTGATGTTAAAAACAATTTTCGCCGCCGCCTCGAGTTGTGCATTCAACAAGACGGTGGAATTTTTGAGCATCTGCTATAAATATGTTATACTTTTGCATTTTATTTATTTATTTAGGATTTTGCATTAATCGAATATCGAATAAATATTATTTTTTGTTTTTCAATATGTTATAGTAGTTTGTTGTTATTAATAATTAAGGCTGACAGCAACTTATATTCTTTTTTTTTCGTTTAAATTTAGAATCTATTAACAGTAAGAGTTAATAAGTTATAAAATACTAAGTGTGAATAGGGAAAATATAGTATCATTAAAAAGCTTATAAAAAATACTGTACTTTAGAAGAAAAATATACAGGGTGTTCTATTTAAAAAAAATGCGTAAATGTTAATTTTGCGTTTGTTATTCCTGCAAATTCATTTATTTAAAAATAAATAAATTGATTATAGATTATTAAACTTGACGAAAGTGGAAAACTTCTTGCCTATACAGATCTCAAAAATTCTTTCAGGTTTCGTCTTGGAGTCTCCACAATGTTGGACATGTTGAGACACAAAATTGCGAATATAGCTACAACGGTAAGAGATACCCCTACACATGTTTATATCCGTGTCCTTCTTTTTAAGAGTAGCATCTAAATATGCCAGAATATATGGGGTGTTCCATTTAAAAAAACACAAGTTTGTATCGTCACTCACTTACGCAACACTCTGTATAGTTGAAAATAATTTTAGAATGTGTATTTTAGGAGTGGCTACAACTTTTGTCTAAAACACTTTTCTTTAACTTTAATAATAAAGCCGTAATCTTTCGTCCTCGCATGGTCTGGACAACTTGTATATGTATATACTATAGGATTAAATTCTTTCTGTATTTATTATTTATTTGGTTTTCTTAAAATGTAATGTTAATGAAATAACATCGTTTATTTCAAGGAAACTATTTACTTGTTCGGAAGTGATGGTTTTTGCCATTTTCGGTTGACTTAATTTTTGTTTCCATATGGATTTAGACTAAAACACAATCAATTGCATTTCCAAATCTTTGAAGTTGAACCACTTAAAAATCCCTATATTGAGTTTATCTACTCCGATAATACCAGTGTAACAAATAAGTTCCTATGTTTCTGTAAATTGCCTGAAATCTTGCGTTATTTTAACTTGATCTGATTTTTCATGGGTTTTTATATTTAAGAACAATTTTTTTTTGTATTTGAGCAATACCCAAATGTGTTGGAAATAACATCACGGTTGAAAATTAAGTGTGAAAAACATTATTTTTTAATTCCATTCGACATCCAATAACTGACTATATTATTCCATAATTGTTTCATTATGGAAAAAAAGTTTTATTTTATCTAAACAGTCCACAAGTCTCTGAATAACTCTTCCGTGACTTAACCATCGAACATTGTTCTACATAAGTAAACCACTATATACAGTGCGTTCGTGACGAAAGGAACAAATTCGTTTAAAATTCAGGTAAATATTTTGCAGAAAAACGCTTGGACAGGTCGATTAGCATTTTTAGTTTAGAATTTTTTGATATTAGAAAATTATATACAGGGTGTCTAAAGAAGAACATATGCAGCAATCATTGTTTTTTTTAAATGGGACATCCTGTATATTATGCCATTTTTGAATTGTAGGGTAAATTCTAAACACATTTTTGTGTAACATACCATATCCCCAAAATCAGCGGTTTTCGGAATAATGAGTTTTGTGATAAATTAAAATACACATAGGTAATGAAATAAATTGTTTAAATTGAACAAGGACACCTTGAACATTTTTTTAAAAGCCAACAAAAACGACCTGGTGTTGCAAATTTTATCTTCAACAAAAAACTCTACTTCAAATTAATCGATTTTCATGTATTTTTTTTAATTTATCACATTTCAAACGTCATAATTCCGAAAACCGCTGATTTTGGGGATATGGTATGTTACACAAAACGTGTTGAGAATTTACTATGCAATTCAAATATGGCATAATATTACAGGATATTACAACTAATATTACCCAAGTTGAGGTTACCTCCATATCTTTGCGAACGCAATCCGATTGAAGTGATTTGGACCCAACTAAAAGGTGAAGTTGCTTCAAAAATTCCTCTTTCAAAATATCACTTGTACGAGAACTTTTAACAGAAGCAATTACAAATATTACAATAAGTAATTGGAAAAAATGTGCCGAACAAATAATTAAAGTAGCAAAGAGAATGTGAGGCATAGATGGATTTAAGGTATGATTGTGAAACCATTTATAATTTATGTCTGAAACAGTGATGGTATGTGATTTATTAATGTTTAGCACAAGAGAATCAGACTAATTTCTCAATTGTTGTATTTTTAATCTTTTAAACATGATGTGAACACTATATTATTGTTAATTTCCAAAATATAAAAGAAATAAAAATTTGTTATACTTTATAAGAGTATAAGTGTAAATTATTCAACTAAAATTGTTCTCCATATTTTCAAAATACATAAACAACAAATAATAATTAGTAATGTGTATGTAATTATCTGTGCAAGTCATGTAAGCAACTTGAACCGATATAAATCTTTATATTTATTACCGTTGTATGTAAGATTCACATTTCAAAGAATGGTTGCTTGAATTTACCTGTTCAAGGTTTGTAACAGTAATACGAATTATTTATATATAGAAGTTCTTTATTGATATTTAAAATAGAAACTAATAAGCAAAACTTCTTCTGCTAGTTCTTAAGGACGTCTTGATTAAAGATAAAAGGTTTGATTCATTCTTGCTCTCAGGTAAAAATATTTAATAATAAATAGACCTGATTCACAATTTTCATGTTGGTATAACACATTCACTAAAATATATAATAATAATAATAATAATAATAATAATAATCTTTATTGTCCAACAGTACAAACCATTTATAGGACAAATAAAATAAGAGGTATTACAAAAATAGTAATTATTAATGGCAATCCTCCTCAAGACGCTCAGAACAAAGTCTACTACTTTCATTTAGCAAATGAAACACAAAACGGCCAAAGTCTTAAAAATAATACAGTTCTTCTAACCTCAATTGTCATGATGTCGTATCAAATTGTCTACTACATTTTAAGCTGTGTGTTCCATGTTTTGGCGGGATATTTGAATCACTCCTTCTTATTCTGAGACAGGGTATAGTATTTAGTAACTCTGTAAACTCAATTTAATTATAAATAGGTATAAAATTAATATCAATAGTTGTTGTAACAATTATTAAATAAGTACATCTCTGTTTATTTGTCTAAAGTTGCTTTAATTGATAAACAAATATTCCATTGTTATTACATCCAGATAATTTTCTACGCCAATATTTTTTACGTCGTTGATAAATAAACATACGATTATACTTATCGCAATTATACCATTTTGTTTTGATATTTTTTTTAGTTATATAAGAGTGTTTTTACAAGAGATCATGAGTATTGATTTTAAATAAACAACCCGCCTTTTTTATTAATATTAAATTGTTGTTTCTTTTATCTATAACCTAAATTTCACATACCTAATCATATTTGTAAAACATGTCACTCGAATCAGAGGTAGCGCGGAACGCTACCTATAATATACTTGACACCCTCGTTTAACATTAAAGGGGTTGTCTAGCCATATAATTCTCAGGAACTACTTAAACGATTTATTTGAACTTTTTTTTTAAATGATCGCTGGGGCGAGTCGAGGATGTGGGTCAAATTAGGGCTCACGAAACTGCCAAAAACTGCAAAATTTGCGTAAAATAATAATGGTGACGGCTCTTGAGAAAATTATTCTACGACTTAAGGGTCCTATATAGTGGATCTGTCAACAATGGAAAAACACCTATTTGTGATGATGAAAACGTTCGACCTCGAGATTTTTGAAGATGTCCACGGTTAGAAGTGCCCTGATACCGAAAAAAGTGGTTTTTAAAAAATGTCTGTCTGTGTGCGTGTGTGTCAGTGTGTCTGTGTGTGACCGGAAGTAGCACTTTCATACGTATAAGAAAGTCGTGTGGTGGCCACACCTCATTTTTTCCATTTGTACAAACCATTAAAATCTCGAAAAAAAATATCAATTTTAAATGTGCGGTTTTGCCCCTCTCATCGCTACACATTATATATACTAAAAGCCGAGTAGTCAAGGGCAACCAAACCCGGTCAAAATCGACGAAAATTGGGTACGCGGGGCGCAGAACTCGTCTCTGGATACGCGAAATTGAAAGCTGCCCTTTGGCGTGAAGTTACCGACGACCTTAAATTGTTCCTCGACGGAGAGTTTTTCTTCCCAAGTGAAGCGTGTGCAGAGATATGGGCTTTTAAAGAGGAGCGTGCATACGGTGTTTTAACAGCAAAATGGCTTACGTCATGACGATTCACGTGACAACCGATCAAAATGGTAAAAATGTCAGGTATGACAGGCACGCGCGCAAGAATTGTAAAAGTTTCACATTGACGAAGAAATTTCAGGCCGTCGAAGTTTAGAGTGCGGAAAGAGGGTTGGAAACCAAAAGAGTCGACTTTTCCGCGACGATTGAGTGCACTGTCCACGTGCCAAATCTGTCGCTGTCAAAGGTGCGATTCATTTAAAGCTTTTATGCAGAGGAATGCGGTAAAAAAATCTCGCGATGACGAGTTTGCGTGTCATTAATGACTATGTATTTTTAATTGAAACGTGGTACCTTTCAGATACGTATTAGTGTTATTATTATCAATCGTTACTATTTCTTTTCTATATGAATATATGAACACAATGCCGACGGATATGATAAAATAAACTTAAAGTGTATTGTCGCACGTAAGTACAGTAATAAATATAACGATTTTGCTATCTTTTATTAAGATATATTAATAAATACAATGACACTCTATTCATTATATATGTCATCGAAATGTAAATTTCATACAACGAAGAACTTGAAGCAAGCTTAAATAAAGAAGAACCGTCTGAGTTTTGCCATTTGGGCCTGTCAAATTACGTTAGATGCACACGAATTATACAAAACCTAAATGTCAACAGAATGTTGGAAATGTATCAGTGTTCAAGTTATAATTATATAAATATAAGCCATTTTACGAATGGGATCATTTAATAACATTTCTCATCGATCTCTCTACATACAAATAATAGGGCGACTTTTCTTTATTTGGCAGATGTGTCCGAAGCACTTCGAAATAAAATAAATACATCAAATAAGATTCCCATAAGCATGTATGTCATTTCGTTTACCAATTCAGTTATAAAAGCAAATATTTAAAGTGTGCGACTGCTGGTTGGCACCAACTAATCAGAAGTACATTTTTGGTTAAATGGTACGACAGTGTCTAGCATCAACCGTATAGGAGCTAGCAAGATTTTCGATTGCGTTTTTGAAAGTATATTACTAAAGCGTAATATGACCTGTAAGTTTAAAACATGTTTTATTAAGTTAGCCTGACATTTCGTTCTCACAAGTTTATGTGTGAACAAATACAGTTCAACGAACTATTGTCACGATGACAGGTGGAACGACAATTTTGGTTAAACATCTTCATGTCAGCTGTCTGACTTTTCATTGTCATAGGTATGTGTCATCGAAATATCGTTACGATGACAGTCTGTCAGAAAATTTGAATTATACACTATTTCAATCGTAAACTTGACACAAATCGTAGTACCAATTTTATAGAACTAATAACGTGAAACAACATTCAATTAATTTTTTTTTTTGATCTGTCGACGTTCACCATGGACTAGATGTACACAACTGATACAAAACCTGAATGTCAATAAAAAAATTTTAAATATCAGCGTTCATTAAATTATATAGGAATATTGTTCGCTTTGTGGGCAAAGTCTTAATAAATAAATTCATTTGCCACCATAATGTATAATCCATTTCTAGAGATATTTCTTTAAATTTAATCTTCATTCATTACAATAGCAAAGTTAACTACATAATTATCCTCCACTGTCATTCATTCATATAGAAATTAAAATACCGTAAATAGTATAGGCAATAGTGAATAGGTACAACCTAACCAACTAAAAAGAAGAAGCGTATGCGGTATCATAAAAATTAAATTAACATTATGAATGACATAGGTACTCCGACAATTTTATGTATTTAGAGTTGTTGCCGATATGCCATACGATTTTTTAACGCATACACATAATCTGACATTACGTCAAACCAGTGAGCTGTAGCAGTGAAATCAACTGTTCACAGGGACAAATATTATACGGATCTAAATTCTAATTAGCTCCCTTATTTTCAGAAATAGCGTACCGAAAATAGTTATACCGTATTTAGTTGTTTTTTTAGTGAAATCTGCCTTATGAAGTTTAACTAACATTTTTATAGGGGAAAGGATTATTAACATTTAACATTCATTAAAACAGCATGCGACCAGCATTAATCGCATTACCAATGAGATGCCCTTACAGCCTTAGATATAATATTAAAAAGATATAAGTACAAGCGAAGAGGCGAATCAACCTCGAAGAGCTCCATACATCACTATATCTAACAATGGTTGCTTTCTGCAAACACGAGAGTTGCGAAATTGTTCACATAATTCTAACTTCTCTTTATTGAAATTTAAACGTTCTTTATCATAAAAATTAACACAAAAACATTCATAAATTTACAAACTATATTCAACGTAATGACTATAAAAACATCATCAAAAATAATAATGAGTAGTATAAATACATCGTACCTATACTTGCCCATACTTAATTCAATATAATGATTCCTTTCTATAATTGCTTCCTTTGCGACGAGAAATCATAACAGAATTTGAATTTTGAAAAAAATTATCAACATACAAACTGACATCGAAAGTCACAATTTTTAAATATTGTACTAAATTTTTCTATTATATAAATGCTTTAAAAAAGTGTAATTTCCGGTACGTTAGAGTTATGTTATTAAATTTTGACAATTTTTTAATTGAATAAAATTGATGATAATTATAACAAACGTCAAAATATAATTATTTTATAGGTTATGAAGATAACTGACATAGAGGTGGGCAAAACGGCTCATTTCTTTGACTCGGTTCAGCTCCTCATTGTGAGCCGGGTCACGGAACCGGCTCATTTGAACCGTGTGGATCCGTAATAGCATACCGTTCATGAACGTGTAGTACACATATAATACTCGGCGCCGCGCGCCGTCGTCGACTCAAACGAACCGGGATGATAATTTCGGCTGCGCGCACACCAATTGTACAAAATGTTTGACAAACAATTTATTTGAAGCTAAAATGCACACAAATTTGACAAATTATTAGGTTGTTGTACACAAATTAAACAAAATATATGTAAAACTAAATTATCAATTATCGGCATCTCAATCTCGACATAATACATCCGCTTGACTTAACATTTTTATATATATACAGGTTGATTATTGTTCTTTTAATGATTATATATTTGCATTATTAAAATACTTTAATTCCAGAACGCGTACGCCTTAATGGGGAAAAAGATAGCTTTTAACATTTATGTGCCCTTATGACAACGATTACGCATACATGCAGAGTGGGCGGAGCTATCTGAAATTAATTTCTCTCTTCTGATTAAAGTAAAATTCGGCACTTGGGAGTCTTTGTGGTATCATTGATCACGTATCCAAAGTCGAAATGTCAAAAAAAAAAAAAAAATGGCCGAAGGATTTTTTGAAAATTGACGTATAAATGTGAAATTTTAGATACGAGGGTGTCTTAAGTCGCCGATCACAAATCCAAAATCAGAATGTCATAAAAAAACAAAATGGCGGATGATTTTTTTGAAAATTGACGTATGAATATAAAATTTTAGATACGGGGGTTTGGGGGTCGCCGATCACGATTCCAAAGTGAAAATGTCAAAAAAAAAACAAAATGTCGGAATATTTTTTTAAAATTGACGTATGAATGTAAAATTTTAGATATGGGGGTTTTGGGGGCGCCGATCACGATTCCAAAGTCAAAATGTCAAAAAAAAAAAAAAACGGCGGAAGATTTTTTGAAAATTAACGTGTCAATGTGAAATTTTAGATACGGGGGTTTTGGGGGTCGCCGATCACGATTCCAAAGTCAAAATGTCATAAAAAAACAAAATGGCGGAAGAATTTTTTGAAAATTGACGTATGAATGTAAAATTTTAGATAAGGGGGTTTTGGGGGTCGCCGATAACGATTCCAAAGTCAAAATGTAAAAAAAAAAATGGCGGAAGATTTTTTGAAAATTGACGTATGAATGTAAAATTTTAGATACGGGGGTTTTGGGGGTCGCAGATCACGATTCCAAAGTCAAAATGTCAAAATAAGCAAAATGGCGAAAGATTTTTTTTGAAAATTGACGTATGAGTATGAAATTTTAGATACAGGGGTGTGTTAGGTCGTCGATCACAAATCCAAAATCAAAATGTCATAAAAAAACAAAATCGTGGAAGAATTTTTTGAAAATTGACATATGAATGTAAAATTTTAGAAAAGGGGGTTTTGGGGGACGCCGATCACGATTCCAAAGTCAAAATGTCAAAAAAAACAAAATGACGGAAGATTTTTTTGAAAATTGACGTATGAATGTGAAATTTCAAATACGGGGGTTTTGGGGGTCGCCGATCACGATTCCAAAGCCAAAATGTCAAAAAAAAACAAAATGGCAGAAGATTTTTTGAAAATTGAGTCATGAATGTAAAATTTTAGATACAGGGGTTTTGGAGGTCGCCGATCACGATTCCAAAGTAAAAATGTCAAAAAAAACAAAATGACGTAAGATTTTTTGAAAATTGACGTATGAATGTAAATTTAAGATACGGGGGTTTTGGGGGTCGCCGATCACGATTCCAAAGTCAAAATGTCAAAATAAGCAAAATGGCGAAAGATTTTTTTGAAAATTGACGTATGAGTGTGAAATTTTAGATACAGGGGTGTGTTAGGTCGCCGATCACAAATCCAAAATCAAAATGTCATAAAAAAACAAAATCGTGGAAGAATTTTTTGAAAATTGAGATATGAATGTAAAATTTTAGATAAGGGGGTTTTGGGGGTCGCCGATCACGATTCCAAATTCAAAATGTCAAAAAAAAACAAAAGGGCGGAAGATTTTTTTGAAAATTGACGTATGAATGTGAAATTTTAGATACGCGAGTTTTGGGGGTCGCCGATCACGATTCCAAAGTCAAACTGTCAAAAAAAAACAAAATGGCGAAAGATTTTTTTGAAAATTCACGTATGAATGTGAAATTTTAGATATGGGGGTTTTGGGGGTCGCCGATCACGATTCCAAAGCCAAAATGTCAAAAAAAAACAAAATGGCGGATTATTCTTTGAAAATTGAGTCATGAATGTAAATTTTTAGATACGGGGGTTTTGGGGGTCGCCGATCACGATTCCAAAGTCAAGATGTCAAAAAAACAAAATGACGGAAGATTTTTTGAAAATTGACGTATGAATGTAAAATTTTAGTACGGGGGTTTTGGGGGTCGCCGATCACGATTCCAAAGTCAAAATGTCAAAAAAAACAAAATGGCGGAAGATTTTTTTGAAAATTGACTTATTAATGTAAAATTTTAGCTACGGGGGTTTTGGGGGTCGCCGATCACGATTCCAAAGTCAAAATGTCAAAAAAAAACAAAATGGCGAAAGATTTTTTAGAAAATTGACGTATTAATGTAAAATTTTAGATACGGGGGTTTTGGGGGTCGCCGATCACGATTCCAAAGTCAAAATGTCAAAAAAAGCAAAATGGCGAAAGATTTTTTTGAAAATTGACGTATGAGTGTGAAATTTTAGATACGGGGGTGTGTTAGGTCGCCGATCACAAATCCAAAATCAAAATGTCATAAAAAAACAAAATCGTGGAGGAATTTTTTGAAAATTGACAAATGAATGTAAAATTTTAGATACGGGGGTCTTGGGGGTCGCCGATCACGATTCCAAAGTCAAAATGTCAAAAAAAGCAAAATGGCGGAAGATTTTTTTGAAAATTGACGTATGAATGTGAAATTTTAAATACGGGGGTTTTGGGGGTCGCCGATCACGATTCCAAAGCCAAAATGTCAAAAAAAACAAAATGGCGGAAGATTTTTTGAAAATTGAGTCATGAATGTAAAATTTTAGATACGGGGGTTTTGGAGGTCGCCGATCACGATTCCAAAGTAAAAATGTCAAAAA
Source organism: Amphimallon solstitiale (assembly GCA_963170755.1). Classification (NCBI taxonomy): domain Eukaryota; kingdom Metazoa; phylum Arthropoda; class Insecta; order Coleoptera; family Scarabaeidae; genus Amphimallon; species Amphimallon solstitiale. Next base: position 45,764,002 of record OY720676.1, on the reverse strand, counting down.
AAACAAAATGACGGAAGATTTTTTGAAAATTGACGTATGAATGTAAAATTTTAGATACGGGGGTTTTGGGGGTCGCCGATCACGATTCCTAAGTCAAAATGTCAAAATAAGCAAAATGGCGAAAGATTTTTTGAAAATTGACGTGAGTGTGAAATTTTAGATACAGGGGTGTTAGGTCGCCGATCACAAATCCAAAATCAAAATGTCATAAAAACACAAAATCGTGGAAGAATTTTTTGAAAATTGAGATATGAATGTAAAATTTTAGATAAGGGGGTTTTGGGGGTCGCCGATCACGATTTCAAAGTCAAAATGTCAAAAAAAAAACAAAAGGGCGGAAGATTTTTTTGAAAATTGACGTATGAATGTGAAATTTTAGATACGCGAGTTTTGGGGGTCGCCGATCACGATTCCAAAGTCAAACTGTCAAAAAAAAACAAAATGGCGAAAGATTTTTTGAAAATTGACGTATGAATGTGAAATTTTAGATACGCGAGTTTTGGGGGTCGCCGATCACGATTCCAAAGTCAAACTGTCAAAAAAAAACAAAATGGCGAAAGATTTTTTTGAAAATTCACGTATGAATGTGAAATTTTAGATACGGGGGTTTTGGGGGTCGCCGATCACGATTCCAAAGCCAAACTGTCAAAAAAAAACAAAATGGCGAAAGATTTTTTAGAAAATTGACGTATTAATGTAAAATTTTAGATACGGGGGTTTCGGGGGTCGCCGATCACGATTCCAAAGTCAAAATGTCAAAAAAAGCAAAATGGTGGAAGATTTTTTGAAAATTGACATATGAATGTAAAATTTTAGATACGGGGGTTTTGGGGGTCGCCGATCACGATTCCAAAGTCAAAATGTCAAAAAAAGCAAAACGGCGAAAGAGTTTTTTGAAAATTGACGTATGAATGTGAAATTTTAGATACGAGGGTTTTGGGGGTCGCCGATCACGATTCCAAAGCCAAACTGAAAAAAAAAACAAATGGGCGGAAGATTTTTTTGAAAATTGACGAATGAATGTGAAATTTCAAATATGGGGGTTTTGGGGGTCGCCGATCACGATTCCAAAGCCAAACTGAAATAAAACAAGAAAAGGGCGGAAGATTTTTTTGAAAATTGTCATGAATGTGAAATTTCAAATACGGGGGTTTTGGGGGTCGCCGATCACGATTCCAAAGTCAAAATGTCAAAAAAAACAAAATGGCGAAAGATTTTTTTGAAAATTGACGTGAGTGTGAAATTTTAGATACAGGGGTGTTAGGTCGCCGATCACAAATCCAAAATCAAAATGTCATAAAAAAACAAAATCCTGGAAGAATTTTTTGAAAATTGACATATGAATGTAAAATTTTAGATACGGGGGTTTTGGGGGTCGCCGATCACGATTCCAAAGTCAAAATGTCAAAAAAAACAAAATGACGGAAGATTTTTTTGAAAATTGACGTATGAATGTGAAATTTCAGATACGGGGGTTTTGGGGGTCGCCGATCACGATTCCAAAGCCAAAATGTCAAAAATAAACAAAATGGCGTAAGATTTTTTGAAAATTGAGTCATGAATGTAAAATTTTAGATACGGGGGTTTTGGGGGTCGCCGATCACGATTCCAAAGTCAAAATGTCAAAAAAAACCGAAATGACGGAAGATTTTTTTGAAAATTGACGTATGAATGTGAAATTTCATTTCATTTTTCTTGGGGGTCGCCGATCACAATCCCAAAGTCAAAATGTCAAAAAAAAAAACGGCGGAAGATTTTTTTGAAAGTTGACGTATGAAAGTGAAATTTTAGACACGGCGGTTTTGGGGGTCGCCGATCACGATTCCAAAGTCAAAATGTCAAAAAAAAAACAAAATGGCGGAAGATGTTTTTGAAAATTTACGTATGAGTGTGAAATTTTAGATACGGGGGTTTTGAGGGTCGCCGATCACGATTCCAAAGTCAAAATGTAAAAAAAAAAACAAAATGGCGAAAGATTTTTTTGGAAATTGACGTGAGTGTGAAATTTTAGATACAGGGGTGTGTTAGGTCGCCGATCACAAATCCAAAATCAAAATGTCATAAAAAAACAATCGTGGAAGAATTTTTTGAAAATTGACATATGAATGTAAAATTTTAGTTAAGGGGGTTTTGCGGGTCGCCGATCACGATTCCAAAGTCGAAATGTCAAAAAAAACAAAATGACGGAAGATTTTTTTGAAAATTGACGTATGAATGTGAAATTTCAGATACGGGGGTTTTGTGGGTCGCCGATCACAATCCCAAAGTCAAAATGTCAAAAAAAGCAAAATGGCGAAAGATTTTTTTGAAAATTGACGTATGAGTGTGAAATTTTAGATACGGGGGGTTTTGGGGGTCGCCGATCACGATTCCAAACTCAAAATGTCAAAAAAAAAATGGCGGAAGATTTTTTGAAAATTGAGTTATGAATGTAAAATTTTAGATACGGGGGTTTTGGGGGTCGCCGATCACGATTCCAAAGTCAAAATGTCAAAAAAAAAAAACGGCGGAAGATTTTTTGAAAGTTGACGTATGAATGTGAAATTTTAGATACGGGGGTTTTGGGGGTCGCCGATCACGATTCCAAAGTCAAAATGTCAAAAAAAAACAAAATGGCGGGAGATTTTCTTGAAAGTTGACGTATGAATATGAAATTTTAAATACGGGGGTTTTGGGGGTCGCCGATCACGATTCCAAAGTCAAAATGTCAAAAAAAAAATGGCGGAAGATGTTTTTGAAAATTGACGTATGAGTGTGAAATTTTAGATACGGGGGTTTTGAGGGTCGCCGATCACGATTCCAAAGTCAAAATGTCAAAAAAAAACAAAATGGCGGAAGATTTTTTTGGAAATTGACGTATGAATGTAAAAAATACGGGGGTTTTGGGGGTCGCCGATCACGATTCCAAAGTCAAAATGTCAAAAAAAAACAAAATGGCGAAAGATGTTTTTGAAAATTGACGTGTGAATGCGAAATTTTAGATACGGGGGTGTCTTAGGTCGCCGATCACGATTCCAAAGCCAAAATGTCAAAAAAAACAAAATGGCGGAAGAGTTCTTTGAAAATTGACGTATGAATGTGAAATTTTAGATACGGCTTATTACACCTTCAATTCGGTGATTCTTCGAAACGTGATTGAACAGGGTTTAAATTTAATACTTAATTTTTTCTTATCAATAGTAGATTCGAAAACATCAGAATCGTATTGTACACTGTCCCAATGAAAATGTTGCGATCACTGAGCTCATTGTTTCTTTCGATACTTTAACATGACTTTTGTTTAACATTAAATTACGTTTCTCGCTCTTGAGTGTGAACCGGTTTGTGTAAAAAAACAGTTCGAGTAGAATTTCAAATAAAATATACTATCGGCTTAACAAAATGTATGTAGGGGTGCTTTAAAAGTTTATAAAAGTGGACATTCTAAAAACGTCATGCCAGTGAACGCTTTTTACAGGAAAGGCGCTTCAATGGGGCTTCAATTTAAAACTTGGGTTTTTTACTTTTATTATTATTTCGTGCTCCTTTATTAACGATAGTAGATTTTGAAAGGGTTGACAGGCTTTCACACTTTCGCATCAAAATAGTATTGTACACTGTCTTAATAAAAATGTTGCGCTTCTTGATCTCATTGTGCCTTTACATACTTTAACACGACTTATGTTTAACATTAAATTACCTTTCTCGCTCTTGAGTGTGTACCGGTTTGTGTAAAAAACAATTCGAGAAACATTTTAAATACAATAAACTATTGGCTTCACAAAATATATGTATATACCGGGATGCTTTAAAAGTTTATAAAACTGGACATTCTAAAAAGCGTTTTTTTACAGGAAAAGCGCTTTAATAGGGCTTAAATTTAAAACTTGGGCTTTTTACTTTTATTATTATTTTGTGCTTTTTTCTTAACGAGAGTAGACTTCGAAAAGATTGACAGGCTCTTATACGTTCACATCAAAATAGTATTGTAAACTGTCTTAATGAAAATGTTACGCTTTTTGAGAGCTCATTGTTCCTTTGGATATTTTAACATGACTTATGTTTAACATTAAATTACCTTTCTCGCTCTTGAGTGTGTACCGGTTTGTGTAAGAAACAATTCGAGAAAATTTTTAAAAAAAATAAAAGGCACTTCAATTTAAAACTTGCGCTTTTTACTTTTACTTTTATTTTGTGCTCCTTTATTAACGATAGTGGATTTCAAAAAGGTCACACTTTACATCAAAATAGTATTGTACACTGTCTTAATAAAAATGTTGCGCTTTTTGATCTCAATGTGTCTTTGGATACTTTAACACGACTTATGTTTAACATTAAATTACCTTTCTCGCTCTTGAGTGTGTACCGGCGGTTTGTGTTAAAAACAGTTCGAGAAGAATTTTAAATAAGATATCCTATTGGCTTAACATAATAAATGTATATACAGGGGTGCTTCAAATATTTATAAAAATGGACATTCTAGAAAGCGCTGTTTACAGGAAAGACGCTTGAAAAGGGCTTAAATTTAAAACTTGGGTTTTTTACTTTTATTATTATTTTGTGCTCCTTTATTAATGATAGTGGATTTCAAAAGGGTCTCACTTTACATCAAAGTAGTATTGTAAACTGTTTTAATAAAAATGTTGCGCTTTTTGAGCTCATTCTGTCTTTGGATACTTTAACATTGCTTATGATTAACTTTAAATTACCTTTCTCGCTCTTGAGTGTGTACCGATTTGTGTCAAAAACAGATCGAGAATAATTTTAAATAAAATATACTCTGCTCTTTTATTAACGATAGTGGACTTCGAAAAGGTAGTAAGAAAGTAATATACTTTATAAATTAAATTTACTTTACCCATTCACATACATATGTTTGCGAGCTATATATTTGAAGTTCATCAGCATTCATTAGCATTCTATAAGAATGTTTGAAAGCGACGCCCATTTACCAAACAAAATTTGTTGTAAACATGTTAAACACTATGGAGATACTACGTATATTTGAGCATGTCAATTAAAATGACGAGCCCGCGATAGCGGGCGAGTAGTGTATATGTAATTCATTGAAATTTTAAAATGTTCTTCAATACAAGTCCTTCATTTTTAAATGACGTGCGAACTAATTTTGAGTATGTGACAGACGAATATTTCAATTATGCTGACCAAAATTTCATAATGAAAGCGCTGTTCCACTTCAAATAATTTGAGTGAAAATATCTCAGTGTCAGACTGCTTATTACGTTCTTTTTTATTAATATTGTGCATGCCTATCTTAAATTGTTTCTGAGCATTTGACATACTTTTTGTTAATATACTAAATTTTTCCACTGTTATTTCAATAGCGTATTATCCCGATTGTCTCAATGAAAATGATGCACTTATTGAGCATATTGGTTCTTCGGATACTTTAACATCATTCTTATGTTTAACATTAAATTATCTTTCTCGCTCTTCATTGTGTAACAGTTTGTGTAAAAAAAAATTCTAGGGGAATTCTAAATGAAATATACAATTGGCTTTACAAAATATATGTATATACAGAGTGTGCCACAAGTCTATAAAATCTTATATGCTAAAAACCACCACGAGAGTGATCGCGTTTTACAGGAAACTGTAAAAAGCTGTAAGCGGACGCGCAAAAGGCGAATTCAAGCTCGAAAAGATTGAAGCCATAGCTCACAAACATTCAACACAATAAATATTGCAATATATAATAATAGGCCCAATGATAATAGTGTATAGGTAAGAAATTTATAAATTCGATTCCTTATTTGTTTATAAATACTTTCTACTTATTTTTAGCAATTATCGTTACATGACTGGAGTCATTTCGTCCATGAATTCAGTTGTAAAAATACTTCAAAATATTATAAGATATTGTAAATAGAAAAAAGAAACTAAAATATATTCCTACCAGATTAAACAAGCACTTAATCATGTTGTTACTGTGCCAGGCAAATTGAGAAGTAATATCATACGTATTCAAAAAAGATTGCTTAATTATCATTGATGAAAATGAACTTCCCGCGACATCGTCAATTAGAATAATTCAAAATAGCAATTCTAAAAGGATGTTTTACAGTATTTTCGAATATAACAATAAGTAATCAATATTACCATAATACATACATATATTATATCTATATATTCCTTAAATTGTAGGTGTACAATGCAAAAGAAAATAATTATGTACAGTGTGAACAAGGCTTTACCAACATTATTAAGCATCATACATAACTGACAGTTGTAATACAAAGAAACACTGCAAATAATAAGAGTATAGGAATGGAAATCAGTATAAAAAATGCCAATGAAGTAAATATTATTTGTTATAGAACAATGATTAAATGAATTATTTAAAAGTATACATTCGCGTCAACAAAACATAATTCTAATAAAGCTATCTACAAGTTTGTATAAAATAAAATGTTTTTTTAAAATTCTAATGAATTTTCATTTAAACCAAAAAGACCAATGGAATCGACATATGTAGGTATATAGACTGAAACACTATTAACAAAAACTATCAAACCACATTTTCCAACTGATGCAAAAAAAACAGATTTCGAGATTATTCTAATTTTATACCCACAAACAAAATTCAAACTACAGATAAATTAGGCAAACGTGAAATAAATCATCGGCAAGTCAAGGCACAAAACCAATAATAGTAGAAAAATTATAAATAGAGTGAAAACTACCGTCTGTGAGGCACAGGAAAAGTATGTGAAAAATGTCAATATAACTTTAAACGATAAAATACATCTTATTTCATGGACAGCCGTTAAACATTTTCAATTTAAAAACTGCTATTATCACTAAATCTATTATTAATCATTTCATCCGATAAGCATTCTGAATAAAATATTGCATAGTTGTAAACTATATACAGGGGTGTATAAAAACAACTAAGCAATATTGAACATCTAAAACACAATTATATTTAGTTATTCGCTATATATCGGAATTATATGGTGTTTCAAAAACTGAAACGCAATAAAGACAAAATCCGCAATAAATTTAGAGGAATAAGGGGGAGCGGTACCTCAACTGTAAGCGGAATAAGAGGCGATAGCGGGCCTTCAAGGCCTGCCGTATTAGCTAGTTATATATAATAAAAGCCGAGTAGTCAAGGGCAACCAAACCCGGTCAAAATCGACGAAAATTGGGTACGCGGGGCGCAGAACTCGTCTCTGGATACGCGACATTGAAAGCTGCCCTTTGGCGTGAAGTTACCGACGTCCTTAAATTGTTCCTCGACGGAGAGTTTTTCTTCCCAAGTGGAGCGTGTGCAGAGATATCGCCCGTTGAAGAGGAGCGTGCATACGGTGTTTTAACAGCAAAATGGCTTACGTCATCATGACGATGCACGTGACAACCGATCAAAATCGTAAAAATGTCAGGTATGACAGGCACGCGCGAAAGAATTGTAAAAGTTTCACATTGACGAAGAAATTTCAGGCCGTCGAGGTTTAGAGTGCGGAAAGAGGGTTGGAAACGAAAATAGTGGACTTTTCCGCGACGATTGAGTGCACTGTCCACGTGCCAAATCTGTCGCTGTGGAAGGTGCGATTCATTTAAAGCTTTTCTGCAGGGTAAAAAAATCTCGCGATGACGAGTTTGCGTGTCATTAATGACTATATATATATTCACGTTCATCCATCGGTTGTCAAGTTTAAATGTCAGAAGGCCGACAAATATTACGAAGAAGTGTATTTTTAATTGAAACGTGGTACCTTTCAGATACGTATTAGTGTTATTATTATGAATCCTTACTATTTCTTTTCTATATGAATATATGAACAAAATGCCGACGAATATGATAAAATAAACTTAAAGTGTATTGTCGTAGGTACAGTAATAAATATAACAATTTTTCTATGTTTTATTAAGATATATTAATAAATACAATGACACTCTATTCATTATATGTATATGTCATCAAAATGTAAATTTCATACAACGAAGAACTTGAAGCAAGCTTAAATAAAGAAGAACCGTCTGAGTTTTGCCATTTGGGCCTGTCAAATTACGTTAGATGCACACGAATTATACAAAACCTAAATGTCAACAGAATGTTGGAAATGTATCAGTGTTCAAGTTATAATTATATAAATTTAAGCCATTTTACGAATGGGATCATTTAATAACATTTCTCATCGATCTCTCTACGTACAAATAATAGGGCGACTTTTCTTTATTTGGCAGATGTGTCCGAAGCACTTCGAAATAAAATAAATACATCAAATAAGATTCCCATAAGCATGTATGTCATTTCGTTTACCAATTCAGTTATAAAAGCAAGTATTTAAAGTGTGCGACTGCTGGTTGGCACCAACTAATCAGAAGTACATTTTTGGTTAAATGGTACGACAGTGTCTAGCATCAACCGTATAGGAGCTAGCAAGATTTTCGATTGCGTTTTAGAAAGTATATTACTAAAGCGTAATATGAAAATTAATTAATTCTCTCAATGACCTGTAAGTTTAAAACATGTTTTATTAAGTTAGCCTGACATTTCGTTCTCACAAGTTTATGTGTGAACAAATACAGTTCAACGAACTATTGTCACGATGACAGGTGCAACGACAATTTTGGTTAAACATCTTCATGTCAGCTGTCTGACTTTTCATTGTCATAGGTATGTGTCATCGAAATATCGTTACGATGACAGTCTGTCAGAAAATTTGAATTATACACTATTTCAATCGTAAACTTGACACAAAGCGTAGTACCAGTTTTATAGAACTAATAACGTGAAACAACATTCAATTAATTTTTTTTTTTTGATCTGTCGAAGTTCACCATAGACTAGATGTACACAACTGATACAAACCCTGAATGTCAATAAAAAAATTTTAAATATCAGCGTTCATTAAATTATATAGGAATATTGTTCGCTTTGTGGGCAAAGTCTTAATAAATAAATTCATTTGCCACCATAATGTATAATCCATTTCTAGAGATATTTCTTTAAATTTAATCTTCATTCATTACAATAGCAAAGTTAACTACATAATTATCCTCCACTGTCATTCATTCATATAGAAATTAAAATACCGTAAATAGTATAGGTAATAGTGAATAGGTACAACCTAACCAACTAAAAAGAAGAAGCGTATGCGGTATCATAAAAATTAAATTAACATTATGAATGACATAGGTACTCCGACAATTTTATGTATTATGGTTAGAGTTGTTGCCGATATGCCATACGATTTTTTAACGCATACACATAATCTGACATTACGTCAAACCAATTACGTCAAACCAGTGAGCTGTAGCAGTGAAATCAACTGTTCACAGGGACAAATATTATACGGATCTAAATTCTAATTAGCTCCCTTATTTTCAGAAATAGCGTACCGAAAATAGTTATACCGTATTTAGTTGTTTTTTAATGAAATCTGCCTTATGAATTTTAACTAACATTTTTATAGAGGAAATGATTATTAACATTTAACATTCATTAAAACAGCATGCGACCAGCATTAATCGCATTACCAATGAGATGCCCTTACAGCCTTACATATAATATTAAAAAGATATAAGTACAAGCGAAGAGGCGAATCAAGCTCAAAGAGCTCCATACATCACTATATCTAACAATGGTTGCTTTCTGCAAACACGAGAGTTGCGAAATTGTTCACATAATTCTAACTTCTCTTTATTGAAATTTAAACGTTCTTTATCATAAAAATTAACACAAAAACATTCATAAATTTACAAACTATATTCAACGTAATGACTATAAAAACATCATCAAAAATAACTCAATAATAATGAGTAGTATAAATACATCGTACCATTCGTACCTATACTTGCCCATACTTAATTCAATATAATGATTCCTTTCTATAATTGCTTCCTTTGCGACGAGAAATCATAACAGAATTTGAATTTTGAAAAAAATTATCAACATACAAACTGACATCGAAAGTCACAATTTTTAAATATTGTACTAAATTTTTCTATTATATAAATGCTTTAAAAAAGTGTAATTTCCGGTACGTTAGATTTATGTTATTAAATTTTGACAATTTTTTAATTGAATAAAATTGATGATAATTATAACAAACGTCAAAATCTAATTATTTTATAGGTTACGAAGATAACTGACATAGAGGTGGGCAAAACGGCTCATTTCTTTGACTCGGTTCAGCTCCTCATTGTGAGCCGGATCACGGAACTGGCTCATTTGAACCATGTGGATCCGTAATAGCATACCGTTCATGAACGTGTAGTACACATATAATACTCGGCGCCGCGCGCCGTCGTCGCGTCGACTCAAACGAACCGGGATGATAATTTCGGCTGCGCGCACACCAATTGTACAAAATGTTTGACAAACAATTTATTTGAAGCTAAAATGCACACAAATTTGACAAATTATTAGGTTGTTGTACACAAATTAAACAAAATATATGTAAAACTAAATTATCAATTATCGGCATCTCAATCTCGACATAATACATCCGGTTGACTTAACATTTTTATAGATATACAGGTTGATTATTGTTCTTTTAATGATTATATATTTGCATTATTAAAATACTTTAATTCCAGAACGCGTACGCCTTAATGGGGAAAAAGATAGCTTTTAACATTTAGGTGCCCTTATGACAACGATTACGCATACATGCAGAGTGGGCGGAGCTATCTAAAATTAATTTCTCTCTTCTGATTAAAGTAAAATTCGGCACTTGGGAGTCTTTGTGGTATCATTGATCACGTATCCAAAGTCGAAATGTCAAAAAAAAAAAATGGCCGAAGGATTTTTTGAAAATTGACGTATAAATGTGAAATTTTAGATACGAGGGTGTCTTAAGTCGCCGATCACAAATCCAAAATCAGAATGTCATAAAAAAACAAAATGGCGGATGATTTTTTTGAAAATTGACGTAGGAATATAAAATTTTAGATACGGGGGTTTGGGGGTCGCCGATCACGATTCCAAAGTCAAAATGTCAAAACAAACAAAATGGCGAAAGATTTTTTAGAAAATTGACGTATTAATGTAAAATTTTAGATAAGGGGGTTTTGGGGGTCGCTGATCACGATTCCAAAGTCAAAATGTCAAAAAAAAACAAAATGGTGGAAGATTTTTTGAAAATTGACGTGTGAATGTGAAATTTTAGATACGCGAGTTTTGGGGGTCGCCGATCACGATTCCAAAGTCAAAATGTCAAAAAAAACAAAATGGCGGAAGATTTTTTTGAAAATTGACTTATTAATGTAAAATTTTAGATACGGGAGTTTTGGGGGTCGCCGATCACGATTCCAAAGTCAAAATGTCAAAAAAAACAAAATGGCGAAAGATTTTTTAGAAAATTGACGTATTAATGTAAAATTTTAGATACGGGGGTTTTGGGTGTCGCCGATCACGATTCCAAAATCAAAATGTCAAAAAAAGCAAAATGGCGAAAGATTTTTTTGAAAATTGACGTATGAGTGTGAAATTTTAGATACGGGGGTGTGTTAGGTCGCCGATCACAAATCCAAAATCAAAATGTCATAAAAAAACAAAATCGTGGAAGAATTTTTTGAAAATTGACATATGAATGTAAAATTTTAGATACGGGGGTTTTGGGGGTCGCCGATCACGATTCCAAAGTCAAAATGTAAAAAAAAGCAAAATGGCGGAAGATTTTTTTGAAAATTGAAGTATTAATGTAAGATTTTAGATACGGGGGTTTTGGGGGGTCGCCGATCACGATTCCAAAGTCAAAATGTCAAAAAAAACAAAATAGCGAAAGATTTTTTAGAAAATTGACGTATTAATGTAAAATTTTAGATACGGGGGTTTTGGGGGTCGCCGGTCACGATTACAAAGTCAAAATGTCAAAAAAAGCAAAACGTCGGAAGATTTTTTTGAAAATTGACGTATGAATGTAAAATTTTAGATACCGGGGTTTTGGGGGTCGCCGATCACGATTCCAAAGTCAAAATGTCAAAAAAAGCAAAATGGTGGAAGATTTTTTTGAAAATTGACATATGAATGTAAAATTTTAGATACGGGGGTTTTGGGGGTCGCCGATCACGATTCCAAAGTCAAAATGTCAAAAAAAAACAAAATGGCGAAAGATTTTTTAGAAAATTGACGTATTAATGTAAAATTTTAGATACGGGGGTTCTGGGGGTCGCCGATCACGATTCCAAAGTCAAAATGTCAAAAAAAGCAAAACGGCGAAAGATTTTTTTGAAAACTGACGTATGAATGTGAAATTTTAGATACGGGGCTTTTGGGGGTCGCCGATCGCGATTCCAAAGCCAAACTGAAAAGAAAAACAAAAGGGCGGAAGATTTTTTTGAAAATTGACGTATGAATGTGAAATTTTAGATACGGGAGTTTTGGGGGTCGCCGATCGCGATTCCAAAGTCAAAATGTCAAAAAAAAACAAAATGGCGAAAGATTTTTTTTGAAAATTGACGTATGAATGTGAAATTTTAGATACGGAGGTTTTGGGGTCGCCAATCACGATTCCAAAGCCAAAATGTCAAAAAAAAACAAAATGGCAGAAGATTTTTTGAAAATTGACGTATGAATGTGAAATTTTAGATGCGCGAGTTTTGGGGGTCGCCGATCACGATTCCAAAGTCAAAATGTCAAAAAAAAACAAAATGGCGAAAGATTTTTTTGAAAATTCACGTATAAATGTGAAATTTTAGATACGGAGGTTTTGGGGGTCGCCAATCACGATTCCAAAGCCAAAATGTCAAAAAAAAACAAAATGGCAGAAGATTTTTTGAAAATTGACGTATGAATGTGAAATTTTAGATACGCGAGTTTTGGGGGTCGCCGATCACGATTCCAAAGCCAAAATGTCAAAAAAAAACAAAATGGCGGAAGATTTTTTGAAAATTGAGTCATGAATGTAAAATTTTAGATACGGGGGTTTTGGGGGTCGCCGATCACGATTCCAAAGTCAAGATGTCAAAAAAAACAAAATGACGGAAGATTTTTTGAAAATTGACATATGAATGTAAATTTTAGATACGGGGGTTTTGGGGGTCGCCGATCACGATTCCAAAGTCAAAATGTCAAAAAAAACAAAATGGCGAAAGATTTTTTAGAAAATTGACGTATTAATGTAAAATTTTAGATACGGGGTTTTGGGGGTCGCCGATCACGATTCCAAAGTCAAAATGTCAAAAAAAGCAAAATGGCGAAAGATTTTTTTGAAAATTGACGTATGAGTGAAATTTTAGATACGGGGGTGTGTTAGGTCGCCGATCACAAATCCAAAATCAAAATGTCATAAAAAAACAAAATCGTGGAAGAATTTTTTGAAAATTGACATATGAATGTAAAATTTTAGATATGGGGGTTTTGGGGATCGCCGATCACGATTCCAAAGTCAAAATGTCAAAAAAAGCAAAAGGCGGAAGATTTTTTTGAAAATTGACGTATGAATGTAAAATTTTGGATACGGGGGTTTTGGGGGGGTCGCCGATCACGATTCCAAAGTCAAAATGTCAAAAAAAAATAGCGAAAGATTTTTTAGAAAATTGACGTATTAATGTAAAATTTTAGATACGGGGGTTTTGGGGGTCGCCGATCACGATTCCAAAGTCAAAATGTCAAAAAAAGCAAAATGGTGGAAGATTTTTTTGAAAATTGACATATGATTGTAAAATTTTAGATACGGGGGTTTTGGGGGTCGCCGATCACGATTCCAAAGTCAAAATGTCAAAAAAAACAAAATGGCGAAAGATTTTTTAGAAAATTGACGTATTAATGTAAAATTTTAGATACGCGGGTTTTGGGGGTCGCCGATCACGATTCCAAAGTCAAAATATCAAAAAAAGCAAAACGGCGAAATTTTTTTTAGAAAATTGACGTATGAATGTGAAATTTTAGATACGGGGGTTTTGGGGGTCGCCGATCACGATTCCAAAGGCAAACTGAAAAAAAAAACAAAAGGGCGGAAGATTTTTTTGAAAATTGACGTATGAATGTGAAATTTCAAATACGGGGGTTTTGGGGGTCGCCGATCACGATTCCAAAGCCAAAATGTCAAAAAAAACAAAATGGCGGAAGATTTTTTGAAAATTGAGTCATGAATGTAAAATTTTAGATACGGGGGTTTTGGAGGTCGCCGATCACGATTCCAAAGTCAAAATGTCAAAAAAAAAAAAATGACGGAAGATTTTTTGAAAATTGACGTATGAATGTAAAATTTTAGATACGGGGGTTTTGGGGGTCGCCGATCACGATTCCAAAGTCAAAATGTCAAAATTAGCAAAATGGCGAAAGATTTTTTTGAAAATTGACGTATGAGTGTGACATTTTAGATACAAGGGTGTTAGGTCGCCGATCACAAATCCAAAATCAAAATGTCATAAAAAAACAAAATCGTGGAAGAATTTTTTGAAAATTGACATATGAATGTAAAATTTTAGATACGGGGGTTTTGGGGGTCGCCGATCACGATTCCAAAGTCAAAATGTCAAAAAAAACAAAATGACGGAAGATTTTTTGAAAATTGACGTATGAATGTGAAATTTCAGATACGGGGGTTTTGGGGGTCGCCGATCACGATTCCAAAGTCAAAATGTCAAAAAAAACAAAATGGCGAAAGATTTTTTTAGAAAATTGACGTATTAATGTAAAATTTTAGATACGGGGTTTTGGGGGTCGCCGATCACGATTCCAAGGTCAAAATGTCAAAAAAAACAAAATGGCGAAAGATTTTTTGAAAATTGACGTAAAATTTTAGATACGGGGGTTTTGGGGGTCGCCGATCACGATTCCAAAGTCAAATTGTCAAAAAAAAGCACAACGGCGAAAGATTTTTTTGAAAATTGACGTATGAGTTTGAAATTTTAGATACGGGGGTTTTGGGTGTCGCCGATCACGATTCCAAAGCCAAAATGTCAAAAAAAACAAAATGGCGGAAGATTTTTTGAAAATTGAGTCATGAATGTAAAATTTTAGATACGGGGGTTTTGGGGGTCGCCAATCACGATTCCAAAGTCAAAATATCAAAAAAAAACAAAATGACGGAAGATTTTTTTGAAAATTGACCTATGAATGTGAAATTTCATTTCATTTTTTGGGGGGTCGCCGATCACAATCTCAAAGTCAAAATGTCAAAAAAAACATAACGGCGGAAGATTTTTTTGAAAGTTGACGTATGAAAGTGAAATTTTAGACACGGGGGTTTTGGGCATCGCCGATCACGATTCCAAAGTCAAAATGTCAAAAAAAAAAATGGCGGGAGATTTTTTTAAAAGTTGACGTATGAATGTGAAATTTTAAATACGGGGGTTTTGGGGGTCGCCAATCACGATTCCAAAGTCAAAATGTCAAAAGAAAAACAAAATGGCAGAAGATGTTTTTGAAAATTGACGTTTGAGTGTGAAATTTTAGATACGGGGGTTTTGAGGGTCGCCGATCACGATTCCAAAGTCAAAATGTCAAAAAAAAACAAAATAGCGAAAGATTTTTTTGGGAATTGACGTATGAGTGTGAAATTTTAGACACAGGGGTGTGTTAGGTCGTCGATCACAAATCCAAAATCAAAATGTCATAAAAGAACAAAATCGTGGAAGAATTTTTTGAAAATTGACATATGAATGTAAAATTTTAGATAAGGGGGTTTTGGGGGACGCCGATCACGATTCCAAAGTCAAAATGTCAAAAAAAAAACAAAATGGCGGAAGATTTTTTGAAAATTGACGTATGAATGTAAAATTTTAGGTACGGGGGTTTTGGGGGTCGCCGATGACGATTCCAAAGTCAAAATGTCAAAAAAAACAAAATGGAAGATTTTTTTGAAAATTGACGTATGAATGTAAAATTTCAGATACGGGGGTTTTGGGGGTCGCCGATCACGATTCCAAAGCCAAAATGTCAAAAAAAAAATGGCGGAAGATTTTTTGAAAATTAAGTAATGAATGTAAAATTTTAGATACGGGGGTTTTGGGGGTCGCCGATCACGATTCCAAAGTCAAAATGTCAAAAAAAAACAAAATGACGGAAGATTTTTTTGAAAATTGACGTATGAATGTGAAATTTCAGATACGGGGGTTTTGGGGGTCACCGATCACAATCCCAAAGTCAAAATGCCAAAAAAAGCAAAATGGCGAAAGATTTTTTTGAAAATTAACGTATGAGTGTGAAATTTTAGATACGGGGGGTTTTGGGGGTCGCCGATCACGATTCCAAAGTCAAAATGTCAAAAAAAAAGAAAATGGCGGAAGATTTTTTGTAAATTGAGTCATGAATGTAAAATTTTAGATACGGGGGTTTTGGGGGTCGCCGATCACGATTCCAAAGTCAAAATGTCGAAAAAAAAAACTGCGGAAGATTTTTTTGAAAGTTGACGTATGAATGTGAAATTTTAGATACGGGGGTTTTGGGGGTCGCCGATCACGATTCCAAAGTCAAAATGTCAAAAAAAAACAAAATGGCGGGAGATTTTTTTGAAAGTTGACGTATGAATGTGAAATTTTAGATACGGGGGTTTTGGAGGTCGCCGATCACGATTCCAAAGTCAAAATGTCAAACAAAAACAAAATGGCGGGAGATTTTTTTGAAAGTTGACGTATGAATATGAAATTTTAAATACGGGGGTTTTGGGGGTCGCCGATCACGATTCCAAAGTCAAAATGTCAAAAAAAAACAAAATGGCGGAAGAAGTTTTGAAAATTGACGTATGAGTGTGAAATTTTAGATACGGGGGTTTTGAGGATCGCCGATCACGATTCCAAAGTCAAAATGTCAAAAAAAAAAAAATGGCGGAAGATTTTTTTGGAAATTAACGTATGAATGTAAAATTTTAGATACGGGGGTTTTGGGGGTCGCCGATCACGATTCCAAAGTCAAAATGTCAAAAAAAGCAAAATGGCGAAAGATTTTTTTGAAAATTGACATGAGTGTGAAATTTTAGATACGGGGGGTTTTGGGGATCGCCGATCACGATTCCAAAGTCAAAATGTCAAAAAAAGAACAAAATGGCGGAAGATGTTTTTGAAAATTGACGTATGAATGCGAAATTTTAGATACGGGGGTGTCTTAGGTCGCCGATCACGAATCCAAAGTCAAAATGTCAAAAAAAAACAAAATGGCGGAAGAGTTCTTTGAAAATTGACGTATGAATGTGAAATTTTAGATACGGCTTATTACATCTTCAATTCGGTGATTCTTCGAAACGTGATTGAACAGGGTTTAAATTTAATACTTAATTTTTTCTTATCAATAGTAGATTCGAAAACATCAGAATCGTATTGTACACTGTCCCAATGAAAATGTTGCGCTCACTGAGCTCATTGTTTCTTTCGATACTTTAACATGACTTTTGTTTAACATTAAATTACGTTTCTCGCTCTTGAGTGTGAACCGGTTTGTGTAAAAAAACAGTTCGAGTAGAATTTCAAATAAAATATACTATCGGCTTAACAAAATGTATGTAGGGGTGCTTTAAAAGTTTATAAAAGTGGACATTCTAAAAACGTCATGCCAGTGAACGCTTTTTACAGGAAAGGCGCTTCAATGGGGCTTCAATTTAAAACTTGGGCTTTTTACTTTTATTATTATTTCGCGCTCCTTTATTAACGATAGTAGATTTTGAAAAGGTTGACAGGCTTTCACACTTTCGCATCAAAATAGTATTGTACACTGTCTTAATAAAAATGTTGCGCTTCTTGATCTCATTGTGCCTTTACATAGTTTAACACGCCTTATGTTTAACATTAAATTACCTTTCTCGCTCTTGAGTGTGTACCGGTTTGTGTAAAAAACAATTCGAGAAAAATTTTAAATACAATAAACTATTGGCTTCACAAAATATATGTATATACCGGGATGCTTTAAAAGTTTATAAAACTGGACATTCTAAAAAGCGTTCTTTTTACAAGAAAGGCGCTTTAATAGGGCTTAAATTTAAAACTTGGGCTTTTTACTTTTATTATTATTTTGTGCTTTTTTCTTAACGAGAGTAGACTTCGAAAAGATTGACAGGCTCTTATACGTTCACATCAAAATAGTATTGTAAACTGTCTTAATGAAAATGTTACGCTTTTTGAGAGCTCATTGTTCCTTTGGATATTTTAACATGACTTATGTTTAACATTAAATTACCTTTCTCGCTCTTGAGTGTGTACCGGTTTGTGTAAGAAACAATTCGAGAAAAATTTTAAATAAAATAAAAGGCACTTCAATTTAAAACTTGGGGTTTTTACTTTTATTTTCATTTTGTGCTCCTTTATTAATGATAATGGATTTCAAAAAGGTCACACTTTACATCAAAATAGTATTGTACACTGTCTTAATAAAAATGTTGCGCTTTTTTATCTCAATGTGTCTTTGGATACTTTAACACGACTTATGTTTAACATTAAATTACCTTTCTCGCTCTTGAGTGTGTACCGGTTTATGTCAAAAACAGTTCGAGAAGAATTTTAAATAAAATATCCTATTGGTTCAACAAAGTATATGTATATACAGGGGCGCTTCAACAGTTAATAAAACCGGACATTCTAAAAAGTCATGCCAGTTATAGCTTTTTACAGGAAAAGCGCTTCAATAAGGCTTAAATTTAAAACTTGAGCTTTTTACTTTTATTATTATTTTGTACTTTTTCATTAACGATAGTGGATTTCGAAAAGATTGATAGGCTATTACACGTTCATATCAAAATAGTATTGTAAACTGTCTTAATGAAAATGTTGCTTTTTTTGTCTTTGAATACTTTAACATGACTTATGTTTAACATTAAATTACCTTTCTCGCGCTTGGGTGTGTGCCGGTTTGTGTAAAAAATAATTCGAGAAAAATTTCAAATAAAAGATACTATTGGCTTAACAAAATATATCTAGGGGTGCTTCAAAAGTTTATAAAAGTGGACATTCTAAAAAGCGTCATGCCAGTGATCGCTTTTACAGGAAAGGCGCTTCAATAGGGCTTCAATTTAAAACTTGGGCTTTTTACTTTTATTAATATTTCGTGCTTCGTGCTCCTTTATTAACGATAGTGGATTTTGAACAGGTTGACAGGCTTTTACACTTTCTCGCTCTTGAGTGTGTACCGGTTTGTGTTAAAAACAGTTCGAGAAGAATTTTAAATAAAACGTCCTATTGGCTTAACAAAATATATGTATATGCACGGTTGCTTCAAAAGTTAGTAAAATCTTACATTCTAAAAAGTCATGACAGTCATTGCTTTTACAGGAAAGGCGCTTCAATTTAAAACTTGGGCTTCTACTTTTATTATTATTTCGTGCTTCGTGCTCCTTTATTAACGATAGTGGATTTCAAAAAGGTTGACAGGCTTTTACACTTTCACATCAAAATAGTGTTGTACACTGTCTTAATAAAAATATTGCGCTTCTTGATCTCATTGTGTCCTTGCATACTTTAACACGACTTATGTTTAACATTAAATTACCTTTCTCGCTCTTGAGTGTGTACCGATTTATGTCAAAAACAGTTCGAGAAGAATTTTAAATGAAATATCCTATTGGCCTAACAAAAAATATATGTATACAGGGTATATCACGTAAGGCGGCTATTAGAAGTTTTATGGCATCCATAAACAGTGTAAACTCGACATTTGGGATTGAGTACTTACTTTATAAGGTGTATTATTCTAAAATATTTTCAAGTAGAACTGACTTCCGGTTACAGCGGAAGTAGATACAAGTTTCTTATTTTAAATAGAACTGTATATTTTTTTTCGATTCATTCAATTCTACATGTAATTATGAAACAATTTGCATTATAGTTCCCTAACTCTAAATTCAACTATTTTTGAGATAATTGCATTTTTGTTAAAATTTTTGCATTTGCATAACTTAAAATAAAATTTGCTATTTAAGAAGTCAGAAAAGAATAAGGTGCTATATTTTCAGGGATCAAACTACAAGGACATTAGTGCCGATTAGCATTATATTTTGGATCTACTTTTATACAGGGTGTTTCAAAATTAATTGCTAATATGGATATCTTCAAACATACGGAACTCCTTTTTTTTAAATAGAACATGGTATTTTTTATTACTGGATTGAATGAAACTTCAAATTCTGCGTCAATAAATATTAATGTATAATATGTCTATTTTTCCTAGTTTTTGAAATATTCACGATAATTGGTTTAGTTGCATAAGAACCGCTAATAAATTTTGAATTCGCATAGTGTGCCAGGGAAATGACAAATTCTTGTCATAGTTGTCGAGCAGTTGTCGCTTAAGGACTAATGCGATAATGATGATATCATAACGTGTAATACGTACATACATAGAGATGATTGATTATACATATTTTAAAAAGCTACACATGACAAATTGATTTCTCCTAAATAAATTAAAACAAAACACTTGCAAAAAATAATTTAATATACAGAAATAAAAAAAAACATTTTTTTAAACAAAACAAAACATACAGATTATAAATTGTGCTCGATGTGTTGACCATTATTTCCTAAACATCGAGTAATTCTTTTGTGAAGTTCAGTAGTCGTAGCAGTGATAATAATTTCGCCACTAATGTTGGTTAAAGACGCTTCTATTCGATTAAGTAATTCTTGGCGTGATTCTACTGGACGCGAATACACTTGACTTTTTACGTATCCCCATAAAAAATAATCCAGAGGCGTTAGATCTGGAGATCTAGGTGGCCATTTGCACGGTCCATTGGTCCCTATCCAACGATCATCGAATAAGTTCGTTAACTGTGTATTAACGGGCCAAGAAGAATGTGCTGGGGCACCATCTAGTTGGAACCAACACTCTCTAAACTCAAGTAGAGGTAGGTCGTCTAAAAATGGTATTACTACCTCGTCCAAAATATTAAGATATCTATTTGTATTCAAATTTTCTTCGTAAATATGGAAGCATAATTGATTGTATTTCATCATCACAAATACGTTAACAGCAAACGAACGTTGAAAGCTTGCTTCACGGACAACATGTGGATTCTCTTTCGCCCAAT
This sequence comes from Amphimallon solstitiale, assembly GCA_963170755.1. Lineage (NCBI taxonomy): Eukaryota > Metazoa > Arthropoda > Insecta > Coleoptera > Scarabaeidae > Amphimallon > Amphimallon solstitiale. The sequence continues at coordinate 45,743,090 of OY720676.1, read as the reverse complement.
AATGCAAATTTTTTCGGTTTATCACTCCTTCTCGGCTAAATTTCGATTCGTCGGTCCAAATTATTTTTCTCAAAAAACTCTCGTCTTCTTGTATTTTTGTTAACATAAACTCACAAAACTCTACTCTTCTATCGGTATCTCCAGGGTGTAATGCTTGAACTAATTTGAATGAATAAGGATGCATCTTGTGTTTCTTGAGAATGCGTTGAATAGACCCTTTAGATAGCCCTAGATCAATTGATGCTGCTGCAATTGAGCTGTTAGGATAAGCATTGAAATAACTTAGTACATTTATTTCAGTTGCGTCCTCGTTTGTGACAGGTTTTAAGCGATTTCTTTTACTACTTTTTATTCGTCCATGGCGTAGAAAGTTGGATGTAATCCTTTTAAATTTCTTCGAATTTATCGATGGCAAGTGTGGATACCTTTCATTAAATGTTCGGCAAGTTCTTTCGATAATCCTTTGACATTCGCCGTGGATATAAAATAGGTTTAAAATATCGTTGCTTGTATAATTTTCGTTATCATTGTCCATGATGACAGTAATTCGCATACTAAATGACAGCGGCTTCACAACTACCTATATTTGTCATTTCCCTGGCACACTATGCGAATTCAAAATTTATTAGCGGTTCTTATGCAACTAAACCAAATAATCGTGAATATTTCAAAAACTAGGAAAAATAGACATATTATACATTAATATTTATTGACGCAGAATTTGAAGTTTCATTCAATCCAGTAATAAAAAATACCATGTTCTATTTAAAAAAAAGGAGTTCCGTATGTTTGAAGATGTCCATATTAGCAATTAATTTTGAAACACCCTGTATAAAAGTAGATCCAAAATATAATGCTAATCGGCACTAAAGTCCTTGTAGTTTGATCCCTGAAAATATAGCACCTTATTCTTTTCTGACTTCTTAAATAGCAAATTTTATTTTAAGTTATGCAAATGCAAAAATTTTAACAAAAATGCAATTATCTCAAAAATAGTTGAATTTAGAGTTAGGGAACTATAATGCAAATTGTTTCATAATTACATGTAGAATTGAATGAATCGAAAAAAAATATACAGTTCCATTTAAAATAAGAAACTTGTATCTACTTCCGCTGTAACCGGAAGTCAGTTCTACTTGAAAATATTTTAGAATAATACACCTTATAAAGTAAGTACTCAATCCCAAATGTCGAGTTTACACTGTTTATGGATCCCATAAAACTTCTAATAGCCGCCTTACGTGATATACCCTGTATACAGGGGTGCTTCAAAAGTTTATAAAAGTGGATATTCTAAAAAACGTTTTTTACAGGAAAGGCGCTTCAATAGGGCTTAAATTTAAAACTTTGGCTTTTTACTGCTATTATTATTTTGTGCTTTTTTCTTAACGAGAGTAGACTTCGAAAAGATTGACAGGCTTTTACACGTTCACATCAAAATAGTATAGTAAACTGTCTTAATAAAAATGCTGCGCTTTTTGATCTCATTGTGTCTTTGGATACTTTAACACGACTTATGTTTAACATTAAATTACCTTTCTCACTCTTGAGTGTGTACCGATTTGCGTAAAAAACAATTCGAGAAAATTTTTAAATAAAATATACTATTGGCTTCACAAAATATATGTATATACCGGGATGCTTTAAAAGTTTATAAAACCAGACATTCTAAAAAGCGTCATGCCAGTGATCGCTTTTTACAGGAAAGGCGCTTGAATTTAAAACTTGCGCTTTTTACTTTTACTTTTATTTTGTGCTCCTTTATTAACGATAGTGGATTTCAAAAAGGTCACACTTTACATCAAAATAGTATTGTACACTGTTTTAATAAAAATGTTGTGCGTTTTGATCTCATTGTGTCTTTGCATACTTTAACACGACTTATGTTTAACATTAAATTACCTTTCTCGCTCTTGAGTGTGTACCGGTTTGTGTTAAAAACAGTTCGAGAAGAATTTTAAATAAGATATCCTATTGGCTTAACATAATAAATGTATATACAGGGGTGCTTCAAATATTTATAAAAATGGACATTCTAGAAAGCGCTGTTTACAGGAAAGGCGCTTGAAAAGGGCTTAAATTTAAAACTTGGGTTTTTTACTTTTATTATTATTTTGTGCTCCTTTATTAATGATAGTGGATTTCAAAAGGGTCTCACTCTACATCAAAGTATTATTGTAAACTGTTTTAATAAAAATGTTGCGCTTTTTGATTTCATTCTGTCTTTGGATACTTTAACATTGCTTATGATTAACTTTAAATTACCTTTCTCGCTCTTGAGTGTGTACCGATTTGTGTCAAAAACAGATCGAGAATAATTTTAAATAAAATATACTCTGCTCTTTTATTAACGATAGTGGACTTCGAAAAGGTAGTAAGAAAATAATATACTTTATAAATTAAATTTACTTTACCCATTCACATACATATGTTTGCGAACTATATATTTGAAGTTCATCAGCATTCATTAGCATTCTATAAGAATGTTTGAAAGCGACGCCCATTTACCAAACAAAATTTGTTGTAAACATGTTAAACACTATGGAGATACTACGTATATTTGAGCATGTCAATTAAAATGACGAGCCCGCGATAGCGGTCGAGTAGTATATACGTAATTCATTGAAATTTTAAAATGTTCTTCAATACAAGTCCTTCATTTTTAAATGACGTGCGAAATAATTTTGAGTATGTGACAGACGAATATTTCAATTATGCTGACCAAAATTTCATAATGAAAGCGCTGTTCCACTTCAAATAATTTGGGTGAAAATATCTCAGTGTCAAACTGCTTATTACGTTCGTTTTTGTTAATATTGTGCATGCCTATCTTAAATTGTTTCTGAGCAATTGACATACTTTTTGTTAATATACTAAATTTTTCCACTGTTATTTCAATAGCGTATTATCCCGATTGTCTCAATGAAAATGATGCACTTATTGAGCATATTGGCTCTTCGGATACTTTAACATCATTCTTATGTTTAACATTAAATTATCTTTCTCGCTCTTCATTGTGTAACAGTTTGTGTAAAAAAAATTCTAGAAGAATTCTAAATGAAATATACAATTGGCTTTACAAAATATATGTATATACAGAGTGTGCCACAAGTCTATAAAATCTTACATTCTAAAAACCACCACGAGAGTGATCGCGTTTTACAGGAAGCTGTAAAAAGCTGTAAGCGGACGCGCAAAAGGCGAATTCAAGCTCGAAAAGTTTGAAGCCATAGCTCACAAACATTCAACACAATAAATATTGCAATATGTAATAATAGGCCCAATGATAATAGTGTATAGGTAAGAAATTTATAAATTCGATTCCTTATTTGTTTATAAATACTTTCTACTTATTTTTAGCAATTATCGTTACATGACTGGAGTCATTTCGTCCATGAATTCAGTTGTAAAAATACTTCAAAATATTATATGATATTGTAAATAGAAAAAAGAAACTAAAATATATTCCTACCAGATTAAACAAGCACTTAATCATGTTGTTACTGTGCCAGGCAAATTGAGAAGTAATATCATACGTATTCAAAAAAGATTGTTTAATTATCATTGATGAAAATGAACTTCCCGCGACATCGTCAATTAGAATAATTCAAAATAGCAATTCTAAAAGGATGTTTTACAGTATTTTCGAATATAACAATAAGTAATCAATATTACCATAATACATACATATATTATATCTATATATTCCTTAAATTGTAGGTGTACAACGCAAAAGAAAATAATTATGTACAGTGTGAATAAGGCTTTACCAACATTATTGAGCATCATACATAACTGACAGTTGTAATACAAAGAAACACTGCAAATTATAAGAGTATAGGAATGGAAATCAGTATAAAAAATGCCAATGAAGTAAATATTATTTGTTATAGAACAATGATTAAATGAATTATTTAAAAGTATACATTCGCGTCAACAAAACATAATTCTAATAAAGCTATCTACAAGTTTGTATAAAATAAAATGTTTTTTTAAAATTCTAATGAATTTTCATTTAAACCAAAAAGACCAATGGAATCGACATAATAATATGTATATAGACTGAAACACTATTAACAAAAACTATCAAACCACATTTTCCAACTGATGCAAAAAAAAACAGATTTCGAGATTATTCTAATTTTATACCCACAAACAAAATTCAAACTACAATTAAATTAGGCAAACGTGAAATAAATCATCGGCAAGTCAAGGCACAAAACCAATAATAGTAGAAAAATTATAAATAGAGTGAAAACTACCGTCTGTGAGGCACAGGAAAAGTATGTGAAAAATGTCAATATAACTTTAAACGATAAAATACATCTTATTTCATGGACAGCCGTTAAACATTTTCAATTTAAAAACTGCTATTATCACTAAATCTATTATTAATCATTTCATCCGATAAGCATTCTGAATAAAATATTGCATAGTTGTAAACTATATACAGGGGTGTATAAAAATAACTAAGCAATATTGAACATCTAAAACACAATTATATTTAGTTATTCGCTATATATCGGAATTATATGGTGTTTCAAAAACTGAAACGCAATAAAGACAAAATCCGCAATAAATTTAGAAGAATAAGGGGGAGCGGTACCTCAACTGTAAGCGGAATAAGAGGCGATAGCGGGCCTTCAAGGCCTGCCGTATTAGCTAGTATACTCGTATAAACACCAATACTACAGCCTCTATGAATATCTACTATTATAGTAATCGAATTCAATTTAATATAACAAACATAAATCAATAAACTAAACATTAAAATACCTCGCGAAGATTTGAACTTATTAATATTTAACCAATCAGGTGAAAAATGCCTTAATTATTTTGTTGACCTTTTCTGAGACTCTTTCACAATAAACATTTTTAAACATCCAAGGTTAATATGAATTCAACAGTCTACATCTCGCATTTAAGCTACTTTTATTCAAATTATGAAATATGGAATAATAATGAATAAGTTCGTAGTAGATATAGTAACTTTTTAAATTGGTAATTGAAACATCACGGTCGTAATAATTACCTAATCACATAGTTGACTCGCGCCTTCCTACTTTGTGTTGTAAGAAATTCACTGGCTCGACGCATTCGAAGCTTTTTAATTCAGAGAAACGTAACAATTATGAAATCAATGTCTGAAACACCTATGGGCCTGAATAAATATGACTAATAGCTGAATCGAAATGTGTTGAAGCAATTTTAGACAATATCATCAAGTTCAGGTGTTTTAAGCTCCTATAAATTTGTAAAATCTGATAAGAACAATAAAGATAATAATTAATATCTACTATTTTCGCACGTTAAATATCACATTTTGTTATATGTATAGAAATAACTGTGGTATACAATTTTAAACATTAAATAAGTGAATGTAATATGATTTTTCATTTTTTTGCATTATTCAGCGATTTCTTCCTTGTGCACTGAACAATATGGAATTGAAGTCATGGTTTGTTTAGTATGTTACTATACTGCTATTATCAGAACTATTTAAGTTGTCATAATTAAGTGCTACCATACGATATAAATATAGTAGCAGTAGTAGCCTAGTTGACTATGGTTTATATCACTACCACCTTCCATTCATGTCTATTTTTAGCTTTTCCTTCCAATTTTATTATATTCAGTCTGTGTAGATCCTCTGCTACTTTTGTTTTCAATTAATTCCTGGGTCTTGCTTGCCGTCTTCTATAACTAAGTTCAACTTCGTATTTTTTTTGGTGTCCTGTATTCATTCATTCTTATTAAATGACTTAGTCATCTAATTCTTTGTGCTTTTAACACCCTGACTGTATTTGGCTTATCATATTCCTGTAAATATAAATTTTGCGTAATATTTTCAACTTCCACACTTTTAGGATACTTTGGTCCGCTTTTCGTAGCTTCCACACTTCACATGTATAGATAACTGTAAGTTGTGCTATAGTTTTATAAACTCTAAGTTTTATTAATCAAGAGATTATGTTACTTAAAGATATGCTTCTTAACATGGCAGCACTTGTAGTTCCTCTTGCAGTTCTCGCTTTAATCTCCACATTCTTATCTGGTTTTCTAGTTAATACTGTACCGTAATATTACATGCACCAACCTCTTCATATGTCTGCGTTCATCTATTTTAATGATTAATGATTTATATTGCTGAATAAGTCTCTAGTGCCGCGATTTAACGGTGATGACCTGGTTTCTGCTGAAAAAGACTAATTATCTCTATTTACCTGAGCCATACTTCTTTTATACCTGCAAAATCAGGGCGCCATAAGGGCTTAGCCGAAGGTGTTACCATTTAGTTCCACTGCGTTCCTAATAACAACGCATATGACTTACTGTATGTATATAATTTATAATATCTTTGTTACATTAGATATGCTGACTCGCTTAGCCCGACATTGTTCAATATGATAATGGACCAAATAATCAACGAAGTGAAAAAGAGAGAGGGGACCCCATAAAATCAATATGGTATGCTACGCAGATGACGCAGTATTGGTAGCTAGTAACGAAGATGACCTTCAAAGACTCATTTAATATTAGTGCACAAGAATACAACATGCAGATTTCAGCGGAAAAAACCAAGTGCATGGTAATTAGCAGAGAACCACGCAGATGTAAACTAGAATTGGAGAACAAAAGCATAGAACATTCAACTACCTGGGAGTTGAAATCACCAGTGAGAGAAACTTGAAGGCAGAAGCAACAAAGCAAGCGACTCAAGCGATGAAAGTGAGTAGCTGTTTGAGACAGACCATATGGGGAAACGAATTTATGACTACAGAAGGCAAACTGAAAGTATACAAAACAACAGTGAGGCCAATTTTAACATACCCAGAAGAGATAAGGGCAGACACAAAGGGAACAAAACAGAAAATAAACAACGTGGAAATGAAAGTATTAAGGTCGATAACAGGAGTGACACTAAGAGATAGACAAACAAACAGTAGCATACGAGAGCAATGTAACATACAAGACGTCAACAAATGGGTGAAAACGAGAAAGATAAAATGGAACGAACACGTAGATAGGATGCGACCAGACTAACTAGCAAACATCTCTAAAAACAATAAGCCATACAGCAGAAAACCAGTAGGAAGACCAAAAAAGAGATGGCAAGACAATATACAATCAACAACAACCGAAACCGAATAAGAGGTAGACAAATAGGAGAAATCCTAGTCGTACGAAGAAGAAGAGAAGAAGATATGCTGTTATTGCGGTGTTATTATATACTTCTTCCTTCCATGTCATATATTTGGTGTTCGTTTGGTTGACTTTCAATCCCATATTTCGTGCGCTTAGTAGTAAATTCCTTTTGGTTCAGTCTCACTATCTCCTATTAGGTATTGCTTTTCTTGTCGTATAGCAGTGTTGTCACTGATAATACTTTGTCTTTTATTCAACAGCTCATCAAAATACAATCTAATCATTTTTTACACTTTCCTGTACAACTAGTTATCTTTCATCTTTATTCTTCCAAAATATTTTTTCCTTTGATATCCTTTATCTTATGACCCCTTGGCAGAAATTTCTAATTTCTTTTTTGTTATACTTGTATTCTATTTCATTAAGTGGTTTTATCTTAATTTTACGTTTCTTTTCTCTAAAATTATTATTTATTTTATTAACACACTTAGTTCTCACGACAAGGACTGACGCGCACTTTGCAATTTTTACACAAACCTATTCGAGTCATTTTCAACCTCCATTTACCCTTGTGGCTAGTTAAGTTACATGGCATATGAGTTAAGCTTGCCAGTGAAAAGCAGTGTTCCAAATTTCAACTAGTTGCAATAGTTTCCAAGATTCGCTGATCCGAAGTTCGATTTTGGGCACTCACTGACTGTATATCAGTAAATCATCCTAAATCTTTCTCCCCATTAAGCTAAAGCTTTAAAATTTTCTACATAGATAGTATATAATATGATGGTTAATATAAAGAATAGTAAAAATTCAATTAATATCATATTTATCCTTAAACTTAGTACCTAGTACGCGACAATGATGTGGCATGCTACGTATGTACGTGGCCGGGCGAGGGCAACGCGCAGCACTATGCCTGGCAGCGAACGCGGCCTAACGACGGGGGAGATCAACATTTATTGAGTAACATGTCGAGCCTACACAGAGTGCGGATTCATGAAAATTTTATTGTAGCTTATTTTAATTATTAGAATTTTTGGAATTCTATTTTTTATTTCTCTATAGATTACTATACTTCTCTTTATTTAGTCATATAGCTGTTTGTACTTTATATATATATGAATAGATATTAATAACCAAAAACATATATGTAAAAAAAGAGGCCAATTTCTCGCAGGCACATGTATTATATTAAGTACCTTAAAAGAATATCTGAAACATAGAAACTATGGCAAGTTACTTGCTTACACGTTAGTTGCATTATTCTGTAAGAACAGAAAATTCAATCTAAATTGATAAGCCTCCAGATCAAACTTGGCAGAGTTTTTATTAGATTTTAATTTTTAATTAAGATATGAACATTATTCAAAGCCTTGAAAACTTGCCAAAATTGACTTGGATGTTTATCAATTTACATTGGCTTTTCTGTATTTTATTTTTTTTCTACCACATTTAAAATGTCATTATCGTACATGTTTCGATGAGGCTAACTGATCTTTTAAATGCATATTGACAACCTGTGTCTTCACGCGTTTTAATAATAATAATAATAATAATAATACTTTATTAGTCTCAAGATCCACTGGATATAGACTTCGTCAATACAGAGTACAAATAGCAAAAACATATATATACATACATAGATATAAACCACAATACATAAACATACTAAATGTACAATACGACTATGGCAACCGTGCATGGAGCTCTGCCATACTATAGAAACTGTGGTTAATTAGAAATTCTCTCAACAGTTTCCTAAAGTTTGCCAGACCCGAGTCCCGCATGTGCATTGGCAACTTATTAAAAATTGTAAAGCCAGTTATGAATGGGGACTTTTGATGAAATAAGTGATACGATCTGTCCACAACTAAGTTATTTCTATTACGAGTCCTGTAATTATGCTTCTCACTTATTACTGAAAATCTATGTTTGTTATTAAAAATATATGTTAGTAATTTATAAGCATAGACAGAGGTAACAGTAAATATTCTCTTTGAGCGGAAGGTGTCCCTACAAGACTCATGGTAGGGCAAATCAAAAACAAGTCTGATGATACGCTTTTGCAGAAGAAACACCCTTTGTATATCCCTCGCTTGGCCCCAGACAATAATATTATAGGATATTATAGAGTAGGCATAAGCATAATAAACGCTGAGAAGGGACTCGGCATTCAAGATGTTTTTCAAAGTGTGCAAAACATAATATGCCCTCTGCAGTCTACCGCACACGTAATCAACCTGGTTATCCCATGACATATTTTCATCAAGAATTGTACCTAAGAATTTACAATTTCTAGAGATCTCAATAGTTTGATTATTAAATGTTATGTCTAATCCTGATCGTGTTCTATGTCTGTTGAAAAATTCAATAATAACCGTCTTATCATGGTTGATTACTAATTTGTTGGCACAACACCAGTCCTCAAAACTTTGTAGAACTATATTGATATTATTGTTGAGCTGTTCTAGATCCGAGTGGGAAACCACTATTGCTGTATCGTCAGCATACAGAAATATTTTGCCATAGTTTATGTAACTAGGTAGGTCATTTATAAATAATAAAAATATCAATGGACCCAGGACACTGCCCTGTGGAACTCCAACGTCCATATCATATTCCTCCGATCTGACGTCACCAAGTCTAACTACAATTTTTCTGTCCTTTAAAAATGAGACAATCCATTCGTTCAGTTCCCCACGAATTCCGAGGTTATAGATCTTACTACTAACAAAATGACAATTAACGGAATCAAAGGCTCTAGACAGATCAAACAAGATCAACACGGTGTATCGTCCTATATCCATTTCATCAAGAATATGCTGCGTACATTCCACAACACCAGTCTCAGTAGAGAAACCACTCCGAAAACCGTGCTGACAGGGGGTAATGAGATTATGCTTGTTTAAAAAATTAAATATTCTATCAGCAATAATTTTTTCAATAATTTTAGAGAAGACACTAGTTAGCGCGATAGGTCTGTAGTTCTCAATATTGGAGCGGTCATTTCTTTTATGTATAGGAATTACAGCAGACGATTTCAATGCTGTAGGGAATTTGCCCAAAGTAATCGATAGATTAACCAGACGGGAGAGATCTTCTGCTACCTCCATCGCACAGGCCTTTATAACGCTAACCGGAATGTCGTCAAGACCTGTACTTCTCTTATTGGGTAAACGCTTTATAATATCTATAATGTCTCCAGCAACGACAGGACCACAAAACATCGTGCAGGGCATAATACAACCAGTGGTACAGCCAACGCCGTTGCCGGCCCCAAAACGAGATCCCACATCGCCCTCGACAACGGACGAAAAATAGTTGCCAAACAAGTCGGCCACCCCCTTCGAATCCTTGACACAACGGTCATCGTAATTCAGAATAATATCGCGGTTAATCCCAGTCTTCCCGCTAAAATCACTAACAATACGCCAGAGAGCCCTAGATTTATTGTCAGACCGATAAATTACATCAGCATAGTGCGCTTCTTTTTCATGTTTGATCTTATTGTTAATATTTCGTTTCATAATCTTATAGTTGTTTGTTAATTCAGTGTTATTCATCCTCTGGCGTAGCCAATTAAGTTCTCTAAGGTTATATAGCTCAACTTGTAACTCACCAGAAAAACGTATTTTTTTTTTGCTACTCTTGGCTGATAATGAAAATCGTTTGTATTTTTTTTTAAAAACAGTATTAAAGCACCACTGAAAGTGCCCCAAGAAAACGTCAAATGCCCCATCCACGTCAGCGCCGCCGAAGCCGGTGGGTGCGCCATCAGCCGCAAGCAAGTCCTTGAACTCACAAATGGACGAATGCGAGAAACTTCGGTATGCAACCTCATGGTCACCATCCTCGTCAATCTCCACACCCCCATCGCAATCCACAATTTGACCAAAGTGATCGGAAAAACCAGTATCAATATTAAAAGCCCGACATGCTTGAGGCATGTTAGTAACTACATAATCAATACCGGTGGAACTGGAGTATCTAATAGTCGTAAAAACGCGTGTGCCGTCAGTTAACAAAGACGTCAGGCCAAAAGACCCGAAAATGTCACTCAAAATTCTATAGTCAAGGCTGTTTTGAAAACGGTCAATATTAAAGTCACCACACATAATTAAAAACTTAAACTTCCCCAATATAAATGTGAGTAATTCCGACAACAATCCACAAAACACCTCAAAATTATGCCTATCCCCACCCGGTGGCCTGTAAACGTTCACAATGCAAAGATCCCCACCCAAGGAAACACCCGAACACTCAAAGACCCTCTCAATTGAATATAAATCAATAGATTTGATCGGCTTGCACCGTGAGAAGAATTTTTCATGAGCAAATATAGCAGAACCGCCATGCACATAGTCGCCACGACAGAATCCTGATACTAATCTATAATTATTTATTACAGTAAGGTCCAGTTGGGCTCGGTTTAGCCAATGTTCACAAAATAAAAGAAACATAAAATTATGATTCTTCAGAAAAAGGTCAATTAAATTGATTTTATTTGATAAACACTGTATATTAATATTAAAAATACTAAATTGGGGTGTATAGGACCCCTTATTGTCATGAAATTGATCATAAGTCTTTTTATTTATAAAAAAATTACCTACATTATTTTCTTTATCTTCAAAGTTACGTGGGAAACCAAACTTAAAATCATCTTTGTCCACCATATCGGGTTCATTCCCAATAGATTGCACATTCACATGATCCACATTCAAAACGGGCCTGTCATCAAATGGTAAACCACAGTTTCTCAATTTATTTAATGTAGTGGTGTTAAAATTCTCCCTGTTCTCTCCGTGTTTGGCGAAAAAACCTGAATTTCTTCACTAGGACACCCCTCGGCCAAAATGTCGGATCGTATAAAGTTTCCATAAGATTTACGTCGGTAGCGACTCGAAAAGCCGAGTGAACACCCTTTGTATCAAGTTTTGTAATTTCAAATGTATGACCGGACGCCTTATTCCGAAGAAAATCTCTAATTGCTTCCTCCGTCGTTGTCGCCTTGCACCTCCCAACGTAAAGCCAAAGTCGACGCTCCGGTGCTCCAAAATCGTCAGCCCCTTCTCCGGAACTATCAGAATTAATCCCCACAATAACTTTATCTTTCTTATTTTTATTCACTTTAATATTTTGGGAATATTGTGGTATATTTATATTTATGTTGTTTTTTTCCTCAACATAATCCTCTTTCTTATCTCCTCGCACTTTTTCCGAATAACTATTTATGATGCTTCTTACACCTACAACGGTATCGTCCGAAGAAGTCAAACCCAACGACAGATCCAGATCCCTCGCTTTATTATTTAAATAATTTTTACATTCTCCAACAGTTTTTTGTTGCAATAAGGACACAAGTTCTTTATTTGCATCAGTTAAATTGTCTATTTTCGTCTCTAAATGTTTTATCGTGGTATACAGATCACTTACCAATGTTTGTATTGTTTTTTCAACTAACATTCTGACTTTTTCATCAAGATTTACACCTGCACTATCACAGTTGTCTTTGTTTCTCAGATTATAACTCATTCTGTGTTTTATGTCACTAAAATGCATACACTATATATACTATATATATTCATTAATATATTTATTTGTTTAGTTGTGTCAGGCAACACAGTAACACGTGCGTTCACATCAACGCCTCTCAATAGACGTGGAAAACTTCGCAAGTGGGCTCTTTAATCACGGGCTGAGTTACCTCTATGTTTTTCAATTGCAAACATCAATTGATCAATAAACTTGTGGCGCGACAACAGACAAGTAATTTTGTATTATTTTGATTATTTGCTGCCGTATAAAAAGTATTGTATGAAACTCGTTTTATGAACTTGTTAATCACTCCTTATATTAAACACTCGCTCCGTTAAGCTTCGTTCGTGATTAATAAAAGTGTGAATAAAATGAGGTTTACAAAACTTGATACATAATATATTATTATCTATTTATCTATCTATATGTTAGAGGTATTAATTAAAGCTATAAAGAAAATCGGAAATGTCGTCGCAAATTTACGCCTCATATTTAGTTTTCAGTGTTAAATCAGACTTCAAACTAGAAAAATATATATTATTAAACATGTATTAGGAAAACCTTTTAATCAGAAATCTGTTAATGAAGCTCGTTTTCTAAGATACAATTGACACAGGTTTAAATCAACCAAAAGTTTTGAGAAATTACATTACCTTCCAATTCAGAAATGTTTGATGATTTCAATAGATCATTATGATAGGTTATAGGTACCTAAATTAAATTTAGTTTAGGTTACTACATGTTTTGATATCGTTTCAAAAGATTACTGAAATTTGTTTCACTTGACTAATTTATAAAATAATTTACGTTTTTCGTATTGTATAATCCTTTAAGAAAAAAACTTTCTAAATTCGTTCTCGTAAAGAGAGAGTAACAAGAATGTTAAAATATTTTCTTAGTAGTTCAGAAGAGAGCAATCGCTTTATTTAACAACAAACATGAATGCATCAACCACAGCTCACTTAAACCAAATTTACGTATAGCACTGAAGCAAATAAAATACATGCAACCACTTTTTGCTTTTTTATTTCCACAATCTCTTGACCTGGCATTATACGTAGCTGGTAGTACATGCACGGTGTTGCAAGCGTAATAAACTAATTATGTAATTCCCTTTTTCTTTGTGATATTAAATATTTACTTTAACTGCATCCGAATGATAAATTTAATTGTTTTCTTTCTATTGGCTACTTACTCGTCGATATAATTATAATTATTGGACGTATTGGCCGAGAAATAATACACCTTTCCTAATCTTTCTTCACTTGAAATATTTTGTGATGAAATTTACTTCTCTGATGTTGAGGTTTAATGCTATTACCGATTCACTGTTATTACATTGTAAGAACTTTCATTTGTCTGTACACGTCCCTGCTAATATTACTCGTCGGGCCTTCGTGTATTGGTGAAATATGTAAAATCAAAGCAAATAGCTTGGTTATTAAGTAAATTTAATGGTATTTAAAATAACTTCATCATTTGACTCCTAATGCCTATTCTGGGATGATATACAGGTGTCCCAGAAATAAAAGACGGAGTAGCAGAAATCGGAAACTAGATTGTGTAAAAACGTTCCCTCAAAATATCAAGTCTTTATTCGTGCGCAGATGGCAGAAAAAAAATAATAAAGCATTCAATTGGCCTTACGCCGACCCTGGATATAAATATTCACCTGCTCAATTTCACAATCAGTCCTTTTCAGGACCACCATATTACTTGTGTTAAAAAAAAGGAGGAGGAATAGATACTTCATAATAAATATCAAACCATTAATTACTTTAATTTTACACCTGCTAGAAAAAATAATTACATTCTTGATATTTACTGTAATAAAAGCTAGAAAAAACTACGATTTATTGAATATTCTAAAATAATAATAATAAGGTGTTTCCGACTACAAACACATTAAAGAGCAACAACCTTCCTATTTTAAAAATAAAAACAATCTTTTATTGTCTGCAATGAAGTGGGTCGCCCATCTGGGTCAACAACCGAGTACATAGCTGCGTTATCTAGACACATCGGGCAAAAAATATGTTTTATATGAATGAGTACGATTTAACGTTTTTTTCCCGTTTTATACAAATAAAAGCGTATTTTTCTATGAATGCGTGTTCGTTTCTATTTACAAATGAGCATTCTTACGTTCGCCGACGCTTGAAAATTTAATTGTGTCGCTTTTCGAATATTTTTAATACAATGGAAAGCATAAGTGAACTATTATGTAAATGGAATTTTTCCGAATTAGGTAAGTTCATTATGATATTAAAATTTTCAATTTAAATATAATGCCAGACAAGTAAATATGTTGACCGTTATGTTGTATGTATTACTTTCTTATACGTAGTATAAGGAAGTATTGTGATGATGAAAATTTTCGACCTCGAGATTTTTGCAGATGTCCACGTTTTGAAGTCCCCTGATACCGAAAAAGTGGTTTTTAAAAAATGTCTGTGTGTCTGTGTGTCTGTGTATCTATCTCTCTGTGTGTGTTACCATGATAGCGGCCAAACCGCTGTAGATATCAATTTCAAATTTTGTATTTACGTGTATAATCTCCCTCTTGAGATCTTATTAGTTTTTCAGTAAAATCGGTAGACCGGAAGTAGCAGTTTACTTTAGCGAAAAAATTGAATTTTGCGAATATTTCGTCAACTACTAAGTTTAAACAAATTTATAAAGAATTCATATATACTTAAAATTAAAATTGAGAATAATTTTATTAAAAAGTTTTTCGAAATTCCTACCGGAAGTAGGTCTTTTACTCTTATCTAAAATCAGTTTTTTGCGAATATTTCGCAAGTCATGCTTTTTAGACAAGTACGTTACGGGTATAAAAGTATTTAAAACATAATTTTCAATATCTTTTGTATAAAAAAAATTTCAAAATTCAGACCGGAAGTACCACTTTTACTCTTATCGAATAGCGATTTTTTGCAAATATGTCGTAAGTTATGCATTCTACATATATTTATCAAGAGTACAAAAGTATTTAGAACTGGATTTGCAATATTTTTTGTATATATGAAATTTCAAAATTCGGACCGGAAGTAGCACTTTTACTTTTAGCGAGGAGCACTTCTTTGATAATATCTTGCAAAGTATGCATTCTATAGCGATTTATTAAGCGAATGAAAGTACCTAGAATAGGATTTTGAATAAGTTTTGTATAAAAAAATTCTTAAAATTGTATAGTTTGAAACGCTCATACGTATAAGAAAGTCGTGTGGTGGCCACACCTCATTTTGTTTTTTGATATTGTTGGACGAGCGTACTTCTTCATTATTTTGTAAAAAGCGTCTCTAAATAAACGAGCTGTTTAAATATTTGGTTTTAAAGCGTTTTTAATGTGCTTTAGGAATATTTGAAACCGTTTCCCAATATTCACAAATATCCTCATTAATTATAATTAATTATTTTGTGTGAAATTATATTTGATAAAGTAACATAGAGTATAATTCTTATGTCAGATCTAACATGTCGTACGGCAAATATTAGACATGTTGCCTTTTGTTTTACTTATTATTTATAATCTTTTGATATTCTTTAGCAAATAGGTTAGTATTATTCCAGCTTTTCTTTTAAGATTTCTGATGAAGAAGGTCCCTTATCAATTCCAGAATTAACAAAAAACATGTTCAACAGGCAATAAAAGTTATATTGGTATCCCTATGTTCGCGAGCCCTGAAGAAACATCTAAATTTAGTCGAATTATTGAAAGAAACAGGAAAGGGTAAATGTATACTGTACGCATCTCAAAAAAGAAAACACTTGATTCTAAGACTAGATTTGCATTAGTGGATATTATACTAACAAAAGTATTTACCGAATTGAACAAGTAAGTTAGCGGGGATAAATATTGATAATACTAACGAGAAGGAAAAACATTGTCTAATTACCCAGGTAATTTTGTCAATAAATAATTAGCTGCCACTACATATAATTATCTATATATTTCGATTTGGTTTATTTAATTAATCTATTTAATTCACTTGCAGGTGGTCATAATAGCATGTTATGGTTAAGAAGTATAAATAACCCTTGGGACGATGTAATTCAACATTGGACATTCCCCATCCGCATAAATTAAGAATTTATGTTTGAAAATGCCTCAATGAAACTTCTCGAAGCATGGAACAAAGTTTTTGAAACCATTCTAGATTTACGAAAAGATTTTGTAAAGGCAGCTCTTGAGTTACTGTCTGAACTAGATGATTATTTAAGTGAAAGTAAGAGATAATAAAACTGTTATTAATTATTTACATAAATGTGCAAGTGTATATATTTTATTTATAGATTCCAGAGTAACTATACAAATTAGTATGCTCTTACCTTACTTAGTACCACCACGTAGAAGAAAGCTTCTTGAAAACAAGAAACATTGAAAACCTTCGATCATAGAGACTCAAGAAGGATTAATTTAACACTCAAAGGTATTATTACAACATAATTACAAAATCAACTAACAATGTACTTTTTTATAGATACCTGGAGATGTCGATAGTTTTTTTTATATAAGCCTCAAAACATTATTGTGTTAGATGATAATAATATGCTTGTTTATGGAAGACTTTTGTATATTTTGTATGAGAATGATAATGTTTATTTTATAGGTAACAATATAAAACAGTGGGTTTGTATTCGCATATTAAAGCTTATGAATTAGATATATTGGAAAAGCCCTTTTTCTTTTGTATTTGAAACGCTTTATATTCACCATATCCAATGAATACTCATAGAACTAGTAATGGGTAACTCTATGTAAATTCTTGTTATAATTAATTAGGCAATGTATTTGTATGAATATTACAAGTATGTATAATTTGACCTTACTAATTTATATTAAATGTATCTAGATATATATTAAATATTACCTTTTGTTAATACAGATTAATTTTTTGTTTCACATCATATTATACCTTCCACAATTAGGTATGCGAGTATAACACTTATATGATCAAAAATTACATACATTGTTTAATAATAATTTATATCTTGCTAACTACACATTCATAGAAATATGTACGAGGTAGATCTGTTACAATGATCTTGCAGATATTTTTATGAGTTTGCAGTAATTTGGGATATATAATGGAATAATAATATGGTACTTGTAGAATAATAATGTACGTATTTTGATCACATAAATGTTATTCTTGTATTATAAAATTATATTTAAATAAATATAGAAAATAGCTCATTACGAGTAATTATTAACGGAGTATAATTTGATACGTTGTTTGCGCTATTTCCATTGTTTGTTGCAAAAACCGACCTTTCGGCAGACATCTTTTTCAGGGTAGCCCGGGAAGGGCTGTTTCTTGCCAAAAAATAAATTAAGTCTGTGATATATTAAAATAACTTTTGAAGAGCACTTATAACCTTTTTAATGTCATGACATAATATGCCACATTAACATGTTGAAATGTCATAAGTGCTTTTTAAAAAATATTTTGGTATGACACAAATTTAATCTCTTTTTTTTTTGGCAACAAGCAGCCCTTCACAGTGCTACCCTGAAGAAGATAGAAGAATGTCTGCCAAATATCGGTTTCCTTCAAAATCCAACAAACGATGGAAATAGCGCAAACAACATATCAAATAGAAAATATGTTGTCTCAAACAAGGACTCTGTTTGATATACTGTTGACCGTATTAATGCTTAATACAAGTAAATGATTTAGTTCATACAAACAAATACAATTTATAATAATAAATAAATGTACTTAATTGAATGAATTTTGTAATATATTGTAAATAAGTAAATAAGTTGTTTGCTTGAATTATTGTATATTGTTCATCTAAAAGAAATATATGCTTAGCTTTATGAAATAGGTTATTTCTTCTAACGCGATATTGAATTACTCCAAATATAAAGTATGTTTGTCCTAAATAAATTCTGTATTTGCGCGGAGCTCAAAATTATTTATTTTAACAATACATTTGATTGAAGTAACTAAAGTACTTCAAACAATTTTTTTGCAAGCAAACATTTGTTTGCCCATATTTAATCGTATATTTTGGTTGGCGTAATCAAATTTTGTTTGGACAAAACAAATGGGTTTTTCAGTGTAGATAAATAAAGCAAGTAAGTAATATACTAACACAAGTATAATACAGTATTATAATATACACCGACCATTTTGTTTTTTGTAAAGTATAATCCATTCTTTGGTCATACGCATCTACAATTACTTGAATAATATTTGAAAGATTAATGGAGAATATACTTATCAAATCAAAACAGCATAAATTAAAATTTACAACTTTAGTATTGGCCATTGTATAAATTTACTAACCGAAAGGGCCCCAAATGCATTAAACTTATCAAACATCACTAAAGTATGTATATATACACCAAAATATTAAATTATTAGTCGCCAAATATTAAAGACGCGTTTAGAACTTATCTAAAATGTCATCTTGACTTAGTGGGTTATTAATATAATACCCCTATAAGAAAAATATGAATATAAGCTGCCACTTGTAGCTTTTGCCAGAAGATTATCAATTTATTGGGGATAACAACTATCTTCACTAGGTGGTAGCAACTGACTTCCTACGCGTTAAATGGCACAGAACTGAAAAAGAAACATGATAATGCAGAAATGAGTAAATTAAAAATGAATTATTGGAAAATATTAGTGTTGGGCAGCAGCAAACAATTGCTTTTTTAAACCATTAGTCATCATCAGTACGGTAGAGGTGTGTTGTGTGAATATTATGAGTACTATTAAGTCTGCACGTGAGAACAACGATACTAATAATTCTAAAAACTCCAGGCCAAAAAGTGTGCTACTAATTGTAATAAAGGTTTTTGCAAGGTTGATTTGTGTCAGATTGACAGAATACTTGGAAATTATAAAGCTCCTTACAAAACAGCAACATGGATATCAGAGAAACTAATCAACGACGACACCGATGGTGGAAGTGTTAAAATTTATTATTGAGAGGCTTCATGATCGCAAAAATGTGTGAATGACCGCTTTGACGGAGCTGTTTCACACAGTGGACCGCAATATCCCCAAATACCATGGAGTGAGAGGTCCGCTAGTACAACTAATACGATCCTACCTCTCAGACAGAACTCAAATGGCAGAATGGAAAGACACTAGCTTAATAAGAAGACCAATTAGACATGGGGCATCTCAAGGTTTGATATCGGGATCACTATTGCTCATCACGTATCTAAATGAAGTATAGATGTGTTTCTCACAATAGTTTTCAATTCATATTTTTTTTTTTTTAGGCCGATCGGCTCCAAACATGACAGGATCACTCTCCAGATTATGCTAGTGTTTTCCTGAAAATTTCACAAAAATCGGTTCAGCGGATTCGGATTCTAAAGGAACACACACACCCACTCACCCACATACACACGCCACTTTTATATACAGGGTTAGTTTTAAATAGCGTCATTAAAAAAAGGGGGCTGAAAGAAAAATATGAGTAATGCCTGTACACAAAAAATCGCGGCCCAATGTGCACGCAGTGACGAGAAATTGATTTTTCTTTCCTCGAGTCCGAGCCTGTCGCAGTTAATATAAAAACAATCATTTTCATGTAGATGAATTTAAGTTTCAAAATAATATACTTCTATTTAACGAAAAATAAACATGGTAATGAACCGAGGTTGTCGACCTCTTCAACATAAAGGCGTGCTATTCACAAAAAAAAAACATCGCCAGAGAAAATCTTTTCAAACGTGGTATTTACGTAAATGCATATAGGATAAACAAAGTTATGGACCGACTTTAACTACATTTTGGCCCTAAAAATTTAGAAACTTTTGATGAGTTACAAATAAATTTCTTTTTTGATTTCCAGTTATACATTTATACGTATTCTTCAGATTCGCATAGCCTGGTACCTATTTAGCGGTAACCCTGTATGTGAATAGATACTGTTCCAGGGATTATATGCATAGGGTGTGTACAATTGGTTGCAGAATTTACGTTATTATTTTAAAAATTTGTTTTAATTTTACTTTGAATATTTTGGGTATCATATTAGTAGTAGGATAGTATTTAATGTTTTGTAGTATTTTGCAAAACCTCAATAATGCGGATTCTTAATGTAATTATAGTGTTAGAATTATACATAATTAAACTACTTAGTTTATCTAGCGTCACCTGTGAGTAGCTAGTGTGCAGTCCTTAAGCTTATTAAATTTGTTTCTCCTGGACAGTTAATTGATTTTTCGTTTATAAAAATTCCAAATTGATTTCTCGGTAATTCCCATAATTTATTTCTTTATTTTCACATTTTGATTCTAATTTTCAATAAATGCATTTTCAGAAAATATTTTTGAGAATGTTCTTTTCAATTTAAAAATTAGTTTTTTTATTTTTCTTAAAATGCATCTAAAGGCGCCATTACATGCTGCTGCTAGTGGCAACGTAGCAATTATTCATTTTTTTATTATTTATTTTGAAATCAATGTAACAATATAACGCCTATAGCGTGTTCATTGAATGCACGTATATCTACAGTTGCCCGATTAGTAGTTGTACAACGGAAGGTAACATTACCTTGCGATGTCGCGCTTGTGTAACAGATGCCGCTGGAAATCTCTCATGGCGTTTGGTACGTAAGTCGACTATATCAGGTAATCTAAGTTTTTAAGGCATTGTGAACAACACGTTCATGCACTGATGATAGCAATGTAAGGTCGAAACAGCTGTCTGCATGTTGTTGTTCGCAATGCCAGCTTAGGGTAGATGTGCATTCATACATTTACATATGTGCATATGCATATACGTTTACGTATAAATGTATATATGTATACTTGTGATTTATTTTCAATATTCTTTTAAAGGTATGAGTGTATTATTGAGAAAAAGAAGCAGAAGTATAGAAATATATACCATGAGTTTGTTTACTTTATTTTAAAAACTTATCTGTATGCATTCTTTATATGCTTAAGAACACATACTTAAAATATTTAAAAAAAATTACGTACCTGTGCAATATAATCGGTAACGCTGGAGCAAATCGCAGTGCTAATAACATCCGTGAAACTGACATTTAGCTTTCGTTTGATTCTCTTGATCGCTGCAATATATTCTGGTTCTGGTTCGATGAACGTTGCCAAATGTGTGTTCTTATTGCTCTTTATCCTTAAAGCTACTCCATCTAGTTTGGTAAGTAACGGATTTCTATACACATAAACATTATCTAAATTCATTTCTTCTCTCTCTCTGGGAACAGTATGTGTTATATCTTGTTTTTCTTTCTCTTGCTTTTCAGATAGGAGCTTCTTTAAAACAGCGACAATCGATGGACCGTCACCTAATGAGTGCCTGATCATCAAAATCGCGGCGTACTGCTCGTTTGCTTGGTCGTGGTCTTCACTCCAGCGTATCGGTTGGGTGAACGCAATTATCTTCCACATTTGGTTTTCTTTAATGTACACACAATTCTTTTCCACGTACTCGTGCAAAGCCTCTTTCGTCATGGGTTTGTTGCTATTACCATTTACTACTTCAAGAACCTGTTCCGGTTTCACTTGATCCTTCACGTAATAATTGTACCCGCAGAATCTCTTAATGGAACAGGTAAATTTGTAGGCAGCATTGTGCACTTGTACTATAGCCGATTTTAAATCTTCAACAATATTTGCATTTTCACTGCTCCTCGACAGTATAATCACGACGTTGAACACAGTTTTCGTTTCGTTAATTTCATACAGTGTGTCCATGCCGTTTAAGAATCCACAGAAACGATCTCTGTGCACGAGCTTTAGAAGACCACTGACGCAAGTTCTGAATATCAGAAATGGCAAAACAGAGAGAAATATTCCTACCAGTACGCATACCGTAATTAAAGTTGTTGTTACTTTACTGACGGATGCCAAGAATTTGTTCCTCTTGAATGGAAGAAATGGCAGGAAATCCTGAAAACAAGCACTATCTTAAGTAAAGTGAGTTGAAATTATACGATTGGCAGTTTACTTAGTAGCGTCAAAAAGACAAACTTCATTTTTCGTGCTTTATACCTTCGAAATAAATTATTTGTTCATGAGAAGATACGAATTACAAAGATGATTAAGGTTAGGTAAATAATAATAAGAAAGAAAGTTAAGAAAATTCAATTTTCAATTATTTTCAACTTATGATTTTCATTCATTAATTACAAGTTTACTAGTATGTAATCTGATCCAATTGCACTAGCCGACACGATCTTTATAACTGACTTAGCAGTTTAGAATCTTAGTATTTTGCATTGTTTTAAACATAAAAACTGTATTCTAAGATAAAGTATCACGGCGCATTTTCAAAATAAAATTTTTATCTGTTTTCACTAAGATTAACCTAAAATTTTATAATTAAAAGGTATTGTAATGATTTAGTGTGAACCAGCAGATCACGTCACGGACTGTTACTTCTGTCTTGTAAAAATTGAATTTTCAAAAAGAAAAAACACAAAGTAATGTATCCATCTTGTAATGGTACAGCCCATTTCACTTTATTAATTTTATAAAATTTTATTATTTTTTTAAGGATTTAATTAAGTATATTTTTTTATTAATACTTTGAAGGGAAATAATATTTAAAATCAATGAATTGTATTATTAAAATCAATGAATTGTATTATTAAGTAGATATTAGTCATAGGTTTTGTGTATATTTATGAGTAAAAAAGGGTGACGCCGAAAGTTTATATGAACGTGATAAACACTCCAATGGCAATATACAATCCCGCGGCTAAATTAACGATGAATGAATGTATGTGCGTGTAAATGTGAATGGGAACCCCTGAATTTTGTGGAAAGCGGGGAACCCCAGACATTCTGATATAAAAGGGAAATACGCGTGAGAAAAGAGAGAGTCGACAGCAAGATACGTTAAATATCGTATAAAAAGGCTAACTCCTATCATTACACTACGCATAAGAGTCATTGTTACTATAACTTCAATAAATAATTTACTACCGAGAAAACGTAGTAAAGTAGTGGTCAAAGTTGCACCTAAGAAGTAATTGTTCAACGTGTTACATTGTTAAAATAAAGATTGTATTTCGGGTAGCAGAACAAGCAGATGATGCCGTTGAAAACATCGTAGAAATAAAGAAGATTTTGTCGATAATAAGCAGCCCGAAGTTCCTGCTGGAAACAGTACAAAAAAGAAGATGAATAAGAAGAATTTAGATAAAGTATTATTTAAATGATTATTGTTTAATGACTGTAATGTTTTATGTAATAAAAGAGGAGAGACTGTAAAAATAAAAGCTCAAACAGAAAGTAATTAAATAAATATCGTCTAACAAATATATGTGTAAAGGAACTTGATATGTTCACAAGTATCGATATAAACACGTATAATATAGAATGTGCATTGTATGTAATAAATTCTGGCGTTTATAGCTTACGATTGAATCGATCAAAGGACCTACAGAAATATTTGTGTTAAATTAATGTTTCTAAAAAAAAATTTATTAGAATTGCTTTTTAAATATATGTTACTTCTAGTGTTGTTTGTAAAATTATAGATACAGTATTCATTGATTTTAATATAAGAATTTTTTTTTAAATAGTATTTTTTTATTAAAGTACAGGAACCCCTTTTACTTAATCATTTCAATTAACTGGAATCGCCCTGAGATAATTTGAGTTGAGCTGGCAAAACAAATAATTTTACATAATTGATTGAAGACGGAGATACGTGTTGAAACTCCATAATTTACAAGTAAAAATTGAAATAAATTCAAATTGAGTTCAAAACAGTTTTATTTAATTCACAACAATTGTTTCACCCTACTAGGGCTTCATCAGGTGATGAATATTATAATACAAAATATTTGTAGACGTTCTTATTTATGTCTTTTCCTAAATGAAGAGGGGGGAGTTTGTGACATTAGGTTAAGAGCGGGAGTAACTTATATCTTTAATGTAATATTTAATATATATATACATAACAATATGATTAATAATATTAAAAATTTTTGAAAACTGATTGATTACTGTTATTATAAAATTAAACAATTTATAAATATATATATAATTATAATAATTCTTATAGTTATATATATATATTTATAAATTGTTTAATTTTATAATAACAGTAAACAATCGGTTTTCAAAAATTTTTAATATTATTAATCATATTGTTATGTATATATATATTAAATATTACATTAAAGATATAAGTTACTCCCGCTCTTAACCTAATGTCACAAACTCCCCCCTCTTCATTTAGGAAAAGACATAAATAAGAACGTCTACAAATATTTTGTATTATAATATTCATCACCTGATGAAGCCCTAGTAGGGTGAAACAATTGTTGTGAATTAAATAAAACTGTTTTGAACTCAATTTGAATTTATTTCAATTTTTACTTGTAAATAATTTTACATTTTATTTCTAAAGTTTAACTTTAAATTAAATATCTTAATTTAGAGATAGGGGTTTCTCTACATTGTGTCACCCTACTTTGGGGTGGTACCTTTACAATCTGTAAGCAAACCGTTGAAGAGAACTGATTGTGAACTTCCAACTCCAATGCATTCAAATTCTTCTGCAAATTCCACTTACGAGGGAGATATAAACGATGTATTGAATGTGTCATTTTCAAGTAATATGATGAATGTTCCTTCTGACGAACCACATCTCACTACTCAATCAGATCTGTATGATTTGATACGGGATTTGGGTTTAACCAAAGAAAAATCACAAATTTTGGGACCTCGATTAAAAGAATGGAATCTTTTACATTCTACAACAAGTATTTTTGTATTGAAGAATCGTCATGAAAAATTCAGTATATTTTACAAAGTTGAAGAAAGTCATTTGTGTTAATGTACGGATGTAAATCAACTTTTGTATGAAATGAGAATTGAATATAACCCTGCAGAATGGTGATTGTTTATCGACTCGTCGAAAACAAATCTCAAAACCGTTTTACTTTATAACGGTAACTCGAAACCATCAATTCCAATCGCTCGTTCTACAAACACAAACGAGACGTATGACAGTGTATGTCAACTATATTAAATCTCATTCAATATTCATATCATCTTTGGCAAAACTGTGATGACCTCAAAGTTATTTTTTTATTACTTGGACTGCAAGTATCGTTTACCAAATATCGGGTTTTTTTGCGTCTGTGATGTGGCCGAGCAGTTCAGCATCATTGCCAAATAAAAGAATGACAACCAAGGACCAACACTGTTCCTGGAGAATTTAAAATAAAATTTGGGCCGTTGGTGGACTCTAATTTAGTGATTTTACCCCCTCTACACATTAAATTAGGATTAATTAAAGAGTTTATCGAAGCACTAGAAAAAGAAGACAACTGTTTTAAATACTTAAGGGATAAGTTTTCAAATCTGTCTGATATGAAAGTTCGTAAAGGTAAATTTGTTGGGCCACAGGTTAGGGAGCTGTTCAAAGGTAAAAATTTTGAATGTACCATGAATGATTTAGAGCTGGCGGCATGGACAAAAATGTTTGCAAATATTTTCTGCGAAATCAAAAGATTGAATGCTACCAAGATGTCGTGGCTAATTTGCCAAAAAAACGAAAAAATTTAGGGTGCGCAATGTTATTCTTTGCATCCACAATTGGATTTCTTCCTGCTAATTTAGGTAAAACGAGCGATGAACAGTAGGAAAGGTTTCATCAAGAGATTACAGAAATGTAGAAACGATATCAAAGTATGTGAGATCCTGTCATGATGAGACTTTTGCTGATTTCTATTTAAGGCTCGATTACATTGAGCGAGTTTACTAGTCACTAGTCGGCGAATTTACTAGCTGCTAGTAAAGTCGCCCAGTGTAATCATATTCACTAGCTAACTAGCAGATTGTAAACTATCTGCGAGTAAAGTTGAAAGCCTGGCTATTTTACTCGCTACTCGCTGGCGTATAGGCTTGTTAGATAGCAAACTAGCCGTGTGTCATCGTTACTAGCGAACTGGCTGCGAATATGCGGGTGTTCCTGGTTTCAGTGTATACAAAATGTCGACGGAAGTAGTTCGCATCCATTTCCCTCAATTAATTCCTTTTCATTTAAAGTTTTAATTTTGCATTACAATAATCTTTGTCTTTTATATTCCATAATATTGGATATTGGCGGTAGACTTTAAGAAACGACACAATATATTATTCACATTCCACTTCATTGCAGGAACTGCACAAAATTTCAACAAATGAAAGAAAAACACAAGAAGTATTAACACACGTGATTTTAATTCGCTAGCTTGCTGGCTAGTAAGCGTGAGTAAATTTTGTCTGTTAACAGCACTATCTCACTCGCTGACACGCCCGCTTTTAAACTCGCCAAGTAGAAGCTAGTAAACTCGCTCAATGTAATCGAGCCTTTAGAGAAAACAACAGGAAACATAAAAGGAAAAAATAATTCTATTTATGCAAAACGTTGATATATCAGCAATTTTCCAATTAGCCCAGATATGCCTACCGTACGGCTAAACGTACACTGTACAGACCCCTACTCTAAAAATTTTTCTCGTATTGCTTTAGCTCGTAGATAGATGGAGCAAGCGTTATTATTTCGAGTAAGCTTCTTTCAACTACTCATAATTTTGTTGTGTGGATTTGGAGCGATTTTATTTGTGTAAATAATTTTTAATCTCAACTGTCTGTCTTACAATGGCGCCTATAGTGGATCTGAAACTTGTTGGGTAAGGAAACTTTCTATTGTTTAGTTCAAAACGCCATAAAAGATATTATAGTGGTTAAATATATATTGAGGTTAGATTTGCGACAACTATGACGCAATAATATCTTACTGTCATTTTTGCAGCATGCGTAAAACTTTGCTGTACGATTTAACGTACAGTAGGCACACAGTAGTAGAAAATGTGGAAAATTATAGAAACTGGCAGGTATATATTTTTTCAGTGGTTTAACTCTCGACGAACTTCTAACACAATTAGAGGAGGATGTCCATGCCATTCCCAGTAGCTCGGCTAACAATGAAGTCGATATTGCTATTTTACCTCCTACGAATGCGAATGATGATTTTACGGATGAGGATTCAGGAGACGAGCAAGAAGTGGCGATAAATAATTTGCCAGCCGCACAATTGCTAGCTGAAGCAGAAATTTTTCATGATTTGGAAGAAGATAATACAGAAGGTGCAAATATAGGAGAACCAGAAATGGATGAAAGAGAAGAAGAAGCTTGGGATGGGACTGATGAATTACCATTATCACGTTTTGTAACTTCTAGATCGAAAAATATTACAAAAAATGTTTACAAATGGGAAAAATCCGATCTTAGCACAGAACATTTTAACACTGAATGGGTACCCGCTTCGACGGTGGCTAACAAAAATTCGCCCCCACAGTTAATCTCCAAATTTTTTGATGAAGAAATTATAGCAATGTTAGTTAGATATACCAACTTATATGCTTCAAAGCGAAACAGAAAAGCAGACATAACTGTTGCAGAAATGAAATGCTTTTTGGGAGTGTTATTAGTAAGTGGATATTGCACGGTCAGTAGAAGACGGATGTACTGGAAAAACTCGGAGGATTCGCACAACAGTGTTATTTCAAATGCGATAAGCAGAGATCGATTTGAACATATTATGACCAATATCCACTGTTGCGATAATGATGATCTGGATAAAAACGACCGATTTGCTAAAGTTAGACCTTTATTTGCGAAAATGAATGAAAAATGTCTAGAAAATGCACCGCACGTGGAGCAGCATAGTATTGACGAAGCAATGGTGCCATACTTTGGCAGACATCCGGGAAAACAATTCATAAAGGGAAAACCTGTTCGTTATGGTTACAAACTTTGGACCGGTACGACCTTTTATGGGTACATTGTCTGGTTTGAACCCTATCAGGGAGCAAAATCTGAAATGAAAAAGTATAACAACCTAGGCTTGGGTCCATCAGTCATTCTGAATTACGCTGATGTGATTTGCTCGAAAGTAAATGCACCGTATCAACTTTTTTTTGATAATTTTTTTACAAGTATTCCACTGATAGCAGAACTCACCCGCAGACAAATCAAAGCAACAGCCACTCTCCGCGAAAATAGGAGAGCTAAGTGTCCTTTACCTACCAACAAAATATTCAAAAAAACTAAAAGAGGAAGTTGGGATTTCAGATCAACAAATAAACGCTCCATTGTAATTGCAACTTGGAATGACAATAATATAGTCAACGTTGTATCAAATTTCGTATCCGTACAACCAACTCATACAGTGTCTCGCTTTTCACGCACTGAAAAAAAACGTGTAAGTCTTGAACAACCGCAAAACATAAATGTAAGTATATAATAAGTACATGGGTGGTGTCGACCGCAGCGACCAAAACATCAGTTTATATAGAACTGGAATCGGGGGGAAAAAATGGTACTTCCCTTTGGTTGTACATGTTTTAGATTTGGCAATGCAAAATGCATGGGTTTTGCATAAAAAGACGGAAAACGGAAAGCTAGATCATCTGACTTTTCGAAGAAGAGTGGCTAAGGCACTTCTTGAAACTCACGGGCGTGGAAACAGTAATAAGAGATCAAGACATTCTAGTTTAGAAAATGCTGATTCCAGATTTGATAGAATGGATCACTTGGTCAGCACCCAAGAAAAACCATCACGTTGCAGGGTGTGTCATAAAGCAGTTTCAGTTATTTGCAACAAGTGTAAAGTCGCTTTACACATAAGATGCTTTATTGACTATCACACACCCACACAAAATTAATTTCTGAATGCTGGTGATCGTAATATTTTCAATAATGATAATAATATTATTAATAACCCTTACAATAAAACTTTTACAAAAGTGCTTTTTTTTATATGCTACATGCCTACTGTTCGTTTAAACGAACACCCATTTTTTAGTGGAAAAAAACTTTTTTTCCACAAATTTACCATCGGGGTGTAAAACTAGTGTCTTTAGTCCAAACATACTCAAAATTGGAAAAAAAAATGAAAAAAAAAATCAGGCATAACTGGGTTAGTAAACTAGTACATTTTTAAGCAAAACGTCAAATATTCCGTTAAATTACATGTACAGTGTCTGACAAAATTAATGTCTCCCCCATTAAACACGTAAATATCAAAACTATCTACCTTCTTTTCGCCGGGCCGTATCGGTCTTTTTCAGTTATGCGAAAAGGGAGTATAATATACGCATTGTAATTTTGGAATATAAATATAACAAGTAAAGGTAAACAAGTTTCAATATCTGCAACATAAATACATAAAGGACTATTTTAGAATTTTACAGGAACAGTGGATATGTGGGGTTGATATCAATAGATAATAAACACATAATGAACTTTAATTATTCTTATTTTAACGTTGTCATTCTTGTTAATTAGTAACTGAAGCCGAATCTGACAAGCAGATCTAAAGAGAAAATGGTTTTTAAAATTAAAAAATTGTTAATGTAACAAATTGTCAATTAAGAAAGTATGTGCGATAAAACACAAATATTACAATAAAATGAAAAATGTATTTAAAAAATGGAAAACACAAGAAACAATTCTAATAATAATAATGAACTATAGAAATACAACTAATAAATAATATATTCTAAAAAATAAGAATAAAACAAATAAATTCCGAAAATGATTAAGTAAACCACTACAAAAAATACATCACATTTTTCTAAAAATAAATAAGAAAACTAAATCTGGCTTCCGCGGTCTTTCTCCGTATTCTTAGTTTCCTGACTTCATGGCTTCGTCTATTGATGTCTCGTCACCAATACTATGGGACTTTTTCAGGGTCTTTTCTTGTTGCTGCTGCTGCTGCTAAACAGTAACTTGAATTTATCTGCTTTGGGAGGGTTTATATTTATATTTTTGTTTCTAATTTTGTAAAAAATACAAAAGAAATAGACATACAACAACATCTGCGAGATAATAACATTATACCGCTTGCATGTGAGACTTTAGAAATTAAAAATAATGATATTGCAGCGTTCAGAGTGGCTGTTTTGCAAGCTGACGTTGAAAAAGTTTTTAATGCTGATTTGTGGCCAAAGAATGCAATTATCAGAATATATAGGAATTTTCGGAAAAGAGCCTCGAACATTGCGTCATTGGAGACGAAATAAATGAGCAAGAAAAGGAAAAAATAAATATTTTACATCATAATATACAGAAAACTGAAACCAAAAAAGAATAACAATTTTAAACTATAATATACAGGGTATATTAAAGAAAATTGACGCATTGGAGTCGGTATTCAACACATACCTTGTCGACATTGTTTGCCTGACGGAACACTTTTTAACCAACGAAAGAATAAAACTCGTAAATATAAAAGGTTATAAAGTGGCGAGCCAATATGTAGAATGGACGAAACCCGTGGGGGTTCACTAATAATGCTAAAAGAAGACATACAGGCCACAAATAGGACTGACATAATCGATCTGTCCGTTGAAAATGAAATTGAAATATCAGCGATAGAAATTAATACTAATAAGATGGTGGTAATAGCTTTTTACAGACCACCATCAGGAAATGACCAGATATTTGAGGAAAAAATCAATGAATTGTTAAATATAGTAGATCAAAACAATAACGAAAAAAGTGTCTTTATTGCGGGTGACTTCAATATGGATTTCCAGTTGAATAATCAAAAAATTAAAAATCTGACAGACATTTTTCATGTCTTTAACCTTAGACAGGTATTTTATGAGCCATCTAAAGTTACACACACCAGTAGCACCTTGATAGATAATGTTTTCGCGAACATTGAGGGGTCCAGCTATACGTCATCTACCGTGGACCTTCACTTGTCAGATCACAATGCGCAATTCCTCTCCTTCGAGACATTTAAGCAACAAAGGGCTGAAATAAAAACAAAAACCAAGATAAGTTTCAATGAGCACAATATCAATAACTTTAAGAACGAATTAGAAAGTAAACTATACTTACTGACAATACCAGATGCCGTGGAATCTTTCACCTGCTTCCATACCATCTTCATGAGCGAGTTCGAGCAACACTTCCCTGAAAAGAAAGTAAGGGTACCGAATGGTAGAAGGAGTAGTGAACAATTACATAAGGAAGAATTTATCAATATGAAAAATACACTGGATGCCTGGGCATTGATGGCTAAAACGACCAAAAATCAGGAATGCTATACCATATATCGCCAGCTTAAACAGGAATATTTGAAAATGATATCTGACCACAAGCGCCACTCGAATGCACAGTATATAAAGGAGTCAGATAGCAAAAGCAGAGCAATATGGGATGTAATCAGAAAAGAGACAGGGAGTGCGGGAGAGAGGAAGAACAACCTGACTCTGGAGGCCTCGAAACTGAATCAATATTTCTGTTCTATTGGTGAGAGAACAGTAAAAGATATTAAAACGACTGACACACCGAAGAGATACCTGCAAAATCTGTCTTTGGAGAACTCTGGCTCCTCTTATCTTGAGCCAGTTACTAATGAAGAAGTACGTAAAATTATTATAAACCTCAAGGCGAAGCATACCAGGGATGTATACAATGTGTCAAGTTATTTACTGAAACAAATCAGAGACGAGATAAGCACACCTATTGCGGATATCCTTAATAAGTGTATTGAACAAGGCACCTTCCCAAAACAACTGAAATTAGCAAAGATAATCCCTATATACAAACACGGTGATACAAGTTCGTGTGAAAATTATAGACCGATAAGTGTTCTGCCAGCTGTATCAAAAATCTTTGAGCAGGCTATTGCTCAGAGATTAAGGCACTACCTTGAAAGAAAAGGATTCCTAACCGGCAAGCAACATGGATACAGGAAGGGACACTCTGTAATAAGTGGCATGCCAGCAGCCTTGGATTACATATTTGAGGCACTAGATAATAGGATGTGTGCAGAGATGAGTATGCTTGACCTTAGCAAGGCTTTCGACTCGGTGACTCCAGACATACTATTCGAAAAATTGGAACATCATGGGGTGCGTGGCCTCCCCTTAAAACTACTAAAATCATACATGTCAGAAAGAACTCAGATGACAGCATGGAACAATAGAGTCTCTGAGATATCCGAAATAAAATACGGAGTGTCTCAGGGGTCAATACTTGGCCCACTTCTGTTTCTTGTGTATATCAATGATATGCCAGTCAATGTTCCGGATGCGGAGTTGTGTGTATATGCCGACGATACGTCGCTGCTGGTCAGAGCCGGGGAACAGGATGAACTGCGGAGAAAATCCACTGTAGCCGTACAACATGCCGAGGAATGGTTCGCAGCAAACAGATTGAAAACGAATCCTGACAAAATACAATCCTTAACATTTACCACAAAAACATTAGAAGAAGGTGGGAACGCCAAATTCTTGGGCTTCACTATGGATTCATACCTAAGATGGAATCTACATGTGGACGATCTGGCTGGGAGATTGACTACCGCGGTGTTCGCTATTAAAAGATTAAAATATATTGCTACCTATGAGGCAGCTAGAGTGGCCTACTTTTCGTACTTCCACTCTCTACTAAGCTATGGAATCCTTTTTTGGGGACATACGGCGGGTGCGGCAAGAATATTCGCTCTATAAAAGAGGGCAGTTAGATCGCTGTGCGGCTTGAAGTATGGTGAGAGCTGTAGAAACTACTTTAGAGAGCAGGGGATACTTACCATGCCATCGGCATTTATTCTTGTGACGGTGGTGTATGTTCACACTAACAGACACTTATTCGATACCAATGGGTACAATCACCAATATACTACCCGAGGGAGAAACCAACTAAGAACTCACCATCACAGATTAGCACGTTCCCAACTGTCTGTGGACCACTGGGGCCCAAAACTATACAACCGCATAAGCGCAGATATAACAACGCTACCTATGACCTGTTTCAGGAGGAAGATGAGGGATGTACTAGTTGATATGGAGTGTTATGCAATAGCAGACTTCCTTGCCTGAAATTTTGTGTACTCTTTTGTATTGTGTTGTAATGTGTTGTATTAATGTTTTCTAATTTATTAATGTTTTGTAATTTATTGACGATGCTCTGTAATATTTTAATTACGAACTATAATATAAATATACAAATATACAAAATAGGCCAGTCAGTCACTGTGTAGCAGCAGCAGTAGTAACAAAAGAAGATCCTGAAGACGTCCCGTGCGATTGATGACAAAACGTCGGTAAAGTAAGCCATCACGACGCGGCCCAGTCCGGAAACCAAGATGAGAATAAAGAAAACTAATATTTTGTGTAGTAACCATTAGCGGTTATACAATCTCTTAGTCTGACGGGCAATGAATGCAAAAGTTGTTCACAATATTGACCACCACGTAACTACCACACGTTGCATACATTTTGACTTAAATGTTCTACAGTGCGAATATTATCTATTATTCTTTCGGACCAGTTACGAACCACTAGCGCCCACAGATTTTCTATAACGTTGAGATCAAGTGATTTAGGTGGCCACGGAATTAATATTACTTCGGAATTATTTTCTATGCAATTACGTACTGGTCTCGATGTATGAACAGGCGAATTATCGTGAACCAGTTAAATTGGATCATCTGGGAATAATATACGCACATTGGGTAGGAATATGTATGTCTGTAATATTCACCAGTTAATCGTCCCAGAATTGGAGCAATTTCTCCAGGACTACCTGCGCACATCTATCCCCAAAAGCCACAACTTATTCTGCCACTTCTTCTTGTACCTTGGACATGTTACCGATCATACCCATTGGATTGTTAGAAGTAGTAAATAGTTTTTCGTCCGCGAAAATAACATTTTCTGAATTTCTTTTAATATTTTCATTGGTGAAATTTAGGTTGCATGTTGTTCTGAAATGTCAACTTTTCTTGCAGGTTTTCTGCAATGTATTCCGTTTTTGTATAAACCTCTAATGATCGTCCTTGACGAACATTCTAGTTTTAACAGTTCTTTTATTTTAGTTGAGTTAGTAAATGGATTTTCAACGCAAAGCTCCCGTATGTTATTATTATCTTCCTCATTTCATATACAGTGTCTCCCTGTGTGCGGCAAATTTACAAGTTGCCGTTTAATTTAAAGAATTTATGTACAAATATCATATTCACACATATTCATATCACTGGTAACATTTTCTCATAATTACAAATTCTTTCAATACATTTGCGTAATGCTGAATAAATTGACATTACAAATGTGAAGTAAACTTTCGTGAAAAAGTAGTTCAAATTGTCCTGAATCATGGCATCGTAATTGAAAATCGAAAAGCAACTAATATAATTTATTATATGGCTATTATTACCAGATTTTTGTTGCTTGTGCTATTTCCATCGTTTAGATTTTGAAAGAAACCCGACGTTTCGACGGATATTCCGTTTGTCGTCTTCAGGGTACCTCTGTAAAGTGCTGTTTGTTGCCAAAAAACTAAATCAAATTTGTGTTTGTGAGGTGAAATTTGTGATTTGGAGACGAAATGTCCGCCGAACAGTTTTCTGTCAAAATCCAAACAATGGAAATAGCACAAGCAACATATCAAATTGTACTCCGTCGTTAAAAACTACACGTTATGAATTTTTACTAGAACCTAAGAGCCAGAAAGTACATATTGCCGTGATCTCTTGCATATTAAAAATAATAATAATAGCATTAAGAATTAATTTAAGTATAAAAAATATAAAAGAGACAGTAAGAATCAGTTTTTATAGTATTCAAAGATTTCAACATAAGAGTATACTAAGTTGCATACATTTAAGTATAGAAAACACAGACATAAAAATGAATTTATATTTAGAATTTAGATATTAAACAGGTACAAAATGAAAAACGAGATAAATTTAAGCTATATATATTTCTTTTATAGAAAAGTAAAGAGATTTAGTCATTTAAACGCAGAAAATTTGTAAAAAGAGGATCAAATCCGATATGCACGAGAGAAAAATATAATTGAGTAAATTATGTAAACTTGAGAACGTGCATAAGGTAATAAAACTTTATAAAAGAAATTAAAATAAATCATACTTAAAGAATAAAATTTATCTTCACTTATAACTATAGAAAGAAAAGGATATAAAAATATCTTGACATGACACAGTCAGCAGTAGTGTTTTTATAAATGACGGCTGAGCAAATAATAAAATACATTCATGAATTCGTGTGTGTAGCACTATCTTTCATTGACTGTAGAGAGAGATTTGTACGGTTTTAAGACCTACAAAAAGAAAATAGGATGTAAACTTCGTTTGTAGTTTTTTACAGTTAAATATATCACCATTAGAAAATCTTGGATGGAAGCAAGCGATGGAATAGCAGGCCAAATGGATCGTGATGTACGAGCAGCGAACGTTGGAAGAATTTTTGTTATTTGTAAAATATATTTCCAGTTGTACACAATTTTCATTTACCTAAAAGAAGATGATGGTTTACATTAGCGTGTAAGAAAGGAAGTATGTGGAGAATAATGAATAAGCAAGTTCATAAACAAATATAAGGAAGAATTATATCAATACAAATATACCTACATTGGAAGATACTGGATAATTTAAATGAAAGACTTTTTAAATAAGCAAACAATTTCGATGTGTTGACATTTTAGTGAAGGAACTGTCAAAGACAATAAGTGCGTGTGTGTGTTCGTGTCACGACGGCAACTTGGAGGGCAGAGATCCCACTGAAGACGCAGGGTGACAACCTAAATATTAGTTCCAGGGATGGTGTTGCGAGCGGTCACGTGTCTTCCCGGGTATATAAATTGAAAAACAAGAATGAACAAGATTATTAGTTAGTTACTTGGAGAGATATTAAAAGCGACTTAAAAAGACATTAAATCGTAGGGTCAGATACACCACGATTATATTCATTCATTATTTCTTGTATTAGCATATTAATTTTATTTGTATTTAAGTTTCATTCATTATAAGAATTTTTCTTTTGTTAATGATTTTTGTATTTAAAAAAAATGGAGATGCCTATGACAGAATTTGAAGAGTTTTTCAATGATTCAAAGTAAGTTTTAGATACAAAGATTTATCAATGTTGCTATGCGTATATTGTAATATAACGTGCAAATGTATATTCAATATAACGTTGTGCAACAGGGATAATAGATATTGTCCTGTAATAATATACATTCATTCGTTTAAACAACACAAATAGAATTATTAATGGTGTTGGGCGTGAAGAGGATATAACGTGCATATGTATATTTTCTAGCACTTTATTAAGCATCATTAATTCTCACAATAATTGTTTGATTATAAATTAATAATTTAAATTAGATTTTCATGAAGGGAAGTGTTTCTGGGTGGCGGACTTTGAGATGCTGGACGCAATGCGTGTGAATGATTGTAGCCAGTAATCAAATTCAAGCTTCTTCTCCGAACATTGACCATTGCGAAGTTCTAAGTTTATCAGAGCATTACGTGCGAATATAATGTTTCTGATGGAATAGAATTAGCATAAAATATCAATAGAATACTAACATTAATTGAATTTTCTTTGATTTGAAACAGGATAATATTTTATTTTTGATTAAGCATTAAAAATATATTCGTTCTATAAAACATTACAACCGAGAACACGGTACAAATGTTTTCTTTCAAT
This sequence comes from Amphimallon solstitiale, assembly GCA_963170755.1. Classification (NCBI taxonomy): domain Eukaryota; kingdom Metazoa; phylum Arthropoda; class Insecta; order Coleoptera; family Scarabaeidae; genus Amphimallon; species Amphimallon solstitiale. Next base: position 45,705,923 of record OY720676.1, on the reverse strand, counting down.
TATGTTCTTCTTTTATAATTAAATGGTGAATATAGTATAGCGATGCTATCTATTCTAAAAATAATGTTGAATAAATTATACAATTATGTTTTATATGGTTTCTGATTTTTATTTAAAATAATCTATAACCTTATCCCTATAAAAAGAAAAACAAGAGATTTGACGAGAGAAGAGAAATTTAGATACACTGATAGAATTCACGTATACTTATAAAGTACGTGCTGTTAAGAAAATAAATAAATATATTAAGGATAATAAAAAATTATCATCATCTTTATTAGTTATGTTGCTGGAACAGCACACTGCATAATCTATTTGGCGATGCCTAACGTATGGCAATACTACAATTAATACTATTCCAAATAATTATGTTGCCACAGCAAAACGTACAACAACTCATGGTCAAAACTAAACTTTTTTTTCTTTTTACTTTTTCTATTAAAGCATGAACTAGCTTAGGTACATCGTAGTTTCTGGGATTTCTATGTAGGTGATCAATGACGATTTGTTTTGAAAATTAGATATTGGGTGGAATATTAGATATTTTCATCAGTATAAATGTAGATATAATATTGTATTGAAATTGTATATCTGTAAAACGGTTTATAATAAAAACAAGTGCATAATATTTTTATAATATTTATTACCTTAACAAAAGCGTATGCTGATAGAAGTGCTTTCCTAGCAAAGTGCACCATTTTTTATCTGGAAACAAAAATTAAAATTAACTACAAACAAAAATAAGTACAAATGTAGTAATATATAAAATCAGTCAATTTTAGCAAAATTGTTCACAGCTGTCTTAAATAAAATTTCATGCAAATTTGTAAAGAAGAAGAAAGTATATCCAGCAGCATGAAAATTTTGAAATTAAACTTAAGGAAAAAAATACCCCATAGTTCGAGCCAAGCCAATTTTTAATAATAATTACTTTTTTCTTTTGTGTATTTATTTAATGAATAGCAAAATATATTGTTAATTGCGTAAATACTAATAAAAAGTAATAATAAGAATATCGTTAAATTTGCTAATCTTATAAATTTATTCATAGTCACGCGACTAGACATACTTTACGAAGTCTTTAGTGCTGACGATTCTTATATATACAATACAAACATTATCAGTTCAACAATGGAATTCTGGAAAATGTCATATTGTCTTGGTAAAATAAGTAGTCAATAATTTTTGCTCTTTAAAATAGAAGTTTGAAGGGTACGGACCGAAGGTTTCCATAGAAGTATTATCCAGTGTGGAAATAAAATAACGGATAAAAGCATTCTTCATTTTTTAAAAAAAATCTCGAAGGCCTATTGCTTTTAACTAAGGGGAATGTTTTCATCGCATTTTCAATTTCTTACGTCATTTGTTTTTCATGTTATTGTTACCTCTAGGTTATTACTACCGTCGATTGGGTAGGCGTAATCTAAAGATAAACAAATTTTTAAGGGATCAAACACAATATTAACGCTTTATTGATCAACAAATAGGGAAATGAATTTACGAACACAATTGATATCTCAAAATATGTCACTTGACAACTAACTGACAGACAATCACTCACTGAAGTAATTGACAGAAGGCATTTTCCAAGACTCCCTTTGACAACTAAAATTGTATCTGGAGATCGTGTCGAACAGCGTCGTTCTATGTTTGTGAGGGGAGGGGTCAATGGTAACATTATGACGTCACCGATCTCTTACGAAACGACAACCTATAATTTTTTAATTGATTTCAATAGCACTTTCAATTCCCTATTCAACGGTAAACTTTTAATACGTTACATTGGAAAAAAAAATGAGGAAAAAGGTCTTAAAGTCCAAATATTAAAAATTCATTAATCATTAAACGAATCTTGTCACATAAATTTAATGGAAATATTGACAGCACATTCGTTTTTATTATAAAATTATAAAAATGTTGAAAAATCGAACAATAAATTTACTATCACCTACTCCATTCAAAGTTAATAATCACGTTAAAATTAAATTGATTAAGAAGAAAAATACTCTAACAATAACATCAAACACAAAAGTAAACACAGAAATAACACTTCTTAAATTACATTTACAAAAAAGTATTAAAAATGACGACCCTGTACCATCTGATAATACCCATGACGATTATAAAACTCATTTCTCACATTCTGAACAGTCTTATTTAATAATCCAACCTTATGTCGAATTCTGTTGCTTGAGATCTTCTAAATTATTAGATCGCTTTTTATACACTTTACTTTTTAAGTACCACCATAGATAGAAGTCTAGTGGCGTTAGATCTAGAGACCTAGCCAGTTATTCCATCGGACCTCTTCATCCTTATCTTCCTGTTAGAACTTGGTCCAAGCAGCGTCGCACATTAATTGCGTAATGAGGCGAAGCACCATCATGTTGTAACCATATACTATTACTTGGTAGGTCAGGGCTGCATGTATTAGGAAATAATGTAGCTACAGCAAGTATCAATTCGAACTGTTGAAATTGCATATATCTCTCTGTGTCACCAATAATTCCTGCCCATACGTTAACTTTCTGAGGTTATTGTGTATGAATTTCTCGCGTCCAATGGCGATTTTTCCTAGCTCAGTATCTACAATTCTGTCTATTAACCGTTCCATTTAAATAAAATGTTAGACGTTGGGAGAACAATGGATTGCGAATAAAATTTCCATGATTTGTTCACAGAATTCTTGCCTATGATCATAGTCATCTTCTGCCAACTCGTGAACCAATTGCAGCTTATAGGAGTGAAATTTTTGAACTTTCAAAAGTTTCAGAACTGAAGTATAGCTTATTACATTGTGGTCCGAAACAATGCTTCTACTAAATGAATTTGGATTGTTTTCAATCTGTAGTATCACATCAACTTGTGCATCTTCATTTAATGTCGCAGGACGTCTAGTATTTTGAAGATTCTTGACATTGCTATGTTCCTGAAATTTCTTATTAATCCTGCTAATTGTTGATTGACTTATGGGCTGGTCCGGGTACTTTTCTCTAAAAAGTTGACACATTTCTGATGAATAGATAGAATAGTTTGCAAATGGTAAATTATTCTAATTAAGAAAAGGAAAATAACATTTATTTTATTGTGACTCTGACAAATTATTTTATTCTGACAGCCGTAACTACTGTTTTTTGTTTTTTGCGCCGGTAACTACATTCATTTTGCAAATATAATGAATTTTTAATATTTGAACTTGAAGACTGCTTTTCTCCTTTTTTTTCAAATGTAATATAGTAAAAGTTTTATACCGTTAGATAGGAAAATTGAAAGTACTACCGAAATCATTTAAAAAATTACAGGTGTCTTTTAAAAAAGTCGGTGACGTCATAACATGAAAAAAAATGACATAAGAAACTGAATATGCGATAAAAATATTTCCGTTAGTTAAAATCGCCATACCCCTTCGAGATTTTTTTTCCAAAAAATTAATATTAACCAAAGTAATGCGTTTATCTGTTACTTTATTTCCATACAGTATAGTTTTAATATGAGAACCAAGCAGACCGATGAGATGTCTACATCAAGAATTCATATCATAACATAGTCAATAGCATTTCCAACGAACAATTTCCATAACCTTAAGTATCTGCTAGTTTTTATAAGGGTTTTATTCAGGTTGCGAGTTTATATTGAAGGTTTATAAGGTTACTAATACTTTACGAAGTTTTATACGGGATATATAAAATCACTAAAAGGCCGAAGAGCTTTAGGTTTTATAAAAAGTCAACAAAAACATTTACATCACTAACTTGTATCGCTATTAGTAACGGTTGCTATAGGTTATATAATGAGTTTTTATAATAGTTGCAGTTACCAATTTTTAAAACCAATAGTGTTCAGTTCTCATACAGTTGTTTACTGTGATAGATATAAAACTTACTGTTCCCATAGAAATAGCAGTTACCTTTATAACATCTTGCTGTTCGAAAACACTGCAATAAAACTTCAATTCATATGTAATTTTTAAATTGGTAACCACGGTTCCTTTTATAAATCCATATGAAACCATTGGTACCGTAGAGAAACGCTTCGTTACTAGTAGGTCAACGAAATATGATCCAAATCTTCCATTCTACACCATCTGTGTCTAATGTACAACCTAAGAGAGAGAAGTGATGACATAATCAACAAAGCCGGTGTTTCCAATGGTGATTATGTTGAAAAACAGTAAATTCTAGTATGTGTTCAGATGGTAAGTTATATAAAGCTTTTCTTTCACCACTTTCGCCTAATAATATTTACGGATATGACGATGAAGAAAATAGAAATAATTGGCTGGTTGAACTACTTGATGAAGATGATCAAGAACCAGGATCGATGCAAACTTTGGAAAGTGAACGTACGAAAAATCAGGTAGTAAGAGACAGTCTAAAAATTTGGACGAACGAATTCAATATCCGGCAGTGTGCTTTGATGTCACTGTTTAAAACTTGGAATATTCATATAAGAAATACAGTACCTCAGGATCCGAGAACATTATTAGAGACACCAACTTCAGTTACAGTTGCGAATCTAGCTGACTGGGGTCAATACTGGTACCAAGGCTTTGCATTATATCTGAAGAGGTGTTTTCGAAAATTGGAAACCTCCCATCTGTAAGTGTTAATATTAACAACGACGGACTACCCATATATAAGAGCTCAAAAGACGAATTTTGGCCAACTCCATTCAATATTTACGAAATAGAGTGCATTCAACTTATGGTTATGGGAATATACATTGGTAAAAAGAAACCCGCCAATCTTTCAGAATTCATCACTCCTTTTGTAAAGGAAGCGAAAAATTGGTAAATTGGGTTTTTCTCGAAAATGGGCATAAAGTGATAGTTTAAATCCAGGTTCTTTTGTTTGCAATTTTTTAAACGGCATTTTCAAAAAAAAAACTATACACAGATAATTCGAGCATGGCACGAAATATTGTTTGAGATTATGATACGCGTGTTGCCCGTTAGCTGGAACTTGGAAGTTATATATGGTGGAAACGCGTTACATTCCGTTGCACGTCATACTAGATCCATGACGACTCACCTTGTATATGTTGCCGGATCTATTTTTATTTGTCAGTGACATTTGATATAACCAAAGAAAAAAATTATTCACAGTACAATAACTATAACGTAATATATTTAGTAATTGAAATGCTCTAAGACTTCAGTCTTCCACAACTTATTTATTATATTGATTTAGATTGTCGAAAAACCTTAAATGTTTCATTACGTATCCATAATATAATTTAAAATAAGCAATACTTACGCTATTCACATTTAATTCAACACATGATTATAGAAAAGTTTGTAAAAAGTCTCGTCTGTTTACAGAAACCTTTCGGCATTATATTCAATGGACGCAAATAAATAGTAAATACACTTCTAAGAAACAATTTATATCAAAACAAAAATAAACATGAAAAATTTGACAGGAAGAATATACACTACGCAGTACGCACGTCTTTTTGACAGATATGATTTATCTGCCAACAACAAAGTAACTTTTTTAGTTTCTCTAATACAGTTATGACAACATGTAAACGTCATCGATGACGTGCAACGGAACTTAACGCGTCTCCAGTATAAGTGTGGTGGTTCTTACTTTAAGAGATTATCGTCACCTGTAGTAATGAACGTCACCATAAGTTATGTAGCATCACTACTGGTAACTGTTAACACTCAATAAAGTTATATAACAATACTTTTGCGCCGTAATGTTCCTCAAATTTATATTTAAGTTTCAGAGCAGTTTTCAGCGCAGTAAAGTTTACATATTGGTTTTACAGTGTCCATTTGGCACTTAAATATATATCCGCCATATTTACGACGGGTTGTTGGGACGCCATATTGGTACTGTTAAAAAAACTCTAGAATAAACGATTCAAAATGCAATATCTACAGCATATAACACATTTTTCTTGAAGAATCGACTTGTCGCCTTACTCTGTATGCATTCATTACGAAAAAGTGATAATTTTCAGAAACAGAGTAAAATATTTAGTATATAAATATCTAAAATATTTGCAATATTGGCGGCGCTTTAATTTTCTGGAAATACAAATGCAAATTATACAGTTCAGAAGAAATTGCAGTCAAATTTTGACGATTTCAAAAGTTTCAGAGTCTCATTTTTATCAATATATTTTGGTATTAGGTATACTACATTAGCGAAAGAAAAGAATAATATTTCGCGTTGGAAGAAAAGGAGGACATATTTATGTTCTCACTTAAAATTTTATCACCAACACCGAAAAAGAAAGAAAAGGATAGCGATAAGACAGCGAGCAAGGGGGATATCCAATAAGATAAGACGGTTTGTTAAACGTTGTGATTACCATTATTAATAATGTATATAAATGTTGCGGAACCATTCTCGTTACTTGACATAAAGCCTATAGGCAGTCCATAAGAAGTTATACAGCATGTGTCAATTTTCATTAGCCATAGGCGATCAATTCATGCAATACGTGACAACGTGGCACCCCTACTTTCCTCTCCAATGCCAGCGCGACCGATACATGCTCGAAAATACAAGTTAGCTTAGCAGTAACTATTGGACCGCTGACTTGGCTGTTTGTAATGCGTTCAGAAATAATATTTAAGAGTTGCAAGGATTTGTTTTTCTTTTCCCTTTCAGTAAATGCAGAGAATTATTAACTGCGTTCACGCTGCATGACACAAACAAAAGCGTAATTCTAATAAAATTAAAAAATAACCCTAATAAGGTAAATAAAAAAGGATTCTGAAAATAATAATAAACTACTAGATCAGGAGATCGCCGCGGCCATTTGATGTTTCCCGTTCCAGTAATAAGACGGCTTTTATTGCAGACTAGATCGCAACGTGTTCGCAGCTAAACATTGAATGTAAAATCTGGTGGGGAGAAGTGGGAAGATCGGAGAAATCATTGTGATGTCGATTGTTGCCGAGATTGGTGACGGACAGTAGGGGTGCCACGTTGCCACGTGTTACTTGTATACGTATAAATCGCACGTAAACATTGAATCCCTATACCTAATGAAAATTGACACATGCGGTATAAGGGTAATAGTTATATCTCTATAACATTTGTTATAAAACTTGTGCTTATATAAAGTACCAAATAGTGTTAAAGGCAACACTTATAGGATACGCCATTTAAGCTCTTTAAGAGGTATATGGGGGTAACAGAAACGATGTCATCAACAATTTATATTACCAAAAGTTTTATAATCAGATGAACGTGATATTTCGAGTGTCTTTATAAAACAAACATTGATTGTTGGGTTGTAACTTAACTACTTAGTTCATAACACTTTGATGTAACTCGGTAGCAACAGTTGGACCTTTACAATCCTTACAGTGTTTTATTTTTCATAATCACTAAGCAACAATTCAAATAGTGTAAATAAAAATATGCGCTTTCCAAAAAGAAGTATTTGTGTCAGTGATCCTAATCGTCAATAAGTGGTGTATAATTGTCAATATACTGACTCATCGATGAAAACAAGAAACAGGATACTACGAAAGCATTGTGGAACCGTAATGATAACACCGCCCCACGAGCACCATAATTCAAACAGGCCACAGTTTATTTTGGTTACAATGGTGCAAAATTTACAACGTAGATAAATCAAACAAAACAGTAATCAGATGTTTTTATTTAACTACCAATTAAAGAGACACAATAACTTATATACATAACTACATTGGACATGTTAATTGTAATTAATGATACCGTATAATTGTGATGATTGATTAATGAGATTTATGTAGCTGTAACTTTCCACTGACAATTTGTTTGTAGTTGTGCATCGACTTACCAGTTAACTTGGATCCGTATATAGTTTTTGTATATTTCCTTTTCGAGAATATATTTTCACACAAATATGTAGTTCCGAAAGCGAAAAAAAGCAACGAGCAAATATATGCAACTGATCGAACTGTGTGAAACATGAAATTCCAGCAATGATGAGCTTAAATAGTTTTCCTTAAAAGTATCGTTACACTGCAAATCAACCATTTATACTTAAGTTCTGAGGCAAGTTACTAAATTTTAAATTACTTTAAAATTACTTTCTAATTATAATTATCTCCTTTTAGTACTAATAATTATATAATTAGGTGAATCTTTAACTTTAATAATTACTTACGGCCAATATTCGAACCCAGGACCTCCCGATCTCTAGTCAGTTGCGCTACCTTCGCGCCACCGTGGGTTTTTGAGTTTGAGTCTTTAAATCGTACTGAATTATATCAAATAACAGATGGATATATTTACTCTCCGCAGTCCGATGTACATACTAAACTTTATAAATTTGAAAAACGAGTCTCAAGCTTTATTTTTAAATCACTCAAAGCTTCAATAATAGCTCCGGGAAACAGCATCTCAGTTTTGCTGACTTAATGTATGACATGTATTAAACTGCGTGAAATAACTTTTGTTCAATTTTGACTAAAACATAATAACTTTTTGTCGTATAAATTACATATAATGTGGTTTTCCTCTTGTAACTTTAATTAAGGGTTTTCATATGTTTAGTTAATACTGAATAAAATAATAACTCTCATAAATACTCATGTTTCTGTAACTCAGTCAAACAACAGCTTCTTTCATTCAAGAAAAGCCCAAAAAATCGCTTTAGAACATTTCCGCAACTCAGCCAGCGCAGTGCAGTATCATATGGTAAGTCATTTTCCCCAATCTCTTCAATAAACTCGCAGAATTGATAATAACTGAGCCCATGTGATCCGATATAATTAACAGCGGACACGACTGGCTTTATAACTTCTGACATATACAAAGATTCTTCTGCAGAAAAATTGTTGATGAATGATTTTTCACGCAAGTTTTTATGATCATCACTAGAATGATACCGTTGATTGAAGGAATACATAAAGATGCGCCACTACACAGCACTGAGCGTAGCCAAAACTGGATCCGAGATCATAGCGACTGCATCAGTCGTTTGGATCTGAGATTTGATACAGCTCGAGACAGCGATGATGTTTCTCGGCAAGGGGTTTGCGGGACGACTTAACGGAAAGACACGCTATTTTACTAAGCGTTGCGCATCTTTATATATTCCTTCAATCAACGGTGATACACTTTAAGACGGGCGTTTACCAACAAATAGAAACTTATGCAACTTAAATTACTCGCGGGACGGGTAGACGCAAGGGGGTGTGAGTAAGTGAAGCTACACAATATTCGGTTTCCTTCACAGCGCTTTGGTTTTATTCATAGATTAAGGAATACTATAGATGGGAAACATATGTATAAAGAATGAGTACTTACGGAACTGTTGATGTTGTTGATGTTTTATAATAAGCCAATTTTCGCTTGCCCATAACTGTTATATTATTATACACTCGAATATTATAGGTATATATGACATTTAAATGCCAGTGAGAGTTTGTAATTAAACTGTCACTCGCATTTAAGTCTGCGATAGCCGACCGATTCCGATAGATTTTCGTCTTCGCTGGGATCGGTAGAGATACCGTAAAATGGGGATAGAGGGCGCGTAAAACCTTGTGTGAAATGTGTGTGACAAGGTTTACTGTTTAATGTTTTTTATCTTTAAAAATAAGTACATAAATTTGATTTTTTCTTTATATCGTACATCAAATGTGCAGCTGGCGCATAGAGGTCGTTTTTTTTCTTTTGTGTACCGACCTTAGTTAGTAGGCACTAATCAAATTCATGCATTTTTGTGGTTATTTCTAAAACACATAACTTTCTTAAGAAAATAAATTAGTACAAAAACGGACCTTGACATTATAAATTGATGCCTTTTGCACCACTAACCCAAATTTGAGATTCTAAAATTACAAAATAAATTCAAAAAACGCGAAACGGCGATGCCTTAATTTTCGATAGGTAAACGCCCCTCTTAAGTATTTTCATTAAATATTGTTTTTCTGTAAAGCATTTTCAAAGCTATTCTATTCACTAGTGGTTGTGCTGTGAATGTTAAAAACGCCAAAATTCACTTCATACATTTGATAATTTTTATCTATCCCTGAAATAAAGGAAACACCTGTGCTGTATCTGAAATATACGTTCCAGGGCCAAAAAGAACTATCCTAAGTCTCAAATGAAAATTAATTATTGTAAACATATTTCTAGTTTTCTAATACAACAGTATTAAAATAAATTCAATTACTGCGCCCAGTCAGCTTATTGCTGGTATCGAGGGAGCATTGTAAGTTATATTTCAAATATTTAACTTATATTCTTCATAGTTCAATACTCGTCTGTAAGTTTCTGATTCCTCTGGGCCAAACTGCGTCCCAGTCGAGAGTCTCAGAGTATACTAATATGTTCTTCCGTGTATCTTTTTACTTAGATTTTGAATATCCTGAAACTCAAACAGTTCTTTATTTCCGACGAAAGTTTATTAAATATCTCTATGGTTCCAAACTGAAACTTATTTTCCCAATGCGCTATCCATTCCAGGGATCTAATAGTCACCTTTGTGGCGTGTACTGTACTTATGCATATCACTTAACTTCTGCAGAGTGAAGTTGTTCTTCTGAATGTTATGTGCTACCTTGTAAGCTGTTATTTATTCTTCCAATCTAGCTATTTCTTTTATACTGAGTAGTCCCGTATCTACGTATATATTCTCAGTATAGATATACCAGTCCAGGTCCAGGATTCAGGGTTTTGTTTCGAATCACCTGCATAGATTTCATTAATGTTTTTAAACATTTTCCCCATCCCACTATTAAGTGGCGTATTTTCGGAATGACTTGGGTATGGTATATCGTTAGTTTTGTCTTCTTACATAGCCCACTTCTTCTTATTGACCCTATTATGGGTGTCACATTTTTCTAAATGTAGGCCGCATAGGGCCCCCATGAAATTTGTTATCTATTATAATTCCCAAGTACTTCATCGTGTCTACTTCTTTAAGTTTTTCTTTAGATATGTTCAGCCTCAGCTGAATTTGCAGTTTGTTGTTTTGTTGAAAGGTGATATGAACTGTCCTTTTTGTGTTTAATGTTAATTTCTGCTCAATTAGCCATTGATACAGTTTTTTAAGATCTGTATTTAGTTTGTTTTCTATTTCTTCCCTACTTTTTCCTGTATAAATTATTGCCGCATCATCTGCAGAGATTACATATTTTCCTTATAGGCTAATGCTGCAGAATAAATGAATGTTTAATAGGTACGAGTATAGTATTGATCCTAAGAGCGAACCCTGCGAAACACCTGTTGTTAATTTTGAAAGTTGACTACATGTGATAGGCCTTATTTTAGTTAGTTGAGTTCTTTTCCAGATACCTTCCAATCATTCTGCCAGCAATGTCATGAATCTCAAGTTTCTTCAAACTATCAACGAGTATACGATGATTAACCGTGTCAAAAGCTTTCTGTAAATCAAGAAACAGTGCTGTGACATAGTTTTTATTATCAAGGCCTTCATACACTATATGCATGAATTGCTGTTTGACTGAAATCGAGAAAGATGTTTATCAAATTGCACTGTATTAGTTATAAAATCCAGTACTTTTTCATATATATTTCCTAGGGTGCTTATCAAGATATTGGTCTGTTGCGAAATGGGTCCTATTTACTGTCACCCTTATGCACAATGATAAATATTTTGGTCAGAGAATTGAATTAATAATATATTCTCTCCCATACCATCTACTCTTTCAGCTATAGTGTTTGCTATAAGTGATGTTTTTAATTAAATTAACTTTTTCTGGATACATTTCTTCAGTTGCTGCAACCGTGTAATCAGTGTTTCACTATAGAATGAATCACGCTGAAACTAGAACAAATTGCTGCTATATGTTCAGCATTTACTCTCGTAAATAATAAGCATTGTAAAAATTTCAACCCGCTTGTCAAAGATTTATATTTGGAGTAATTTTGAGAATGTTTGTTTCATAATGACGTTTTATATTGCAGTTTTTGAGGATTGATATTGTATTATTATTGTCAAATTGTCTTATGAAATATTAATATCACCATTACTGTTTAAATGATATGCACTTACTGTCTATCTTTTATTTGTTTTCCATATTTACACAATTCATTTGTTGCTTCGAACTTAGAATTTGGAAATGTCCAACTCTCGGTTGCCTCCCATATTTATAGCAAGCGTCCTAGGTATACGCAGACCATTTTTGAAAACACTCGAAAGTGCTCGAATCTTCCAGATAAGTGATCAAGCAGCAGTCAAATCGTTTCAGAGCCAAACTCGTTATTAAATCAGAACATTTTTTTTTATTAACTAGTATTGAATCAAACAAATCTTCATGTCTTTTGTTATTTCAACTATTTGCAAAAATGTACTGGTAGAAAAATCACAATCGTTAATACATTCTCAAATAATTTTAATAGTGTAATTCAACCTTGTAGACAAACTACGACCGCATTGCGCAGTTACTGACCTTTCTCTATTGGTAAAATAACCATAGGTATCTGGAAATTTATTAATCGTAGTAAAATCATATATGTGTGCTCGTGACAATTATTCCTGGAATCTCTATTAGTGACCGTGTCTTTTCTTAATACAACATCTACATTTGCATTACTTCAGAATTGGAAAATTAGGATGTAGAAAATATGTTCTCCATAATAAGATATTTACTGCCATTAGACCATGTCTGTCGGCTCACAGATACGATTTTGTAGCAGAAACATACACTGCAAATAATTAACATGAATATTAAACAGTATATCAGTGAATCATTGGTTGAATAAAAACAAGTTAATGTTGTCTATACCATATATGTGATTTTCCGAAGGTTTTTAATTACAATTAACCATTCCCTGGTACAATCTAAATTGGATTATATCAGTGTTTGTTCTTCGTTGAGTGGCAGAAAGAGTTACGATTTTTACAAAGAGTTTCTTTACCCTTCAAGTTTCATTTTAAGGGTGCATCCCTAGGATCAAATGGCGTTTAGTATCTACGTATATCAATTTATTTACTAGATTATAATTATGTAGACTACGATGGCGATTTAAAAAGCCGCAATTAGTATCATAGTTGATTGTGTAAAATTAACAAACCTAAAAATAACGCTATGACACGGCAAAAGATATACAAGGTAAGCGCCAGAAGTGTTCTGCCTTGCTATATTCTGGATGGGATAGAAATAAAACAGAATAATTATTCCTCAATATAATCTCTGTGTAATTCAATGCCTTTTTCTGATCTTGAAATTTTGTTACCAGCAGAAAAATATTCTGGAGTGTTATATGCAAAATGGTCTAAAACCACTTCTTGCACTTCTTCATCACTTTCAAACTTACTTCCTCGAATGTGTTTCTTCAGTTTTGAGAACAAATAATAATCGTTGGGGGCGAGATCTGTGCAATTGTAGCCTTATAAACAATAGCCCTGTCGTGCAGATGGCGAACAGTACGGGTCTACATTCCACGACTCTTTTCTATGATTACGTCTCGCAATGCTTGCAATAAAGTAGCGTAGTATTGTGCATTAACAACTGTGTTTCTTCTTTGAAATCGATGAGCCGGATTCCTTTTGAATCATAAAATATTGTTGCCATGATCTTCTTCCTTGATTGAGCCACCCTTGCCTTCCCTGGCCCTTTTTCTTCTGGCCTTCGCCATTCCATTAATTCTCTTTTCGATAAGGGACCATATTATAAAACCATAGTTTCATCTCATGTAAAAATGGTTTGAAGAAGTTGTTCCTGGTTGTCGCAACAGAGGTTTAAAAACTGCTCACATGTCATGCGTTGCTGTTTCTGAATTGCTGACGATAACCGTGGCACCCAACTCGCAATGACATTCATATTAAGATGTTCATGAAGGGATTCATCGTATGGTTTTATCAGAAAGTGCACACATTTTTGATAAATCTTTGATCTTCAAACGCCTGTCTTGCAACGTAGCCTGCCTGACGAGTTCGATGCTTTTCGCCGTAAGCGCCTCAATTGGCCGACCGACAGGTGGCTCGTCTTCTAGGGTTTCTCTGCCTAAATGAAACTGCTTTGCCCATCCTTTTAGATTGGAAAGGAAAGGAGGCAGATTCACTGTATACACCATCCTAGCGTTGTTTAATATCCTTAGGATTAACACCTCTAGTCAGAAATTTAATCATTGCTCGGTATTTACTTTTCAACATTATGAAAACACTATTTCACAGAAGGTGGCGCTACATAAGACTGTTAATATTTGTTTTCTACCATTACTGGATCATAGTCAAGCCCGAAACATCTGGCGCTCGTCTCGTATGTCACTCTCCTACAAACACACGCCAGTCTGTTTCAGGTTATCGCAGTAGTAGTAACCTTGAAGATGTCTCGTACGATAATGGACGTAACATCGACAATAGAAGCAAAGACAACGAGGGGGCCTAACCTAGAAACCAAGAAGGTATCAACGACAACCGTGGAGGCCTGCGACTTAGGTTTTGGTGCCTCTATCATTTAATATTCATATTAATAAACATGTTAAATTTTGTAATAATATGCACCACTTTATGGCAAGTTATTGAGTGTACAGGTATCTGCAGTTGCTCAATTACAATCGCCTAGTTGCTGAGAATCAAGGCTGCTTTACGTCATTGCGTTTGGGTCACAGATGGCGCTGGGATTTTCTGATAGGTATTTGCGATCTGAGTGATTGATTTAAATTTACGAGCGTTAGGACAATCGTGCACTGACGAGATTTATATCAGATCGAAACACGTGTCTGTAAGTTGTTGTATGCAATGCCATCATGGTGCAGATGTACATACATCCACCCATATATGACTTAACTTGTATGTGTATGTTTTGGTGATTTATATTAATATTTATCAAAATTCTAAACATCTACTTACAAATTACGCAAACGATACAAGTTTCTTCTTTTACAGAATTTATCCTGTACACCTAGCAATTTCTTCTCAAACTTATTTTTGTACTTCAAATATCAGAGACCCTGTATAGATACAGTGCAGCATAATATTTAACGACTACAGCGGATTGCATAATTTATCTTTAATTTATGAGGAATGAAGTGAAAGTGTTAATGATAGTGTATTGCACTCCTATTTCTATCGTTCATTGAAGTTATTTCCCATTATTGTAATAATTTCAATTTCCATTTCTGCACAGAATTACGTTTCATAATGAAGCAAGTATGAAACGCAAATTATATAATTGAGTTCTGTAATAGTTTCATTAGAATGCGGAACATTTTTTTTAGTAGATTGTCGTCACTTGCCACGATTAGCAGGAATATTTGCATTTGTATTGTCAAAATTGAGATGCCAAACATGTGTTTGTGTACTTGAAAAATAGTTATTTATTATACAAGGGAAAAAAGTATTGGATTTTAGCTCGAGGTTATGTTTGTCTTCAAAATACCGAGAGCTAAAATCTAATGTTTTTACCCGTGTATAATACACTATTTTTTTCAGTGATGGGAAAAACGACGATTTAATATTGAAAAAATAGTTATTTATTATACAAGGGAAAAAAGTATTAGAAATCTAATTTTTTTCCCCTATATAATACACAATTTTTTTCTGTGATGGGAAACACGCCGATTTAATATTGAAAAAAACACGTAAATACTATATACATATTAAAGTCAGAAAATCAATCGATGTGACATTTCAAGTGACGTTACACCTGCGTTGCTACATAAGTAAATGCAACTTTTTGTATACCTAATAAAATATATTAAAAAAGTAATTTCATAAAAAGTGACATTTTGTTACCTGTTAAGAAAGATAAAATGTCAAACTTTTTTCCCGTCACAGAAAAAAATTAGTTTTTTTGCATAAGTAGTCTTAACTAATACCGAACTGTTATTATTAAACCTTCGCGTGTGGTAATATTTGAAATGTCAATTCCTCTTATCATGATAAATGTTTTGCTAATTAAACTACGCCGGTAGTTGCTACATCGAGTTTTAATTACCATTTTCGGCGTAGTATAAGCTAAGCTACCGTTATAATAACGAAATTTTACTAATAAAGCTTAGGCAGAAAATTTGAAAAGCGACAAAGAAGTTAAAAGCGTGTCCATCTTTGTTCGGTGGGTGTGGCACGCGTAGTTGTCTGCGCGGTCATCTGTATAGACGAGGTGTAAGAACGAAAATATATTATTCTCTCTAATACACAAACAGAGAGTTAAATGCTGTGTAAAACGTTGTCCTGATTGTCAAAGGCACAAGTATTCTACACCAATTAAAGAGCCCATTACAGTCATCACAACTACAACTTACGCGTTTCAAACAATATTTTTAAACTTGGTAGGCCCAACAAACCACGATCCAGACGAAAATAAATACATATTAACATTACAGTGCGAACTAACTAAGTTCGTCGTAGCTTACTCAATTAAGACCAAAGAAGCTTCAAGTGTGGCTAAAACCATGGAGAATTTCATATTACGATATGAAACTCCTGAACAAATAGCATCCGGTCAAGGAACAGAATTCATGTCAGGTATTTTAAAAGAAAGATGCAGTATTCTAGAGATACAACAATTAAAATCAACCGCGTACCACCACTAGACCTTAGGCGCTGTAGAAAACACTCACAAAAATTTAGGAGCATATATATCTCCGAATACAACTGTCAAAACTAAAAGAAAAAGTGTATTGATCTTCGAGGAGACTACATCGAAAAATAAAAATAAAAAACCACACCAATACCGTGTTTTTTCTTGTCGATTCCGGAAACATTTTAGGTCGCCCTCGTATATGGAGGATTATTAACAATGAATCGACGCAAAGGAAGTACACCCTTCTGCACTAGATACTAGAGCACTGAACGATGCCCTTTAAACTGGACGATCCCTATAACATATGGAGGAAACTGCTCAATGTTGGAAACATACCTAATACACTATACTTCCTTTAATTAAATTGCACCCATATTGCCGGTACATTTAATTGCACTAACAAACAAAAGTATTTTTCCCTGTACCTACCTGTCGTCCGAATGAAGCATGTTGTTTCTCGTCAATGGTTTTAGCAATTGTTTCCCCATCAATTGTATTTATAATTATAGATGCTATTATATATGCGATTTTTGGGCATTCTGCAACGATATTTTACAGACTTTGCAATAAATATCGGAATCACTGACAATGGACATACAATCAGTATGACCCTCAATCCAACTCGCCATTGTTTCACAATGTATTTCTCGACGTTCTTGCATATCATAGTAACATAAACAATGTTTTAGATCTAAATAAACGACAACTAAAAATGTATGCTTATATTATTGGAACTGAACGAAATCCATTGCACACTTACGTCTAGATAATTGGGAGAAGTCGATTCAATGAAACGGGATTAAACAGGAACTATTACATAAATTACGAAGTACGTAATTAACAGTCAAAACAATGAAAAAAACGAAACTAATGTAAGTATGAATAGGTATACACATATACAGGGTGTCCCAGAAATAAAAAGACGGAGTAGCAGGTATATAAAGTCCGAACAGAAACAGGTCCAAATATTCCGCAATAACGAAGAAATTAAAAATTTAATTTTCTATGTTGTTTTTTAGATAAAAAAAAAACGGACCTGGCACTGAATGTATGTTTATAAATACACGTAAGAATGCTTATTTGTAAATAGAAACGAATACGCATTCATATAAAAATAAGCTTTTATTTATATAAAACGGGGAAAAAAACGTTAAATCGTACTCATTCATATAAAACATTTTTTGTCCGATGCGTCAGCTATGTAGTCGGTTGTTGACCCAGATGGGCGACGCACTTTATTGCAGACAATAAAAGTTTGTTTTAATTTTTAAAATAGGAAGGTTGTTGCTCTTTAATGTGCTTGTAGTCGGAAACAGCTGATTATTATTATTTTAGAATATTCAATAAATCGTAGTAAATATCAAGAATGTAATTACATTTTTCTAGCAAGTGTAAAATTAAAGTAATTAATGGTTTGATATTTATTATGAAGTATCTATTCCTCCTCCTTTTTTTTAACACAAGTAATATAGTGGTCCTGAAAAAGACCGATTGTGAAAGTGAAGCAGGTGGATATTTAGTCCAGGGTCGGCGTAAGGCCAATTGAATTCCTTGTTATTTTTTTCTGCCGTCTGCGCACGTATAAAGACTTGATATTTTGAGGGTACGTTTTTACACAATCTAGTTTCCGATTTCTGCTACTCCGTCTTTTTATTTCTGGGACACCCTGTATAACTCTATTTATCATGCGAAATATAAGGTAAATACAATAAATTTTAAAAACCTCTGACGTTCCTATATCTCCGCCGATGAAAATAGGATATTTACGACTTAAGTGGACTTTTTTGTGTTGTTTTTCCGTCAACATGTGGGTCAATAACAGATGTTGCAGTTAACCATATGAATAATGCGTGAATAATGCTATTCAGTAAATGTGTGTTGTTTACATTATTTCTTTGCTCCGTTGTAACTTCGTCGTAGTTTAACTCGGTCATGTCCGCGGCCTGGTAATGATACTTCATTTATTTTCTAACGTAAATAGTTATTTTGTGTCTATCCCTAAAGTGTAAGAATACCTTCCTGTCTTATTATTATAAGCTAACAATCTGGGTGTCATTAGTATTGTCTTATTTTTTTCTGGTATAATCTTTTATAATGGCTTCATATATGCATGTTGGCTTAAATATTCTGAATGATAGTTTTTACATAGATTTTTTCGTATTATATCCATCTTATTTACGGGTCAAAAATTTGTCATAGTAACTTTGATATTATAGCTTACTCAAATATTTTCGAAATAGCAACACGTTAATTAGTCTGTAATTTTCAGTAAATCAATGACTATCCAACATACGTTTGGCAGAACGAAATTGATTCAGTGTGATAATCTTTTTGTGGTCCTCTCTGTACACGTGCGAATAAAAACATACATGCTTTTTTTTAAGAAATTAAAATTACGGTTTCGTTTCACTTTGTTTCTTTTTTATCGAAACCTGCCAACCGGTTTAGTGCAATACACGTAATATGTAACTTCCTAAATTCCTATGTGTTTAAAAAACTAAAGTTATTTCCATAACAAAATATACTTTCTCATCTGAACGTCAGTAAAAATATGATATATGTACATTAGGAAATTTATTCTAATTATGTATCATAAAACACACCCACTTACGAAATTCACTTTAATTTTGGATATAGCCAAGTGTTTAGTTATGTACGCACACACCCAAAGATGTTTCTGTTTTACATAATGAAATATTAGCTTGGTGTGTTAGTTATACATACAATGTAATTTTTTTTCAAATGTCGCTGGCGTTTTAAGTTGGTTTCAAAGATCGAATAGAATACAGGCAGACTAATTCACATTTTATTTCGAAATTACTAGACAAACTGTGTATCGGTGTATCCAAATAGAAAATTCGTCAAAACATAGATGTAGAAACACTTATTCTATTCACTAATTTTTCAGTAAAATATCAGCGAGTACACCTCTACATGTTATTCCATCGCGTTCAGTCAAATTTAACACTAGTGAATTTCTTTAAAAATATATTGGGCGCGGAATAACTACGGATAATTTCTGATATTTACAATTTTAAATAGAATGATATTTGCCATGTACCTACAGTGTGCTACAGGTGTCTTAATCTAAAATAAATAAAATCACATCTTTTTAGTGTTTGTCTATATTTTTTGTATACATAGTATAATAATTTAAAACATATTAATGGTATTTCTTAACATTTTAAAATAAACTAACCCTAACCTCAGATTATTTTCGATCTACAGCTTGCTCAAAGCAATATAATTTTTTAACACTGTTATGACATTACAGTGACTTTGTTTACGACGTGATTCGTCTGTTTAGTTATTTGAACTATAGTACAATCTATTCATATCCGTTTTGTTATTTTCAAATTCCATAACATACCACACATGTTTCTTAGCGTGACGTAGCATTGAAATCACAAAGTTTTCAATAGTGTTTTATGCAAATATCTTTCAAATTATGTTGTCTAAAAAAATTTATGAAAATAACAACACTATTTTTAACTAATTTAATTATGTTCGTACATCCTTAAATTAAAAAAAGGAAACATTTAAATCGCTGACGCTATTTTTTTCTTATATCATTCCAATGAAAGAATCTACCCTGTTGTTTTTGGTGTTATTCTGATGGTGTTGCTCGGTTGGTGTGCTTCGTATGCCAAAGATTGTAATGCTATATTAATTTACAGGTACAACCTATTAATGTTTGTTTCGTTGTTTTGAAATATTGGAAGATCTTAGAATTTATTTTAAAATATTATTCATTTAGCAATAAAACTAGTAATTATAAAAACACAGTAGATACGAAAAAGACCACCAGAATATATTTTTTTTGATTTGTCATTTTTGGGGTGAAATATTTTGTTCTTTATTTTTAAAGGCCGTCTATGGTCACTCGAAATTAGAGTCTTAATTTTTAATTTTAAATATCGCTTTACTTAATTAACTACCATTTTCCCCACTTGGAACGTGACTCGCTATCTACCGAGGAACTCTTTAGTTGTGCTCTTCCTTATCAGCATATAGTAGATTTTGTGCTATTTTTAAACTCCCTTATTTAATTGATTTATTACTCGGTTTTTGTTTCTTAATTTACCTTACTGGTTTTTAATTAGCATACGTTCTTTAACCTTCAATTCTTATGTCTTTTTTACTTATTCGAATGCTTCTCTTTATACTTTCGGTCATTGTACTGAGGATAGATGTTGTACGCATGTCTTTGCAGCTGAGTAGTCAGCACTTATATTGCACTTGTCGAGTTTCTGTTAGGTACCATCGCTTAGAAGACACCAATTTCATGCAGATGCGTTATTCTTTGAATCTTGTATGATTAATTTGGCCTGTCGTCAATACCTAGTTATATGGGATAAGTAGGTAGAAGTTATTACTTATGTTGGATATTGATTTGGTTTGAAGAAAATTGCACATTTGTGATTCCGTATCATTAGTTAGTATGATTCGATTTGCGTAGGAGTTAGGTAAGAATTTGGTGTAATTAGTCTTTATACATTCTCTGGTTCTATTTTGATTTCTAATTGTCGTTTCCTTCTTAGTGTCTTATTTATACTCCCCGTTGCTTATTTACTCTGATCAGGCGGGAAAATTGAAATTAGATGCTGAATTTTGCTGCTTCGTGACGACGCCATTGAACCGCCATTTTGTTCGATTCCACCCCACCGGATGAAATTTACTTTTGAATTATTAAGAACACCCTACAATTGGAGTCTCGTTGTTAAATAGGGTTACGTAAAGTAGTTATGTGTCACCAATTTACATAACCACAATGAAAAATTTATTATTAAAATAAACTTTTAAATTCATGCTGCAAGAAACATTTTACAATTGTGAGCACCATATTAATCTTTAGTTTTTACCAATCATTTGTCGTAAATTGTGGATGATTTAATTTCTTATTTGAGATTAATCTTAGATGCTCGTAATATACGTGGTGTCCATGAGATATTGTATATTTACAAATAGGACAAATAAAATTTTGCATTTATTTTCAAAAACTTCATCTAAAACTTCAAATTTCATAATTCTTATGTTTTTCTTATTATTGTGCACCTACTTTCTTCTTTAAGGTATGTCTACTGATAGAACTGTACTCGAAGAAGCTAAAAAAAATTAATTAATATAATAACATTTCTTGGTAGGCTTGTTTGAATTTGTCAGCCGAAAGGCAATGCTTTATATTGAATACGCTACACTAAAACTTTCGTATCTTTTTTGGGGTTCTATTATTATCAAAGCACTTCTTGTATTGTTGGGTTTTTTTTATTTCTAATAGTCAACAACAGCAAAAATATTTCAGGCAACAGATATTGTGTAAACTATAGTTATTATTTATAGTTCTGTGAATACATCTTGTTAAAAATCTTTGTTTTAGCATTAATAAATAATATTCACTAGCTGGCCGTACAGATGTTGTTCTGCCCTACCAGTAGGTAGCACAATGAGTATAAATTCTACCCAAGGCCAACTGTATCTCGCTATCGGTGCGCGATATAAGATCGTCACATAACTTCGATTTACATTGATGAATTTGATTCTGGTAACCTCAAAATATTGATACTTATGTAACGCCATCTAGTGGTACCTAAAAGAAAAAAATCTGAATTTTTATTGAAATAAACTTTAAAATAACACTTTAAAACATTAACTTTAGTATAATTAGTATTAATAACCTTAAAATAATGTAAGTGGAACAAAATAAAATTAAAAAATTGTTGCTGAAAATTAAGTTGTTGAACATTTTTACTTCTATTTCTAATTTTTTATAAGAATTCAAAAGCTAACATTAATTGGGGTTCAATTACGTTGTAAAGTGTTTGTTTGGACTTTGTATATATGACTTCTTGGATTTTAAAAAATGTTGCGATACTAACGTAATCGACGCTTTCAAGTGTACTGGATGATATTGAAGCTTTACTATTCCACGTCGGAATATTTGCTTCATAACAAATTCAGCCACTCTGGCATCGGTAGTATTAGCACCTCCTTTAAGTCTAACATATGGAAACATTTCTTTCACAGAATCGGAACTAAATGATCTTGTTAAGGCAAAAGTAACATTGTTGTTACAGTATACATACTCAAATATTATAGTAAACTGATTAGAGTTCACATATTCAGACATATTGTTGATATTAATGACCAAATAACGTCTCGCAAAGCTGCTTCACTTCAGCTTGGCAATTTATCCATTAGAATTTTATACATCTACAATTATTGATACAGGAGCCACTTTAACGTCTCGGTTTTGGATCTTACAAGTGTTTTTTCTGACTTTCCATCGATCGACGTTGTTGGCTGTAAATGTGTATTTAGATTTAAGACTGTTGTTATTTTTGTGTTGTATATACCCTGATGTAAATAATGTAGATTTTGAGCTTTTTTTTGATTTACTAGAGCAGTTACTTTCAAGTTATTCATATGTCTTACTTATTGGTGACTTCAATTGCACTAATTTCTGTTACAAGAATTTTAATGATTTTAAATCTCAGGTTATTCGCAATTTTTTGAATTTTTGTAACTTGCAGCAATATAACCTCATAACTAACCACACTGTGAGGATTCTCGACCTTGTATTGTCTGATGTTCCATGTCACGTAACCAGGGACCCGTCACCTTTGGTACCGGAAGATGCTTATCATCCAGCTCTCTTGATTAATGTTCCTGTTGATGTTGTAACAACTGATTTTCAGTCGAATGCTACACGATCCTACAATTTCAGGAGGGCCGACCTACCTAGCCTCTATAGAGCAATATCCGATATTAATTGGTCCTTCTTGGATAATTGTCCCGATGTGGATGCAGCCTGTGACTTATTTTACGGAGCTCTTTATTCTTTATTTGATATGCATGTTCCAATGTTCTCGCCACGAAAGCGTTCCATAAGGTTGTTTTGTAAATATTTGTAAATATATAGCATTTAAAAAATAATTCCGGTTCTTTTGGGTACCCCCTCGTATATATATATATATATTTGTTTTTATTATGGATTTTTTATTTTCAAGTTGATCATGAATTTATGTATTTATTATCAGTTGTCAGATATACATAATTAGAAATAAGTTAGATGTGTTTATGGTGAATCATTCTGGTTGGAGTTGAATTAAAGATTATTCAGATATTTAAATTTTTTTGAATTATTTACTATTAAGGCCAGGATAAAAAAAATATTTTAATTATATATACATACATATATATATATATATATATATATATATAAATAAGAAAAATAAGAAAGTATGTATTATTATTATGAATAATGACGATAAATGTCTAAACTGATATTTGACCTGTTAAACTAGCACTAATCTAGATAAATCTCGTTATGCTATTACAGTGTTTCAATGAATCAAGAAAGATGGTTTTCAAAAGTTCTAAATGGATAAAAAGGGACATGATTATATATAATAAATAATGTTATAACCATACATACAAGTATAATACTGCTAATAGAGTGAAATAGCATTAATATCATTAATATCAATTATTAAAAAATATATAAAATTTAAAAGTAAATATCTATGCCCTAATTTTAAGATGTCCAGTTGATATACATGTATGTAGGTGATATAAATAATGGAGATTTCATAAACACTCGTACACGTGACAGATGGGTGAGATGTTATAGAAATTGTCACTATGCTTGTAACTGTTCAAGTATAATATATATTAGAATATTATGTGTATTAAAATCATTTATTATTTTCAATACAGGATATATTTGCTAATAATATTAATGAAATGGGTTTTATAGCCTTAATAGATCACAAAAAAGCTTTAAAGTTTTCGGTAAAAAGTTATAGAGGTTATTGATGTTACAGTGAGAACATTTTCGCAGAGTTTTTTCATACTCCCAGATAACCTTAAATCAACTATGGAAGTCCTCGAACAAACTACAGAACCGAAGGGTAGTGCCGAATGGTTGTGTTCTCTCAACTCCTCAGAGTGTAATTGTAATAGGAAGGTTGTATAGGTAATAGTATCCAAGACATCTATTAATTTAAGGGGTTATAAAAAATATATTTAAAGAAAAATTAAATAATTCATTAAAAGTACATGGGGTTTCAATGCCGATCTGTGTATTGTATATGAACATGTGTTTTAAAATATATGTGAAATAGGAATCTCTACTCTTAACTAATGAAATTTAAGAGTGATTAAGATTACTGATTTTATTTGATTTTATGAAAGTATGTTACAAGCCTGCTCTGAAAATGTAAGGTGATTTACATTAAAATATTAAATCTTAATATTGTTAAAGGTTTAGAACTGGATAGTCGTTCCACCTCTTACCCTTGTCTTCTCAATGTATGTATAATCAATTTAAATACCAGCCACCGTCAGCTAGCGTGTAATAATTTTAAATTTAACATCTACAAAGATATGAACAATTAATTTCCAAGAACCCTGGTGTTTTAAAAACTTATGATAAAACCTTGTGTATTTTATAACTGTAATAAAAACCCGGTGTATTTTAAAATCTTGTATGTATCCATTACCTTTGGAACATCCTGTATGTGTCCGCCTCTTACCTTTGAAACACCCTGTATATTAAAATTTGATTACTACGTCACTCAGTACTTGAGTGTATATGTATTTATTTTCGTTTTATGTTTCAGTCATAAATTTCAATTAGGAAATATATATAATATATGATTAATAAATATGTATAAAAACATATGTAGAATACGGTTACAGCGTCATCATCGGTTTGATTATACCATGATTTTTTGTATTATATGTACAAATAATATGTATATATTGTTTGTAGTGACCGGATTTTAATACATAGTTATGTATGTGTATGTGTATACGTGTTGTTTAAATTATATGTATGCATTAGGATCCATGAAATAAAAAATTAACTGGGTACCCATAAAAAACGGTTATAGCGTCATCATCGATTTGATTATATCATGATTTTTTGTATTATATGTACAAATAATATGTATATATTGTTTGTAGTGACCGGATTTTAATACATAGTTATGTATGTGTATGTGTATACGTGTTGTTTAAATTATATGTATGCATTAGGATCCATGAAATAAAAAATTAACTGGGTACCCATAAAAAACGGTTATAGCGTCATCATCGATTTGATTATATCATGATTTTTTGTATTATATGTACAAATAATATGTATATATTGTTTGTAGTGACCGGATTTTAATACATAGTTATGTATGTATATGTGTATACGTGTTGTTTAAATTATATGTATGCATTAGTATCCATGAAATAAAAAATTAACTGGGTACCCATAAAAAACGGTTATAGCGTCATCATCGATTTGATTATACCATGATTTTTTGTATTATATGTACAAATAATATGTATATATTGTTTGTAGTGACCGGATTTTAATACATAGTTATGTATGTGTATGTGTATACGTGTTGTTTAAATTATATGTATGCATTAGGATCCATGAAATAAAAAATTATCTGGGTACCCATAAAAACTAATGAATGATGAAAGTCCGCTGTATTCTAAATATCCGGATATCAAGGTATTTAAAAATCCATGATACGTGAACATGTATTTAAAAATATATAATATAGCTAATGAAAAAAGTTAAGTGTGCTCAAGAGTACTGATTTTATTCGATTTCATAAAAGTATGCTACAAGTCTGCTTTCATTGGAAGGTGCTTTACATTAAAATATTAAATCTCTTGTCATGATAGCTTCTTAAATGTCTTATACATGCTTGAAGTATTATACTTACATTATAATGCCATAAAATTCTAAATGGAATGGTGTATAAAATATTTGATTAATAAATATGTATAAAACAAATATTAATTTTTATATAATCTGGCTGTGACCATATTGTATCCGCCATCTTACCTTTAAAGCAACCTGTATATTCAAAAATTATTACTACATCACTGAGTGTTTGAGTGTATATGTATTTATTTTTATTTTCTCGGTCAGCCATAAATTTTGATTTGGAAATGTATATAATATATACCTAATAAATATGTATAGAACATATGTAGAATCGTATATTTATTCAACCTCTAATATATATAGATGACTATCTATAAATAAAAAAATCAATAATTTTTTCTGTTCTTTTATTTAAAATATTGTATACTATATTGTACATTACATATATATTTATTCTATAAAGTTACATAAATGATAATTTCTTCGAGCTGGGGTCCAACCATCAAGATGATTGTCTTGTCAAGGTTGATTATATCTTAGGCTTGATCGCTTCTCCTGAGGAATGTAATGCAAGTGTTGCTTTACAGATTCAGCTTTTCACCTTATTTTGGAGAATAAACAGTGGAATATGTTGAATCATCGTCTTATCCACCTCATCCAATAATCCAAAAAATGTTTATCGATTTGTCTGATTGCCCGATCAACTCTATTTTCAATATTATCCATTTTTTTATATATTTATGTTGCTGATATTTACAACTACTTTATATATTTCGATATCAGTTTTAATTTTTTCTAATTCGGATATAAATCTCTTAATTCTATTGTTTAATACTACTTTCTTCAATCTTAGCGCACTATGCCTGCGTTCAACGTACATTGTCGACTGATGTATTTCCAAACAAGTACAGACAAGATTATACAGATCTGTACATGTTAGCTACTTGCGAAACACTTCTGACGATCGTATATAACATATTCACCACCATTCTCGACGAGTTCTTCATTATAATCCAATTCTGGATGATCATATTAAGGATACCAAGTCATTAACATCTCCGGTATATTCTTATTTAAAGTCAGCACATTCGACGTTTCTATATCAAACACACAAATTTCATCACGAAGTTCAAAATCAGGTTCATGTAGATATTCATATTCACAATAAATACAACACTTTTTTAGTTGGGTTATATTGGGGTTACAATATTCTAATATGTGGATTAATTCATCGATATCAAAATATTGTTCGTTCTGATATGCAAATGCTGCTATGAATAAACAATCGCTTTGATTCAATTCCGAGGATAATAGCCAATTCCCAACTCCAATAGGTATTTCGATGCCATTAACCGCTAAAAAGTATTCATACTTCTCCACGTTGTATGGTTTCACTGTCATTATAGGTACTTGATTATCACTATCTATATAAAATGTGTTACACCGCTTTACAATTGATACTGCTGATATTATATTCGAAATTCTTCTCTTATATATTTAATATTTACTTTGCTTGGTGACCGTCAGAGGGCGCCATTTTAGTTGGGTTGGTAATGATGAGAGATGCAATTTTTAGTTTGGCAAGTGAATGTCAGAGGGCGCCATTTTAGTTGGGTTGGTAATGATGAGAGATGCAATTTTTAGTTTGGCAAGTGAGTGTCAGAGGGCGCCATTTTAGTTGGGTTGGTAATGATGAGAGATGCAATTTTTAGTTTGGCAAATGCCCGTCAGAGGGCTCCATTTTAGTTGGGTTGGTAATGATGAGAGATGCAATTTTTAGTTTGGCAAATGACCGTCAGAGGGCGCCATTTTAGTTGGGTTGGTAATGATGAGAGATGCAATTTTTAGTTTGGCAAAGACCGTCAGAGGGCGCCATTTTAGTTGGGTTGGTAATGATGAGAGATGCAATTTTTAGTTTGGTAAATGCCCGTCAGAGGGCGCCACCTTAGTTGGGTTAGTGAGCGTTAGAGGGCGCCACCTCCGGCTCCGGTGACCTTTGACCCCCGCCTCCGGCGACCTTTGACCGTTGACCCCGCCTCCGGCGACCTTTGACCTTTGACCCCGCCTCCGGCGACCTTTGACCTTTGACCCCGCCTCCGGCGACCTTTGACCTTTGACCCTTGACCCGTGACCTTGACCCTTGACCTTTGACCCTTGACTTTTGATCCTTGCCCTTTGACCCCTTGACCTTTGACGCTTGACCTTTGACCCCTTGACCTTTGAACCTTGACCTTTGACCCTTGACCTTTGACCTTTGACCCTTGACCTTTGACCCTGGACCCCTTGACCCCTTGACCCTTGACCCCTTGACCCTTGACCCTTGACCTTTGACCTCCGCCTCCGCCTCCGGAGGCGGAGCTAGGACCGGCAAATCTACACTACTTATTATTATTATTATTATATAAATTTAACCGAAAAATGCAAAAAATTATAGCTGTTTACCAAAGCTTTCTGTTGGTACTTGACGTAACGTCCGAAATATATTACAGTAAATACTCGTATGTAGCACACATTAAATGAAACGACTGCATGTGTATAGTATTAGAATAATTTAAGTAGAAAAGAATATGGAATAGACAAAGTAAATGTCAAATTAGTTAAATGTCAATAACAGTAGGTTTGATATAATCCAATCATGTTGCATATCTTTAGCACGTGATTTTAAAAATGCTCAGCGATTACCAAGTAGTTCATAATGCTTTGGCTAGATGGCGCCACTTAAGCACCACCTATCGGGTCCAGATTTTGTGATTTTCTCTTTTGATACTAAGCCAACATATATTGTAATTATTAGTCACTTTAATCTGTAACTATAGACAGCGACACCTATTGGATCCTAGCACAGCTGTAAACCTCCGTCTCCGCAAAACAAATATATTGTGTGAATATGACCTCAATCAGTTCAGTCGTTCAGAAATTACACAATCACTAACAGACGCACCAACGATTATATATATTCTTTTTTCAGATTTTGTCCAGATCCTTCAGATTTTTTTTCAATTGAAAACGTTCAATTGAGTTATTTCCATGCCGGGAGCATAACGAACAAACCAAAAAAGAATTACGCATATCCATCGTTCGAATTGTGAGTTATGGTCTCGAGTTCATACAAAAATCCTATAGAAAAAAGAATTTTCAGCTTTTCCGAATTTTCCAATTTTCCGGAGAGCTTTTCCAATTCTTTCCTTAAAAACTCTATTCGGACTACAACGAAGAGGATTTAATTTTTATTTATATAGATTTTTCAGTTAGTTTCCGAACTGAAATTTAATTAACCGCTGAAGAAATTAGTTTTACTATCGAAATGGGCATGTCTTATTACATAAGAAGCTCTAATATATTGTTCGGTGAATAAACTTGTTTTTAAATAAAACTTGTTTTAGAAGTAACGGTTATGTACTAAAAAATTTACGGTTACAATGCTTTCTATTTACCATTTTTATTAATAGTTTCAAGAATTTATTATTATTTATTTCATCGAAAAAAATCTGAATGTAGAGCATAACCTACGTAACATACTTATGGAACAGCTGTGTGCTTTTACTTTTAATGTGTTCAAGAAAGTCAAAATTAAATTAATATACAAGGAAGGAATTATGTAATAGATATTAGCAAAATCTTGGAATGACGTAATTGATATAAAAAAATCATAAAGAGCAAAAACTTTTAATTAAACATTCTTACATTTTGCAATAGGGAAGCTAATTAAATTTATTCCCGTGCATGACTATCTACAAAAAAATTTACTATCTCTAAAGTGCAAGGTTAAAGACATTAGAATATCATTTTAAAATAAATAATCGTTATAGTATTAACTGTTTGACCTAGTGAACGATGTTCACAAGTTAGGAAAGGATAGCAATATGTAAAAAATAATAATAGACAAGGAACTATTACGGTATTAGAAGATAAATCTAAATACCTAATTGAAAAATTAAGACATAGTTCTACAATGTGTTTCGCATGCATCCACTCGTGAAGTATTTATCTTATGTAAACTTAAATTCTCTGACATTTGTATGGAACTTTCTTATGACATATCATAATAACAAAAAAGTAAATTTGTTTCTTTGGCACTTTGCCGTTAAACTTTCAATTGTATTATCTACTTAACATGTCCGAATTTTATGTAATACATTTTTTGCGCAAGTAATTCATTAAAATTCATAAAAATATGGAATAGAAAGGTATCACATACTTGTAAAATATCAGAATTAACTAAATGAAAGGCTAACGCCTTAAGCCGATATACCAGGTGTCCGTTTAAGCATGGCCACCGGCCATATCTCGGCAACTGTCGCGAAAAAATCTTAATAGTAAAACAGAAAAGGGAATTTCAATAAAAATATTTTTTAGTTTCCAAAAAGATCGCAAGGTGGCGCAATTCTCAAGCTGAATTAAAAATTCGATAATTTATCAGTAAATTCAAGTTTAAGATGGGTTACAATTTTTACTGTCAACATTTTCGGACGTTTGTATACAATTTCCTTTTGAAACTTTTTGATCTAATTTCCATACGAAGGGGAGAGTGGAGGGGGTATGTCTGCGTGCAAAACTGAGTTTAACTTCGGTTTGCCTTAACCGATTTTAATATGTCTATGCTCATAAATAGAGAATTTTACAGAGAATTTAATTGTACATTAGTGTCACTTTTAGTTAACTGCGTTGTACGTATTCAGAATATTAAGCCTTTTTAAACATCTGCGCATAATTAAATTTGTATAATATGCCATATTCTAGCGCTCAAGCTTATGACTTAATGATTAAGGAATATAAAAACAAGAATGTAAAGAAACAAAGAAAGAAAAGAATATCTTTTTTATAAGTCTATAATCTTACAGATTACTATAGCTGGTCCGGCAGCCGTTTATCCGCCCTTTCCTGTAGGTAGCGCGTTGAGTTTGATTTGGCCAAGTCCAACTGTATCTGATCACCGCGCCATATAAGGTCGTCACATAACTTCGATTTACATTGATGGATTTGATTCTGGTAACCTTAAAATATTGATCCTCGTGTAACGCCAAATTGTAGTAACCAAAAGAAATAATTTCTGAATTTTGATTGAAATAAACTTTAAAATAACACTTTCAACATTAATTTTGCAATAGGTAATTAATGTTAATAATTTTAAAATAATTAAAAAGTGTTACTGATAATAAAGTTGTTGGGTAGTGTCAAGAATTACAATTTCACTTACGTTTCTAATTTTTTATAACAATTCAAAGGGAAACACTAATTAGGGTACAGTTACGTTTTAAAGTGTTTGTTTAACGTAATCCCCACTTTCAACTGTATTGGAAGATTTTGAAGCCACTCTGGCATCGGTAGTATAATTTGTACCTCCTTTAAGCCTAACACGTGGTCTACAGAATCGCAACTAAATGACCTTGCTATGACAAAATAACTTCCTTTTATAGTATACTCAAATATTACAATAAACTTATACCTATACATGCATATACACTTATAAAAAGAAATATACAATATTTCCAAATAATAAGGGTTAAAATGGTGATATTCACTAATCTCTTTTTGCTATGTACTTCGGTACATATTTGTTGTACTTTTTCCCATTTTGGCACTATTACAATTTGCTAATTTAGTTAGTTACAGTGACGCACTCTTTGGTGCTGCATATTCCAAATCTGTTAGTATTTTTACGCACGCATTTCAAGACAGTCCAAAATTTGCTTTATAATGGCTGCCATACACGTTACGGTCCACCGGAGAGGTCTACCTGTGCAGGTACGCCCGCGCAGGTAGACCTGAGATGAACCTGAAGGCTGCCATACACGTTACGGTCCACCGGAGAGGTTACCTGTGCAGGTATGCCTGCGCAGGTAACCTCCATGTACGGTCACCGGAGAGGTTACCTGTGCAAGTCAACCGCACGTCGGTAGCGTGTCAGTCAGTCAATATGCAGTCAGTGATGCGATGGCATCGATTGAGGACGTTGACGCACTGGCATTGTTAGGCCTTGCGTTAATTTTGAATAAAAGAGATACAAGAGCAGTGAAAAGAAAGCGAAAAAAGCGGTCTAAAGATTGGTTATTGAAAAGGAAAAGTTATAGTCATGTCAACTTATTGAACGAATTAAAATTTGAACCTGAAGATTTTAAAAACTATCTCAGAATGGACGAGAAAACATACCTAAAATTACTTGCAATGGTTACTCCTATGATAAAAAAAAATGATACACTTATGAGAAATAGTATTTCTGCACACGAAAGATTATCAGTTACTTTGAGATTTCTCGCAACCGGCAGAAGTTATGAGGACCTAAAATTTTCATCAATTATTTCACCTCAAGCGCTTGGAAAAATTATTCCTGAAACATGTGAGGCCTTGTATACAGTTCTTAGAAGAGATTATTTGAAGGTGAGGAATTAATACACTGTTATTTATTACTGATAATATTTATTAAGAATATTACAATTTTAATTAAAGAACTACAAAAATATAGGTAACTGTCGCGTAGAAATTATACATTATCATCAACATTGAATTTATTAAGGAGTGTCGGTGCAGAATCTGGAATCGATACAACTACCTCTGTTTCATTGGGCTGGTTTCCCGGAATTGTAGGTGTTTGCATTTGTGTAGAGTAGGGATTGGCTTGAGGATTGTTGAGTACATGGCTAGTTTGAAATGATTGAGAAAGATGCTCGGCATGTGGCTCGGCATGACTGGAGGGAAAAGGAAGGCTGGGTGGGCAAGGACTTCCTGATGAAACAAAACGTACAGGGGTATATGTCCTATTGGAAGTAGGAGAGGATTGATAAACCAGTTGTCTATATTGCTGAGCAGGAACATAGCTTTGTTGATTTTGTCTCAAAATATCACTCATGTTAATATAAGCGTGTTCGGGAGTGAGGTGACCTATTTCTGCTTCAAAAATTAAATCATTAATAAGTTTTTCTGCGACAGATATTAGTTTCGCATCTAAAGCCCTCAGTTTCATAGCCACATTTTTGCCAATAATATCACAGCGCCACCTGCGCAGGCGACGAGGCAGCCACACACGTTACGGTCTATCGGAGAGGTCTACCTGTGCAGGTACGCCCGCGCAGGTAGACCTGAGCGTGTGTGGGGCATTTTTTGAACCTGCACAGGCGACCGGTGAAAGAATTGATTTTCGATTCTTTCACCGGTCGCCTGCGCAGGTTCAAAAAATGTCCCACACACGCTCAGGTCACCTGCGCGGGCGTACCTGCACAGGTAGACCTCACCGGTAGACCGTAACGTGTGTGGCTGGCATCATTTTCGACCTTGCAGAGGTCGCCTGCACAGGTTCAAGAAACTGCACAGGTCTATTCCCACACACGCTCAGGTCTACCTGCGCAGGCGTACCTGCACAGGTAACCTCTCCGGTGGACCGTAACGTGTATGGCAGCCTTGTGAGCGTGTGTGGGACATTTTTTGAACCTGCGCAGGCGACCGGTGAAAGAATCGAAAATCAATTCTTTCACCGGTCGCCTGTGCAGGTTCAAAAAATGTCCCACACACGCTCAGGTTCATCTCAGGTCTACCTGCGCGGGCGTACCTGCACAGGTAGACCTCTCCGGTGGACCGTAACGTGTATGGCAGCCATAACCCTTTGAAACACTGCACCATTTGGTCTAGGATGTAGGAAAAACCTGCAGCATAAAAAACCTACATCACAGCGCTACAAAACTAAAGGTCTTTAGTTGTTAGGATCCAAGCAACAGCCTCTGGAGTTAAATTATGTAAATCTGTATATCCAAATTCAAATTTGGCTAGAGGACATTCTTCAATAATATGTTTAACTGTTTCAATCTCAGCTCCGCAATCACAAGCTGGACTCGCAATCACGTTCAACATGAATAAATTCCTTTTCCTTCGCCAATTTCTCTAAGTAGTTACATTTGTCTTTGGATATACCTTCGATATTAAGTCGAAAAATCTTAACAACTAGACCAATATTCCTAAAAGAAACACAATATGAATTCAAACTTGAAAAGTTATACCTGTCATATGACCGTGAGGATCTTGGGGATCTTGTACGGTCTTCCAAGTAATGGTTATTATGGACAACATTATATTCTCCATTTTGGACCATCGTGAAGATTATTGCCATCAACCAAAATTAAACTAAATTAAAGAAATATAGATTAAAACAAAAAAAATAACTAGCAAAATAGAAACCTAAAAGCGACACTACGATGATAACAAGGAACATTACTGGTAATAGGTCGATTAGAATTTTATATATAAATTTAACCTAAACCGCAAAAGATTATAGCTATTTACCAAGATTTTTATACTACATTTCGAATAATCAGTTCTCATTTTACTTGCCCTTTAGCGCAGACTATTTTGGTAAGAACTAAATGACCCAGAACAGCCACGTTTTTTCCGTGAGAAAACTGGATATATAGTGTTCTATTAAATGAAACGACTGAATATGTGTAGTATTAGAACAATTTAAGTGGAAAAAAACATGGAATAGACAAAATAAATGTCAAATCAGTCAAATGTCAATAGCAGTAGATTTGATATAATCCAATCATATTGCATATTTTTATTACGCGATTTTAAAAATGCTCAGCGATTATCAAGCAGTTCATAATGCTTTGGCTAGATGGCGCCACTTAAGCACCACCTATCGGGTCCAGATTTTGTGATTTTCTCTTTTGACACTAAACCAACATATATTGCCAAGTAGTTTATTGTTTATTGTTTATAGATGGCGCCACATAAGGATCGATATTTTGAGGTTACCAGAATCAGAAAAATCTCGACGGTCTTATACCGCGCTGCGATAGCAGATACAATTGGCCTTGGATTTGGCTAAAGTTCCTATATAAGAAAGTCTGGACAGAAGAAGTCGTTAGTGCGATTGCAGGATAGGCATGAGGACCGAAAAATGGTTATGTCGAAATTCAACGAGAAATGATGTTTATATGTCAAAATTCAAATCTACCAACAAAAAAAATAGTGGTATCTATCGAACGGCAGCATATACCAAAACAATTTTGTTGACCATGCAATATACATATAAACCCGGGTATAAACCATTTCTGTTTATAGATATAAAATTTATTAATAGCTCGACGACAGCGTCACCTATCGTATCCAGATTTTGTAATTTCCTTTTTTGTCACTAAACCAACATATATTGTGAATAAGAGTCATGTTGGTTTATAAATATAGAATTTGTTAATAACTTGACTTCAGCGCCTCCTATCGCGTGTTTTTATAGCCTATTTTACGCGCATTGGCGGTATAAATTTGGTCTGAGAATATCAAGAAGATTGATTGAGCCATTAAAAAGTCATAGAATAAGGTACATGGCACATGAGTTGTGCTTTTCGGTTAATATTTTGTATCATCGTAAACGATTTGAATAAAAAAAAATGTTATTGATATTTATTATTATAATTATTAATATTAAGTGAATATTTCATTTCCATATTTTAAAGTATACACTTTAGACCGGAATGTTTGAACTATAATTTCAGATTGAAAGTGGTTGTCCATTACTTGTAATATGTTCGTGTTCAATATTATGCAAACAGCGGCCGTGCTTTTTAACGTTAGCTTTAATATTCTAATACGATACGATGAGTAGTAAAAGTGAAGTTGTTTTGAAAGGAAAAGTAGTAGAGCAAGGTTACTGTTACATAGCAGACACGCATATAATTTCGCTGTGGGAAAAGTCACCTATACCTAATTTCTAGTATCTGTAGAGAAAATATACGCACCAATTATTATAGCAATTAATTGCGCAATAATAATCATAAGGCTCTTTATTGTCGCGGATGAGATTGTAATAGATATACGCTCTTAAAATATGAAAAAATGTACTAGGTGGTAGAAAAAAAAAACGAATAATTCAGTAAAATTTTACATTTTGTAACCAAATTTTATACAAATGTTTACTGTGTTGAGAAGAATAAATGATAAAAGAGGCGCAAGAAAGCAATAAGTCTTTGTGCCGTTTTCCTTTTCTTATTTTGGATCAGTTTAGTTTGTCCCTTCGATTTTAATATGCTTAAAGGGTCGGCAGTGTGACGCACACGAAAAGAGCCATCGATTTAAAGTACTAAGTATTAAAACAAAATTTAAATTTCAAGCTAAAGTCTACAGTGTCGCAATTTTCTCAGGTACACTCACAAACTCTAGATTGCTATTCCTTACCTGGTTTCCAGACTCCACACTTAGTCTTGAAAATTGGTCAATATGATTCTATTTCATTTATAGGTTTTCCTGGTTTTTATGGCATTATTACTTCAGCAGTTTTCCATAATATTGGTTTAAGCCAGAAGGCCGAATTATTGCTTTAATATTACTTCAGTAATTATCTCAAATACTGAAGATTTTAAAGGTTGAAATTTAGTTAAATTTCTTTAGCTACTTCTTTAGCTCTAACTAGTTTTATTTCTATGGTTTCTTGTATAACTTCTGGTTGATTAATTAATTCCAGTTCCTCGTTGGGATGGAAAGTGTTTTCTAAGTATGTGGCAAAGATCCCAGCCTTTTGCGTGTTATCTCTAAACTAGGTACCACTTTGCTCTCGTATGGGCGGGATTAGTTTAATTGATTCAACCTCTTTGTAGCTTTCCAAAGTAAGTAATCTATGCTTTAACCACCAGTTAATTCACTTAGATCATTATTCATTGATTCATTTCAAATTTCTTAAATATCCTTTGCAGAAAAGAGTAAGAGAGTTTATGCACGCTTGGATAAGGGTTTTCTTGAACGCATAACAAAAGAACCCTTTGTGCATTTGCGTTTTCTACGGCAGCAGTAACACGGAATACTGCCAGTTTTTTCAAATATTGTTAACACTTTTTGAAAAGCACTCATCGATGGCAGTCCCATATTTGGATATTTTTGGTTGTATATTTTTGTGCCAGCAAACAATCATTTTAAATACTATTGATAATCCATGAACTTCCAAACTTTTCATGGCAACTCATATTTGTAAGTCGTAATCGGGTTTATTCAGATATAATATCCTATAACTTTTGCAATATCGCCCACAGGCAGAAGAAAGTCGTATCTTTAATTAATAAATTTTAAGTACTTTTCAAACACATATAAATATATATTAATTTTTTTTAGAATTTGTAACCTTAGCGAATGGTATGTAATTCTAAAGAACATGCGTAGATATATCGAAATAAACATTAATTTCACGTACTGAAAAGATATCTCTACTAATTGAACCCATAATAAGTATTTCATCATCAATCGTTATTTCATAGTAACTTTTCAAATGTTGTACAATTTTTAACGAAAAATCGCATATCTCAGAAGCAGTTGAAATTCTACAAATACAAGTTGACGTCAGTTTAATCTGTCCTTCAACGGCTATCATAAAATTTAAAAAAATACATAGCATTCCATTTAAAAAAAGCATAAGTTTGTGTTGGTTCGTCGTTGTCGAACACTCTGTATACATGAAAATATTTTTAAATTGTAGAGCTTATGATTATCTACAATTTTTGTATTAAAAATTATTCGCTATCTACATTATTAGATACCAATAATGGACTTTACAACTACGTTAGGACACTCGGTATATATAAAGATATACCATATAGTCCGGTCAAATTAGACATTGGAAGTTACCTAAATTCCCACCAAGCTGAAAATCGGTAAGATTGTTTGAAATATCATTAAAAACAAAATTTGAAAGTTCCCCATCTTTCCCCTGTAAGGAAAAAATTTTATTCAAGGTCAAAGGTCAAAAAAATGAGTTTTTCGCGATTTTCAGCAAAACGGTAAGTTTTATCATAAAAATATCTCAGACAAAAATTGTAGATCATAAAATTATCTAAAAAAAATTAATTAATACTTTTTTTTCTACGAGCCACTGTTTTTGAGATATAACGATTCAAAAAGTTGTTAAAGTTGTAATCGTCATAATATGCACACGTTTCCTCGCCACCTATGAGGTAGTGTACTTAGCGCGTTTTTTTTTTGTGGTTTCCCCAGTAGGCCTATTCCACGGGTCAGTTTTGATCTTGTTTAATTTGAAACTATTGAAAAATAATGGATATTAGCAGAGATTGAAAAGATAAAAGCAATTTAAGTTAAAAAAAAGTAGTGAAATTTAATCGTCCGAGTCGTAACTTTCAAAATCTTCTTCTTGATCTTCTTGTTCTTGTTCGTCTTGTTCTTGTTCTTCTTGTTCTTGTTCTTCTTCATCTTCATCCTGAGTGGATGTAAACTGCATTAATAGCGATGTATCGCATGTTGCCTCGTTGGAATCAAACGGATCCTCTACTGTTGGTGATTCAATATTATAGCGCAACCGGCCTTGACAATGTGTACATGCCGGAGAACAGAACAGTCCGACTTTTTTGCAACCACATTTAGCACTGCATCCCTTTTTGCAGTTACAAAAAATCGAGTTCAGCAGTTTTTCCGGCGCAGGTGGAAGTAAAGTGTGCACTGGTTCTAATAAATTGTTGACCAACTTCCAACCCCAGTCTGTAGGGTCTAGCTGATAACCAAGCCACACTTGAACTTGGTAATATACCCTAAACAGATGTTGATGAGCAGCAACTGAGGTTGGAGGAAGACAAGGTAATTGTACTTGTTTTTTACTTTTGGTGTTTTTAACGAAACATGCATATCTATACTTATCTAAGCAGGTAGTTTTTTTAGGAGCTCCGTACATAGAAAGAAGAAAGCGAATGCCGTTAGTAATAATTTCTTGTCGAGTAGAATTACTATTTTTGAAAACTTCAGCACATTCAATTAAATTTTGTTTCTCAAATAGTTTGAAGACTGTTATTTTACCCCTCCTGTAAAATGCAGATGTCGTATCACAGCCAGTTATTGCGTGTAAAAATAGTACATGATTTTGACACTTTGCAAAAGTAGATAAACTTTTTGATGAATACATTTCCGATTGATGTTGAGCTTTTCCTGGTTTTAAGAAGAAAATAGTT
The DNA here is from genome assembly GCA_963170755.1 of Amphimallon solstitiale. Classification (NCBI taxonomy): domain Eukaryota; kingdom Metazoa; phylum Arthropoda; class Insecta; order Coleoptera; family Scarabaeidae; genus Amphimallon; species Amphimallon solstitiale. The sequence continues at coordinate 45,666,862 of OY720676.1, read as the reverse complement.
TTTTCAGTTGGAGTTCGAGCAGTCAGTAATACGAGTAAGTCTATATCTTCACCAACAACAATAGTTGTATTTGTCAAATTGAATTGCTCAATTGCTGTTTCAATTATCAATACATCAGCATCATTATTAGCTTGTCTTACCAATATATTTTCCGTAGTAAATCTTTCTTTCAACATTGAAATGAACCGAGACTTGTTGTGAGTATTAGAAAGAAATTTTTGTTGGCTGGTTGGAACTGTCATATTTTCATCAAATAAGATATCAATTGATGAAGATGTTGCTAAAGTTCGACGACGCTGTTCTGCAGCTTTGGTATTTCTCGTGCAATCATTATAGCCATCAAATACGACAGTAACTCGGGAACCAAAATGTACTTTTACATATATTACAACTATAGAGATGTATATATACGTGGCGTACTCATGCATATTATGACGATTACAACTTTTACAACTTTTTGAATCGTTATATCTCAAAAACGGTAGCTCGTAGAAAAAAAAGTATTAATTAATTTTTTGTAGATAATTTTATGATCTACAATTTTTGTCTGAAATATTTTTATGATAAAACTTACCGTTTTGCTTAAAATCGCGAAAAACTCATTTTTTTGACCTTTGACCTTGAATAAAATTTTTTCCTTACAGGGGAAAGATGGGGAACTTTCAAATTTTGTTTTTAATGATATTTCAAACAATCTTACCGATTTTCAGCTTGGTGGGAATTTAGGTAACTTTACTCTTATTTTTTGGTCTAATTTGACCGGACTAATAATTCTAAATCATTATTATTTTAGCCATGAATAACATTATATACATTTGTCCAAAAATTGGGTATTTGCTGAAAATAAAACTTTCTCTAAAGCCAAATTAAAATAAAAAAAAGAAATACATGAATGTTTATTGTCGTTACTAAATTTAATATAGCAAACATGCAATTATAAAATTCCATGGGTCCAACAAATGAACCTCGTCATTACGGTAATTTCAAAGACGAATTTACATAATACTCGCAGTATGTTATTTTTACATTTTCGAGTATAAAAATATCAACACAAGATAATACAGAATTACGACGTATTTTAATTTTACATTTAAATTACAAACAATTAAAAGTGAGTCAGTTATTATTCAATTCTGGATTTACTGTGCGAATGTAAATTCTGCCTGGAAATATATTCATTCTTAACGCTTTTTTTCACAATTCCGTCTTTAAATTCAACACAGTAATAAATCAGATAAAAATATGCGCTTAGTATAAAAAGTTCAATCACATCGCTGCTAACTTTGAAAGATTTAAATACTCAAAACAAAAACAAAAAATAAAAGCAACAAAATCACTATCATTCAAAGTTAGTAGCTTCATTCATAATATAGACCGACGAGAGAAAGTGCGTGAAATAGCTGCGGCCAGATGCATCTCAAAAGAACTAAGTGGAATTTTTTTGCCCAATTACATATGAAAACGCGTTGTGGAATATGAATGCCGCATTTGCTGACAATTGACCAAAAACGCATTTGAATGCATATTTTTGAAGCGTTTGTGGATCGTTTTAAGGAGAATAGAATGGATTTCAAGGGTCGTTTCTTAACTGATGATGAAACTTTATAGAAGCCTTCCACCAAAAAATCACACACAAACGATTCCAGAAGAATTAAACAAAGAACTCTGAATATTATTGCTATTCTTTGATCAATTGAATACGAAAATTCTTGAAGAAAAACCTGTTTTTGAAGAAAAAAATATTTTTCATCGAGAATTGAACGCTTACGCATTACAAGGATTGAAACAAAATGCAAAATGAAAAATCTCTTACCACAAAAATTAAAAAGATATAAAAAAATCTACGTATTTCGGCAACCAAGTCTCCATTTTCAGTAGAAACCTGTTGAAGAACTGAAAAGAGTGTTAAACGTAGTGTTTTTAGCTAAGGTTAGTGTTATCCCACTGATGATTTGGTGAAGAGCATTCTTTAGCTAAGGCTACACCGACAAACAACTGACGCATTGAATGCATATTTTTGAAGCGTTTGTGGATCGTTTTAAGGAGAATAGAATGAATTTCAAAGGTAGTTTCTTAACTGATGATAAAACTTGAATTCACTGCTTTAAACCAGAGCGAAAAGAATAGTCAAAGAAAAGGATAGAAGCCTTCCACCAAAAAATCACACAAGGTTAAGGTTACACCTTAGCTAAAAACTTTAAATTCTTAATTCTAAACAACTCACCTTTAAGTAAATTTTTCAAATTAAACTTACATCTAATTTTGCTGGAGAATTACATCTCCAAAAAAGTTAAACACTTTGGCAAAAGTCTAATAATAAAATTATTATACTTTTGTAAGAAAAAACAAAGAGACCAAGCTTTATACGTACTTATTTAGGTCCTATAATCTAACTTACTAACTTTAAGTTACTTCCAATAATATTGCCCAGGTTTAATCTCATTTAGTTCACTTGACAATTATTGAATTAAAGAAAATTATTTTCGATCCCCTTCACCTCTTTTACAATCATCTGCTACCGTCACACGATCAACAATTTTTTTGTCTATAAAAAGATGATGACCTGGATCTCTTTCACCTACTTCTAGCCACAACTAAATATCTCTCTTTATTACAGCATTTTCACCACCTGGGAGTAACACGTTGTCAACTCTTCTGTTGCAATCGCGGCAGTATATAGTTCAAGTACCTCACTTACCAGAAGAAGTCTTTTCCACGATTTCACTAAAGTTGAGGGCTTTTTATCGTTCAAAGCATTTGCAAAATTAAAAATCGTAGATGTCTTCTGCCCTCTTCTGACTTTCTCTACTGCATTGGGTTCCTCGACTTTCAGAATGTCATCTTAACTTTTTTCGTGCATAAGTCTTTGGCTTTGGCATAAACATACACGCGATCTTTTTTTCAGTATTTGTAAGCTTTTTTGCTACCAAATGTTCTGTAGCATTGTTGAGTAAGGGCTTTCACCTCGTGCTTAGAAATTCTTAAAACCTAAGTTTGATACCTTCTGATTTATGGAATTGCTTTTTCGTAAAACCAATACATTGTGTTATCTGTGAACCATGCACTTTATGAACTGTATTAATAGACTGATAAATTACCAATTACACTTTTTCTTGCCCGTTGTTTTTTACTTTTGCCTAGAATCACAGACTTCAACATGTGACTTGCGTCAGTAATTGTGCGTAACAAAGCGGAAACCCGCTCTTTTCATTGTTTCACGCGTGTTTTTTCTAGTGAAGACGCTTCAGTGTTATCGTGAGAGGCTCCCAAGTTATAAACCCGTCTCATGAAAATTAATAATTGTGTGCCCCCATTATTTAACTTTTATTTACGTTTGTTTTTTTTGCCTTTTTTGAAAAAGACCAAGTTCAACTTAATGAAATCCAGATTAATGAAGTTCTACCGTACTTAAAACTTGCGGTACAATTTACAAATTTCACATAGGCGAATTAAAACAGCTGAAAACCAATTTAGACGCGCTAGATGTTATAAGCAAAGTAATGAAGAGTAACCAGTCACTAGTGACGAACAATGATGCCAGAAATGAATACCGAAGAGGAATTCAAGGAGCAATAAACATGTGATTGACTACATAGATAACGAAAGCCAAATAGGAATAGATTTGTATGGGGTATTGTAAGGTTCACATAGGCGGAAGGCATATTTTAACTGATTCTTTACATGCGTGGGTGAAAAACGGGTGATGAACACTCCAGAATCATCGTTGTGCGCAACCACAGTATTCACGATTAAAAAAATGTAAACATATTGCCGTGGTCTCTTGCATATTAAAAATAATAGTAATAGCATTAAGAATTAATTTAAGTATAAAAAAATATAAAAGAGACAGTAAGAATCATTTTTTATTGTATTCATAGATTTTAACATAAGAGTATACTAAGTTGCATACATTTAAGTATAGAAAACACAGACATAAAAATGAATTTATATTTACAATTTAGATATTAAACAGGTACAAAATAAAAGACGAGATAAATTTAAGCTATATATATGAAATAAAATGCAAAAGGAAAATCCCTTACCACAAAAAATATATATAAAAAAATCTAAATACGTATTTCGGCAACTAAGTTGCCATCTTCAGTAGATATCTGTATAAAACAAAAAAGAGTGTTAAACGTGGTATTTTTGGCTAAGGTGTAACCTTAGAAGATATGCTCTTCACCAAATCACCAGTGGGATAACACTATAACACTATATATATATTTCTTTTATAGAAAAGTAAAGAGATTTAGCCATTTAAACGCAGTAAAATTGTAAAAAGAGGATCAAATCCGATATGCACGGGAGAAAAATATAATTGAATAAATTATGTAAACTTGAGAACGTGCATAAGGTAATAAAACTTTATAAAAGAAATTAAAATAAATCATGCTAAAAGAATAAAATTTACCTTCACTTATAACTATAGATAAAAAAAAGGATATAAAAATACCTTGACATGACACAATCAGCAGTAGTGTTTTTGTAAACGACAGCTGAAGCAAATAATAAAATACATTCATGAATTCGGGTGTGTAGCACTATGTTTCATTGACTGTAGAGAGAGATTTGTACGGTTTTAAGACCTACAAAAAGAAAATATGATGTAAACTTCGTTTGTAGTTTTTTACAGATAAATATATCACCATTAGAAAAATCTTGGATAGAAAGCAGCGATGAAATGGCAGGTCAAATGGATCGTGATGTACAAGCAGCGAACGTTGGAAGAATTTTTGTTATTTATAAAATATATTTCCAGTTGTACACAATTTTCATTTACCTAAAAGAATATGATGGTTTGCATTAGCGTGTAAGAAGGAAATATGTGGAGAATAATGAATAAGCAAGTTCATAAACAAATATAAGGAAGAACTATATTAATACAAATATACCTACATTGGAAGATACTGGATAATTCAAGTGAAAGACTTTTTAAATAAGCGAACAATTCTCAATGTGTTGACATTTTAGTGAAGGAACTGTCAACGACAACAAGTGTGTGTGTGTTAGTGTCACGATGGAAACTTGGAGGGCAGAGATCTCACTGAAGACGCAGGGTGACAACCTAAATATTAGTTCCAGGAATGGCGTTGCGAGCGATCACGTGTCTTCCCGGGTATATAAATTGAAAAACAAGAATGAACAAGATTATTAGTTAGTTACTTGGAGAGATATTAGAAGCGACTTAAAAAGACATTAAATCGTAGGATCAGATACACCACGATTATATTCATTCATTATTTCTTGTATTAGCATATTAATTTTATTTGTATTTAATTTTCATTCATTATAATAATTTTTCTTTTGTTAATAATTTTTGTATTTTAAAAAATGGAGATGCCTATGGCAGAATTTGAAGAGTTTTTCAATGATTCAAAGTAAGTTTTAGATACAAAGATTTATCAATGTTGCTATGCGTATATTGTAATATAACGTGCAAATGTATATTCAATATAACGTTGTGCAACGGGGATAATAGATATTGTCCTGTAATAATATACATTCATTAGTTTTAACAACACAAATAGAATTATTAATGGTGTTGGGTGTTAAGAGGATATAACGTGCAAATGTATATTTTCTAGCACTTCATTAGGCATCATTAATTCTCACAATAATTTTTGATTATAAATTAATAATTTAAATTAGATTTTCAAGAAGGGAAGTGTTTCTGGGTGGCGGACTTTGAGATGCTGGACACAATACGTCTGAATGATTGTAGCCAGTAATCAAATTCAAGCTTTTTCTCCGAACATTGACCATTGCGAAGTTCTAAGTTTATCAGAGCATTACGTGCGAATATAATGTTTCTGATGGAATAGAATTAGCATAAAATATCAATACTAACATTAATTGAATTTTTCTTTGTTTTGAAACAGGATAATATTTTAATTTTGATTAAGCATAAAAAAATATATTCGTTCTATAAAACATTACAACCGAGAACACGGTACAAATGTTTTCTTTCAATTATGTTCTTCTTTTATAATTAAGTGATGAATTTAGTATAGCGATGCTATCTATTCTAATAAATAATGTTGAATAAATTACATATACAATTATGTTTTATATGGTTTCTGATTTTTATTTAAAATAAGCTATAACCTTATCCCTATAATTCAGTAATCAGTAATTGACATTTCACCTCTTTTGAAACAGGAAAACTACTCAAATACTTGAGTTTTTCCCAATAACATCATCCATGTCTTTAAAATTTTAAGAGTTTCTGTGACAGTTTTTCAGAACAAGAAACATAACTTTAAAGGAGAATCGGCCGTTGTAAAAATGACGAGAATTTCACACACACACCAAACGCAGCTTGGCTTACTGACTCGGAAATGCTAGCTATATACGCCCTCAGTGGCATAAGGCGGTAAGTACAAGATCTCCGCCCACCAAAGCGCTAGTTTAGTTTCTTATTGGTACCCTCTCGTATATACCCGAAGAAGATGAAAACATCAGAGATTTTTCCAATTCATAAAAGTGGTCAATAGACGAGTCCCAATAACTATAGGCCAATATCCATACATCTACCATTTTTCTAAATATTTGAACAAGCAATTACAACTTGTTCAGTTAAATGTCTCGAAGAAAAACACTAATTAAATAGAGGGGCACAACACGTTTCTGAAAAGAAACGACATATAAATTAACAGACTACGTGTTTAGTATTACTGTCTGTAAACAAAATCGATTCAAACAATTAACTCGTCTTCTATTGCTAATAAAAATATTTCTGAAACTAATGTATTGTTAGCGATTACATACAAAGAACGCAAGTTTATAATATGTTTTTTAATAATATATTTTCATAAAGCTTAAAATATGTAAGAACAGGACTATAATAGAAAATATTTTATTGAACAATATTCTTTATTATATGTATACTTATTAAAATATAATATTATTTATATTTAAACTTTCAATAACATATATTCTTTTTAAAGTTAGACGCGCTAATCTTAGGACGAAATTAACTAGTTATCAATATTAAATTTAATAGAACCGATACAGAATATAAACCGAACTGATATTATATTCATGAAATTGATACACCTAAGTAATAAATTTATCTTCCAAAACTGATAATTTTCAACAATCTCTTAATAGTTTGAAAATCATCTAATTCGCCCAAGTAACTCTTTTTCTCAAGTAAATAAAAATGGCGTCTGTAATATTGACTCATCTTTAGACACTACACCATCAAATAAAGAACACGATCTAAAATTTCCATAAAACGAAATTACTTTCTCAAGATATGATTTTGCAGTGACAATATTAAATCAATTACTTTATAATGAAGTTGAATAGCAACTACCGAATACAGGCGCAGAACACGATCTTCCATTCGTATATTTTTATATACCGAGTGGTGCAATAGTGTGTCGGCGTAGCTTAGTATGAAAACTAATAACGCTGTAGCAATGAGACTTTACTTACGTATGTAGTATGCGACTGTGCATTTTCTAATTTTATTTACAAATATACAGGGTGTTCCAAATTTTCGCAACCACCTTCAACTTTTATATTTTAAATACATTGCTATACTTTCTAGATACTATAATGATAGCCATTCAAATTATCTTTCCAATGATGTATGTATATGTGCTCTTCAGACTGTTAGTTTTGATTTTATTGAATTGATGAATTTTGTTAAAATCTTGACAGTTGCAGCATCTCACATTTTAAGCTTTGGTCTGAAAATGGGTAGAATGTCTCACGTATCTCTTGTGTTACTAATTTATGGACTAACACGTTATTTGTTTTGAGGTTAAACAAATTGAATAAATTTACAGGGTGTTAAATATGTCGTGTCTAAGTTATCGATCTTTATTGGCTATTTTCTCGTTTTCTTTTTCTAAATCTAACCTATAATATTTTTATAAGTCAGCATATTCCTTGTAAAACTGGCTTTAAAATGGTACCAATAACATAGTACTTATTTCTAGTATTTTCAAAGTTATAACCCTTTAATGGGATATACTCATGTTTATAATATGCAAAATGCGGGACATCTAATAGTTGGTTGGCCATGAAAATAAAATAAAGTAATTTTAACAAATACCTGTTTTTTAAATGCTTTATCATTAGTTTTAGAATTACATTTTGAAAATTTTCCATAATAAAACAATCTTAATTTAAAATGTGTTCAAATATATTTCCATTCTGGTCTACACATGCTCTCAACCGTCTTTGTATCGACAGACTTACATTCTGAGCTAAATTGTTCTTACTTAATTGAAGAAAAGCGTTTCTTATTCGTTGCTGCATGTTCTCTGCCGTTGTAGGAGGTGTTGCGTAAACAATGTCTTTTACAGTTGGCTACAGAAAGAAATCAGAAGGTGTGATATCTGGTGATCGTGGTGGCCAGCTTAACAAACTTCCTTTCCCAATCCACTTATTGTTGAATACCCTATCTAATTGTGCTCTTGCAGCAGCAGCATAATGTGCTGGTGCACCATCATGTTGGTACCACAATCTCCTGATGAAGTTATCTGGAAGACCTTCTAATATCAATGGTAAATTATTTTGTAGGAAATTTGTGTAGATTGCAAAATTTAAAGTATTATTAAAAAAGAAAAGACCAATAATAGTGTTTCGTATGATGCCTCCCCATGTGTTAACACTCCATTTTTGTTGATATTGTAACGTTTTCGGGTTCCAATAAACAACTCGTGCAATTATTTATTTAAAACAGTCTGTATATTTATATACTTAAAATTATATAACAATATAAAAATATAAAACTATCGTATCACACTTAAACTACTATTAATAAATTAAAATTAGCACTTGTATTTATTTAGTTCTATTACTAATATCTCTGTGCGTATTTATGTAATACATCTATTTATATAAAACGGCACTACTATATTTATTTCTTTGGCTACCACTATTTACTCGAGACTGAACCCCGCAATGAATCCCGTAATGAATGAATCCGCCTTATGTACGTATGTGAAAACATCTCGAAGCATTCTCGTAAACTCCATCTCCCTCTCGAATGTCTGTAGAATATTCCTAGACATTCTGTCTCCGCTGGAGTATGCCGTACAGCGTGGAGATTGATTTATGGTGGTGTGTAAATAAGAGCGCTTTTATACGTCGGGCCGAGATGATTTATGGTCTCTTTTTGTGCGTGTGACAATTTCGTTTTTATCGCGCCGAGAGGTCTGCTTCTTTTATTTAATGTAAACTCATTTCGAATGTCTGCTGGTTTCGTTACAATATAAAATGGGCTGAACAAAATGTGGGTTTGTAGTGTTATAATAATGGCTATTTTTTCTGTTTGTTGTTTCACAATTAGCAATTGTTGCTTCATCTGTCTCCTTTCAAGGTCCGTTTGTAATAAGCCTTGATGATTTTGAATTTTGTAAGGGTGAAACTTTTTTTTTTTAAATCCCTTTTACAGCAGTGACTTCTATCCCGTGTTGTTTCGAAATTATCCTTGTAGATACGTGCGGAATTTTCACAATGGACTGGGCGTCTGTCACTTCATTATCTTCTGTAATCATAGTCTTACTTCTTTCATGTTCGACGTAATTCACTGAACCCGTTCGAGGAAACCTTATCAACAAATTTTCCAACGTACTATCCGATGCTCTTCGGTCGGGATATTATTGTAATTTCATTATATTGAATTCTGAAAGGGTGAAACTTATGTTTTTTTAAAGTCCTTTTTACAGCAGTGACTTCTATCCCGTGTTGTTTCGAAATTATCCTTGTAGATACGTGCGGATTTTCCACAATGGACTGGACGACTGTCACTTCATTATCTTCTGTAATCATAGTCTTACTTCTTTCATGTTCGACGTAATTCACTGAACCCGTTCGAAGAAACCTTATCAACAAGTTTTCAAACGTTTTACTGGTGCTCTTCGGTCGGGATATTCCATCGCATATGTTCTTGATGCTAAAAATGGATTTCTGTTGCTAGCGCAAAGAGCAAATATTATGTCTATAATCTCCTCTTTCGAAAAATTCATTTTAAAGCAAAAACAACAATAAACTTTTATGGTATCTAAATAAAAAAAAATGTCAATAAAACGATATAACTGATAACAAGGTAAATACTTAACAACTACTAACAAACAAACAGAAATTAATAATTCACTAGTCGAACTTAATTTATAACAATAAAACGCAATTACAGCAAAGAGAAATATAGAAAACGACTTTTTATGGACTTTTGAAGTAGAGATTTGACGTTTGGTTGCACAGCCATTTTTTTTAAAACCAAGGCCAACCAACTATTAGATGCCCCACATATTACACATTATAAACATGAGTATATCCCATTAAATGGTTATAACTTTGAAAATACTAAAAAACAAGTACTATGTTATTGGTACCATTTTAAAGGCAATTTTACAAGTAATATGCTGACTTATTAAAATATTATAGGTTAGATTTAAAAAAACGAGAAAATAACCAATAAAAATCGATAACTGAGACACGACATATTTAACACCCTGTATATTTATTCACTTTGTTCAACCTCAAAACAAATAACGTGTTAGTCCATAAATTAGGAAGACAAGAGTTACGTGAGGTATTCTACCAATTTCCAGACTAACGCTTAAAATGTTAGATGCTGCAACTGTCAAGATTTTAACAAAATTATCAATAAAATCAAAACTAACAGCCTGAAATACATATATCCATATATTATTGCAAAGATAATTTGAATGGCTATCATTATAATATTTAGAAAGTATAGCAATACATATATTTAAAATAAAAAAGTTGAAGGTGGTTGCGAAAATTTGGAACACCCTGTATATTTGTAAATAAAATTAGAACACGCACAGTCGCATACTACATACGTACTTAAAATCTCATTGCTACAGCTTTATTAGTTTTCATACTAAGCTCCGCCGACACACTATTGCACCACCTGGTATAAGTAAATAAACAATAAACTTTCTTATTTAGAATTATGTTTCACAATGCAAACTATGTGAGAAATATTAAATAAATATTGCAATTTATATTTTAAAATGTGAATTTCATAGAATGAATTGTTCTGGTGGCTGTAGTAGCCTCTTTGCTAGGAAAGATGTACGTACTAAAATCATGGATTACACCAACTGTGCTGTTCAAAAAGTTTTTGTGATTTCTAAGTTTACGCTATACTAACAATAAGATAACATCTACAATTATAAATTTATAAGGTGTTTTCAATCAGATTTTTAGCTATTTTTGAATTGTTTAACGTGCTTGCTATACTATATATTTGCACGGAACTCAAATTTAGGATATATACATGTGGTGACTTTGACATCGATTTGAGAGTAAGATCAAGGAAGCAGCAGATTTTAATTACTAGCAACTAATAGGCTAGATATGATCGTATATGAAAGTACAAGAATAACTCGATATACTTAAGGGGGGGTTTACTTGATCTGCGTCACAAAATGGTCAATTTCAACGTAAAAAATCGCAAAAATTAAGGCAAATAAAAAAGTTGCCGCTACATGCACGAAATAACCAATATTTGTTCTAGTGACCCACGATTAAAATTTGCAATTATATTAAAAAATAGTTAAAATACAGCACTCTGAATTTTTTTCGTTTTATAGCGATATAAAGCTTACTGTGCTTAAAAAGTACTTTTTTGAATCGTGAGTACCTAGATATTTTTATTCTGACCACGACAATGTATTTACTTTACTTTCAAAATAACCCTGGTCTCCAAAAAATTACTTTGAAACAAATGAGAATGATCACCAAAGTCAGCACTGATAATTGGCAAACAGGCAACACACAATTCAACCTCTTACTCACAGTTTTGTAATGTCTAATATCATGGAAGGTATACCTGGTCGACGGTATTAAGCCGAACATCATATAAATAGAGAGATCTTCAACTTTTTTTTATTACCTTAGGTAAGGAAATGTTTCATTCATATATCGGCTTTATTTTGTAATTATTTTAAGGATATTTGCAAGAATGTATTAGATATTCATTTTTCGTCTGGAAAAAATATATGTTGTTATTATTATTATTATAATAATTATACATTAAACATATTTGTAAAAGAAACTACATGCGGTTGGTATATACAAGCAAATTGTAATATATTTCAGTTATTTTTCGGTGTATTTATGATTAATTAATGATTACGTGATAACATTGATGCGTCTACTTTGTTAGACTTTTTTTTGTTCGTTAATGTTCTTCTAACTTTCAAAATGCATTTTATTTTTCAAGGACAAGGTTCCGGCTTTATGGATAATAATTAATAATTATAAATAATAGTAATAAAACTATATATTTATTGCAGAATAAGATTTAATATGTAATTAATTCCTGCAAATATCATTAAAATACTTACAAATTACATAAAACTGGAGTCTTAATAAAACTAAATAAATACAAGCCAAAAGAATATTCAGAAATAGCAAAAACAAATTTCGAACAAAAGACATGCACCAATATTTTCATGCAATAAATGCAGGAGACAAATATCCCAAATTTATTTGCTTTCCAGTTGACCAGGTATCGCTTCATGTTGCTGGTCGTATACCTGCATCGTGTAAAAGGTATAGGCATATTAAACTCCGTAAATATATTCAATATATTTCAGGCAACCCGTCATACGCCGTTCGGGAATTTTTCTTAAGGAAAGCCCACCCTTAATAGATAATATCTTCGTGGATAATTCAGCTTGTGTATATACAGCAGTGGGAGATACGTATTTGTCAGATCATAAATATATAAGCTTTTCCTAGTGACATAGAACATACATCAACAGATAGATACATTAACAGAAAAAAAGAGTCTTTAGCGATCTTAGTAATAGTAATTTCCAATTTTCTATTCCAAGGGAACAGAGGTTAGAAATTTAATTTTATGATTCCATTGATAAGAAAGTGCAAGTGTTTGTGAATACTTTAAGGTACCATTATAATAATGCTTTCTCATATAAACGTAGCATGAGTACCGAAAAAGATAAGAAACAATGAATTACTTCTGAAATTACACAATTTAGTGCTTTCTTGCAGGATTTATATATTATTATGGAATACTAACTCAATAATTCTTTTTCTGTTTACTACCAATACAGTAATAATTGTTATTTGTAGACTAAAGAATAAGTCGTCATCGGGGACTGATAATATTTACCTACAATATCAAGAGACTTCGGGATATAAAAATCTGTCCAAAACCAAAGACCACACCAGTTCCTAAATATCATTTAATTTACTCATTAGCGACGAAGCTTTCAAGAGCATAGCTCTGATCATAGCTTCACACGGCAAAATACAAATAAGTAGTAATATTCATTAATTACAGGTACGTAAGGCAAGAACACGAAAATTTCATCTATAAAAATATAACGACCCAATCTAAGCTGAAAACACAAATATCACAACGTCGAAGTAAAGTAGGTAACAATTAATTTTAAATTAAAGTTCCTAAATATCATTTAATTTATTCATTAGCGACCAAACGTTCAAGTGAATAGCTCTGATCAGAGCTTCAGACAGCAAAATACAAATAAATAGTAATATTCATTAATTAGAGTTACGTAAAGCAAAAACACGACAATTTCATCTATAAAAATATAACGACCCAATCTAAGCTGAAAGCACAAAGATCACAACGTCGAAGTAAAGTAGGTAACAATTAATTTTAAATTAAAGTTCCTAAATATCATTTAATTTATTCATTAGCGACCAAACGTTCAAGTGAATAGCTCTGATCAGAGCTTCAGACAGCAAAATACAAATAAATAGTAATATTCATTAATTAGAGTTACATAAAGCAAAAACACGACAATTTCATCTATAAAAATATAACGACCCAATCTAAGCTGAAAACACAAATATCACAACGTCGAAGTAAAGTAGGTAACAATTAATTTTAAATTAAAGTTCCTAAATATCATTTAATTTATTCATTAGCTACCAAACGTTCAAGTGAATAGCTCTGATCAGAGCTTCAGACAGCAAAATACAAATAAATAGTAATATTCATTAATTAGAGTTACATAAAGCAAAAACACGACAATTTCATCTATAAAAATATAACGACCCAATCTAAGCTGAAAACACAAATATCACAACGTCGAAGTAAAGTAGGTAACAATTAATTTTAAATTAAAGTTCCTAAATATCATTTAATTTATTCATTAGCTACCAAATGTTCAAGTGAATAGCTCTGATCAGAGCTTCAGACAGCAAAATACAAATAAATAGTAATATTCATTAATTAGAGTTACATAAAGCAAAAACACGACAATTTCATCTATAAAAATATAACGACCCAATCTAAGCTGAAAACACAAATATCACAACGTCGAAGTAAAGTAGGTAACAATTAATTTTAAATTAAAGTTCCTAAATATCATTTAATTTATTCATTAGCTACCAAACGTTCAAGTGAATAGCTCTGATCAGAGCTTCAGACAGCAAAATACAAATAAATAGTAATATTCATTAATTAGAGTTACGTAAAGCAAAAACACGACAATTTCATCTATAAAAATATAACGACCCAATCTAAGCTGAAAGCACATAGATCACAACGTCGAAGTAAAGTAGGTAACAATTAATTTTAAATTAAAGTTCCTAAATATCATTTAATTTATTCATTAGCGACCAAACGTTCAAGTGAATAGCTCTGATCAGAGCTTCAGACAGCAAAATACAAATAAATAGTAATATTCATTAATTAGAGTTACGTAAAGCAAAAACACGACAATTTCATCTATAAAAATATAACGACCGAATCTAAGCTGAAAGCACAAAGATCACAACGTCGAAGTAAAGTAGGTAACAATTAATTTTAAATTAAAGTTCCTAAATATCATTTAATTTATTCATTAGCGACCCAACGTTCAAGTGAATAGCTCTGATCAGAGCTTCAGACAGCAAAATTCAAATAAATAGTAATATTCATTAATTAGAGTTACGTAAAGCAAAAACACGACAATTTCATCTATAAAAATATAACGACCCAATCTAAGCTGAAAGCACAAAGATCACAACGTCGAAGTAAAGTAGGTAACAATTAATTTTAAATTAAAGTTCCTAAATATCATTTAATTTATTCATTAGCGACCAAACGTTCAAGTGAATAGCTCTGATCAGAGCTTCAGACAGCAAAATACAAATAAATAGTAATATTCATTAATTAGAGTTACATAAAGCAAAAACACGACAATTTCATCTATAAAAATATAACGACCCAATCTAAGCTGAAAACACAAATATCACAACGTCGAAGTAAAGTAGGTAACAATTAATTTTAAATTAAAGTTCCTAAATATCATTTAATTTATTCATTAGCGACCAAACGTTCAAGTGAATAGCTCTGATCAGAGCTTCAGACAGCAAAATACAAATAAATAGTAATATTCATTAATTAGAGTTACGTAAAGCAAAAACACGACAATTTCATCTATAAAAATATAACGACCCAATCTAAGCTGAAAGCACAAAGATCACAACGTCGAAGTAAAGTAGGTAACAATTAATTTTAAATTAAAGTTCCTAAATATCATTTAATTTATTCATTAGCGACCAAACGTTCAAGTGAATAGCTCTGATCAGAGCTTCAGACAGCAAAATACAAATAAATAGTAATATTCATTAATTAGAGTTACATAAAGCAAAAACACGACAATTTCATCTATAAAAATATAACGACCCAATCTAAGCTGAAAACACAAATATCACAACGTCGAAGTAAAGTAGGTAACAATTAATTTTAAATTAAAGTTCCTAAATATCATTTAATTTATTCATTAGCTACCAAACGTTCAAGTGAATAGCTCTGATCAGAGCTTCAGACAGCAAAATACAAATAAATAGTAATATTCATTAATTAGAGTTACGTAAAGCAATAACACGACAATTTCATCTATAAAAATATAACGACCCAATCTAAGCTGAAAGCACATAGATCACAACGTCGAAGTAAAGTAGGTAACAATTAATTTTAAATTAAAGTTCCTAAATATCATTTAATTTATTCATTAGCGACCAAACGTTCAAGTGAATAGCTCTGATCAGAGCTTCAGACAGCAAAATACAAATAAATAGTAATATTCATTAATTAGAGTTACGTAAAGCAAAAACACGACAATTTCATCTATAAAAATATAACGACCCAATCTAAGCTGAAAGCACAAAGATCACAACGTCGAAGTAAAGTAGGTAACAATTAATTTTAAATTAAAGTTCCTAAATATCATTTAATTTATTCATTAGCGACCCAACGTTCAAGTGAATAGCTCTGATCAGAGCTTCAGACAGCAAAATTCAAATAAATACTAATATTCATTAATTAGAGTTACATAAAGCAAAAACACGACAATTTCATCTATAAAAATATAACGACCCAATCTAAGCTGAAAGCACAAAGATCACAACTTTTAAGGAAAGTAACAATTAATTTTAAATTAAAGTTCCTAAATATCATTTAATTTACTCATTAGCGAGCAAAAGTTCAAACGCATAGCTCTAATCATAGCTTCAGACATCAAAATACAAATAAATAGTAATATTCATTAATTACAGATACTTAAATAAAAACACGACAATTTCATCTATAAAAATAAAACGATCCAATCTAAGATGAAAACACAAATATCACAAAGTCGAAATAAAGTAACAATTAAGTTTAAATTAAACTACACAGAGATTACTCTAACGAAGAAAGTAAACTACTGAGCTATAAGAAAGTAATAAGTATTTAAGAAATCAGAATAAATTACTAATATCTTAGAGATATATAGCTACTGATAGTAATAATTAACAGTAGTGCAAAACAAACAAAAGCTGCTCCGTTACTGAAAATAAACAAAAACAATTGTTATCATAAATGAATATAAATATGTAACACAAAGCTAAGTTGTTACTGAAAAATAATATATATATATATATACAGCAAGAGCGCGCGAGGTATGATCACCCGATGGTATACGTAAACTCGCATCTAAACGTGGTCCGATAATACATATTAGAGTAACGGCACAACATACTAGCATTGCCTGCTCATATTCGAACTCATAGTGATCTGATTATTTTTTTGCAGATTGACAAAAAGAACAAATTAAATTTTCTCTTTAAGTGATGACGATTGCTTAGATAACTAAGTCGATAATAACGCGAAGATTGTAATACTTATAACGTAATTATGATTATCCTAATGAAATTAAATAATAATGTAGTTGTGTACAAAGTTATAGCAGTACAACTGGGTTTTAGAATGAAATAAAAACAACCGGCCTGAAGCATTTGCAGAATAAACTAAGATGTCTAGAGAAAAATAAATAAATAGAAATTTCATGGTAAAAAAAAAACTATAAATAAGTATAACAGGAATACCATAAAATAACATAAAAACGACCCTTGAAATAAAAATTAAAATTAGAGATTCTCTCCAATAAATATAACGAAATAACAACTCTGGAAAAATAAATCTATATTTCTATATCTGGCGAACACAGCTAGCGGAGATCATTTGCCGAATATACGTCCGAAGAATATCGACTAGCATCGGGTGATCATACCCCGCGCGCTCAATCTGTATATATATATATATATATATATATATATATATATATATTTCAGCTTTAAGTAACTTACATTTAGAAAAATTCACAGGCCATCAATATTAAATTTATTACACTCCCGAAATTTAACTAAAATAAAATTGAAAAACTCACCACTTTATTTTAGAATTACCAAAAGAAAACATAAACACAACACTAAATTAAACAGAAAAACTATATTTTAAAATAGGAAATTATTTAAAAATCAAAATGTCCGTGCGCGCAACTTCAAAAAAATTATTCTCCCGGGCTTACTTGAGAAGAGGATGTTTTATCAAGAAAAGCAACATTTGTGTGTATATACTAATTAGCGAAAATTGTATCCGCGTCGTAAACATCCCCACTTTGTGCACATTCGAATATGTCCACCTTCAGACCACTTAAAACTAAAACACGGAGTAAGCTTTAATTCAAGTATAAGTACAATTAAAACTGAAAATGATTAACATAGACGTAGCAGTATATCACATATACATGCATTTAAACATCAATTGGTGTAAAGAACTTACAAATAAAATCAAACCGAATTATGAACAGCTTATCTGATGTCAAAATAGAGAATAGAAATTGAGAGAATAGATGCCGCAGAATAGATTCTCAATGTATAGGCAATTACAATAAATATAACATTTCTTGCTCGCCTTTAGGAGTAGAGAAATAATAAACGCATAATAAAATTGTATCTTGTAATATTCATACACATAATTAATAGTGTGCCGATACTATATATAGAATGCTTGTCGGTAAATTCTGAAATTGCTTGTTTTATTAATAGAAAATAACACGAAAATATTTACGCCAATTTATAATTAATGGAAAATTCACAGATAATCTTTTGATTGATCAATTTTTTCTCTCTCGTGGATTAATTTGCTTTGCTTATAGTTTTTGCTTTCCGCTAGTACTAGTAAATACGCTAGATATCAAGCTGTACTTATTATTGATTAATAGGGAGCGGAATCGAGCGAGCTAAACTACCACAGAGCCACAACCGTGAAAAGAGATAATGTAAACAACTGCGTGTTCTTTACAATATATCTGAATAGCACTAATTCATAGGGCGAACTGTAACATCTGTTTACTCCAGAGAATCAGAGAAAAAACTGCCATAAAATAAGGAATTTTATGAATAAAATCCTTTCTTCATCGGCGTAGGTACAAGGGTGACGAGTTTTTAAAATTTATTATATTTACCTTATATTTCACAATATAATATGTATGTTTCAATAACATACGCGTACATTTTTAGTTATCATTTATTATACGTTGCTTACGTTACTTTATGTTATGTACGTTGTTTATGTTACTTTTTCTGAGATAAAAATTAATTGTCAGTGATTCCGAAATTTATTGCAAAGTCTGTAAGATATCGTCACTTAGCTTTGCTAAAACATACACAGAAATAGTTTTCATGCAGAGAATTTCGAGTGCAAGGAACTAACACAAATCCCAAATTTAAAAAATCAGTTGTTATTCCTTCAGGAACACTTTGGAAATTTGCCTAAACTAATGACATATTTTGAAAATCGAATCTCAAATTAAAAAATGAGGTGTGGCCACCACACGACTTTCTTATACGTATGAGCGTTTCAAACTATACTATTTTTTTTTTTACACAAAAATTATTCAAAATCCTATTCTAAGTACTTCCGTTCTCTTAATAAATCGCTATAGAATGCATACTTAGCAAGATATTCGAAAAAAAGACTACTCCCTAAGAGTAAAAGTGTTACTTCCGGTCCGAATTTTGAAATTTCATATATTCAAAAAATATTGCAAATCTAGCACTAAATACTTTTGTATTCTTGATAAATACATATAGAATGTATAATTTACGACATATTCGCAAAAAATCGCTATTCGGTAAGGGTAAAAATGGTAATTCCGGTCTGAATTTTGAAATTGTTTTTATGCAAAAGATATTGAAAATTACGTTTTAATAGTATATTATACTATAAGGGAGAGAAATGCGTTATTTTGGCAGAGGTGCAATTTGAAGCCCGAGGGCACCGAGGGCTACAATGCACCGAGGACAAAATAGCATCTCTCCCGAATGGTATATACTATTTTTCCACGGTCTCATTAACTTAAAAACACATATTTTGTCATTATGAAGTAAGTAGCACCAGAATTATTGTATTCGGATTTGAGCATTTATTTAGTAGTCGTTGAGTTATTGTCATAACTACAATCTTTTTTTTGCATGAATCACAAATGTTCTCCATAATGTAAACTCCCTTGGGAGCATTATACTCCCTTGGGAATAATCGACTACTTCTGCTTTAATTTTGATGTCATAGAAACTGATTTCTACTCCCGACCGTGGAAAAATACTTTTATACCCATAACGTACCTGTCTAAAAAGGATGACATGCGAAATATTCGCAAAAAACTGATTTTCGATAGGAGTAAAAGACCTACTTCCGGTAGCTTCGAAAAACTTTTTAAATAAAATTGTTCTCAATTTTAATTTCAAGTACATATGAATTCTTTATAAATTTGTTTAAATTTAGTAGTTGACGAAATATTGGCAAAATTTAATTTTTTCACTGAAGTAAACTGCTACTTCCGGTCTACCGATTTTACTGAAAAACTACTCGGATCTCAAGAGGGAGATTAGACACGTAAATACAAAATTTGGAATTGATATCTACAGCGGTTATCATGGTCACATAGAGACACACAGACATTTTTTAAAAACATCTTTTTCGGTATCAGGGGACTTCAAAACGTGGACATCTGCAAAAATCTCGAAGTCGAAAATTTCACTACATATAAGAAAGTAAAAAATGAGGTGTGGCCACCACACGACTTTCTTATACGTATGAAAGTGTTACTTCCGGTCCGAATTTTGAAATTTCATGTATACAAAAAATATTCCAAATCCAACTCTAAATACTTTTGTACTCTTCATAAATATACATAGAATGCATAACTTACGACATATTTGCAAAAAATCGCTATTCGATAAGAGTAAAAGTGGTACTTCCGGTCTGAATTTTGAAATTTTTTTTATATAAAAGATATTGAAAATTATGTTCTAAATACTTTTATACTCGTAACGTACTTGTCTTAAAAGCATGACTTGCGAGATATTCGCAAAAAACTGATTTTCGATAAGAGTAAAAGATCTACTTCCGGTTGGAATTTCAAAAAACTTTTTTAAGAAAATTTGTTTCAAACTTAATTCTAAGTACATATGAATTCTTTATAAATTTGTTTAAACTTAGTAATTGACGAAATATTTGCAAATTTCGATTTTTTCACTGAAGTAAACTACTACTTCCGGTCTGCCGATTTTGCTCAAAATCTAATCAGTTCTCAAGAGGCAGATTATATACGTAAATACAAAATTTGGAATTGATATCTACAGCGGTTTGACCGCTATCGTGGTCACACACAGACACACAGACACACAGACACACAGACACACAGACACACAGACACACAGACATTTTTTAAAAACCACTTTTTTGGTATCAGGGGACCTCGAAACGTGGACATCTGCAAAAATCTCGAGGTCGAAAATTTTCATCATCACAATACTTCCTTATACTACGTATAAGAAAGTAAAATGGATTAACCACATTAGATGTGGCTATTAATAATTCCAAGTGACTTAGACGCAGTTTTTAATAGAAATCCAGGTTTAATAACATTGCGGCAATTGTGTATGCTAATCTAGAAGGGACGTTTTCTATCTACAAGGATGTACTTAATTCAAATAGAACAAGTCTTACAGAAGAGAAAATGAACAAATAGTAGGGTATTTTGTATTTTATAATCACCAGCCACTTGTTATTCAATTATATAAATAAAATTAAAACCTCTTTAAAAATACAACATTTCAATAGCGCGCCCATGGGCGATGAGTCATGACTCGCTCAATTCCGCTCCCTAATTGATTAAACATAAATAATGCTGTTTTTAGTAACACATGAAATTAATTCAAATTACAAAGAGATTGTAAAAGGTTGACCGTGCGTCATAGTCGTGGTATATTTGCCGCATATATCATATTCTGACTGTTGCCAACCTACTACAGATAATTCCCCCTAAATGCTCTGAATAGTGTCACAAAACCCTCTAAATTATATCACAAACCCTTAAAAACCATCAATTGAATTGGAATAAAATAAAGTAACTCGTTTTTCTTGTGACAGTAATTCATGTAAGCAAACGCATATTTTACGACATAAAAACTGAGGGGTGGGCACCACACGACTTTCTTATAATAAATCTGTATAGAATGCATTATTTGCGAGATATTCGCAAAAAACTGCTTTCGATAAGAGTAAAAGAGTTACTTCCTCCGGAAATTTGAATTTCTTTATATACCGAAATGCTCCAACTCGAGCTCCAAATACGTTTATACTGCGGATAAATCTATACAGAATTCATAATTTGCGAAATATTTGCAAAAAAACGTTTTTCGATAAAACAAAAAGACTTACTTCGGGTAGGAATATCGAAAAAAAATGTTTATCAAATCCTTTTGAAATTTACTTACTACTAATACATTTATATTCTTTAGAAATTTGTCTAAACTTAGTAGTTGACGAGATATTGGTAAGTCTTGATTTTTTACTGAAGTAAACTACTACTTCCGGTCTACCGATTTTATTGTAAATCTAATCAGATCTCAAGAGGAACATTATACTTATAAATATAAAGTTTGGTTTTGGTACTTGTAGCCGTTTGGCCACTATCGTGGTCACACACAGACAGACTGAACACACACAGAGAGAGAGATGTTTGCAAAAACAACTTTTTCGGTATTAAGGGACTTTAAAACGTAGACATCTGCAGAAATCTCGAGGTCGACAATTTTCGTCATCACAATCTTTAATTAATTTTTAGATAAAATTATTTCGTTTTTAACTCACATAGCCTGTCTAAACATTTACATTATACCAAATGCACTATAGACGTAATGCAATTGCTTAGTACATGAATATTAGATCGAAATTTAATACGAGGGCGTATTTTTATGTTATCTACCTAGTCATGAAACAAAAGAGTGACGATGTCAAACAAATTATTGAAAAATTGCTGTCACTGTTAAAAGTATATGTGCTAAGTTGTGTTTAGTTTATGCTGTGTATAGAGATTTGAGACGGTCCATTTCTCGATCAAATGAGTGAAACTAAAGTTGAACGTCGCAGCGTAATAAAGTTCCTGACAACAGAAGGCAATGGTCCAAAAGCAATTCATGAAAGAACGGTTGCTGTATATGGGGAAGATACACCATCTTATTTCCAAATAAAATATTGGTCTAAACTCTTTCGATGGGGCCGAGAGTCAATCAATGATGACCCAAAGTCCGGACGACCCGTTGAAGCTCGAACTGAAAACATTGTGCGAAAAGTCGAAAATTTGTTACTGAAAGATCGGCGTGTAAAGATCTCTGTCATTGCCAATGAAGTCTGTATATCCGAAACAAGTGTTCTCAAAATTTAACATGACGATTTGGGTATGAAGAAGGTGTCTGCACGGTGGATACCCAGATTGCTTACACTTGAACAAAAACTGTGCAGAAAAGAAGTTTCTCAAGAAAATTTGGTCAAGTTGGAGAGGGACAAAACATTTTTATCTCGAATTATTACCGGGGATGAGACTTGGGTATATTACTGGGACCATCCTACTAAACAAGAATCCATGCAGTGGGTTCATAAGGGCTCTCCATCACCAGAAAAAGCCAAGACACAATTTTTTGGAGAAAAACTGATGGCAACTGTTTTCTGGGATGCTGAAGGAGTTTTGCTTATTGAATATATGCCGAGAGGGTCTACCATAAATGGAGAGGCCTACGGAAACACAATTAAAAATTTAAGATCTGCTCTGGAGGAAGAACGCCCGCATTCTCATCCACAAAAGAACTTGTTGCTGTACGACAATTGTCGGGTTCATAAGGCAAACAAAGTTCAGCAGATAATCAATAACTGTGGGTTTATAGAGTTAAGGCATCCACCTTATAACCCCGACCTAGCTCCGTCAGACTTCTTCTTATTCAAAAATTTAAAAAAGCATCTCAGAGGAAAGCGTTTCACTTCTGATGAAGAACTCAAAGAAGCTGTTGAATATTTTGCGGGGTTACCGAAGCAATTTTTTTCTGAGGGTATGGGGCAACTGGAAAAAAGATGGAATAAGTGTATTAGTGTTGAAGGGAGTTATGTAGAAAAATATTTTTTTTTGTTCTCTTATGTGCTCTTTTTCATGCCTAGGTGGATAACATAAAAATGCGGCCTCGTAATTCAGCGTATTTCATACAAAGAGAACCTAATATGTACCATAATCCGAATATTCACATACATATATATCTTAATTTGTAAATAAGAAAATTATGCTTATTGCTCATAATAGTCACAATTATAACATAATAAAAATAATTTAAATTACATAAATATTTGTTAAAATATGGCAATTTATCAGCCTTCAGTACGGTAATTCCATGGTTACGGATGAAATTAGAAAATAAGATAGGTTTTATTGGAAAAGCGAATAAATTACAATCTGTACACCTAATCATTAATTTTGTTTGCAAAAACGAAATTCTCAAGTATACAGTTTTTAATATCCCCTAAAAACTCCCCTAAAAAATAAAAACCCCAAATTTCCCCCTCGCTTCAAAAAAAACCCTAAATCTAGGGGGAACCCCCCCCCCCCCCAAAGTTGATTCTGAATGGTATTTTATCCGTACGACATCTATTATTAAACGTGCGAACTACTTTCAAGAATTTTTGTTAACTTTACTTGTTTTAATCAAGGCCAACTCTATCTGATATCACTGCACGACATCAGGCCGTCACTAACTCGATTCTTCTTAATCTAATAACCTCAAACTATTGATCCTTATCTGGCGCCATCTATCCAAAGCATAATAAACTGCTTGGTAATCGCTGGGCATTTTTAAAATCACGTGCTAAAAATATGCAATATGATTGGATTATATCAAACCTACTGCTGCTGACATTTGCCTGATTTGACATTTATTTCGTCTATTCCATATTCTTTTCTACTTAAATTATTATAATATTACACATATTCAGTCGTTTCATCGTTGATGTGTACTACATATTTACTATATTTTAGAAATTACGTCCAGTACCAATAGAAAACTATATATCTAGTTGTCTCACGGAGAAAACCTGGCTATTCTGGGTCATTTAGTTCTTACAAAAATAGTCTGGCCTAGAACGCAAGTAATTCACAAGGTACTTTGAAAAATAAGAATTGATTATTCGAAATATAGTATAAGGAAAATTCTTGGTAAATAGCCTATCATTTTTTGCATTTTCAGGTTAATATATATCTTAATATTTGTAGATGTACAAAATTCAAATGGAAAAATTACTGGGCTGAAGTGAAGCAGTTTTGCTAGACGTTATTAGGTCACTAATACCGCGCGATCATTTAAATTCTAAATTAGAGCAGTTTGTGAAATTTAAATTAAGTTGGTATATAAGTACTAATTTACAATTTGAATTGTCAAAGTGACGTTTCAAAATTTTGGTTTAGAACATAAGACTTTTCTTACTGAAAGTTATTTTAAAAACGCCGAACGACAAGAGAATGGTGAATGGACATATTCAGTACCGCACTGCATCAATGATTTTCAAAATGCCTTCCCTAATTTTCCTACGGATTATCAAAAATTAGTCCAAGAAATTTACACATGTGTGGCGAAATTTCGTAATGTTTTAACTGTAGGTAGGAAAGCTGGTAGTGGCGCGCCCAAAAAAGGACTCCTGAGATTGTGGCAGATGTTGCAGAAAGAATGGAACAGTCTCCCAAAAAATCTCTTCGCAGATTAGCCCAAGAAATAAACCTTTCATATGGAACTTGTCAAAAAATTTTAAAAGAAAATTTAAATCTTTATCCCTATAAGATTAACGTCGTTCAAGAGCTATTCCCTCGAGATTTTCCTGAACGAATAGAATACTGTCAGTGGTTTTTGAATAATTTAAATAACAACAACACTTTGGATTTAACATTTTTTTCTGACGAAGCATGGTTTAACCTATCCGGCTATATAAACAAACAAAATATGCGTATTTGGTCTTCGGAGAATCCTCATGAGTTTATTCAATCGCCTCTCCATGCGCAGAAAATTGGTGTTTGGCTAGCGGTTTCTAGAAGGCGTATATTTGGACCTGTGTTTTTTGAAGGAACGAAAAATGCTGAGAGATATCAAAATAATTTACTTGAACCGTTTTTACAAAATCTTCATGATGACGAACTTTTACATGGGTATTTCCAACAGGACAATGCAACAGCTCACAAAACATGGGAAAGTATGGCTCGAATTCGCGAGTTTTATGATAATCGAGTCATTGAATTTCCGCCTCGCAGTCCAGACTTAACGATTCTTGATTATTTCATTTATGCGTATCTGAAAAACACAGTTTACAAAAATAACCCAGAAAATCTTGAAGAACTACAAGAGGCAATTTCTAATGCATGTAACGCTATAACCGTTCAGATGCTGGCAAATGCTTTTGAAAATATGAAACGGAGGGTTAACAGTTGCATTGCAACAGGGGGAGAACACTTTGAACACCTTTTGTAATTCACAATAAAACTAATTTATCTTGTAATGCTTTAATTTCCATTAAATTTAAATCGATTACACATAAGATTCACAAATGTCACAAAGTATAACATAACCGCAAATTTCAATTAATCAATAATTGACATTCTGGACAACCTAATAAAAAAAATCCCGCCTCCTATAATTTACAATTTAAATGATCGCGTGGTATTAACAATATATCTAAATATGTGAACTCTAATTTTAAAAAGGATACAAGCGAGTTTATTATGAATACTTCAACATTGTCAATTTTTGTCCTATAATTAGATTTGTATTTGTTGGATAAATAAAGATGCTATATATAGTAATTTATAAAACGCTCTAATTATTATCAATAATGCACCTTGTTATCATCGCCAGACTTGCTGAATATTTTATGAGGCAAATATTACGATGTGGAATAATAAAGCTTCAAAACCTTCCAACACAGTTGAAAACGTTAATTACGTTAGTACCGCAAGATTTTTTAAAATCCAAGAATTCATATACAACATATCTGTATATATATTTTCTATATATATATATATATATATATCCCGACTGTCCTATGCTTATTTGATTACATTTTCAATTATACATTTTGATTTACATTCTATATTTGTCATTGTTTTCTAATTGACAACCAGTTGTCATATTGTTATTACTTTTATTTCATTGTATGCCACTACTATCAAGAATATTTTCAATTTTTCAATACATATATATATATATATATAGAAAAACAACTGTCGTATCATCAACTTAATTAATAAAGTATCCAGTCGTCGATATTAGGATAAAAAATAAAAACAACTCAATTACACTGCTGACGTTTGGTTCATTTAATTAACGAACTTTTTCAAAGTTTCGTAATTTTTTTACATACATAAAATAAGAAAAGTAAATAATATTTCGTTATTACATATTAACATGTACATTGCATTCGATATCTTATTCACTAAAACGATGCTAATATACTCATAGTATATGAGCTTAACTACTACTACTATTCTCAGAGAATAAGGCACATGTATTACTAAATGTACATGATCACGGGCTCGTAGTTAAGATCATATACTATGAGTATAATAGCATCGTTTTAGTGAATAAGATATCGAATGCAATGTACATGTTAATATGTAATAACGAAATATCATTTACTTTTCTTATTTTATGTATGTAAAAAAATTACGAAGCTTTGAAAAAGTTCGTTAATTAAATGAACGAAACGTCAGCAGTGTAATTGAGTTGTTTTTATTTTTTATCCTAATACCGACGACTGGATACTTTATTATATATATATATATATATATATATATATGACAAATTGATATTTTGGGTTATTTGCCGCGTTAATTCAAATCAAGTATGCATATACGAAATAATTAATAATTAATATAAGTTGGTGGTGTAGATATGCATTACATTTCATATCACTTATGCATATACGAATTATTTCGTATATGCATACTTGATTTGAATTAACGCGGCAAATAACCCAAAATATCAATTTGTCATCACATAACCGCGAAAAACGTAATTTTTGATATATATATATATATATATATATATATATATATATATACAGGGGTGTCATCTCCTCTGGGAAGGCAGATTGTGACTTTATGAGAAAAGATATTTCAAAGCGTTTTTTACCTATGAGAGCCACTTATTAGGAGCACTTTTTAAAATTATTTTGTTTTATACACAGTGTTTCATAACTTGATGGCTAACCATAGTTATAGCTTTCTAAATAGAACACGCTATATATAATTATATTTATAAGTTATAAGATGCATACGTTTTCGACTTGTTACCATTTTTCAGAAAAATTCAATGTTTTTATAAAATTATATTTCTCGAAAACGACGTATTAGAAGGACACAATTTTGGCAGAGTTGTTCATAATAAAAGGTCCTAATACAAAAACATTTTATTTTTTTGCAATTACTAATTGAATTTGCACTGGATTAAAGTTACATGACATATTTTTGTCTACAACTGATTTTTTCTTCAAATGGAACAGCTTGTATATCGATTCATTTTTGGATTGTTTACTAAATTTTGCACTAAAAACACGTAAGACATTGTCATTTTAAAACTGACCATTAGTGAGCTATTGTCGTTTTCTGATATAATTTTGAATACGGGATAGCGAGCCATGATATTTGCCGCGACATTGACAATTGAATGGGTGACATTTAATAAGTTACTTATGTTATCAAACCTGATATTTTAATATTTTTTTCTAAAAATGAGCTTAGATTGCTAATTTTTGTATGTATTGGAATAATGCCAAAAAAAATGGATATATATTATTTACAATACAGCAATATAATTCAAAAAAAACGAGGTGTGGCCACCATACGACTTTCTTATACGTATGAAAGTGTTACTTCCGGTCCGAATTTTGAAATTTCATTTATACAAAAAATATTCCAAAGTCAACTATAAATACTTTTGTACTCTTCATAAATATATATAGAATGCATAATTCACGACATATTTGCAAAAAATCGTTATTCGGTTAGAGTAAAAGTGATACTTCCGGTCCGAATTTTGAAATTTTTTTTATATAAAAGATATTGAAAATTAAGTTCTAAATACTTATGAATTCTTTATAAATTAGTCTAAAATTAGTAATTGACGAAATATTTGCAAATTTCGATTTTTTCACAGAAGTAAACTACTACTTCCGGTCTGCCGATTTTGCTCAAAATCTAATCAGTTCTCAAGAGGGAGATTATATTCGTAAATACAAAATTTGGAATTGATATCTTCAGCGGTTTAACCGCTATCGTGGTCACAGACACACAGACACACACACAGCCAGACAGACATTTTTTTAAAAACCACTTTTTCGGTATCAGGGGACTTCAAAACGTGGACATCTGCAAAAATCTCGAGGTCGAAAATTTTCACCATCACAATACTTCCTTATACTACGTATAAGAAAGTAAAATATGTATAATATGCCACTTTAAACCAATTTTAAAACCAAACAAACAATGGATGGATGAGTAATTAGTGGAACAGAAATTATAAAATAACAATAAATATGAACATTAAAATAGGTAAAACTTAAAAGT
Organism: Amphimallon solstitiale; assembly: GCA_963170755.1. Taxonomy (NCBI): domain Eukaryota; kingdom Metazoa; phylum Arthropoda; class Insecta; order Coleoptera; family Scarabaeidae; genus Amphimallon; species Amphimallon solstitiale. The sequence continues at coordinate 45,637,631 of OY720676.1, read as the reverse complement.
GTTCAAATTCACTTTTAAAAACTTCTGAACATGCTTCCGAAGTGATAAATCGACATTGAGTACTTATATCTCTAAATATTTGTCGAATATGTTCCCTCATAACTTCTTATATAGTTACAGGTATATTGTAAATTGGCTTTTTTTACGGGCCCCTATAAAAGGAAACTAATTTTGTGGTATCCGAACACCCAGCAGTTTAGTCAATAGGGCCTCTCCATGGGCTAGCCACGTCTCTGGAAACATTTCACTAAAATATTTCGTGCCTGTAGAATAGAATGTGGGAATTCGCTTTCTTGTTGTCTACATCTTTTCGTAAATTTAGCGGAACATCTTCCAACAATTCCACTAAATCCTTAACAGAAATTACTCATAAGCTTCTCAGTTAACACTGCCTTCAAATCATCGTATCACCAAGAATTTCCCCCATACTTTTGTTCTCCATGATTTATTTATTAGTGAAGTAAGAGTTTTCATTAGAATAGTAATTCAACATTTTTTTGTTAACTGTTCCGTTTCTATAGAAACCAGCTTCATCCGCAAAGACCACACTATCAAAAAGAATTGCCCGGGCATTAATTTTAATTACTGCCCATTGGCAGGACACTCTTCTAGCTTTAAAATGATGGTTGCGTAACTCCGATACTAACGTGTGGATTATCTGTTGTTGCCATAAGAATTCTTAATTGATTTTCATCCTTAACCACATATTTAGGTTTCCTTGGTTTTGAATTAGCAATACTACCAGTAGTAATGAAAGCATCGATTACTCTTCTAAAGGCATCTGTTTTGGGAAACATTCTGTCAGGGTAACGCTTCTGGTAAACTCTTTGGTCTGATAAATAATCTCTTTGACATTCTTTCAGTACAAAAAGACCGTATTAAAATAAAAACATAAAGTTGGCAAAATTATATCAAAAATTGACAATAGCTCAGTAATGGTCACTTTTAAAATAATAACGTCTTACATGTTTTTTTGTGCTAAATTTAGTAAGCAATGCAAAACTGAACTCCATTTGAAAAAAATTACTTTCAGACAAAAATATATCATATAACTTTAATCCAGTTTTCTGCAAATTCAATTAGTAATTGGCAAAAAATAAAATATGTTTATATTAGGACCTTTTATTATGAACAACGCTATCAGAAAGTGTGTCCCATCTAGTATGTCATTTACGAGAAATATAATTTTATAAAAACATTGAATTTTTCCAAAAATGGTAATAAGTTGAAAACCTTAAATTTTAGGCCTATAGTATCTTTTTAAGAATTATACGGGAAATACAAAAATGTAATATTATATTAGATGTTCCATTTAAAAAAACGTTAACTGTGGTTAGCCACCAAGTTATGTAACACTCTGTATAATGAAAAATAATTTTGAATTTTTAACGTGCTCCTAATAAGTGAGTCACAATCTGCCGTCTTCTCGCATAACTTTTAAGCTTTGCTTTACTTACTTCAGTTACCTGGACCAATTCTAATTTATTTTTAATATTACTGTCAGTAAATAGAATCAATAAAAAAATTAACGCTAATAAAAATGCTTTTGTCTCTCATGTTTTATTGTCAGCAATTGTATACAAAGAAAGTAAATTAATAATATATTTTTCAAGAACATTTTTTCATGCGAGTAAATTACATACTTTCGTTTAACTTAAAATATGTAAAAGCACGAATAGAAGTATTTCCTTCAAAAGTATTCTGTGTTACATGTGTACTTATTGAAAGGTAGGTATTATTGATATTTAAACTTACAGTATATTTTCTTAACTTAAACGTAAGGCGATATTCAGAATCGAAATCGAACTGATATTATTTTACTTTCATAAATCAGAAACCGAAATCGACACACGTAAGTAATAAAACTTTTCTCCAAAACCATTTAAAATTTATAGTCGAATTAATTTCCACTAATCTTTTTTATAGTTTGAAAATCATCCCAAAGCAGAATTTATTAACAAACGTAGGTAACTCTTTTCTGAAGAAAATAAAAATGGTAACTATAATATTGACCCAGATTTAGGCACCGCACTAACACGCCACGAACCCGTTTTAAAAATGTTCATGAGATAATATTACTTTCTCAAAATATGATTATATAGCTTCCCTTCAAAATCTCAAATACAGAAAACACTTCTGAACAATAGTAGGTCATTTCAATGTAGGTACTTTTAGTTAATAAATTAATTAAGATAAAAGATTTGAGTCATTTCTTTTAATTTTAAAAAACGTACTACTTAAATAACCAGAAGAGAAAATATAATATATTAAAGCTTTAAGTAACTTACATTTGAAAAAATTCACAGGCCTTCAATATTAAATTTAATACACTTCAATATAAATCTAAAATAGACTTTATAAACTCACCGTTTTATTCCAAAATCACAAAGAAAAAACACAACACATAAAGATTCGAGAGAAAAACTGTTTTAAAATACGAAACTAATACAAAATCGAAATATCGAGTGCGCGCCACTTCAAAAAAACAATTCTTTTAGGCTTACTGGAGAATAAGACGTTTTATCAAGAAAAGCAAAATATATGTGTATACAAATTAGCGAAAATTGTATTCGCATCATAAACGTCCCCACTTTGTGTACGTACAGAATATATCCACCTTCCGACGACTTTAAAACACCGAGTATTCTTTAAATTGAAAGTATAAGTACACACATTAAAACTGAAAACAATCAACTTAGACGTCGGAAGATATGACATATACATATATTTAAATATCATTTAATGTAAAGTACTTATAAATAGAATCAAACGATAAACGTTAATTATATTATCAACCGCGAACTACCTGGTGTTAAAAGAGAGGAGAAATCGATATTGAAAGAACAGACAACGGGGGGAGTAGATTCTAAATGTATAGGTATACCCATAAAATACAATAAAGTATAACATTTCTTGCTTAGCTTTAGGTATAGAGAAATAATAAGTACATATCTTGCAGTATCTATATAGAGACTTAGTTAATAGAATGTTGGTAACATAGATAAATAGATTTCTTCTCGGTTAGATCACGTAATTACTTGTTTTATTAACTGGAATTTATACGGTGCGTTTCAAAAGTCTGGAATTATTGAAATAAAATTGTAACTAACAGCTTTTGAGAAAAACACTCGGACAGGTAAACTTTAGTTTTAAAACACACATCATTTTGTATCAATTAAATTCTTCGATCGCCTTTTGTTTTCGAGTTATGACGTCATCGTTTTTTTTTAAATAATAAATTTAAATAAATAAATAAATTTTTTACAATTTTTTTTAATTTACTGCAGAAACGGGCAAGTTAGCAATATAATTATCATAAATAAACTAAATGAGATGTTCAAACTGATTCCCATTTACTTCTTGGCAATATCCCAAGGGATATTCGAAATCTTGTAGAACATTCCGGAGGGTTTCTGGACGAATTGCTGTAATTTCGGCCCGAATTCTGTTCTTTAAATCGTCAACTGTAACTGGCCGATTGAAGTAAACCTTGCTTTTCAGGTAGCCCCACAAAAAGAAATTGAGTGGGGCAAGATCGGGGGATCGTGCAGGCCACTCAATTGGCCCCCTTCTACCAATCCAACGATTGGGAAAAGCTTGATTTAAATAATTTCGCACATCTAGCGAAAAATGTGGAGGCTCTCCATCTTGTAGATACCATAAGTTATTATTTGGCAAGTCTGGATCTTCTTCATTGGGATAAAGCATCGCAAAAGCGGGTGTCAGGTCATCCCTCAAAAAATCTAAGTATTTAGCACTCGTCAACGTTCCCTCTATGAAAAATGGTCCCAAATTCGATCTCCAACAATTTCCGCCCAAACATTAACTTTTTGTGGAAACTGCGTGTGGACCTCTATCATCCAATGAGTATTTTGGGGAGCCTAATATCGGCAGTTCTGCCGATTGACTGCTCCATTAAGGCAAAACGTGGCTTCGTCCGAAAATAATACTCGACTGACAAATTCGGGATGGGTTGTGCATCGAGCCATATCCTCGCAGAATTCCATACGGCGATCGTCTTCATTAAATTCATGCACTAAAACTGCCTAGTAGGAATGCCATTTATACTTTTTCAATGTCCTCCAGACCGTAGATTTACTGATTTCATACTTTGCAGCCACCTCTTGTGTGGCTTTATGGAGATTTTCTTGCAGGTCCAGTAGAACATCTAACTGAACATCTTCGGAAACTTTTGGTCGACCACATCTAGGGAGATCCCTTACATGCCCGAAATCTTCAAATTTTCTTAAAATATTGGATACGGCTGTTCTTGAAATTGGTAATCTGGATACTTATTGTTAAAAAGCTCGCAAACTTCATCTTGAGTTCTACATCTGTCTCAATACCCCTTCATCATTAAAATTTCTAGTCTTTGCTTTTCACTTAAGTATTTACCATTTTGGTAATAGAGTAATGCGTCAAAAGTTGCAGTTCGCATGTAATTAAAAATTTCAAAGCTTACTCAATTTTTTCCTCTTTCAGGATTTAAGGTCCCTTATTACAGAAACTATCGAGGTCTGGGTTATGCTTGTAAATATTTCTGTATTCAGAATTTCAAGCTCTATCCAAATCCATCGAAAAAAATATGAGTTGCAATTTTAAAAAAAAATCGATGACGTCATAAATCAAAAACAAAAGACGATCGAAAAATTTAGTTGTTACAAAAAGATGTGTTTTTTAAAACCAAAATTGACCTGTCCGAGCGAGACTTTTGAAATACACTATATGAAAATCTTACATAATATTTACGCACATTTTATAATTTAAAAAATGAGGTGTGGGCACTACACGACTTTCTTATACTCTGTGCGTTTCGAATTTTTTTAAGAAAAAGTTGATTCAAATTATGGTGCAAAAAGTTTTGTCTTTTTAGTAAACCTGAAGAAGTGTTACTTCAGGTCCAAATTTTCAAATTCTTTTTATACAAATCCAACACTAAATACTTTTATACTATTAATAAATCTGTACAGAATGCATAATTTGTCAGGTATTTGCAACAAAAAACTGCTATTCGATAAGAGTAAAATTGTTATGTCCCGTACGAATTTTAAATTTCTTTTATACGAAAATTGTTCCAAATCGAGATATAAATACTTTTGCAGTTTTGATAAACCTCTGTAGAAAGCATAATTTGCGAAATATTTACAAAATACTACTATTAGATAAGAGTGAAAATGCTACTTCCGTTTCGAGTTTTGAAATTTCTTTTACACGAGATTTCTCCATGTCTAGCAATAAATACCTGTGTGGAGTTCATAAATGTCTGTGAAACGCGTAATTTGTTTTTCGGTAAGAGTAAAAGAAACTTTTTTTCATAATAAAATGTTGCAAAATTACTTTTAATTTATAATACTCTTGCATTCATTAGAAGTTTTTTTTTTAATTTAACAGTTTACGTAATTTTATTGAAATTTTATTTTTGCACTGAACTAAACTACTAGATACTTCCGGTGTACCGATTTCGTTGAAAATCTAGCAGTTCTCAAGAAGGAGATGTATTCGTCAATATGAACACACACACACACAGAGAGAGAGAGAGAGAGAGAGAGAGAGAGACTTTTAAAAAACTACTTTTTTGACATCAGGGGGCTTCAAAATGTGGATATCTGCAAAAATCTTGAGGTCGAAAAATTTAGTCATCTCATTTCTTCCACATACTGCGTATAAGAAAGTAAAAAACTCAAAGAATTTGAAGAATATCATCTCTGAATTGGTTGCTTTTTCATTCTCCATTGGTATACTTTAGTTTAAATCAAAATTATTTTTTATACATTTTTGCTCTGTATTCGCTCACGTACTATTTTTTTTTTGGATTAAGCATATAACTTATATTTTTTGAAACCTAATTCTTTTTTATATACTATTTTTCAAGGATAATGTATTTTAGCGCTTCCAGTTCAAGACAATCTATGTGGACCTCTGTGGAAGATCTGTACTTCGTTTGTTTTGCAGGACGAGTAAAGAGAGAACACCAATTTACATTGCACGTGATTGTATCAACAAGAATTGTGCAGGAATTTTAAATGTTGATTATATCAAAGATTAGGCAGTAAAGATGCGGCATTAGAAAAAGAAACTGTATTCCTATAGTTTGGATAGAAAACATTCGAATTTAAGTGGACAAATCTTAAATATGCGCGCATAACCTAGTATGCAGACGTCATTTACTTTATACTGTTTTCTTATATTTGTACTCTTGAAAAATTTAAAATACAATATAACACTTACCTGATGAATAGAGTTCAATACGTCAGTTATGCTGGTCACAAATCATCTTACTTTACTGCCACCTCTGGAGTTCCACAGGGGAGCAATCTAGGTCTCCCGTTCTTTGCAATATTTATCAATGACATCTGTTCTGAATTGGGCTGCCATAGACTTTTATTCGCAGATGATGTCAAGCTCTTCCAAAAAATACGCACCATTACGGATTGCTTGTTTCTGCAGAGGCACATGAATGTTTTGGGAGCATGGTGTACTGTGAATAATTTGTCCCTGAATATTTCTAAATGCAATGTATTGACTATCAGTCGAACCCCTCTGTTTCAATTACGCCTTTGACACGATTCCCATTCATCGTAGTACAGTGGTTGGGGATTACGGCGTAATTTTTTACTCTAAATTAAAGTTTTCTGACCACATCAATAACACTATTTCATCGGCATTGAAAACATTAGGGTTTGTTATTAGAAATACCAGCCAGTTTGCATCCATAGAGACCATTACAACCCTTTATTTTTCTTTTGTTCGCTCTTGCCTCGAATATGATTCATTCATTTGGTCGCCAATATATAAAACTTATTCTGAAGAGCTTGCGAGGCGTTTCTTGAAATATCTGTACTTCAGAAGACGTGCTTTATACCCCATTCAGGGGATATGCTATGATGTACTTCTTGAAGAATTTAAATTTGAAACTTTGGAGATGCGAAGGCATAAAGCAGATATTAAGTTCACTTGTGATGTATTGCACAATAATATGGATGTTCCATCTTTTTTGGGAAAGGTCATGTTTGTTGTACTCCAGTACCCATGTCGCACAAAGAATGTGTTTTATTTTACAACGGCCAGAACCAATATTTTACTTAGATCCCCGTATTATTTTTAGTCAAAAAGTGATAAGATAGTATAGGCCTAAAATCTAAAGTTTTTGACTTATTCCCATTTTTCTGAAAAATTCAATGTTTGTATAAAATTAAAACGACGTATTAGATGGACAAAATCTTTTGCAGTATTGTTTACAATAAGAGGTCCTAATAGAAGCATGTTTTTTTACAGTTACTAACTACATGTGCAGGTAACTGGATTAAAATTACATGACACGTTTTTGTATAAAAGTCATTTTTTTTAAATCAGTTCATTTTTGAATTGTTTATTAAATTTCGTGTCAGAAACATCTAAGACGTTAATACTTTAAAGGTGACTATTACTGAGCTACTGTCGTAACATGTTACAGTTTTATTAATAGTTATTGGAGTTTTAATATTTTAATTAGTTAGTTTATGTTACATTAATTGAAAAAGATAATATCTATATTATCGAAACGTTTTAATTTCTTGTTTTGTTTTTGAGTTTATTTTACAGCCGCTAAACCACGAAAGGAAACGGAATTCCGTCTCGAACGTTACTTTTAGATATATGTATTTTTAATGAATTTTAAAATATATAAGGACGAGATGATATGTAACTTTGGTAAATTTCGTTAGTCCTTCTATTATGATTAGTTGCTAGTGATTGACTCTATGTTTTACTCCTGATGATGATATGGAATACATATTGAAATATTGAGTGTAACAATTGAGTTTCATTAATAATACAGACCGCATTCCAGCAATTCCTTTTTGTTTTATTTTATATATATATATATGTATATTTTTTGATTTTATATTGTTCAATTATCAATTCATTGCATTTTTTTGTCCTGTAATTAGATGTATGTCTGTTGGGCAATAAAGATATATTATTATTATTATTATTATAAAATATACCAAGGTCCGTCTGGTCTCGGTCAAAATTGAGATATTCAGGGAAGATTTTTATATGAACGATAAAAAAAAAATATTTTACAAGGAAAAGCTTGCAAAATAGTTTAAACACACGGAAAGAAAAATTTAAAAAAACGACATCTAATGGCAGTGGAATCAATAGTTACCCCCAAAACCTTCCATTATATAGGGGAATATCATTTGACAAAAAAAAAATTATACAAACTCCTGTTTAAAATTAACGCACCACTATAAATTTTGTAATTATGTCTTTGTTTTTGAACTCTTTATTTAATTTAGAGTTAGTATAATATTTAGACAATCTTGCACCACAAAACATTTATTTTTAATTAAAGTTCGAAGAATTATACAAAATTTGGCGATCAGGTACAAAAACTTAAAAATCATAAAAATCTACTAAACTTTACAAACAAAGAGAGTTTCTAATTTCCACAAACAAAAAGAACTTCAATAACGCGTAGTACCTCCTCGAGCTTACATTCGTCGGGGTAAGCTTGTTATTAAGTTTTGGATGGTTGCTTGAGGAGTCTTTTTCAAGTCCAAGAGAACAACACGCTCTAACTCTTGCAGGCTCATTGGAGCAGGTACAAGATGCAGAACTAATCTTTTTAGAACATCCCAAAGGTGCTCTATTGGATTTAAGTCAGGGCTGCGCGCTGGCCATTCTAAGATCTGCATGTTGATTTCATTTAAGTAATCCATAAAAATCCTTTCAGTGTGAGGCCTTGCATTATCCTGCATGAAAATGAAGGTTTCTCCTATATATGGCGCATCACGTGATCTTGAATAATGCTTTCCAGATAGAATTCTGCATTCATAGACCGCGGACGAATAGGAACTAGCTCTGTGCGTGGCTCAAAACATATCCCCCCCCCCGAACATTTTTGAACCTCCACCAAATCGCTCCTTTGGGGAAATAGTACATTCAGAAAATCTTTCTCCGGGTGTGCGCCATACTCTATCACGACCATGTGGAGATTTTAGGCTCACTCGAGTTTCATCTGTGAACAACACTCTCTTCCAGTCATCGACAGTGTGTAATAGCAGGCCTTCAACTATGCAATCCGGCTTCTTTTAATCTTCTCATGACATTTCTAACAGTTTCGAGTTGATTACTTAGCTCTCTTCTAATACACTTTATGTTTCGTAGTACCTGTTGTTGGAGAAAGCGCTCATCAATTTGACTTGTAGCCTTTTCCCTGCCTTGACCACATTTTCTATGGTGTGTTCTGGTTTCTCTAAATCTTCTAAGCATTCGACTAATTGTTGAATGAATAACACTTAGTAAATCGGCCACATAACGCATACTTCTTCCCTCTTCTAGCAAAGTTGAAGCTCTAACGCATTCATCATTGCTTAAATGACATGCTCGATTCATCTTTTTTAAACGAAATTGTTAACTATTCACCTAGCGAACTAATCCACACAAAAGAATAACCAACACTCAAGCAGCAACTTTAAATAATACACTTATCAAACTTAACCTTTTTTGGCTTAGTTAAATGACATACAGTTATAAAAACACTACAGAACTAACAAAAACAACTATACTTGACATAAGCCATAAGATTTCTAACACGACACGTTAATATTTGGGCGATATTTTATTAAATAATAAAAACAAGTCCGAAAATATAAGTGGTGCGTTAATTTTGAGCAGGGGTTTATATGCAAAAAGTATTTAAAAAATATTTTTTTTATAATACCATACATTTCTAATAAATGTTATTAAAGAATGATAACAGAAGCAAGTAATTATATGGTGATCATTCTAAGGATCTGCATTCAGGGCTATATTGCACGACCGGAATTAAATGAATAATATTCAATTACATTATTCATTTAACTCCAGTCCTACAATGTACCTCTGACTGCAGATCCTATCATCACTCGTGTTTGTTTCCTCTGCGCCTATTCCAATAGCAACTAATTACATTCCAAGCTGCTTGAGAAATTCTCGACGTTTGTAACCTTTTTACTTTCTTATACGTAATATAAGGAAGTATTGTGATGAACATTTTCGACCTCGAGATTTTTGCAGATATCCACGTTTTGAAGTCCCCTGATACCGAAAAAGTGGATTTTAAAAAATGTCTCTGTGTGTAAGTGTGTGTCTGTCTAGCTGTGTGTGTGTGTGACCACGATAGCAGTGAAACCGCTATAGGTATCAATTCCAAATTTTATATTTACAAATATAATCTCCCTCTTGAGATCTGATTAGATTTTCAGTAAAATCGGCAGACCGGAAGTAGTAGCTTACTTCAGTGAAAACATCGAATTTTGCCAATTATTCGTCAACTACTAAGTTTAAACAAATTTGTAAAGAATTCATATATACTCAAAATTAAATTTGAGAAGAATTTTATTAAAGAAGTATTTCGAAATTCCTACCGGAAGTAGGTCTTTTACTCTTATCGAAAATCAGTTTTTTGCGAATATTTCGCAAGTCATGCTTTTTAGACAGGTATCTACGTTACGAGTATAAGAGTATTTAGAACTTAATTTTCAATATCTTTTGCATAAAAAAATTTCAAAATTCGGACCGTAAGTAGCACTTTTACTCTTATCGAATAGCGATTTTTGGAAATATTTCGTAAATTATGCATTCTATATATATTTGTCAAGAGTACAAAAGCATTTAGAGTTGGATTTGAAATATTTTTTGTGTAAATGAAATTTCAAAATTCGGACCAGAAGTACCACTTTTACTCTTATCGAATAGCGATTTTGGCAAATATTTCGTAAATTATGCATTCTATATATATTTGTCAAGAGTATAAAAGTATTTAGAGTTGAATTTGGAATATTTTTTGCATAAACGAAAAATCAAAATTCGGACCGGAAGTACCACTTTTACTCTTATCGAAAAGCGATTTTTGCAAATATTTCGTAAATTATGCATTCTATATATATTTGTCAAGAGTATAAAAGTATTTAGAGTTGGATTTGGAATATTTTTTATATAAACGAAAAATCAAAATTCGAACCGAAAGTACCACTTTTACTGTTATCAAATAGCGATTTTTGCAAATATTTCGTAAATTATGCATTCTATATATATTTGTCAAGAGTATGAGAGTATTTAGAGTTAGATTTGGAATATTTTTTGTATAAACGAAAAATCAAAATTCGGACCGGAAGTAATACTTTTACTCTTAACGAGTAGCATTTTTTTGCAAATATCTCACAAAGTATGTATCCTGTAGAGATTTATTGAGAGACTGGAAGTACTTAGAATAGGATTTTGAATAATTTTTGTATAAAATAATTTTTAAAATTGTATTATTTGAAACGCTCATACGTATAAGAAAGTTGTGTGGTGGCCACACCACTTGTTTTTTTGTGTTCCACTCTTCGTTTACATGAACCCATATAATATAACAGTTCAATGCAGTAATGTCTATCATGTACACGTTATAGTGACACAGGACATCCCCCTTGCTTGCCTTTTCACGGAGTAAGTTTGTCCATAGTGTCTTAGTATTTTTACATAGCTCTCACCATAAATTCAAGTCATGTTATTGTTATATTCCGCTCCTTTTCTTCTTTCTTTATGCTCAGCATGCGGCAATTTAATAAAACAAAAGAGGCATACAAAAAGGCCAAGTTGAAATTCACCGATTCGGCGTTCTTTCGTTCTCTCATGGTTCGGCGACGGCTTAGAGTCACATTATTCTGAACTTTTTATTTCCGATAATTCAATCTTAGCGCCTATATGTATAGCGTTTTACGTTAGATCTCTTCCTCGCGTCGTTCAATACTTATCGCTTATAAAAAAAATTGATGTCTACGGATTTTTCGGTTTACTTGGGGGTTTTGGGTTTTGTTTTTGCAGAATATGTTTTACATAATTTCTGCGACAAAATTGTTTGCGTTCTGCACGGATTCGAGTACTTCTCGAAAACAAAGCGCACATATTGGGTTTTGTTCATCATATTTCGTTGCAGTAGCGAATATATTGTTTATAAATTTCAGGGCCGGTTTTTCCAATGTTGATTAAAATGCCGGTTTTCTCAGTCCTTGATTAAAATACTGGTTAGTACAATTTTGCGGTTATTTAATGTCGGTTACCATGAATCGGCGATTAATTCAATTGGAATATTTTCACGGGTGTTTTAATGCTTCAAAAAATGTTAAACTGTGTGTGAGATTTCTTATACATGCGTGTAGGTATACTGTCATTATGATAAGGATAGCGAGTGATACCGAGCAATACTGAAATTCGATGTAATTACTCCTCATAATATATGAAACGTGTATTTCTTTGGTATATAAAAGTATTTTTGGAGTTAGTTAATAAATATTTTCATGAGTAATTTAATTATTCTACAACTTCTTTTGCACTTAAATGAAATGAATAGTATCTGTTGTTTAAAATCGATATTAAAATCGCCCGCTACATACATAAACCGATTTGGTGATGGTTTAGTTGCAATAGACAGCACCATGAACAGTACTGCAGCAAAAACTTCCATATCACCACTCAGAGATCTATAAACTGGGATTATTTCAATATGGTATGTTTGGATGTATGAGATATTTCGTAAATTCGAAAATCATTAATTACACACATTTATGTCGATCTATTTTCACTTCGTTTCTATAGGCATGTACAAATCACAAAGTACTAATTTATCTCCAGATGAAGTGATTTTTCGACTCACGACTACTGCCGTTAAATTAATTAATTTGAAAAACATATTGTCATTGTCAATTAGCGAGACGTGGACGCGTTTCGTTTTATTTGAATCTCAACAGCACGCCGTCCGCTTTTCACAATGACAATTTCATATTTTATCGTATATATATACGAAGTGGTGGTTTGTTTGTATGTATGAGATACTTCGTAAATTTGAAAATCCTTGACTACACACCTATGTCGATTAATTTTCACTTCGTTTCTAGACACATTTACAAATCACAAAGTACTAATTTATCTCCAGATGAAGTGATTTTTCGACTCACGACTACTGCTGTTAAATTAATTAATTTGAAAAACATATTGCCGTTGTCAATTAGCGATACGTGGACGCGTTTCGTTTTATTTGAATCTCATCAGCACGCCATCCGCTTTTCGCAATGACAGTTTCATATTTTATCGTATATATACGATGTGGTGGTTTGTTTGTATGTATGAGATACTTCGTAAATTCGAAAATCCTTGACTACACACCATTGTCGATCAATTTTCACTTCGTTTGTAGATACATGTACAAATTACAAAGTACTAATTTATCTGCAGATAAAGTGATTTCGAATTTACGAAATATCTCTACTACTAGTAGTAACCGCATATTTTATACATCCCTCCCAAGCATAGTCACTAGTTCCTGGCAGAGTTCTTTTTTGTAGTGGGAGTAGCTATAACTCAAAAAAGCTGAAATCCCAGCATTATCAAAACACAGACATTGCTAAATTGTGGTGAACCTCTTTATGCTCATAGATTTGTTGAATATAAAACATCCATAAATTTGTAATTCCTTGGTTATTAAATTTGTAAATTCTTGCCATCAAAAATCCAACAAAATAATTAATTGATGCGGGAGCTACTTGTTGAGACTCCATAGTAGCAAATAACAACACTGGGTTGAGAGTTTCAAAATTTTATTTATAGTAACCACTACAATATTTGTTTCGCAGCAATGTAGCTTTATCAGGTGGATGAAATACTAATTGGTCCCTACTTATATGAAATTACGAATTTTACAGGAAGAAGTGGGAAGTGACCTGCCACTATTTAGCATAAAATTAAATAAAATCACAAATTACAGTGTTGCAGTGCCCTGCAACTATTAAGTATAAAATTATATAAAATTACAAATTTAAAGAAAGAAATGGAGTGAATATTTTCCCAAGATGTTATAAGTCTTATATGCAGTAACCTCTTTATTCGCTTTATTATTTGTTTTACCAATTTTTACGGATATTTTTCTTATACCGTGCCTTCAAATCATTGAGGAAAATACTATGGAGACGCTGTAAAGCATCTTTGCTGTACGCTCAAAACGGCGGCATTGGGCGGGGCGGGGGTGTGAGACCAATATGGCTGCCTCACCTGGTCCGAACTACTCAAAATTATAATCTGTCATCCCACACCTGTTAGGCCCAAGTTTAATATAATAGTACGTAAGTCGTGGATTTGAATTTTTTGGGGAATTCCAATAAATGTTTTATGTTATGCAGAAATGTTGTCCTAGGTACGCTAATAACTGAAGATTGAAAAAGAAGAAATGTAGTTTAAGAAATATTTATTTGACTTAAGTGTAGTATCAATATGCCGGACCTATACCCGGTTTGATCACGTGACGTCGTCTCCCTACCTTTTCTTTCTAAATGCTTCAAATACTTTCCTCATTAGAGACGGCCATGCTTTTTTTAATGGTTCGTGACAGTACAGACACAAACGCATAATTTTGATAGTTTGGTTATGTCATGTAAATAATAATAAGCGTCTATAATTTGAATTTAAGTTTGACAACTGTCAGAAGTTTTCAAAAGCTTCACATGTGCACCAACATTGATTACTTAATTACTTAAAAAAAAAGCCTACTCTAATGAGGAAAGTATTTGAAGACACGGTATATGTAATGCAATTGTATTGTTTCTCGGGATGGATTCTGATCTTGTATTATATGCTGATGATATTAATATAGTAATTCGATCTAGCAATTTGGCTGGTTTGTTTGAGAGTGCTAATTGTCTTTATGAAAGATTGTGTGAATGGCTTTGTGCTAATGGTTTGGTTGTTAACACCCAAAAAACCAAATGTATTTTGTTCCGCAACCGGCGTGGATATAATGTGGATAGTTTTTCTCTGGGTGGGAATGATGTGAAATTGAGTGGGTCTGCCAGACTTCTTGGTGTCACCATTGATGAGGATCTTAGGTGGATTACCCATATAGATAATATCTGTAATGAACTATCTAGAACATGTTATGCTTTGTACAACCTGAGAAGGTCTTGCAGTGCTCATGTTCTTAAAACTTATTACTACGCCAATTTCCATTCCAGGCTGAGGTTTGGAATAATTCATTGGGGATCTGGTCTTGGAACGGAGCGTATTCTTATATTGCAGAAACGCGCGATTCGTACCATATTCAATCTTTCTTCTCGTGAATCTTGTAGAACAATCTTTGGTAGACACAATATTCTTACTGTGTATGACGTGTATATCCTTGAAGTCTTGTGCTATGTTTATAAATTTAAATGTCGATTTTCGACTGATACTCCGCATAATTACAGCATGCGTCAAACGGATTATTTGCTGCCTCCGACCCACAAAACCACTCTGTTTCAAAAGAACTTAGGTTTCATGGGATGTAAGTTGTATAATAAACTGCCAAACAGCATAAAATCTTGTAAAACTTATTGTAAATTTAAGTATAGTGTTAAGGCGTATTTGTTAACGTTGTCTTGTTATTCTATTAATGAATATATGTCGCAGTGATACTAAATTTTAATTAGTGTAGTTTTCAAATATTTTAATAATATAATAGTATTTTTTTAATTTGTGATATATATGTATATTTTATGATTGATGATTTTATTGTAACTCCATTGTTCTTTCTCTTTGTGACATATTTCCAGTACAAATACTGCTGTGTTCCAGGGTATTTTGTACTTTGTTTGAAATGAATAAAGATTATTATTATTATTATTATTATTTACTGGGTTCATTGTGAGGTACTTTGGGATATATTAGAGCAAAAATTAAATGTTTTTTTGTTTTTTCAATTATTAAAAAGACTGTTCGGGTATATATTATTTAACTCAATAATTTTAATCCTATTCTGTATCAACGTTTATACTGTTCATAGGTATGTTTGTTGGTCTGTGTATCATGAGTCAGTTTATGAAATATAGAAAAATCATGTTTGTTAATTTCATAAGATATAGTTAAGTCTAAAAAATTAATAAACTATTTATTTCTTTTTCTAACGTCAATTTTATATTGGGATAAACTGTGTTTATATAATCATAAAATTGGGAGGTTGGTTGCTGCATATAAAACGAATAAGATCTTAAAATCGGATAAAACATTGTACTCTCCTGGCATTAATGGAAATAAATATTTACAATAAATTAGGGTTAACTCTAAATGAAAAATATATGTATGTCACTCTCCAAATTTGTAATTTAAAATAATTTTATACTAAATAGCTTTAAGTCACTATAAAATTTCTAATTATATATAAGTAGGAGCCAATTAATGTTAGGTTTAGTATTTCACCCACCTGATGAAGCTACAGTGTAGCGAAATAATTTTATACAAATGACAAATCGCTGCATAAATAATAATCGATAAAATTCTCAAATTACTGTTTAACAGTAAATAAATTTATTGACTTTTATTTCATATTTATTTAATAATATATTTAAGACGATATTGAGATCATATTCCATTAATGGCACTGTTTAATTAATGATGTTTTATTATTCTCTCTCTTTACCTGCGGTTATACATCAGGGGGAAAAACAAATAATTTGCGTTCTTGAATCTTGAACATTCGAAAAATAAAGGACACTTGGTATATGGCATAACATTTTGTGGAAATTAGAGATTTTTGTATATAAAATGTAATTTCATACTGTAATTTGTTAAATGGAGACTATTACGGAACACTTGCCGTGTGTACCATCATTTTACATTAATTGAATTGGGTAATAAATCAATAGTCGTAAAAATATGTATACCTATATTCCTCGATCGTGCTGTTTAACATACACAAGGATTTCTGAGCAATTAAAGTGTATGAATTGACATAACAAACTTTCTACCAGAATAACACTTAACCGTATAATAAATATACAGATGAATTTATTACTGTCATATTATATGTATGCACGCGTGATTGTGCAATATTTTATTTACTTAAACCTGCTCAATTTCTACTTAAAATTCAGAGAAATATTTTTACGTATTATTAAGCAATCAATCTTTTGTTATAAAATATGTGTCAAAAATGTCAAAATCCTATTTACATTGATATATGTATTTATGAACCTTACTATTAGATAATGTTTGTATTAATTTGTGAATAAGGTGATATTTTACATAAAAAGGCGTGGACATCATACGAGTTTCTTATACGTATGTGCGATTCCAAATTTTTATACAAAAATTGCTCCAAGCTATTCATAAGACTTGCATCCTCTTAAATAAATGTGTATAGCATGCATAATTTTCGAGATATTTGCAAAAAAAGAATATCGTTCGGTAAAAGAATACTTTATGTCCGAATTTTGTCTTCTGAAAACATTTTTATTTGAACTTATCAGTCACACAAGCAATTCAGAATCTCAGCACGGATCTATTTTTTGAGATAAATATATGATGCGCTTGAGGCCGGTAAATATGTGGTACGTCTTTTTTTTTGATCTCCCCCCCCCCCCATTTAATAGTCTTGATATTGACTACGTTGTGAATAAATTATATTGTCTCGGTATACGGGATCTGTTATTACAATGGATAAAACCATACTTAAGTAATAGAAAAATGGTCGTATCGCTACCGACCACCAATCGGAAGAAATTGCGAATAGAAGTACCACAAGGATCAATCTTGGGCCCTTTACTATTTTTAATATTCAAAAATGACTTGCCGAAGCATATAAAGAATGGTCTTCTAGTGATGTACGCTGATGATACATCGGTTGCGCTTTCTGCAAGTAATCGTGAAGATCTGCAAAATCTAATACGATCGGGGATTAATCAATTTGAATTGTGGTGCAGGAGAAACAGATTAATGATGAATAGTGTCAAGACCGTGTGCATATTCTTTTCTCAACGTAGACTTATTACTTGCGACACAGATATGATTAATATACTATCTAATTCTACGGTGTTTTTAGGAGTCACAGTTGATGCTGACCTCACTTTTGAAAGTCATGTTGACTCGGTATGTAAAAAATTAAACAAATCATACTATGCGATATTAAAGCTAAATCATGCTTAAATACTGACGGCCTGTTAAATGTGTTTATTCCACACTTTCTTATAACGTTTTGATTTGGGGTCGTTCAGTGGGATGGAAACGCGTATTTACTGCTCAAAAGAGAACTATACGATTAATATTTGATTTGCCATCAAGTTAAATTTGTTGGAACACGTTTCAAAGTAATAAAATCCATACGCTTCCATGCATTTATATACCTATATAAATGTATATTAAAACAAATATACAAAATTACGATTCTGTATCACATATTTACGAAACAAGATCGACTAATGTTATAAGATTGAAGCATCACACTTCCAACATATTATATGAAAGTCACCCCGACTGTTCCTTTGCCAACATCTTTAATAAGCTACCCAAGAATATCAGAGATGTCAGCGGTCCAGGAATGTTTAAAAGGGTACTTAAAGAATGTCTTTTAGGAAAAACCTTTTATTCGCTGCAAGACTACCTTGACGGTTCTCCGTGAGCGTTATTGTGTCATTCGTATAACAAATTTCATTTGTTAGTGGTGATTGTAATGTGTTATTTGTATTTTTTTAGAATTGTATATTTCAAGGACTATGTCAATATCGTATTTGCGATCAATGGCAATAAAGTTATTATTATTATTATTATTATTATTATTATTATTATTATTAGAAGTTGTAGGGAATGGGGTATTAAATAAAAGTCGTATGGTACTCTAATATGTGTGTATTTGATAAGTGTATCTTTACGACTAACTTACAGAGAAAGAAAAACATCTTACATATTCACCTTAGTTCCCCAGCTGTATTTTCTAAACAAATGAGGTTACTATCTATATAGATGAATATTCTCACACAAAATTGAGACCTTGAATTTATGAAAAAATCCATACAAGTTTTACTAAAAATTCTAGTAAACCTATCTGTAGTTTACAGGGTCGCACATTTTTATTATAACTATAGGAAAGTAAAAAATTACGTGTGGGCACCACGTGACTTTGTTATATCACAAATTCAACTCTAAAAACTTTTATAGTCTCAATAAATCTGTATAGAATACATAATTTGTGACACACTTGCAAAAAAATTGCTATTCGATAGGAGTAAAAGTGTTACTTCCATTTTTTTTTATACAAAAATTGTTCCGAATCGAGCTCTACATGCTTCTGAGTGGTGATAAATTTATATAGAATGCATAATTTGCAAGGACCTGCTGCTGAATAAGAGTGAAAGTGACATTTTCGGTTGGAATTTTAAAATATTTGTTATACAAAAATTATTTAATATCCAGACCCAAAGATATGCTGACTACTGAGGTGTTAGAGTATGTAATCACGTAAGAAATTTGCTGAAAAATTAAGAAAGCCTCTACTGGATGGTGCCTTTTATAGCATAAATGAGTTTAAGCACTGCCCTGGGAGATAATTTTATCCGAAGATAATTGTTAGTTTTCTTTGTGATATGCAATGTCAATCGTTATATACATACTTTTTAATTGAATGTCAATATATTTATTTGTTTCAATATAGATTAATTGATTATTATTGTAATTTTTTATTATAATAAATATTAATTATTGTTATTATAATACATACGGGCAGATCAAATCTATTAACACTTATTATTAGTAAAAAAATTCAATCAGTGCTTACTGCAGAAATAATTAACGTACTATCGTGTATTTGTTACGTAATTTATCTATTTATCTAAAAGCAATTAAATGTATATAAATATTAACATAT
Source organism: Amphimallon solstitiale (assembly GCA_963170755.1). Taxonomy (NCBI): domain Eukaryota; kingdom Metazoa; phylum Arthropoda; class Insecta; order Coleoptera; family Scarabaeidae; genus Amphimallon; species Amphimallon solstitiale. Next base: position 45,617,959 of record OY720676.1, on the reverse strand, counting down.
CAGGAACGTAACGAATAACGAAACCCCAAGTAAAAAATAATACGTATTAGGAGAGTTATTAGACCAATTAGAGATTATAGGTGTGTATCATTTCCGGCTTTTCGATAAACATTCGATTATATTTCCTATGTGAAAGAAAGCATATTGTTTATTTTGAGAGATGCTATACTTATATTACGTATATGTATGAAAGACATTTTTATGTTTTACTTATATTGTAACAAAATAAAAATAAAAATTCTTTAGAATTCAATTTATATAAAAATAATTATATTTCCCGTATTATATAGTATTATTATATGTTACATAATTTAACTCAGAGGCTGTTGCTCGGATCTTAACAACTAAAGACCTTTAGATTTGTGGAACTGTGATGTAGGTTTTTTTATTCTGCAGGTTTTTTCCTACATCCTAGACCTAATGCTGCAGTGGTTTAGAGGGCCCCCCTGCAGTTATGGTCTTTATAAATATATTTCCACTTTTGTAATATAATTTAGATGTTTCTTTTCTTGTACCTGTCATGTAGTTTCATACGAATATATATATTATATATATATATATATATATATATATATATATATATATATAGATAAATTGAAATTTACTGTTTTAAAACAGAATTATGGGTTTGTAATCAAATGAAACACAATAATTTGATGTATTGTGACGTTTCGATTTTATTTCAAATCTTCATCAGACATAACATCCGTGTTGTGTAAACATTATAGGTTTTAACATATTAAACCAACATCACAGCGTTGTGTATAATTTACAAATTTTACATATTAAAAACAAATTCACTACGCTTATAAAATTCATTAAAATTAGGACGTCATACAATTAAAAGTATAAAATATAAAGATCTTTATATTTTATACTTTTAATTGTATGACGTCCTAATTTTAATGAATTTTATAAGCGTAGTGAATTTGTTTTTAATATGTAAAATTTGTAAATTATACACAACGCTGTGATGTTGGTTTAATATGTTAAAACCTATAATGTTTACACAACACGGATGTAATGTCTGATGAAGATTTGAAATAAAATCGAAACGTCACAATACATCAAATTATTGTGTTTCATTTGATTACAAACCCATAATTCTGTTTTAAAACAGTAAATTTCAATTTATCAACATACATTGTACAAGTACAAGCAACTTATACTACTCTATATACACCGTGTTTCATGTAACTAGCACATTAGAAGTTTTTGTGCTTACAACGCGAATTTTTTCCAGAAGTTTTGCCTTCTCACATAATTGACCGCAATCTTTCAAGTTAAAATATTTTTAAACTCGTGCAACTTCCGGTTACACCGGAAGTAGGCGCCATCTTTGTTATTTTAAATGTGACACCCTGTATTTTATTCGAGATTTGAATTGCTTATTTAAATAGAAGAACAGAGATACCGGGTTGGATTATGTCAAAGTCAACCGTTTCGGAGTTATTCAACTGTTTTCCATTTTTAAGGCACTTGAACGTAAATTTTAAAAGTTCTTTATCTGAGACATGAAAAAAGATAAACAATTGAAATTTGTTCCTGAGATAGTCAAAGTATTGTCCTATTCGAATATCACCAGGTTTTGCAATAATATTACACAGGGTGTTCTCTAATTAATTTACAATTATACACATTTCAAATGCAAGAAACTCAATTTTTTCAAATGAAACACCCTGTATATTTTCGCCTTTTCTGAAGCAGAAAAAAATTGTCTTTCGATCCACTATTACATTCCCTATACCTATCTCTAGAGGTTTTTGAGTTATTGGGGAGATCAGCCTGAAGGCCCGATATTTTGCCATTTATCACACACAATTTCAAGAATGCCTTGGAAGTAACAAAATATTTAGTTGTCAAAATTTCGTTCGCTGTCAGTGTTATTAATTTGATGCTTGGATATTTTTTGTACTTTACTGAATGATTTGATTAGTGCATAATGGAAGGCTATAATAATAATTATCCAAATGAAAGTATCCTTAATTTATTTTACATACACGGAGAATGTAATCGCATAATAAGTAGAACTTGCCGTGTGTTCAATCAGAGATACCCTAATTTGCCTCCGATGAATCGATTCAAATTTGCAAAAATTGAAACACATTTTTTGCGACATTGGAATATGAACACAAAAAGAAATTGTACTAAGCCAGTAACAGGTGAAGAAAACAACGAAATTAATATTCTGGGATATTTCACAGCTCATCCCCATGCTTCGATACGTAAAGCAAAGGTGGATTTAGATATTAGTATGACGTCAATTCAACGCGTGCTAGCAAAGAACAAATGGCACCCATATGCACAAAGGAAAGTCCACGAACTGAGAAATGAAGACGCTCAGAGAAGAATTGATTTTTGTGAGTGGCTAACTATTCGTAAACAGGAAGATCCGGACATGTTACGAAAGATTTTATGGTCGGATGAATCCAAGTTTACCAGGCAAGGCGTTGTAAATAATAAAAATTGTCATTTTTGGGCAGATGAAAATCCCCACTTTTCACGAGTAAGCCATTTTCAATATCAATTTAGTTTTAATGTATTCGCCATAATAGTGTGGGGAAGGGTATTTTATCATATTTATGATGAAAGGCTAACGTCCGAAAGATATTTGCGAATCATTAGGGAAGTGGTGGCAAACATAGTCAATGACATGCCACACCAAAACTATTATTGCTTTCAACTGGATGGAGCTCCAGCTCACTCTACTCATGCTGTATATCAAGAGTTGACCCAGCTATTTGAGGATAGGTGGATTGGTCCAAATGGACCATGTCTTTGGCCTGCTAGATCTCCGGATTTAACTCCAGTTGACTTTTTTTTATGGAGTTACATAAAAAAGAGGTCTATGCAACACCAGTTAACTCCAGGCAAGAACTAGAGGATAGGGTGCGAAGAGCATTTGACCTAATTGAAGTTCAAATGATTGAACGTGCAACGACTGACCAGCTCCAAACAAGGTTAAATAAATGCATTGAAGTAGGCGGTGGACATATTGAGCACTTGCTGTGATTTGGTTTTAGATTTGTTTTTGTTTTCTTTGTTTGACTTATACCGTGAGATCAAAAATGTTCTCGCAATTAATAAATTTTTGGTTTTGAACTAGAAGACTTTTTTTCCATGCCCATAACATGCTTACAAATGACTATTAATCCACTCATCCTATACTTAATCTATTATTTTTTCAGTTTTATTTGGCAAAATATCGGGCCTTCAGGCTGATCTCCCCAATAACTCAAAAACCTCTAGAGATATGTATAGGGAATGTAATAGTGGATCGAAAGACAATTTTTTTTTTGCTTCAGAAAAGGCGAAAATATACAGGGTGTTTCATTTGAAAAAATTGAGTTTCTTGCATTTGAAATGTGTATAATTGTAAATTAATTAGAGAACACCCTGTGTAATATTATTGCAAAACCTGGTGATATTCGAATAGGACAATACTTTGACTATCTCAGGAACAAAGTTCAATTGTTTATATTTTTTCATGTCTCAGATAAAGAACTTTTAAAATTTACGTTCAAGTGCCCTAAAAATGGAAAACAGTTGAATAACTCCGAAACGGTTGACTTTGACATAATCCAACCCGGTATCTCTGTTCTTCTATTTAAATAAGCAATTCAAATCTCGAATAAAATACAGGGTGTCACATTTAAAATAACAAAGATGGCGCCTACTTCCGGTGTAACCGGAAGTTGCACGAGTTTAGAAATATTTTAACTTGAAAGATTGCGGTCAATTATGTGAGAAGGCAAAACTTCTGGAAAAAATTCGCGTTGTAAGCACAAAAACTTCTAATGTGCTAGTTACATGAAACACGGTGTATATATATATATATGTCCCATGTTACTTATACAAATGGTAATTGTTGTTTAAAACAACAATTATCATTTGTATAAGTAACATGGGACTTTGAAATTTGAAAATAGAATGTACTGTTTTTTAAAATGTTTTTTTTAAAAAGGTTTATAACAACCTAAACATTAGTGATGTCCACTTTGAAATGTAAGTTTTTTATTATTTTTTTACCGCTAATTTTAAATAATTGACGATATTGTTATTCTAGATAAAACCATAATACTTTTTTTAAAAAAGACTCAAAACATAGAGTCGAAACGTTAAATAAAATAAAATAAAACATTTTATAATGGAATAAGTGCTTCATTTTAACAAATGCCGAAAATTACTAAGAAACTAAATTAAATTATTTAAGAAAACACAGCAAAGAAAAAACATTAAAAATTATATATATATATATATATATATAATTTTTAAAAAAAAGAAAAGAAATATTGCGGATTATAGAATAATAAAGTATAGAATTTCATGGGGTAACTCCGCTCAAAATGCAACTGCGGACACGTGTTTCGAACTGCCCCATGAAATTCTATACTTTATTATATATATATATATATATATATATATATATATATATATATATATATTGTTATAGTATAAAGGCATACGTTAACAATATAATATGAACTGATATGAAAGTTACCAAATTTAATTAAATAAACGTAGAAAAATTTATTATGATGTGTTTAAAATAAGATTTATTAGGTTTATCATAATAGAGGTTTATCGTATTTAACAAGTATTCGAATTTTATAATAAACCACCTGTATATGGAAAGGTTGACCATGTTCATTTTTCTTAGAAGTTCAAAATATTCTGGAAAGAAGAGAGTTGAATATTAGTTGTTATTTTGTAAAATGTATTATAAATTTGTAAAAACTTGGGTAATTGACGTTTATGAGGTGATCAAAATATTTAGAATCTTATTTTGAAAGGTGTATAGATTGTATTGTAGAACAGTTCCCGGGAATAATTTGAAATACAGGAACTGTCATTATTTGACATTTGTTCAGAAATATAGATGTAGAGAGGTATTGGGATATGAATATGTAAAGAAGGGTTGATAAAATTATAAAAAGAATTTAGATAATCAGATAATACAATGTTAAGAAGTATTCTAGGTATATTAGAGAATTTAAAAGCTATGTTGTTGATTGTTATTGCTGTTGTAAAACTTTGATTGAAGAATACAAAATGAGTAAGGATTACTAGGGAAATGAATAAATAAACGGGAGAATTTTTCGAATTCTTAAAAAGCGGTAGACGTTTTTTTTCAGAAAGAAGGTAATTTCTGATATAAAACACGAATACAGTTAATTATAAAAGAGAAAAGTGTATCCTGAGTGAACTACGTTAACTACGAATAAATTAATATAAAAAAAAAATAATTGTACTTACAAATTTGTACAAGATCCAGGTACATCCGATATAGGGTTGTTATCTCCGGGATCATAGAAGTTTTCAGAAGGCTATTGAGTACCAGAGTTTTGAAATTTCATATAGGGTGAAGCAATCTTCAAAATCCGATTTTTATAAAAGGTAGCAGATTCCAGAAGTACTGGTGATCAAAAGGAGGCAGATTATCACAAGAAATCCATAAAGGTTGGTGAATTTCACAAGTTCCGGGTGTATAAGAGAAGTTGCTGTGCACAAAGAGATTCGGCATTCTAAGAGGACAATTTATTCCAAACGTCGAGCAAGTTCCTGTACAGGATAATTGGTATTCTTTCTTCAAGAGTTTGAACAAGATTGAAGCTTAACTACATCAAAAAAGTGGTATTCGTCCAAAAACGTCATCAGGAAGTGGATAGTACTCATCTAAAAGAAGAAAGCAATTAAGTATTACCATTTTAGTATTTTATTTGTGTCAGTATTAAAGAAAGATAACATTTTGTGAATGTTAGAAAAGATTTAATTATTTGCAATATAATTCAGTATTGAAATAGACTGAACTAATAGTTATTACAACAAGTACATCTGTTATAAACAACATAAGTTAATTTAATTCTCTTCTATCCAGTAATATGACAAGATATGAATAATATTCATTATTATACAAATTTATAGAGTTATCAAGCCATTAAATAATATTGAACACATCATAATAGTAGTATAAATTAATTTGAGAAAGAAAGTAATAGAAAGAATTACTTAATTTTGAATATCAATAATACATAATATCAGAGTACGTACCTGAATTATTTAGTTGGGTTTGGAACTATACACTTTGAATTTAATATCTTCTAAACGTCAAATATCAGGTTTCCATATTATATTTATTGTCAGCAAATGTCCCATATTTTAATAAGTACGAAGTTTGAATATAAACATATTATTTCTTATTTGAGTATTGTTTTATTTTATCATAATCAAATTATCAATTAAGGGAAATATTCTGGTAAATTTATAACTTGAAAGAAATAAATGTCATATGACATAGTGAATTGAAATCTGATTATTATTGTTGTCTTACCGAAGGAATTAAGTAAATGTTATAAGAAGTATAATCTGAGAAATCAAAAATCCATTTTTTAAAGTAAAATAGCATTACACATCCAACAATAAAACATTTAGAAATTTTACAATAAATAAACTGATATTAATTATTTTATACCTAATTGAAATGAGTAGTAGTGACATCTAGGTATTTTATTGAACACTTGTTAGTAGACTGGGTTATGTAAAATATAGAAAGTATTAAGATAATACAGTAATCAGTAATTTATAAAATGTTAGTCTAGAAAAGAAATAAGAAATTTAAAAAAGGATTATTGAAATTTATAAAAGTATATAATTGTAGGCAGAGTTAAATTCTGTAAATTAAATAAAGAGTCAGGATAGATTAGAGTAATTTATGTAGTGATGAAATGTAACGCTAGCCGGGCATATAAATAAAACACCTTCTTATAATGAATGGAATATTAGGAAATAAATAAAGGGATTATAAAAATAACAAATACGAGGGTTGTTCATTAAATAATAACATATTTTTTACAAAACATGTCTAGAGTGTTATTTCATTTCATATACGGTTCAATTTATGACATTTAAACTGTAATAGGATTTATTAATTATTTCGAGGGTTGAACTGATATGTATGAGATATTACCTAGTACAATATATATATATATATATATATATATAATCAATAGTATGTATTCTTGGGTATGTGGTTTTTAGGTTAAAATTAAAAAAACGTGATTACTGCTGACGTTTCGATGTTTATTCACATCTTTTTCAAAACTTATGCATATTAAAATAATTAAACGGTTACAGCACGTCACAAATTAAAAATAACTGGCTTAACATTAGCCAGTTGTATTGCAAATTATTACGAATTAAAAACAATAATAAAAATAATGTCATTATATCGACTGTATTTCCGAAAATACAGTCGATATAATGACATTATTTTAACATTAGCCAGTTGTATTGCAAATTATTACGAATTAAAAACAATAATAAAAATAATGTCATTATATCGACTGTATTTCCGAAAATACAGTCGATATAATGACATTATTTTTATTATTGTTTTTAATTCGTAATAATTTGCAATACAACTGGCTAATGTTAAGCCAGTTATTTTTAATTTGTGACGTGCTGTAACCGTTTAATTATTTTAATATGCATAAGTTTTGAAAAAGATGTGAATAAACATCGAAACGTCAGCAGTAATCACGTTTTTTTAATTTTAACCTAAAAACCACATACCCAAGAATACATACTATTGATTATTATTAAAAGTGGTTAAGAAAAATAAACACACAATTTATATATATATATATATATCAATAAAGGAAATATCACGAATACATAATAAAAATAGGAGAAAGAATATCGGGTTAATCCGCTGTAGTGCAACCGCAGACACGTGTTTCAGACTCGTTGGTCATCGTCAGTACGGTGTAGTCAAGGAATAAGGTGGGATATCCTTGGAGATAGAAACAAAAGGACGACCATCGGGAAGACAGACCACCAATTGCAGCTTAAATGTCAGAAGATCCTCAGGTCTGAGTGACAACAACTGACACCGCCGCGAGGCATGATAAATCAATAAAGGAAATATCACGGATACATAATAAAAATAAGAGAAAGAATATCGGGTTAATCCGCTGTAGTGCAACCGCTGCGGTTGCACTACAGCGATACGTGCTTTTAGCGTTTGTGGCCACACGTCACAAACGCTAAAAGCACGTATCACTCAGCATAAGAGCGATGTTCGGTTGGGTAAAAAATCATGTGCCCTAGCGATACATTCTCAAAACTTGGACCACGGTTTTAACTATGATGATGCAACTATTTTGGACGTCGAAACGCATTATAAGAACCGATTATTTTTGGAAATGGTTCACATTAACATACATAACGATGCGATTAACTTCAAATCCGATACCAATCAGTTGAGCAGTATTTATTGCAACATTTTTCAAATTATAAATATATAGATGTTTGAGTTTTTTACTACTTCGTACACCTTTGTATACAGTTATTTATCTATTAATTGTAATTTTGGTTTGTCACATCCAATATAAGAAAATTTAAAAGATATGTAATTTTTGTAAAGGAAAAAAATAACAAAAAACGCTATTTGTATGCACATGTTTATTTTATCTGTTAACATTTTAGTTTGAAATAATTTTCATTTTATTTAGTCATGACAAACAGTTTGTGAGTGTACCTATTAACGTTGGTTTTTACCGGCAAACCTTTTATATGTCTGACGAAGTGTTTCGACGTTAATTTTTTATGTTGTAGGTTTATAGTGATTATGATTGTTGACTTGTTATATTAGTTATATGTATTGCTTTTTTAGTGGTAGCTACTGAGGATGCCATAAATAAATGGCGAAATATTGAGCCGTTGGACAAATAGTTTTTTCTTTCTAAAATACAAACCGAATACCCGTAATTCTTTTTGTATTATATATATATATATATATATATATATATATATATAATATGTTTACCATTTCATATTTCGTAATTTTCTTATTGGTACGATATATAATTAGTTTGTATTTACTTGACTTATGGCCAATTGCACCATCACTACTTAATATCAGGTTTAGTTAAGGGCCGCTTAAATTAAAGCTCGGCTTAAAAACAAATGCATTGCATCAACGGTTTAATTTCGCTAGTTAGTTAAGCTTGCGAAAGTATTTGGCAACATCGAATTTTGATGAAACTTTTAGTTGTTATAGGTTTACCAACCTGTAAATTTAAATGCATTTTTCCATGTTCGGTTCATGTTTTATTGCTTTGTAGGTTTTTCCGAAGGTTTATCACGAATGCATGGTGATAGAAATATATTTTATTGTCATACCTACTTGGGCACTTTGCCATGACCGATCAATGTGTATACTATTGCAGTTGCTATTTTATTCAATAAAAATTATTAAAATGTGTAATGAACCAACAACAAAAAGAATCAATTCAGTACATTTTTCTGCAGAAGAAAAAACTGTCCGTTTAACATAAATCATCACATGAAGCATATTGCAGAAAATAATAAAACAGATGCTGTAAGTAGTAAAGAAAACGAAGCAGCATGGCTAGACATTGAACAAATGAAGACATTTTAAAAAGAGGTGGTGAATTTAGCTATACGTATCCTGATGATCCAAATAAAGATCTATTACTGTCGATTATGAATCAGAAAGCTGTATATGGACTACACAATCCATACGAGAAAGGTAAAGGTATGTTGATGTTAATAATTTGTAAAAATGAACAGACAATTATTATTAGAGCAGAAGATGAAGATAATCCACAAACTGAGGAATTTTTAAATAATTTAATATCTCCAAAGAATGCATCTGGGAGTGCTCGTCGAAGAACAATAGCTATTTCAATGTTAATTGAAGTTTATAAAGAATTGACTAATCTAAAAAGTGGAATTAGTTAATTTAGAAATTTTACAAAGAAAATATGAACAAGAAATGAAGAAGCAATCACCAATTAGAAAAAGAAAGCTCAGAAATAGATATTCAAATAAAGTTATTAGAAAAAAAAATAATTAGAAACACAATTACTCAAGAAGCAATTGTAATATTTGTATAGATTCTTAAATAAATACTTTTGTATTTTTGATTTTAAGTTTAATTTTCACTAACATTGTTTTTGTTTTATTTATTGCTTTTGAGAAATTCATATGAAAGTGTGGATGTAAATAACATGATCTTATCCATTTTTAAATTTTAGAATATCGCAAAAATAAATTTATATGTAAAATATCTGTGAAATGTGTTCTGGAATACATGAGGAAATTTATTACAATAGTAAAAAAGGTATACCTATATATCTGTCAAGTATTATTTAAATTTTCTAGTCTTCCTGGAAGTAGAACTTCATGGATATTACCTAAATTAAATCTCTTTAAAAAAATAATTCGTCTAAAATATCAAAGTAATCAGCTCTTTGATGTACTTGACGCGATATTCCTGCATGTATTAATTCCAATACATTCATATCATCATCATAAGCATCAAACCCAACATCCATTACAGTGCATTTATTAAACTGACGAGGGATCAACTTCTTCTATTGCCGGACTTATCGCACATAACCATAAATTACGTGTTTAAGCGTTACTTAAAATCTTTAAGCCCACAATTTTGCTGGCTTAACTTTAAGGGAAGCTTACTGCTTAAGCTAAGATTAAATCAATGGTGCAATTAAAGTAAAGTACACTTAAGAGCCGGTTTTACAGTACTAGCTTAAGCTCTGGCTTTAGTTTAAGCGAAAGCCCGTTTTACAGTGGACATTGGCGCGCTTAAACCAACCTAACGAGGGCAAAGGCTTAAGCGGTACGCATGGGGTAGCTTAAACCTTAAACCACGCTCGATCGTATGTTTTGCACTACAATTCGTAGGTACATGTCTGATTGTTGTGCTCTGAATTATTCTGAATTTTGACTAAATATCAGTTATATGCTCCCTGTAAACTTTCGAAATAAATGGGCATTATTTCTGGAAATTTTCCGTAGATTTTATTATTACAATTTCGATTTGTACACTACTTATTTGTAAACTTGTTATTATTTTTTCCTGGAAAACGAAATAAATAATTCCTATTTGGGTCCTCTTTGGAGTAAACATTTAGAATGGAAATGCGGATGCTTACAAAAAGGTCGCATTTCGTCCTTCTGGGACAGGTTTCAGAGTTAGAGTTTAAGCGAGGTTTACTTAAGCCTAAGCGTTAGTTTAAGCCCCAGCGTAAACCAACACCTGTTTTACAGTAGTTTTGAAGTATAGGTGATTTAGTAAAGCCGAAATATATACGGAAAGTTTACAGTTGGTATTGCGGGAACCGTTAATTGCAGGTTATGTGAACGATTACCGCGGCAACTTTGTTAATGATACTTGTTCACCAGATGGGTTCCTTCTAGGTTATATTTTAGCGAACGTCCTTGTGAAAACGAATGAAGATTATAGAATACGTGTTTTAAACTTTACCACTGAAGAAACATATCGGTTAGGCGAATTAGTAAAATGGTATATTAAATTTGCATTTATAAGATCATATTTCTGAGAAATTTAAATAGTATTAGACCAGTGGTAGATGATAATCATAAAAGATCCATTAGATTAATGAATATTCCTATCAATATTATCCCTGTATTTTTTTGTGAATAAATCCCACAAGCAGGGCATATACAGATTGTCGTATTTAAAAGTTAATATGCATCTTCAAATACATACACATAAACATGTACCTATGTATGTATGTATACAACAGTTCAAGAATGTACCACCATAAGACCGGTGGTGTGGGGAGATCGAGAGCGCGGACATGGCATTCGTTCCGTAACTTTAGAGCGTGAACGTACGTATGTACATACATTGTATCTGAGCAAACTCGCAAATATTAAAATAAAATGCCCTTAACTGTCGAAGAAAAAATACAGATTGTGTTATGGTATGCGAAAGACATTTGAACATCTTCAACATTAAATTTTGTATAGTTCATTAAGTATAATATTTTGTTTCGTTTTAAATGTGAGAATTTTATTTAATTTTTTATAAGAATTTTATTTTAGTTACAAATTTTATAGAGTTTTGTTTCAGTTCAATGTTAATACATTATACATCAGTTACCAAAATATTATACAAAAGCCGTACATAGCGTAGCAATTCCTTAAAGCAAACGTCTCCATACTAGCTTTCAACGTTTTGCACTAAAGCCTCGGTACCCAGGTGTCCCGATATGAACTCATCTGTACTCCCCTACTATCGTACCCCTCCATTTCATGTTTGCATGCACATGTGTGCGTGTCTGTGTTTCCCTATATCTACTTTTATTTCAGTCAAACGGTATATATTAATAGGTGTAGAAAAGATTTTGATCACCTTTTTAAGCAAACTGCGCGCACGGAGGAGTGCGACATTTGGCATAGTTTAAGTTCATATGGAGGAGTGCAGAATAATAAAATTTATGTATAATATATGTTGCAAATTAATTAAATTAAATTAAATAATGTGAAACACATATTAGTCTGTGGTGTACAAAAAAGAAAAAGATTGAGGTGTGGCCACCACACTACTTTTTTATACGTATCAGCGTTTCAAATTATAAAATTTTCATAATTTTTTTTGTACAAAAATTATTCAAAATCCTGTTCTAAGTACTTCTATTCTCTTAATATTTATTCGAAAAGAAGTGCTACTCGCTAAGAGTAAAAGTAATACTTCCGGTCCGAATTTTGAAATTTCATGTATACAAAAAACATTGCAAATCCAGCTATAAATACTTTTGTACTCTTGAGAAATATATATATAAAATGTATAATATACATATTTGCAAAAAATCGTTATTCGATAAGAATAAAAGCGTTACTTCCGGTCCGAATTTTGAAACTTTTTTTAAACAAAATGTATTGAAAATTAAGTTCTAAATACTTTTATACTCGTAACGTAGGTACCTGTCTAAAAAGCATAACTTGCGAAAAATTCGCAAAAAACTGATTTTTGATAAGAGTAAAAGACCTATTTCCGGTAGGAATTTCGAAAAACTTTTTTAATAAAATTCTTCCCAAATTTAATTTTGAGTATATTTGAATTCATTATAAATTTGTTTAAAGTCAGTCATTGACGATATATTGGCAAAATTCATTCAAGGAAACTACCACTTCCGGTCTACCGATTTTACTGAAAAACTAATCAGATCTCAAGAAGAAGATTATACACGTAAATACAAAATTTGGAATTGATATCTACAGCGGTTTGACCGCTATCGTGGTCACACACAGACACACACAGAGACACACAGCAACACAGACATTTTTTAAAAACCACTTTTTCGGTATCAGGGGACTTCAAAACGTGGACATCTGCAAAAATCTCGAGGTCGAAAATTTCCTTCATCACAATACTTCCTTATACTACATATTTCTGGATAACGCGGCATCTCATCCACGGGATGTCAAGTTTGAAAATATTGAAATAATATTTCTTCCGCCAAACACGACATCGGTCGCTCAACCCCTGGACTAGGGAATAATAAATAGTTTTAAATGTTACTAGAGGACAGCAATTTTAAAGCACATTTTGTCAAAAATTGATACTGTGGATTCCGCTTATTAATTAACAAAAACCATAGCCATTTTAGATGCTATCTATTTTATTCACGATGCGTGGAATAAAGTTACTTCATCTACGATACAGAATTGTTTTCGTAAGTCCGGAATTTCACTAGAACGCAATGACGACGATCATGAAAGCTATGTTGTGGAAGATGAGTTGCTGCTATCAATGCTAGCAGAAATGCTTAAAGCAATAAGGGAATGTGGTTTTCATACTGATGCTAACGATTTCATTAATATGGATGACAATGTAGCAGTTGAGGATGTTACAACGGAAATTCTAATTAATGCACCAACGCCTATGTCAGAACATGTCGAAACAGTAGACCAATCTGAGGAAGATTCAGAAACAGAAATTGACGATGAACCGATAAAATCATATCAAGAAGCGCTTAAGAAGACACAATCCTTAAAAACATTTGCAAGAAGGAATGGTGATGCCGGAGCATTACAGCTCATAGCAAATTTGGAAATTTATTTAGAAAATGCATTAGTAAAGAGAGAAGTAAAAGAAAGCAGTATATTAGACTTCTTAAAATAATTAGCACTTGGTTATAAATTTGCAAATCTCTATAAGATATGTATCAATAAACATATTTAGTTTTATTTGTTATTACATATTAGCATTATTATTTATTTCATATATGTATGTCATTTATGTGTAAGCATGTATTATTACTAGAGACTGGATTTTATGCAAAATGCATATTTGTTGTTTTTCGGTATATCCCTTCTATACTGTGTACTTATCCATTTTCCACCCTCAGAATACGTTTTTTACCATTTTTTTTTGTGCATATAATGCATATTTGGACACTTTACCATAACTGCATATGCACGTACATATTTCATAATTATTTTGCATATTTATGCATATATTCGCCATTTTCATAAGAACCATAATAAAATCTGATATTTAACGATAATGAATTTGTTTGTGTAAACGTGAAAGGATTGCATTCCTTCAACTTTGCATTAATGACTCATTAAAAGACTTTCCTAAAAATAGGATTTAACTATACTGATAATCGGTTTACAGGGCAATTAGAACTTACGTAAAAAATCCTTTTCAGAAATGTAGGTATTAATGCAGCTATATTATACCGTACGACTAATATCAATATAAGAAAAAGAAATAATTTCCTTCATAGTTTGTTCAGTCGTAAACGTGTTAAGGTCTGTGCTATTTGGTGAAACAAAAGTGAATTAAAAAGTTTTGAAAATGCCGAAGATAACTAAAGCGAAGTCATCTCTAATAAAAAATTGGATAAGTGATTGCAGTGCACTAAAAATTATTGACGAAGAAAGTGTTTTGTGCACACTCTGCGACAAAAGAGTCAGTTGAATTTTGAAATATTTTGTCAATAACAAGTTCTACAATTATGAGATTTTTTTTGTGTTCATAAATATAATGAAAGAATTTCATAATAAATTATTATTAGATATGTTTAATTTTATGTTCCTTAAAGCTAATATGTATATCTTTGTAATATTTATTTGTCATAAACACCAAAATAACCAAAATCAATCAAATTTAAACAACTGGAGAACTTTACAAAACAAAAATTTGTTTTTCTAGTTTTTGTAGTAATATAGTAATTAATAATTATTATTATAACTGAATGTTAAAAATATATATTTGTTACACAGATTACCTGCCAGAAGAAATTTCAAGTAGTGCAACATTTGAACACAACATTTCATCAGAACAGGGTTTCTGAAAATTTTAATAAACCGCGGCAGCAAATTTTGGAGGAAAGTTTTCTCAATAATTCGAAGAATCCACAAGAAGCATTTTCCAAAGATTTGTGTAATCTTTTTGCGGGTTGTAATATTCCTTTACATAAATTGGACAATCCGATACATCAAGAATTCCTGAAAACTTATTGCAAAGTCGATGATAAACCCATTTATGTACCCAGTTCCTCAGCTCTACGCAAGAAATACATCAACGAAATTTATGAAGATGTTACCGATGGTATTAGAAAGGAGTTGAAAAACCAAAATCTATGGCTCTCTGTTGATGAAACTACCGACACGAAGGGCCGTCAGGTTGCTAATTTGATTATTGGAACCTTAAATGGTTCAACTCAATCTAAAAGACATTTAATTAATGTAGGTAATTTAGCCAAAACAAATCATGTTACCATAGCCAGGTTTATTAATGAGTCCTTAGCGAATTTCTTTTTACCCGACAAAGTATCTTTCGAAAAATTTCTGTTAATGGTAACTGACGCCGCTTCGTATATGTTAAAATCAGCTCAAAGTCTGAAATTTTTTTTTCCCAATTTAATCCATTGTACTTGTTTGGCTCATGGTTTAAATAGGGTTGCTGAAAAAGTTAGATTAGAGTTTCCAGATATAAATAATTTAATTAGTAATATCAAAAAAGTATTTTTAAAAACGCCTTTACGAGTGCAATTATATAACGAAATGCTTCCCGGCATTCCATTGCCACCAGAACCTATCTTATCAAGATGGGGAACATGGCTTAAATGTGCTATGTTTCTTGCCGATAATTACGAAGGCATCAAAAATGTTGTAACTCAATTTGATTCAGCAACCAGTCTTGCCATAGAAAAGTGTAACGTACTTTTCAATAATTCGACAATACAAAACCAGCTATCATATATTAAATCTAATTTTGCGATAATTGAGCAGGCAATTACTAGATTAGAAGATAGAAATTTATCTTTCAATGATGGTGTTGGCATTGTAAATGATATTGAAGAGAAAATTGGAAAAGTCAACGGATTGACTGGAAAAAGAATTAAAGATAAATTAGCCGCAATTCTAAGCAAAAATGGAGGTTTTGTTACATTAAAATCTATAAATAATGTAATTAATGGCAATTTTAATGAAGACATTAATATAAGCCCCTCATTAATACCTAGTTTTAAGAATGCACCGATCACATCTTGCGATGTTGAAAGAACATTTTCCCAATATAAACATATACTTACAGATCTTAGACATAATTTAACTATGGAAAATTTAAAGAAATATTTGGTTATTTATTGTAATAAATAAATATATAATTTGTAAATACGACAATTTATTGTAATAAATAAATATACAGTTTGTAAATACGACAAATGAATTTTAATTTCTTAAAACATAATAAATAAATGCACATCATAAGTGCATATTGCATATTGTAAGTGCATATTTAGGGATTTTTTAAGTGCATATTGCATGCATATTTGGCAAACTTTTTAGTGCATATTTTCCAGTCTCTAATTATTACTTATAGTTTATGAATTATTGTATTTGAAGTTAAGTAAATTTTATTTTCTATGAGCAAACGTTATTTTAATCATTATAACTAGAACTTGAATTGATTGCCTTCGTTTTCTCTTGAGCGGACAACTCCCTTGAACGGACCAAATTGTCGGACTTTAATAAAAACTAAATGGTCAGGGTAGCCTTAATTTCGTTTAGGTGTATATGAAAAGTGTGTGTGAAAACAATTCATCAAATTCTTAGAATTAAAAATGTAGTCAAATATTGTATTCTCTGTTATAAACACATCGTCACGAGAATAATTAACAAATTTAGTGTCAATTAACTACATATTTCGAAAGATTTCCGCGTCAAGCAGGTTTTTTGTTCTCTATTCAATAATTAAATCGATTGTCCTTGGCTTTTAAGAATAATTTTGATACGCAGCGAATTAATTTTAGATCATCCGTTACTTTCTACTGCCAGCATAGCTGATCTAATGCTACGCATCGTTCAACTGTTTTTCTTATGTGTACGCTTTTGAATATATTATATGTTTGTGATATTAACACGCTAAAAGATTACTTAATTAGTAATAAGGAGGGATCGGAAGTCAGGTTTACATTTCAAGAGTGTGCTTAAATGAATAAAGTAATTCGAAATTGGGCACAATAATATCAGTAATACAATAATACGTAACAAGCAGTACATAATTTATGTAATGTTCTAATGTATAATGTACGAATTTTTCCAATTCGGGTTCGTCAAGAGGACGCAGCTGGATTCTCCCTCCTTGCCTTCAACAACAATGTTTACAACGTACGATATGTATATATGAAAGTAGTTGCATCTATAGCGACGGATGTAAGCGAAATTGTAGGACGGACGGGTTTTTGCGCCGAAAGCATTTTAGTTAAATTGGAAGCGCTGTATGCAGCGGGCCATTCCTACTTTCATATATTGTCTTTTGTTAATTTATTTCTATTATATACTGATCAGCTACAGTGTCTATTTTTTCTATTGCCTTTATTAGTTTCTGTTTTGAGTATGCAACTATTGTTAAGTCATCTGCGTATGCTATTATCTGAATTTTATCGGTGAATCATATTTCGTTTAATTAGTAAATCGGTAATATACTTAGGAACATGGGCGGTAATTGTATTATGAATAAGTGTACACAGATGAAGTAGTCAGTCGTTGTACATGTTCAGTCAACCAAGTTCATTTAAATATGGAGATTTTTCAATCCTTAGATCTTAATCATATACTCATAGTCTATAGACAGACCGCTGTTGTCAATCAGCAAACCCCAAATTCCTGACAACACATTCCACATGACCCCCATCTTGGACACGATTTCATCTTCTGTTTGAATAATTATTTTTTGCATTGCATATCGATTTTAACCTCAAAATTTCAATAATGTTGCAATAGTTGTGTCATCCCGTCATTGCCATCATGTCTCGTAGGTATTTGACGTAATCTGCACTTGAAGAGGAAGCTGCAAATATTGGCTTGGATGACTTTGACTGGGGTAACATACCTTGTTGTATTTGACGGCAGCAATGAAGAAGAAAACAATGACGAAGATGACGACAACGAAATTGAAGCTGTAGAAGATAATAATGATGAGTGTATTGAATCTCGTGATGGTACAAAATGGTGTACCCAGCCCAAACGTGCAAGTAAGCGACATTCTTCCAACTTGATGAAAACCAAGCTGGGTTTGACGAATGTAAGTAAGAATATTGAAACTTTTGACAACGCTTTTAATTTGTTTATATCTCCATATATTATTGACATATTGGTAAGAGAAACGAACAGAAAAGCTACGTCTTTCTATAAAAACAATAATAAAAAATGGAAAGATGTCGACATTGTTGAAATGCGAGCATTTATTGGTCTTCTGCTTCTGGCTAGATGTTGTCGAGGAAGATGAGAGCCAATTCGAAAGATGTGGGAGTTTGATAATGCAGCTGTTCAAAGGCCAATTTTTCCAGCAACAATGCCATGAAATAGATTTGAAGAAATAATAAGATTTCGAAGGTTCGACAATTTTGAAACCAGAGCAGTATGAAGCGAAGTGAACAAGTTAGCTGCAATTCAAGAAATTTTCGATATTTTTGTAAGAAATTGTAAAGAAAGTTATAATCCAATTCCCAACTTGTGCCTAGATGAACAATTAGTACCATTTAGAGGGCGGAGTTTTTTAAGAGTTTACATAAAGTCTAAATCAGACAAGTATGGGATAAAACTGTGGGCTTTATGTTGTGTTGATAACTGGTATGCCATTAACTTACAAGTTTATACGGGAATGAACAATGGGACTCCTGAAAAGGAACAAGGGAAGAGAGTTATAAAAGACTTAATCCATCATTTAGGTCAAGGATAAGGGATTACCATGCACAACTTTTTCACGTCATTACAATTAGCCCGTGATTTATTGGAAGAAAAGAAAACTTTAGTAGGTACAAAGCGACAAAATCGTCGTTCCGAAAGATATGTTACTGAATAGAAACAAAGAAGAACATTCCAGAATGTTTTTGTTCATTAAGAATGTAACCATGACATCTTACATTCCTAAGAAGAACCGTGTTATAGTACTTCTTTCCTCCCAGCATTAAAGCAACGATATTTCAGATGAAAATTACTTATACAAACCAACCATAATATTGGACTACAATCGTGATAAAGAAGCTGTGGATACAATGGACAAGATGGTGAAAGAATATGCTTGTAACAGATCCATTAGACGATGACCACTTGTAGTATTTATGGTCTGTGGAGATACAGCTGCCATCAATGCATACGTTTTGTATACACTCAAATTTCCAGACTATGAAAAGGAAAAGGGTGCACAAGAAGCTTATTTCTAAAACAGTCTGGTCTTGAATTGGTACGTCCTCAAATCCAAAGACATGCCGAAAAAGGTTTCTTTGGAGTCCATAAAAGCGTGCAACTGTCAATCAGCGCCGTGATTGACAGAAAATATGGATCAAATAGCAGGCAACCAGCAAATGATCAAAAACGAGGAAGATGCAAGTTTTACCCCGGATCAGTGACAAAAATTACTCAGACAAATGCCAATACTGCAACAATTTTTTTTTCTAAAGAACACATAGTTATAAAAATAGAAAGAATCTATAAAGAATGTTCAAATGATCTTTAAATATATACTTATGTAATTAGAAATATGTTTAATAAAGTATAATTAAGTTGTTCAAGTAATTTCTTTGACCTATATGAATAATTTTCACAAAATAAGTGGGGTCAAATTTGACCCCATCTTGGTAGTCAATGTAACAAAAAATAGGTTGAGCATCCAAAGGTTAATTTTAAGACAATGTACTTAGATATTTTTACCACGCTTCCTATGTACTTATTTATATAGTTTACGTATGTCGGTAGCTGATCAATATCGAAGCTAGAATATAATTTACTATCATCGGCAGCAAAATGTGAAGTACAATGATTAAGGACATCAATGAAGTCAGCTGTGTACAATATAAAGAATAATGGTGAAATAACAGATCCCTGTAAAGTCCATTAGTTATTACTACTTCCGCGAAGTATGTATTATTGAGACGTACTCTTTGTGTCCGTCTGAAAGATAAGAAAAGAGCAACCTGCACGCGTTTATATCAAATCCAAAGTACCTTAGCTTGGCAATTAGTAAGTTGTGATTTAACGTATCGAATGCCTTGGAGTAAGCGAGTAATTGTAAATGTGGCAAAATGCTGAATCGATTATTTTGGAAAATACCGGCAGAATGCTTATCGGACGAAGTTGGCCGAATTCTGGTGGGGTATTATTATGTATTTTGTGTAGTTTCTGATCGTCATATTTTAGGAGTTCGTTTTCTTATTTTGTCTAGAACTTTCTTCTGTGAGAAAGTTTCTTGTTTTTACTGTTCAAAACCTATTATAAAATATACTTTCCGATTAATTTCTACTTTACATATGCTATTTAATTTTAATTTACTGACTTAGGTTAAACACGTAGGCCAGTATTTTATTTGCTCAATTCATAGCGAAATGTATGAAGTTTAAAATCAAAAGGACTAGTGATGAAGTTATAAATACTAAAATGTGGGTCAATGTTGAGTTAACATTTTATCTAAATGGCTTTGTTATTTTTTTATTATTCTACTAATTTATGTAAAGGTGAACATATTTTTATAAAATATGAAAATTTGTCGCAATAACGTATAAAAGCTATTATTATTCATTTCGTTATGCTGGTGACAGTGTAATATGTGTAATGGAAACATAACATGTTAGAATGCCTAATTTTAATCTACATAGCTATTATACTCAATAGTGTAAATCAAACTTCAAGGCCCAAGGCTATAAACAATAAAGAAGCGAAAACTCACTTGAATAATAAAGCAATATATATATATTTGTTTACTTCGTCGCGTGAGATTTTTATTAATATATCGATATTTGAAAACGAAGTGTTACAAACAGTAAAATAAAGAACTCCATTTATACGCCAATGATTTATGATACCAAGCAGTCACGGGACATAACATCGGTTTCGACGGAACAAAAATGCCAGCCAGGGTCGAACATCTAAATAAGCGGATAATAAGAGCAGCAATTGAAATCAAAAAAAGTACGGAATATTTAAAAAGAAATGATGCAAGACGTCTACCGGAGATTTGGAAAACAGCTCTAACGGAACGACGTATTCAGTATAATGGCGCAACAACATCTTGAGCATTAGAGTGAACAAGCGAGAACGACCCACCTCATCAGATCGACGCGACACAGCCAGCAGGACAAACTCTACCGACCATTGAGCTCTCGACAAAACAAAGTATAGCATAAATACGAGCCGAAGGACGGGTCACACGATGATAATGAGCGAGAGACAATCGCATGAAGCTGACAGAGATTTTACCAAAACGTTGCACCGGTCCTTCTCATAGAAGCACATGTACACGGTATGAAACTCAGAACAACGCAAATACACATTACACCCACAAACATTATTCGTTGCATATATATATATATATATTAAAAAAAGAGGTATGAAACTAATCTAAAATGGCATCTTGACGTAGAGGCTTTATTGATAAATCACACACACTTTCTTAGCAGCTATGCTGTACTGACGGAAACAAAGAAGTAAGAAACACGTGTCTGCGGCTATAACGACTATACACCCAAATGTTGCCAATAACTCTTTTTGATTAACACATTTCCGTAGCATGATCTTTCTATGTTTTGGCACTCCTTAGTTATTTGAAACATAGGTCTACATTGTCTACCATGTAGTAAAGCTGGTTGTTGTCCCCAATAAATTGAGGATGTTTTGACAGAAGGTACAAGTTTGCAGTTATCTTTTTTTTATTTATTACTAGCTAATCCGGCAGACGTTGTTCTACCTTTTCAAGTAGGTGGCGCTATGAGTCGACCATAGCGCTACCTTTCGAGTCCAGATTTTGTGATTTTCTTTTTTAGAACTAAACCAACAAATATTTTTTTTTAAATCTAATCTGTAATATTTTTATAAGTCAGCATATTCCTTGTAAAATCGCCTTCACAATGATACCAATAACATAGTACTTATTTTTAGTATTTTCAAAGTTGTAACCCTTTAATGGTTGCAATATCATTGCAAAGATAATTTGAATGGCTATCATTATAATATCTAGAAACTATAGCAATGTATTTAAAATAAATAAGTTGAAGGTGGTTGCGAAAATTTGGAACATCCTGTATATTTGTAAATAAAATTAGAAAATGCACAGTTGCATACTACATACGTACGTAAACTCTCTTTGCTACAGCGTTATTAGTTTTCATACTAAGCTCCGCCGACACACTATTGCACCACCCGGTATAGTGACGAAAAATTGAGAGATTAATACAATAATTATGATTTTTGTAGTTTGTCCGAATTTTCCGACTTTCCTTTATAATTGTCCCGAATTTTTGTTTCTGAAAATTTTTCCAGGACCATAACGATCAAAACAAAAAGAATTACGCATATCCGTCGTTCGAATCGTGAGTTGTGGTCTGGAGTTCATACAAGAATCTTGTAGAAAAAAGCACTTACAGTTTTTCCCGAATTTTCCAATTTTCCGTTTTTTTCCCTGAAAACCTTATTCGGACTATTACTAACATTTTTAAAAAAGATAGGCAAATCGGTCCAACCGTACTCAAGTGATGCGCTTACCGACGAATAGTATTTAATTTTTATTTATACAGATTTATACTAAAATTAATTAAAATGTAACTGTTGATAAGATTAAGAAAGCAAGTTACTTCATGGATATCTAAAATATTCTCTTGTGTTACAGCAGCCTACGTGTTATCAATCCTCATTTTAAGCAATCTTATTTCTTATATTCTTTATGAGGGCTTTTCTTTTTATGCTATCGATTGTTTGTCTCAAGTTCACAAAGAATTTACCTAAATTGATGTCGTATTGGTGAGATTTATCTATTACTTGATTTCTAATATCTATGGCGTAAATGATGGATCTTTCTTCACACACCTGCTAATAATATCCTATTTCTCTTACTGTAAACTTCTTCAGACGTCGATTTAACACTCTTGTCTTGTATAATCTACCTCGCAGCATGACACCTCTAAATGTTACACCCTTTTGGATTCGCCTTTTTCAGTCCCGGTAGTATACATTTTCTTGGCATTAGTTTTTTCCATATTTGAATGGTTAGCTCATTAATCTGGATTCTAACATATACGGAATATTTTGATTAAACTTAGTGGAATCTGCAAATGCTCAACTAGGTGGATGCGTCTTGGTCAGCAACAACTACAACATCCTTTTCATATTCGTTTATCACTTTATCTATATCTTTACTGGGTGGCGGGCGCCTGGAAACGGTCTATTTTGAATCGTTTCGTACAATGTCACAGTTGAAGTTTGTAAACTGTGGTACTCTCATTTTATTCCTTATTGTTTACCATTTCAGTTGCACTGCAGGGGTGCGTTCAGAAATGTTGGATAGGATACTGACGTGGTCAGGTAATATTTTATGACGTCATCCACTTGGTAAACTTGGAGCGCTTTCGTCCTCACACCACAAATGAACTAAAGGCTAGAATTCATGAAAATACTACGTAACTCGGCGTTGAGATGTTGCAAAGGGTTACGTTGACCTTGCATTCATGACTACAAGAATGTGTACGCAGAGAAGAACGTCATTTACAGGATGTTATCTTTAGAAAAGATCTGCCGTATGACTGCTTTATTTAATGGTATGTTTTTAGCATTAATTGTTACTTCAAAATCGCCCATTACCAGGCCCCACCCTGTACATCAATTACATCCACTTCATACCTCTGAAAATCCAATTCATCATTTTAAAGTCAAAACAATAACTCTTTATCTGAATGAGGTTTATTATTATATATCGTCGGCTTCACATGAAAAGTGCATAAGTCCCAAAATATTCGAAATTGAGATGTTTGCGCCATCTATTTAATTAATATAATCTTCATAAACTGACGCACAAAAGTTGTAACAAAACCTACTAGATGTCGTTACAGTAACATATAAAAATAATGCATAAGTCCCAATTCGTTCACAGCAACATGAAAAGTGCGCAAGTCCTCATATTCAAGTGTCTGTAAATGACAGCTTGTTACAGTTATATATTTCTTGCAAAGTTCACAAATTTTAAACTGCAATATTTGTGAAGAATCGGTGTAAAAGTGTTCTAGGTAAGTAAAACTTTATAAATCAACATAGTTCTCTTCAATTAGTGCACTGCTTGATAAATTCAATTGAGACAATTATTTTGTTGGAGTTAGGCAGTTTTTACTGTGCTTGATTTTTAAGATAGTATGGAGTTAGGCATATTTCATATAAGTAAAATAAATAAATTCTTTTAAAACGGGGCTTTTTTCAGAATGATTCGCTCTTCTCGGGGTTTCAAAATTCTTAATGCTGTCAACAGTAACAAAAAAGAGAAGGAAAATGCCCAGATTAATGACAACAAAAAGCTTAATTCCTCTACACAAACCAAACAAAATGTGACAATTTTAAGCAACATTTCTTTAAACGTTCATAATAATCAGAAAGCATTAGTAGAAGTACATTCTAGTGAAAATGATCAAAAGACAAATGCTAGTGATGAAAATTACGAATTGTCTTTGGCTATCCAAAATTTGAAAGCTGAATGTAATAAAACTCAAGAAATTTTAAAATTGGATGAAACAGAGAATCATATAGACACAATAGAGGACGTTTATGTCAGTGACTGTAATGTACAAGACATTCACGTAGAACCATTGAATTTGGAGTTTGAAACCTGAAGAAGATGATTTTAACACCTCATACAATCTATTAGCATTCGCTGCAGGTGAGGAGGTTGTAGGACCAATTCTAGACACCGAATTAGATGTTCAGGACACGTTGATACCTCTTGAGAAAGAACTGAATGATTACGATACAAACACTAACCTAACGACAGAAACAGAAGGAATATATCAACAGGATGAAGAACAAGATGATTCAGAAAAGGAATGGGTTGGTAGTGATCGTGACAGTACCGATGAAGATAATATCATTTTACACGAAGAGCGCGAGGCTAGAAGAGACACTAATTCAACAGATGATGCTAATGATAAAACCCAGAATGAAGAAGGCGAAAGAAAACGCAAACGTAGAAAAAGTAGATTAAGTGATTCAAAGCAATGGGAATATAATCGTTATAAAAAAAAAAGGGAAGAAGGATTAGCGTATTTGGGAAGAAAAGGTGAGAAATTTATTGTCGAAATGGGCAAGAGAGAACTGAAACAAAGATGCGCATGTAAAACTGAAAAGGCCAAAAATATTCAGTGTTCGAAAGTAAGTGAGGAAGAAAGAAAAGGCATTTTTAAAAAGTTTTGGAGACTCACCTGGAATGAAAAGAAAATATATGTTAACAGCAGAATTATAAAGAAAAATACTAAACGAGCCAGACATAGAAAAAACGAAACTGATACCAGAAGAACATGTTCACTAGAATATTTTATGGATTTAAAACATTATGCGAAAATAAGAGTATGTAAAACTATGTTTTGTCATACGCTGGGAATGTCAGTAAGAACTATTTCTAAGTGGATAACAGATTCAAAAGAAGATGTGATACACCAGAATCAAGAAACCGTCACTAAAACAACAAACTCGAGATGTTCCCAGAAATCAGTACTGAATGAAAGAAATGTAAAGCGCAATCAAAAAAGAGAAGATATAAGAAACTTTCTACATGAGATTCCCAAATTAGAATCTCACTATTGTAGAAAGTCTACGACCAAATTATATTTGGAGCCCTTATTTAAGACAAAAGTTGAACTTTATTTGTTTTATAAAAACAACTGGTGTAAAGAAAGAGAATTGAATCGTGCAAGTTTAACCCTTTTCATGTATGTTTTTGAGGAGATGAATTTAGCTTTATTCGCCCCTAAGAAAGATGAGTGTGATTTGTGTGTCGGCTACAGAACAAAAAATGTGAACGAAACGGAATACAATGAACATCTTTTAAAAAAAGAAGAAGCGCGCAATGAGAAATAAAAAGACAAGACATCATCTAATAGAGTATTCACAATGGACATGCAATCAGTGCTGCTATGTCCAAAATCCAACGTATCGTCGTTATATTACAGAACAAAACTGATCGTCCATAACTTCACAATTTATGATATTCAGAGTAAAGCTGGCTATTGTTTCCTTTGGCATGAAGGTGAAGGCGAATTAAAAGCTAATTGTTTTGCGTCTATAATTTGCTATTTTTTATTAAATGAGGTTCTACCATCCATTGATAAAGAAAAGAATCCTGCAATTATACTTTACAGTGATGGTTGCGGTGCCCAAAACCGAAATGTTACCTTATCCAACGCCCTTTTAAACTTTTCTATTGAAAATGGCATTTCCATTATTCAAAAGTACTTGGAGAAAGGTCACACTCAAATGGAGTGTGACTCAATGCACTCAACAATAGAAAGGAAATTAAAAGGGAGAATAATTAATGTACCTGCTGATTATGTTTATTTGGCTAAAACTGCTAGAAAAAATCCAGAACCATATCAAGTCAAATACTTACAACATGATTTTTTTAAATCGTTTGCTCAGGTAAACTTTTTCAAGTCAATTCGACCTGGGTGTAGAGTTGGTGACCCAACTGTTCAAGACATCCGGGCCTTAAAGTATAATAGTAATGGAACCATTCAGTTTAAAACTCGTCACTATAACGTTTTTCAAACTTTGCCTGCTCGACAAAATAAACAAGCCAAGATGATACCTGCTGCTGCTTTACCAAATTTATATCAAAATTCTATAAAAATAAAAAAAGAAAAGTACGACAATTTACAGTTCTTAAAACGAACCATGGAAAAAGATTATCATAACTTTTATGATAATCTGAGTCATGAATAAATATATAATTACCTATATTTTTTCATATTAGACAGTTTGCGAAATCACGTAACGTAAAACGTTACGTACGCATCATGATTATATGATGGGAAAATTTATGCGTTGGCATTGTTTGACGTACGCAAAAAGTCAAAAAACTTGAAAAGTCAGAGTTGTTGTGTGAGGTTGTAGAAAATTGTGGAAAATGAGCTGCTGTAGTCACATTTCTTTACGATCCGTAAAATGACATAGGTACGTACGTAACGTATTACGTTGCTTGATCTCGCAAACTGTCTAACTGTAACGAAAGTTATATTATTTCTTATGTTTAATGTTCGTTTGATTTGCAATTATTATAGAAAATAAAATGTGTTTTTTTTTAAACTTAGTGTTAATATTATTTCAAATGAAAACTGCCCAAGTCCACAGCACATAATTTTGTAAGATATGAAATATGCATAACTCCATTTTTTAATATTATATTTTAATATTTTTCATTTTTGTTGTTATACAGTATATTAAAACGCAATTTCAATTATCTTTGTAGAAAAATAACATAAATACAAAACAAGATTAAGTTCTTGATTAGTTTTTTGTCCTCCTTGTAAAATTTACCATTTTGGACTTATGCACATTTCATGTGAAGCTGACGATATATTATATTATATATTATCTCGAAGCTGTTCTCAGCAGCCATGACGAACCGCATAATGAGAGCAACTTGCAGAAACTAAAGATTTCAGATTGCGAAAGAAATTGTAGAATGTAAACAATCACAAACACTTGTACACAAATATAATAAACAAAGAACAATTAGCTAATCACCTCATAATAATAATAATAATAATACGTTTATTTGCCCAACAGAATATTTCCAATTACAGGACAAAATATAAATAAACACATACATTAATGTAGAAAAATACAAAGTAATGAAAGTGTAATACAAAAGGACACAAAAAGAAAAATGTAACAGACGTCACTATTGGTTTAAGTATCCAGCGTAGATGTCAGAAAAGAAAAGTTCAGCATTCCGTGCCATGTGGTGCAAGGGCGACTTCTTGAGCACATTAGTCCTGGCCGTTGGCAGATTGAAGAATGCTGCATGCTGAGCCGAGCATCACGGAACGTAGAAAGGCACAACACCGAGCAGCTGCGGATAGTCAATCCTACCGTTAATCAGCTTGAATAAAAATCTGGCACTATGCATGGTGCGTCGCACGGCCAAGGATTGGAGCTGATGCACCTCCAACAAATGAGTGTAAGAAATGTTCCATTCCGGGTAGGTTCCAGTCAGTTTAAAAGACAAAAATCTTAGAAATCTTCGCTGAATTCTATCAATAGAAAGTTGTTGTGAAGCGTAGAGGGGGTACCATACGGCCGAGGCAAACTCCAACTTACTGACTACCAATGCAAATTAGAGGGACTTGAGGAGGCAGGGATCCGTGAAGTACCTCGAGATTCTCGTCAGAAATCCCAACATCCCTAACGCTGCGGCACTCACAGATGTTATATGTGGCGTGAACGTCAAGGACGTGTCAAATACAACGCCCAGGTCCCTGATCGACTGAACCACACTGATCACCTGCTCACAAATGGTGTAATTGTAGTCCAGAGAAACGGATTTGCGAGTAAATAACATCGAATTACAGTTTTCGATATTTAGGACCAGGCCATTCGAGTGCGACCACGCAGTGACGACATCAAGGTTGTACTGCAATTTGATGGAATCATCTTCACAATAGACTGTTGTAAAAATGTTTAAGTCATCCGCATAAGCTAATGCCTGACAAGTCAGAAGAGGAAATATATCGTTGATGAAAATGTTAAACAGCACTGGTCCAAGATTGGAACCCTGGGGACGCTACTGGTTGCACGGAAAGTAAAGGACCTGTAACCATTATAGAATACGTAGTTTGAACGATTTGTAATATATGATTTTAACAGGTTAATAAGGCGTGGAGCAAATCCATAATAATACAATTTCTCTAGAAGAAGATTGTGATCAACCGTGTCGAACGCACGAGAAAAATCCAGATAAATAACGTCAACCTGCTCTCTGTCATCCATCGCCTCACTTACATATTGAGTGAAAGTTGCTAGGTTGGTTACCACCGATCTTCCAGGCATGAAGCCATGTTGAAGGGAAGATATGAGGGAGGAAGTATTGAAGGATATGGATCTGTACAGGACCTGCTCAAGAATTTTTGAAAAGTTGGACAAGATGGCTATGGGTCGATAATTAGAGATATGAGATTTGTCGTTCTTCTTATATACGGGAACAATCCTGGTACGTTTCCACCGATCCGGGAAAACTGATGTTTTCAAGGCAAGATTAATTATAGAGCGCAACGGTTTCATCAGGTAATGTCGCAAGTTTTTAACCAAGAAACTTGGGACAAGATCATCACCAGGAGTAAAGCGCGAATCAAATTTGGCCGTAATCTCAGTTAGGGACTCCCCGGAAATATAAGGGACCGCAAAAGTAGGAAACTGAGAAAAATTTTGAGGTGGAACCGCAGAGGTGGTAGTAGTATATGAAGTGGCAAAAGTAGAAGCAAAGGCATCGACAATATCCTTAGGATTGGCCATCCAAGTATCATTGTAGCACATTCGTCCAGGAATTCGTGTTGAACGCTGCTTGTTATGGACAAAGGACCATATCTTGTTTGGATGCTTCTTAAGAACGGATTCAGAGTGGGTAACATAATTTTTGTACGCCTCTGATATTTTATGTTTAATTAAAGTTAAATCAGAACTTCAATTTAAAAAGTTATTTAAGACATCGTCTGGGCATAGACCACCGCCCCTCCCTTGAAGGTACACCTGCTGTCCAAAATATTTTTGATCCTCCATTTATAAAGAATGCGAGTAAAATCAATACTAACTAATTGTGTATTATTTGATGTTTTTGAATTGAGTAGTCGTTTTTTTTTTTATAATCAGAATCCATATATAGATCAACATCCCTCTTTGTGGGTTTAATTTTGTTGGTAATTAAATGATCCGTAATTTATTGCAGGGAATAGGCTAAACTGTTATTATATATTATTATTAAACTACCAGGCATAAAAAGTAAATATAATGAACTAATGAACACTAGAGTAATGAACTCAATAAGATTACGTCTAGCTATTATGCCATACCTTCAATTTACCGTAAATCTACTCACAGAGGTAGAAACTATTTTACAAAAAAAATCCTATAGTATAAATGATATTAACATTATTATTTCCTTTCTGTTACACTTGCACACATATAATAATAAGTACATAATATTTTCTTTTTATTTTAATTATGTTTATCGGTCTGTGTGATAATTATTAATACAAAATTTTATACGGCGTTATTTTATTTCCCTACATTTCATAATTCGTTTGTAAGTTTAAAATGTATTCAAACACCTTACGAAATGTAGCAAAATAAACTAAAGCGTATAAAATATTAATGTTTTGTTATATAGACCGATATAAATTTCTCTTTGATTCTAATCCTAAGAAATGTTATATTTCTCTGTCTATAATTTTAGGTAAGCTTATGTGTAACTTATAATAACAAAGTAATTTTGTATGAAGATTTCAATATTAATTTGTGTGTGGCAAACGAAATTGAAGTAATTGTCTGCAATCCTATGGATGAATAAATAGAAATTAATTAACTCATGAGTAGTAAACGTAGGTACATATTACTTTCATAGACGTAGCTCATAAGCGGGGCCCGATCTAAGGGGGGTCGAGCCGGGAAAATGTTCAAAGCGGCAAAAATGAGGGGCGTCAAAATTGAGGCAGGCTGGCGGCTACTAAAAAAGTAATTTTATGAATTTTGTATTTAATGGGGACATAAATAATTATTCGTCCTTTTTGGATGCCGAGCCAGCAATGTGTCCCGACAGAATAATAGATGTAGAAAGAATATGTTTAGTAAACAGAGGTTCTCCAACCAATTATATGAATTTCTACGAGATAACAATGATCGAAGGTTTACTTCGAGTTACTATAAAAGAAAGCTCAATAGCAGTGAAGAAATTTTGAGAGATTGGCTCGTGTATTCTGTGCAAAAAAATCTGCGTATTGCTTCTGCTACAAAATATTTAATAAACTACAACCTCCGGTCTATTTAAATGTGGCTACAACAATTGGAAGCATGTTGGTGATAGGCCTAAATCTCATGAGACATTACGAATCCAAGTAGAAGCTGTAAAATCTTGGTTCAAACTTTCACGTAGGATAAAATTGTCGCATACAATAGATGCCGAGTCACAGAGAATAATTAAATCAGAAATAGAGCAACGGGAAGGAGTTTTGTTAAGTATTGCCTTTATCATCAAAATGTTAGCAAAAAGTGGATTGGCTTTTCAAGGTGCTGCTGATAATCTGTATCAATATAATAACAATGGCTACTTTTAAAAATAGGTTAAATTATTAGCCGAATTTGATCCTGTTATGCAGAAACATGAATGAGAACAGAATGAGTTTATGAATACGACGTCAGACAGTATAAAAAGTCATATTCTGAAAGCTATTATTAAATTGAAATATTATTCTATTATTTTAGATTGTACCCCGGCTGCTAGCAAAACTGGACGGATACCCCTGATAATTGGGTATATTTCTATTAATCAAACCGAAGACCATCTCAGAATGTCAGAAATTGTATTCAACGAAAGTTTTTTAAGATTTATACTAATTGAAAAATCTACAGATCTCAAACTAACAGAAATTATCTTAGAACAATTATCAGCAACTGAATTGTCTCTAAAGAACATAAGAGGACAAGGGTACGATAACGGATCCCATATAAAAGGTATTCGAAGTGGGGTCGAAGCCAAGATAATAAATAGTATTCTTTAAACTTAGTAGTAAACGACATGGCAAAGTCTTCACATATAATTTACTTTTAATATTGTGCAAAAAATATAAATTTGTTTCTTTCCTCTTCAATATTGAGAGGGTTAATTCTTTTGACGAACGTAAAAGGTATTACTCTAAAACCACTTAGTGACACAAGAAAGTCGAATCGAGGAAATAAAACCCCTAAGACACCAAATAGGGCAAGTTTACGATGCATTGTTTAGCGTACATCAAAACACAGATATGAATACCTCTACGCGTGACGAAGCTTGAGGTTTGTCGAATCAAATTAAACAATTTAAATTTGTATGCTCTGTAATAATTTGGTACGAAACTTTGAATCGGATAAATCCAGTCAGTAAATTAATGCAAAGTAATGATTTTGACTTAATTTCTGTTATTAAATAAAAAAATTCTTTGAAAGCTCACGTTCAGATGTATACTTTAGTCAAGTTCTTGAAGAGTATAAAGCCTTAGCTGCTGAAATCGTGCCCGATCCAAAAAGAAGCAGTTTGGTTACGAGTGTGATGACGAACCATTTATTGATCCCCGTCAAAAATATAAGAGCGAAGTACTTTTTTTACATTATAGATACAGCTATAGACTCCTTGGTTTTCCCAAATCAGTGAGCATAGTAAACATTTTGCTTTTTTGTATAACATACATGCCAAAAGATAATTTTTTAGAACATTGTAAGAAACTCGAGACTATTTTAACCCACGAGGACTCATCTGATATAAATGGTTTAGAACTTTCAGTGGGTTTGAGAGGCCTTTGTATATATGATTTTAGATTCTAATTTGTCTCCTCAAGACGTTTCAAAATTTATAACATATTTAAGCTTTGGTCCAAATATCAGTATATTGTTCTCAGATTTTTTTGATTTCACCAGTAACAGTTGCAAGTGGTAAAAGAAGTTTTTCTAAATTAAAAATAATCAAAAATCATCTGCAGTTCACCATGACACAAAAAATATTATCTGGATAGACTATGATTTCAATAGAATACACGGTCGACGACAGTATAAATTTATCAGAAATTATTAAAGATTTTACAGAACAAAAAGTGCGGAGAAAATTATTTTAGTAACTATGAAGAGTTTAACATTATTTATTAAGAATGGTTAATTCAATTTGTATATGTAAATAATTACTGCGTCTGTTTTGTTTGGATTAAACTTTTAAAAAAATCATTGCTTGTGTTTTTTCCATTCATTTAAACTGCAGGAAAGACATTATTTGCAAGTTGATGTAAAAAAAAGTTACATAAATATAAACCGACTTCATATAACATTTTGGTCTATATCTTTTAAACTACTGAACCGATTTTGATGAAAGATAGACAAGTCGATAAAAAAATGATTTCAGTCCGATCAGTAATTTCTGAGAGATTACACTACACAGACCGAGTGCTGACCGCTGGGAAGAGTCCTCGCTGCGCGACTTATAGCTCAGTGTGGGACAGAGAAAGTATTCGGAAAAAAGAAATGATAACATTTGTTCATCATTGCATACATTAACTGGACGAAGGAGTAAATGCATATAAGAAATTGTAATATACTGAAAAGAGATACATATATAGGAAACATATTGCACTTCGATGTGTAACTCTTGACAATTTTTCCAGACTGCTCGTGCTTATCCTAATATTATAATAATTCACTGCGCATCTTGTGGGAGAGGCATCTCACCGGTCAGCTCTCACAAACTGTGATACATATACTCCTGAAATCTGGTATACTCGTTTAAAAAAACCTAGTAAACTAACATATTGCTGTGTGCTGTACCAGCAACATAATTTATAAAAATAATGATAATTATTAAATATATTCACTTATTTCTTAACAGCACGTACTTTCTGAGTACGCGTGAGTTCTAGCAGTGTATTCAACCTTCTTTTCTCTTGCTTATTTTTAAATAGGGATAAGGTTATAGTTTGTATTAAAGAAAAATCTGAGTCTATAAGTCTATATAAAAACATAATTGTATATTTTATTCAACATTTTTAAAAATAGATAGGTAGCATCGCTATACTATATCCACCCAAGAATTATAAAAGAAAACATAATTGAAAGAAAACATTTATACCGTATTCTCGGTTGTAATGTTTTGTAGAATAAATATATCGATAATGCTTAATCAAAAATAAAAATATTATCCTGTTTTAAAACAAAGAAAATTCAATTCTATTCTATCAGAAACATTATATTCGCACGTAATGCTCTGATAATCCTAGAACTCAGCAATGGTCAATGTTCGTAAATAAGCTTGAATTTGATCACTGGCAGTGGCGGCCCGTGATTTTTTGGGACGGGAGGGCACCGGAGGGGGGGGTGTTTAATATCAAATATTAAGTACAGACAAAAAAATAAACTCAATATGTTATATAATTAATTTCTTTGAAAATAAAATCCATTCGCCGTTCCTTACGATTAGCAAAATGATTAATAACTAATTCACTGAAGTTTGGTGTTCATGAGTTTATCTTATTATAAAATTCATCTAGAAATGTTTTGTTTGCTATAAAATTGTCAAATTATATTGTATATTTAAAAAATGTGTTCCTAGTTGCTTTAACAAAATGTGGTACATCAAAAAATTAAATATTTTATGTTCTAACTAAAAGTATGGTGATTCTGGAGTAACTCCTTTCTCTTTTGAATATTTACAAAAATTTGATCCGACATCAGATACTAGTGCTCGGACAGAAAGCCCAACTGCAAATAACTTTAGTCGTTGATTGAAGGAATACATACACGTATTCCTTCAATCAACGCTTTAGTATTGTATTATCTACAGTCTCCTCTAAAGCTTTACCACTACATGTGCTGCTGACTAATACATAACCAACTGGCTATTTTCAATTCATATGAATGCCCTTAGCAAAGAGAACCATAGCAAATTTTGCTGGTTTATATGTTGTTTGACCATTTATTTTATGAAATCCTACAATTTCGTCTTTAGTTATATTATAAAATAAATTAGCTTTTAGTGACATTTCATCAATGCATAGAATGCATTCACGTGCCTCTGGTGTAAAATGAACAGTTTTCATTTCAATTGCAAAATACACAAAATCAACACTCTTGGAGTTATATTCCAATTCTGTGTTAATCTTTGTAATGTTCTTACGCTTGGCAATTGAAGTATTTTACTTAAGTATTTATAAACTCTTGATTCCAAAAAATAGATATTTAAAGCAAATTGTTTGTACTGTATGCTGTATCTTGCAATATTCTTATTTTTATCAATTGCATTAAATTTAACAACAGTTGCCAGTTCATTTGATAAATATCTGTCCCAAAGCCCAAGAAAATATTGTAAATTTTCCTGTTTAGGATAGGATTTCATTTTAGATTTAGTAGCTATAACTCGATTCTGTTTTAGAGATTTTCTCAGTCTTTCCTTTCTGGGTGTATGGGCAGAGAGATTTTTTTCTGTTTGAACCCCAACACAGGGTAGGAATTTCCAGGACTGCTAAAATACAATTAAAAAATTATACATTTCGTTAAAACAAATTAATTGTATGTTTGTAACTGAAAAGTTCTAAATTATTCTACTTTATACTAGATTAAATACATATGTGTTGAATTTTTGTTCAAAAATGACTTCGAATTCTTCAGTTAACAACTAAACGTATTTTATGTTTTGCTCATAAAATAATTTTGTATCGTAAATATTAATTGTCATACTTATAGGTGGTTCACTTTCTGCTAAATTTTGGTATCCAATACCACTTGTGCTAGGAACATTCATAGTTTCCACACATTCTAAAATACATTTTGAAATTAGTATGCTTTTAAAATTTCAAATAATACTTAATTCTTATAAAATAATATTTTATAATAAACATTTACCTTCAGATAGTTCCTTAATATAACGATGTTCTTTAAAATTCTTATTTTCGAAGGAGGTTCCTTCACTATATAAAAAGTTTCATTCAAAGTGTTTACCACACACAAATGTTATTTGCCATAATTTTGACAAATCTTTACTTAGAAGGTCATTCCGGCTACACCTGGTGATCCACTGTAACACAGTACAAAAAAGGTGAATTATTACAAATTATCTGTTACCCAATAGTTATAACTTACCCATTTTCTTCTTTAAGAAACGAACAGAAGCTGTAGAATATACTTTCTTGCTGAACATTTTTACAAGTAAAAATACAGCATCTACGCACGCCAGACTTCTTCTTTCGTACAGTTTCCATTATTTATATATATATAATTATAAGTTATAAAACTAAGACAGGTTATATTTATACAAGTGCACAACAAAAACAAAACAGCCATTTTGTTTGATTTTGCGCACAAATATCGGAATTATGCAAGTGTGGCTTTTGTCACTTCTGTTATTCTGTGATATTACATACTGATTGCCAGCCGGCATCACAGTCTAGTGCCCTATCGTGACATATACCGCTCTCGTCAGACTGTGATTTTTATACGCACGATTTCTAGTACAAACGGTGCACTAGCGCGAGATGCCCCGGAGCCTACGTCAGACTGTGATTTTTAACCGCGCTGAAGAGACGGACTGTTACTTCCGAAAAAATCCCAAGTAGCAAAATCACAATTTTAGAAAAGGATAAAAATATATATTTGCTAATGTAGGACAAGTGTGCATATAGTGTGTAGGGATATTATTTGTTATCAAACAAATCAGAAAAATTACATACAAATTAGGTATTTATAATTAATTTATCTGTTAAAAGAAATTTGTCAGGGGGGGGGGCAGTGCCCCGTTGCCCTCCCTGCAGCAGCCGCCACTGATCACTGGTAACAACCAGTCGCACGCATTGCAACCAGCGTCTCAAAACCCGCCACACAGAAACATTTCCCTTTTCTAAATGTCTATTTTAATTTTTAAATATGAAATCAAAAATGAATTGCGAGAATTAATGATGCTTAATAAAGTGTTAGAAAATATACATTCGCACGTTATATTCTCTTAACACCCAACACCATTAATAATCCTATTTGTGTTGTATATAAAAAAAAAAAACTAATGACTTAATATTTTTACAGGACAATATCTATTATCCCTGCTGCCCAACGTTATACTGAATAAACATTTGCACATTGTATTCCATATACGCATAGCAGCATTGATAAATCTTTGTATTAAAAACTTACTTTGTATCGTTAAACATCTCTTCAAACTGTGCCATAGGCATCTCCATTTTCTAATACAAAAAATATTAACAAAGAAAATTTATTATAATGAATGAAAATTAGATAAAATAAAATTAATATGCTAATACAAGAAATGTATGAATGTACATCTAATCGTGGTGTATCAGACCCCACGATTAATTCTTTTTTAAATTCAATTTATGTTTGAATTTTCTATACCTAAATGTATGCAACTCATCATACCCTTATGTTATATGTATTGCAAACATAAACGAACTTAATGTTGAAATCTTCAAATACAATAAAATCTGATTCTTTACTGTTTCTTTAATGTTTTTATACTTAAATTAATTCTTAATGCTATTCTTATTATTTTTAATATGCAAGAGACTACGGCAATATGTGATTCCAAAAATATTACATATACCATGTGCTTGACGTCGACCTGCGTATAGGTCTTACTGTAAGATAAAACGACGACACCGAGAGTTTGTATGAGTTAGTACGAGAAAGCAATATACAAACTGCAGTACAGCTGCTATCTATCCTTGTTGCCCTGATTAAACGAGAGTCAGTCTAGCCCCGTCTAGCCTCAGCGTAAATGTACTCGAATCCCCTCTTTTCCAACACTACACTCGACCAAAAAGCAGTTTGTATATTGCTTTCTCGTACTAACTCATACAAACTCTCGGTGCCGCCGTTTTATCTTACAGTAAGCCCTACCCGCAGGTCGACGGCAAGCACATGGTATACGGGTCGAAATGATAACCTCCCTTTATACTTTCTTATACGTAGTATAAGGAAGTATTGTGATGATGAAAATTTTCGACCTCGAGATTTTTGCAGATGTCCACGTTTTGAGGTCCCCTGATACCAAAAAAGTGGTTTTTAAAAAATGTCTGTGTGTCTGTCTGTTGTGTGTGTGTGTGTGTGTGTGTGTGTGTGTGTGTGTGTGTGTGTGTGTGTGTGTGTGTGACCACGATAGCGGTCAAACCGCTACAGATATCAATTCCAAATCTTGTATTTACGAATATAATCTCCCTCTTGAGAACTGATTAGATTTTGAGCAAAATCAGCAGACCGGAAGTAGTAGTTTACTTCAGTGAAAAAATCGAAATTTGCAAATATTTCGTTAATTACTAAGTTTAGACTAATTTATAAAGAATTCATAAGTATTTAGAACTTAATTTCCAATATCTTTTGTATAAAAAAAATTTCAAAATTCGGACCGGAAGTATCACTTTTACTCTTACCGAATAACGATTTTTTGCAAATATGTCGTAAATTATGCATTCTATATATATTTATGAAGAGTACGAAAGTATTTAGAGTTCGATTTGGAATATTTTTTGTATACATAAAATTTCAAAATTCGGACCGGAAGTAACACTTTCATACGTATAAGAAAGTCGTGTGGTGGCCACACCTCATTTTTTTACTTTCTTATACGTAGTATAAGGAAGTATTGTGATGATGAAAATTTTCGACCTCGAGATTTTTGCAGATGTCCACGTTTTGAGGTCCCCTGATACCAAAAAAGTGGTTTTTAAAAAATCTCTCTCTCTCTCTCTCTCTCTCTCTCTCTCTCTCTCTCTCTCTCTCTCTCTCTCTCTCTCTCTCTCTCTCTCTCTCTCTCTCTCTCTCTCTCTCTCTCTCTCTCTCTCTCTCTCTCTCTCTCTCTCTCTCTCTCTCTCTCTCTCTCTCTCTCTCTGTGTGTGTGTGTGTGTGTGTGTGTGTGTGTGACCACGATAGCGGTCAAACCGCTACAGATATCAATTCCAAATTTTGTATTTACGAATATAATCTCCCTCTTGAGAACTGATTAGATTTTCAGCAAAATCGGCAGACCGGAAGTAGTAGTTTACTTCAGTGAAAAAATCGAAATTTGCAAATATTTCGTTAATTACTAAGTTTAGACTAATTTATAAAGAATTCATAAGTATTTAGAA
This sequence comes from Amphimallon solstitiale, assembly GCA_963170755.1. NCBI lineage: Eukaryota > Metazoa > Arthropoda > Insecta > Coleoptera > Scarabaeidae > Amphimallon > Amphimallon solstitiale. Next base: position 45,578,987 of record OY720676.1, on the reverse strand, counting down.
CTTAATTTCCAATATCTTTTGTATAAAAAAATTTCAAAATTCGGACCGGAAGTATCACTTTTACTCTTACCGAATAACGATTTTTTGCAAATATGTCGTAAATTATGCATTCTATATATATTTATGAAGAGTACAAAAGTATTTAGAGTTGGATTTGGAATATTTTTTGTATAAATGAAATTTCAAAATTCGAACCGGAAGTAACACTTTCATACGTATAAGAAAGTCGTGTGGTGGCCACACCTCATTTTTAGGTTGGTTGTAAATTGCACCATCTATGGAATAACATGCCTGTAGCTTGGAAGAAGTCATTGTAAAGGGCGGCAAATATTATTTTTGCGGCTGAATAGCTTGATCGGGGCCTGATGAAAATTTTAGACTTTTTGTAGATATCTACGTTTCGAAGTGCCCTATTGCCACGGAAATTTCCATAGATAAAATAAATGTAAGAAATATGTGTAACGTCGTTCGATACACCGGAACCGAATCAGCGTCTTTGCTGGCCGCGGATGTTAGACAGACAGCAAAGACGCTGATGAGGCAATGGAAGGTATCGAGCGAAGTGAGATTAGAGGTATCGATAGAAGTAGTTTAGGTACGAAGACAAACGGATGTAATTTAGTAATAAACAAGTCTAATTTTATAGGTGTTTTAATTATATATATTTAAGGGTGATTAGTAGAAGTGAGTTTAAGAGAGCTACCCCCAGTAAGAAGTCACGAAAAAAGTAAGTACCTCTCGCATATGTTAATAGTTTAAGTAGTATAAAGTAAGAGTACGTGACAAGTGGTGGAGGCGTCATAGTAAAAATAACCCTTATTTGATTTATATTTAATTATAAGTATTAGTAATTATAGAAGTGTCGCAATTAAATAGTTTTTATAAAAAAAAAAAAAAGTACAAACGATGAATACTAGATTACAATCTAAGAAACAAGAAAGATTAGGTGATAAAAATTTTGATTTTAATATAGACTTAGAGTCAAATGCTTTCCAAAATAGTAGGTTAACCGGACGATCACCACCACCCGTTATTAGTACTCCTTTCCCAACAGAAAATACTCCGGTTACAATAGAAATGGAACAGCTTGGAGCTACCGCATTAAGTATAAGTGAACCTAATAATTATTTGTCGCAAAAATCGCCGACGCCGTACCCGCCTGTAACTTTTAGTAATAACCGATTTAACGAATATTTACCGCCGAGATCGCCACCCCCACCACCCCCCATATCCATTAATCGATATGAAAGTATACTACCTGTACAAATACCATTCGATGATGCCGATACATCTAAAGCTTTTATAAATACACCTCTAGAAAATAATGAATGTCAATTTGATCACACCATAGGAAGTGCAGTTAGAAATAGATTAATAGAAAGCCCTCTTGCACGAGTTAATAATACAACATATACTAGTCAATCTAATAAAGGTCCGCGATTAGCCACAGAACAAAGGTCATCAAAGACATTCTTAAAAAGAGTCTCTATAAATGAAAATGTGCAAGCAAATCCCTATAATGGTAGAAGATTAACGGAAAGGCATACACCCCATTTAGAATACATTAGGGAAACACACGGTAATTCGTTTATTTTAAATCATACAATATCCCAAATAGATCAACTTCGAGAACCAATAACTCCAAACTTTACGCAACCACCACGCTTTAACCCAACAATAGACAACCCGATAGAATTTTTGAAAGCGTATAGAATCGCGTCACAAGCAAATAGTTGGAATGACGTATTACAAATGTGCTATTTCGTTAATTCGTTGCAAGACAGCGCGGCTATTTGGTTTAGAAATTTTGCTAAAAGAAATCCCGACGCCAATTGGAAAGACACATTAAAAGCTTTCAAAGATAAATTTATAGGGCCTAACTATGAGGATGATCTTAACTACCGGTTAGTAAGTAGGCGCCAAAAACCGGACGAATCACTATTAGAATATTATTACTCAATTATTGATCTATGTGAGGAACTAGACCCCAATTTAGGTGATAGCGAAATAATGCGACGGGTAACATCAGGTCTACTTCCTTATTATAGGCACATGTTTACCATCAGTAGACCACAGACATTAATTGAGTTTGAGAGACTTATAGAATCCGTGTCGGAAACAGAGCGGGAAAGTTCCTTATACTGTAGTAAACAGAAACCAGCGGAAACGAGTCAAAATTTAACAAACATAATTACGGGTATGACGAAAGAAATTACGGGTTTGGTATTGTCAGAAATAAAAAAAGAATTGAATAATCAAAACAATAGCGTAAATCAGAGAGATAATGCATTACTACAACGCGAGTATACGCAGGGAAATTATAATAGTTATCGACGATCGAATAATCTAAGAACAAGAACAACAGACGGGCGACCAGTATGTTTCAGTTGCAATCGTCCAGGTCACATCGCGGCTAATTGTAGGGTAAGAGTAAATTTAGCTTCAAACGGTCAAAATTTCGGAGGTTTAAACGAAAACGGGCGGGGTCGACAGAGGTTCTAGGCCCTGCTCAGAAATGCTTTTTAGATAAATCACAAGGAACCTCGGAATCCCCCGTGTTTAGCCACAGCGTTAGGACATCTTCTCTTAATAATTCTTCAATACTTAAGGTAAAAGGTCTTATAAATAATGTTTATAGCGATATTATTATTGATACAGGCGCCGCATATAATCTTGTAAATAAATTTTGTGTAAACAATATCGAAACTAGTAATAAATTACCAACACTTGTTACGATTGACAATACTTTAATAACGCCCATAGGAATCACGGAAATATCAGTTATATTAGGTAATAAGGAGTTTAAAACAGAGGCTTTTGTTGTGAATAATTTGCCAGCATTTTTATTACTAGGGTATAAGTTTTTAAAAGAAAAAAATTTTAATATCAGTTGTACCGATAATACTATAACGTTTGAAACAAAACGCTTAGATGTACGAAACTCAGGCGAGAATGAACTCGAAACGTTTGCAGTAGACGGGAATTTAACACTTCGTAGTAACCTTGACGAGAATACTATTGAAGTTCACAGCCCTGGAGAAGAGGACCGTACAACCGATGTTAATAACTGCAAAACCGCTGACGACTCCAGTAAAATCATCTCTAAAGATACTGACCTATTCGCGTTACCATCTAAGTATTGTTTGGTAAACACTATAGCAGCTGATTTAAAAGTTTCATATAAAATGAATAGACGATTTAAAAGGCTTTTCACGGAAAATTTCGAATTAAGCAGAGGTATATATAAATCAGGGGATATAATAATAAATGGAAATCAGGCTCGAAAATTATGTTATCTGGTAACAAAAGAAAATTTGTATGACAAACCGTTAGAAATAGCTGTTAAGAATACGTTTATTAATTTAAAAGACTATCTACTTAAAATTAAATGTAGTAATCTTGCGTTCCCAGCTCACGCTTTCCGTGGTTTACAACGTAATATTTTCCGAAATATAGTAAATGAAGTATTTAATAATAGTGGTATAGAAATTATTAGCTGTTATTTAAATAAGAGTAGGATAGTAGCCAGTGATGAAATACGTGACCAACGAGAAACTAATGAACGGGAGGAAATAATTTGCGAAGAGTTAATGGGAATTGATATTTCAGAGAGGAATCTTAGAGAGCGTATTATAAAAATATGTGTAGAGGAAGATACTATTTAGAGGGTATACAAGAGACACGATGTAAGGTAAAGATCTTGGGGTATGTCGATTCGAGAGATAGATTTTATATATGCCAAAGTAGGGGTAGTATAATAGAAAAAAATAGGTTAGAAATAGTTGACTTTATAGATTTATGTAATGGTTCAGTTAGGATATATAATCATAGTCATATACCGTTCAAATTATTTAAAGGGTGTGTTATAGGGTATTTAGATAATAGCAAAAGTAGTACAATCGGTTATACATTAGATAATATAAGAGAATCCCCAAATTACTGTATGTTAGGAAATGATGCTAGGGAATATGCTATTAATCGTCAGTTAGATTTCCGACATCAAGTTAGTATAAAACAGTTACTAGATGATAATGCAGACGTTATGTCGTGGGATACATCTAAGTTGGGTCTTACTGATATCGTAGAACATTCGACTGATACCGGGAATAATCTTCCTGTCAAATCGAGACCATATAGGGTTAGTTTTAAAGAAAGAGGTATAATTAATGAACAAGTTGAGGAAATGTTGAGATAGGGCATTATCCAACCTTCTGATAGTGAATATGCATCGCCGGTAGTTTTAGTAAGAAAAACGGATAATACATTCCGCTTTTGTGTAGACTATCGTAAGTTGAATGCCATTACTACAAAAAACTCCTACCCATTACCCTTAATCGATATTTTAAATTTTTTGTCAGGCAATAATTATTTTACTACATTGGATCTTAATAGCGGTTATTGGCAGTGCGCAGTTAAAGGGGAAGATAGACACAAGACAGCGTTTATAACGACTGATGGTCTCTATCAGTTTTTAAGGCTTCCATACGGTGTCTGTAACGGAATCAGTACTTTTCAAAAACTTGCAGATACAGTATTTAAAGAGTTAAAATGGAAAGAAGTGGCGATATACTTAGACGATATCATAGTTGTAAGTAAAACTTTCGAGGAACACCTGGCTCGTCTTGATAAAGTGTTTAATTGTTTACGAAAAGCTAATTTAACTCTTAATATGAATAAATGTAATTTTTGTATGCAACAGCAAACCATTTTAGGCTATAAAATTTCTCCGACGGGTCTACACCCAGATGATAATAAAATTTTAGCTGTAACAAATTTTCCTACTCCCAGAAAAGTTAAAGACGTGCAAAGCTTTTTAGGACTTTGCAACTATTATCGTCGCTTTATTCAAAATTTTTCAAAATTGGCAAGCCCACTGTATAAACTGACTAGTTTAAAATATAAATTTTCCTGGGGTAAAGATCAGGAAGACGCGTTTCAACTGTTGAAAAGGAAATTATCCAATCCTCCTTTATTGCATCATTTTGATCAGTTCGCAGACACTGAGTTACATGTAGATGCAAGCGGCGAAGGGTTAGATGCAGTACTTTTACAAAAAGACAAAATAAATCAACAAATGCACCCTATTGCCTTCATTTCTCGTAGCTTATCAATAAGTGAAAAAAATTATACCGTGACTGAATTAGAATGCTTATGCGCCGTTTGGGCCACCGAATACTTTAGAACGTATTTGTGGGGGCTTTCAAAATTTACGATAATGACAGATCATCATTCTCTCTGTTGGCTTCATTCAATGAAGAGTCCGAACAGACGATTACTTCGATGGTCGTTGAAAATGATAGAGTATTCGTATACAGTGGTACATAAGAAAGGGTCATCTAACAAGGATGCAGATGCTCTGTCACGATATCCTTGTCAAATAGCATCCATAACGGACGAAGACAACGCATTAGAGGTACCTACATTTATCGCTACATCAGCCGATATAGTTGCAATGCAAGCCAGCGACACCCGAATATTGGACATAATGGCAGTCTTGCGAGGAGAAGCTAGTGCTGGGCCAGCTCTTCGTAAAGCTGCCGGAAATTACCAAATTAGAAATGATATTTTGTATAGAAGAAATACCAGCACTAGGGGAAACGAATTGCTGGTAGTAATACCGAGAGATTTGAGACATGAGATATTGCACACAAATCATAAGGACCCTCTGAGTGGACACCTAGGATGTGCTCGTACTATGGATAAGATTAAGAAGAAATATTATTGGGATGGCTTAGCAAAAGATGTACGGAAGTATATAAGGGCATGTGCTGACTGTCAAACTCGAAAAGGACCGGCAAACCAGAAACCTGCAGGGTTATTTGTCTCATTAAGGTAGGCCAACCTTTTGAAAAGTTGGGCATCGATTTATTAGGCCCGTTTCGAAGGAGCTCTACAGGAAAGACGTTTGTGATAGTAGCGACCGATTACGCGACGCGATGGGTCGAAGCGAAAGCTCTATCATGTGGCAAAGCAGAACCTGTAGCAAAGTTTATTGTGGAATGTATTATATGTCGCCACGGTTCCCCTAGAGTATTGTTAAGCGACAGAGGCAGCGTTTTTATGTCCAAAATGGTAACGGAAGTGGTAAAATTACTAGGTAGCCAGAGTACATTTACGACAGCTTATAAACCATCAACAAACGGACTGACGGAGCGATTTAACGCAACACTCGCAGGTATGTTAGCTCTGTATACTTCAACGTCACAGAAAGACTGGGATGTATTCCTCCCACACTGTGTGTTTGCCTACAATACGACTATTCAAGAAACTACGAAATTCACACCTTTCCAACTCATTTATGGGAGAGACCCAGTTCTACCAGACGATGCTCAGTTACTTCAAGAAATGTCTACTAATTATGGCGTACAGACTCAAGAAGTTATTTTACGTATTCGAGAGCAATCACAAAGAAATATCAGCCAACAACAACAAAAAGATAAGCGAAGATATGATGAGAGGCATCGAGAAGTTAGCTTTAACATAGGCGATCAGGTACGAGTGAGAACACCATTTCGACAAGTGGGAAAAAGCGAAAAATTATTACCAAAGTACTTTGGCCCATATACCATCGTCGATAAAAGAAATTATTTAAATTATGTAATCGAGAGCGGAAGAGGTAACAAGCGTAAGCATGACGTGGTACACGTATCACGATTAGCACCATATTATGATTCGTGGGAGTAAATTATTGATAATTATTATTTGTGTGTATTTATGTAGAATAAGTTTAAATCTCTTCTAGATAGAAACTAATATGTGTTTGTTACAGGTAGACAGATTAATTAATATTATTTAGAATTCAGGAAGATGTACACTATACTCATCTTAATGTATTTGTTGGCGATGTCAAGAGTTCAAGCGAATGATATGGACAAGGGATATTCTATCGAATCGTTAGACCATATACCGGGTCTATTATATGAAGATTTAGGTAATGTACATACGGTAAAATTATTGTGGAATATAGTAACCTACTTGGACCTAGAGAACTATGAAAAGCAATTTAATTACATAGAATCTAGTTTGAAAGAAATTAATAAAGTATGTAAGTACGAATACAAGCTAATACAAGTTACATGCGGAACCTACGTTAAAGATTTAAATTTGACAGTAAGCAAGATAAAAAGGGAAAAATCATTAGTTCCAAATTTAATAGACACTAGAAGGGTTAAAAGCGGATATTTGGATGTTGTAGGCAAAATCTCAAAAATGCTTTTTGGTACGCTTACGACAGAAGATGCTGACCATTTCGAGAAATTAATTAATGACATTTCAAGTAGGCAGTCCGAAGAGGAGCTGATTTTACAGAAGCAAACTAGCATAGTAAAGTCAGCTCTGCAAACGGTTAATAATTCGTTACACCAGATCCATAACAATGAGAATATTATGTTAACTAAAATCGATAATTTTATAGAAATCTACAATGGCACCATCACAATGGTAAATGAACTAAAAGTTACGAGCTATTTACACAGCCATCTTTCTTATATAAGCGAACTTATAGATCAATATCAAATTCAAACGATAAATTTAATTAATGTTATTCTAGCAGCGAAACAAGGTATTTGACACCCGTTAATGGTTACCCCATCCAATGTTATAGATCAAATTGAAAAAATTGTTAAAGTAGTACCACCCAGTTTAAAGTTTCCATTGCCATTAGATGAAATAGTATTTTCAGATATACAAAGACTTGCTAAGCTCACTACCTTCGTTAGAGATACTAGAATTGTTTGCGTAATTACAATTCCGTTTGTTCAATTTTACCCATTTAAGTTATATAGAATTACCTCAGTTTATAACCTGCTCGCTTGCTTTACTTATAACATGGTGCTACTTGCTTACGTAATACCAGAGCAAGCGAACGGCATAAGACATGTCTTCTGTATGCCACCAAAATATACAGCACTTCGGGTTGCCTATATACTCAGGCATCAATATCGCGAATTACTAAACGTCTAGCGGAGTGACATCATCGTAATTTCGTACGGTCGGCTTTGTTTATAAATATAAATATGGCGGTTGAAGTGTTGTGTTTTAGAGGCAAAAGACCAAAAGCTCTTCAACTAACACAGTGGAGAAAACGTGAGTACTTCTTTTTGTTTTAATGTATCTTAATGTTCATTGAAAATACTACATTCCCTAACTCATTATTAAACGGTAAAAAAGAAACACGTGTAGAAACTTATTTGAAAAATAGAATAATTAGTCTTTATTATTACTAAAACCATATCAAAACAATTAATACACATTTTTGTTTATTCCTATTTACAATTTACAATTTTTATACACATACACAGATTTGCTTAATATCAACATAATCAAATACAGAAATAAATTCACATCAGTGACCTCTTTCAATCGTGGATAAAACTAAGATTGAACATATATTTAACTTTAGCCCCTGAATTATTATTTACAAATCCCAGTGCATTTTATCTATTAATATAAACAAAATTATACATGAAATATGATACGTGTCGGTTAATTTGAGATAAAATGCATACTCAGATCAATTTAAACTGTTCTACAAATTATTTCCATGTTACGTCATGCTCGCATGAAGAATCTTACTAATTTATCGTGAATTAAATTATTAAACCGGTACGAGTTCGGATATTAAGTCAATAACTACACGGTGAAACCCTAATACATCTACATTTATCGTAGTTCGGATAGCGCGATAATTTATTTGAATTTACGGCGCGTTTACACATAATATTGGAAATTTAACATCTCTGAAATAAAGAATTATTATTAAATGCGGATTTTAATACAGTCACGACATCGAAGTCTGACTTTGACGGGATATTGGTTATAGCGGTAATGTGTCGCTTTTCCCACGACTCCTGGTCTGAGTAAAAGAGACGCATTCGGACGGAAATTAGCGGATTTTTGAAACGACTATTTCACGGTGCTAAAGACCTGAAAGTCGTACGTTTCTAAGGATTTGAACCAGACTCTTCCATGCCATTAGAAGGCTGAATAGAGAGTGGTGTAGGGTAGCGGACGGATTGGAGAAATAAATGAACGAGACACGCACGATGGGGCCTTTATATATGTGAAAACCCCCCTACGTAGGTAGGTAAAAACTTGTTCAAAACATAACAATTTGCGCACGATACTGACATGAACCGCGACTTTGAGCATGACGTAGACATTTGGTATTTTTCCATTAGAAATAACATGAATTATGATTACAACTGAATATATATACAGGTCCATCCAAATCACTTTATACAAAATTAATATTTGAACAAAATAACACACATACATTTAATTTAATATTGACAAGTAAATTAATTATGGACTTAAAAAATGTTAATTTGTACAATTAACGAGGAACTTCGTTACAAGTTCCCGTACAACTTCAGAATGAGAAATTCATTTCAATTGAATCAAATATCCCATTTTTAGCCGTTAACCTAGAGCATAAAAGTTATTTTACATTGTCAATCGATCAATTCAATCAGCTTCGACAAATTAGTGCTAAGTACTTTATCTCGGATGTAAATTGTCCAGTAATATCCAGCAGTTCTGAAATTTGTGAAATTCAATTGCTTAAGCCGAATGACAAATTACCTCAGTCATGTGTCAGATTTGTCAAAATAATTAAGTATTCTATTTATGAACACATGCATTACTAATTCTTGGATTTTTATTATCCCAAATCGGGAAATAATCATAATTAATTGTGAGTCCAATCAGTATAAAACAAAAAAAGTGTAATTAAATTATTAGGCACTGGTCGTATTAGTCTATCCAATGGATGTACGGCTAGTGGACAAAATGTAAGCTTAGTAGCGGTTGACAGTCAGCAATCAAATTTATATGTTGAATTTTTAGAACAATTCAACGTCTCTAAAATATCATCCAAACTTATCTTGAATGATTCAACTGACTTTCAACGTGAAAAGTTAATTTCCTACTTAGATCAGGAAAAAGCATTAACGCGGGATACTGAAAAATTAGATAATGTACTCGACAATATTGTAGCTATCCGTAGAGTTAAGATAGAAAGAATTCAGGGATATGTAGAGTCGGCCTTAATTTATACAGTAATCGTCATAATAATTTGTTCCTTAATAGTAGTAGTAATAAGGAAAGTTAGAGTAAAAAGACGTCCTGAATTAAAAGTACGTTATAGGAAAGACAAAGTACCTAGATTTGCAGACGTATGACGAAGGAACGTTTGTTCTTCCAGATGGGAGAAATTGTAGAGTGGAACTAAAGCGAGCTACATGTGAACAAATATTATAATTCGTAATTTTGAAGTATGTGAATAATTTCTAATTTAGAATAGGTACCCTTAGTTAAGCTTTCTAAATTTCTAGTATTAATACACATGTGTATTCTTGTTCCAAGCGCATTTCCCGGAAAAAGATCACCTTCCCGAAGTAATTGTCTCGGCCAAAGGGGATCGTCTGTCGGAATTGAGCAAGGCAGAAAAAAGTAGTTTCGTTAAGAAGTCTGTTACATGTCTGGAGCTAATAGGGCAAAAGCAAGCGATCTGTTCGAATTTAGTAAGGCAGAAAGAAGACGAACACGAAACAACAAGCAATCTGTCCGAATTGAGTAAGACAGAAAGAAGAGGTAGTTTCGTTAAGAAGTCTGTTACGTGTCTGAAGTTAATGCGACAAAAGCAAGCGATCAGTCCGAATTTAGTAAGGCAGAAAAAAGACGATGACGAAACGGTAAATAATTTGTCCGAATTTAGTAAGGCAGAAAGAAGACGAACACGAAACAACAAGCAATCTGTCCGAATTTAGTAAGGCAGAAAAAAGACGATGACGAAACGGTAAATAATCTGTCCGAATTTAGTAAGGCGGAAAAAAGACGATGACGAAACGGTAAATAATCTGTCCGAATTGAGTAAGACAGAAAGAAGAAGGAGATGGTGGCCAAAAGAGAGAGTCTGTATTTAGTAGGGCAGAAGGAAAACAAGGAAGAAGAAAAGAAGGCTCGCACCCAATATTGAAATGAAAAGGGAAAGGTAACTGATGAAGCATGGGAAATCGCCTGAGGCCAGATGAAGTATTTGATGATTGGACTCAGAACTTTGTAACATGTAAATAGTTTAAGATTTTTCAAATTTATAGATGTAAGATGTGATTTTATAAGATATGTAGTTAATAGGATAAGTTTAGAGATGTAAGATCATCTATGGAAATTTGGTGGCGGCGACCTTTAAATTTAAGCAAATATGTCGGAGCATATTTTTTCGAAGAGGAGGGTAATGCCACGGAAATTTCCATAGATAAAATAAATGTAAGAAATATGTGTAATGTCGTTCGATACACCGGAACCGAATCAGCGTCTTTGCTGGCCGCGGATGTTAGACAGACAGCATAGACGCTGATGAGGCAATGGAAGGTATCGAGCGAAGTGAGATTAGAGGTATCGATAGAAGTAGTTTAGGTACGAAGACAAACGGATGTAATTTAGTAATAAACAAGTCTAATTTTATAGGTGTTTTAATTATATATATTTAAGGGTGATTAGTAGAAGTGAGTTTAAGAGAGCTACCCCCAGTAAGAAGTCACGAAAAAAGTAAGTACCTCTCGCATATGTTAATAGTTTAAGTAGTATAAAGTAAGAGTACGTGACACTATAATTAAAAAACTGTCTATGTATATGTGTCTAACGACGTGCGACGATAGCAGCTAAACATTTAGAGCTATCAATACAAAACACAACGACAAAACTAACGCCTTAAAAAGGTATCGTTCAAGCAATAGTACAGCTTTCAATTATGAAATTCAAAATGAAATTCAGAACACAATTAATTAATAATTTTAATCAAGTACTCCCAACAAATCCTTCATCAATTCTTTGTATTCAATTTGATGCAAAAAAAAAGTTCTACTAGTAACTGCTATTTGTTTCATTTGTGCGAATACCTTATTACAACGCCTGAATCTCGCAAATTATGGATTTTATATAGACTTATTAAGTATATAAAAGTATTAAGAGTTTGATTGGGAATACTTTTTGTATAACAACAAACAAAGTAACATTTTTACTCTTATCAAACAGATTTTTTGGACAATACTCGCTTATTATGTTTTTTATATAGATTTATTAAAAGTATAAAATAAACTTAATTTGGAACAAGTTTTATACCAAACAGTGTTGCTTTAGGTGAAAGAAGTTTTTCAAAATTAAGTTTAATTAAAAATGTTTAAAGATCAACAATCTCACAAAAAAGGCTTACTACTTTGGTTATTATTTCTATTGAAAATGATATATGTGAAACGCTAGACATCAAGTGTTATAGATGAATTTGCCTGTAAGAAAGCTAGAAAAATCTTATAATTTTTTGATAGATCTGAAGACGTTTTGTTTACTCTTATTTTCCTTATCTTATGTAAAGTTTTCTATATTATTTTTAAGATATAGAAATAATACACTTAACAAACAAGAATTAAAAATGGTTATTGTTGTTATTTACTTATTAATATCGTCTTATTAGTAAAGACCGGACACGAGCGGCCGATGACTAATCGCCCACTGGCGCGCTATTGAAATTTTGTATTTTTTAAATGTGTTTAATTTTATTTATATAATTGGATAACAAGTGAGTGGTGCTCTATAAAATACAAAATAAATTTTTATTTTTTTCATTTTGTAGTTCAAAGCGAGTAAACTCTCCGTCCTTTATTTATCTTAGGAAATATAATAAAGTTTAAAAACCTGTTACGCTTCTACCTACGCCGATGAAGAAAGGAATTTAACAGCAAAATCGACTTCTTTGTTGTCCGTTTTCTGGACGAAAACAAACGTTGCAGTTCACCATGTGAATAGTGCTATTCAGTAACTGCGTGATGTTATACATTATTTCTTTTGTCCGTCGTAATTTCGGCCTCATACGTCCGGTCTGTACTTATTAGTGATTATACGAATATTTAGTGTAGTTGTAGATTGTATTTTTCTGACATAAAGTACGTATTCCATATCCATATTTAGATGATATTTCCAGGTGTTTGATAGTAATTCATTTAAAAATTTAAAGCATATAGGTTTGTAAAAAAGGGCGGTAATTTTAATTTGCACGTGGGCGACCGACGGTCTAGGATCGGCACTGATCGTGAAGATACCCACCCCGCCATATTTTAAATTTATTAAATAAGATTCAAAAGTTTATGAGAATTAGATACACCTTCGCGTTTCTGGTATCCTAATACTGTGAAATCAAATTTCAAATTTAAGGGCCAATATTATTTTCAAGTAACCATGATTTTTTTGTAATGAAAAGTAAAGTTGGGAACACAATTGGCGCTTTTTCTTTAAAAAGAAAGACTGTATGTAATTAATGTATTTTATTAAAACATATTGTAACAACGAACATTTGAAAAGAATGACAGTGCTAATTAAAAATAAATGTTATTATACTGGATTTGATATGACACCTTTGAAATGAAATTAGCATGTGCATTAATTTCATAAGTGAAATAATTATCATTTTATTTATTATTTGTGTGCGAAACCACAGTGAAACAATTACAGACTTTTACATTTTACTTTTCTAAAAAGTTCTAAAAGAAATTTATATGTGTATATGTTTCTTCCTCAAGGCAAATTGAATATCAATATTTTAATGTGTTTAATGTTGCGACATCTTTTTTGTAATAGTTAAACTAATGGAGTTACGTATTCTTGAAATGAAAATTTAGCTGAACGGTTTCGGTGGGTGAAAAATGAGTTGAAAGTAACTCTCTTTTACTTGAAATTCTTGTGGTATAGAAATCAAAACATATAAAATCTACATTTTGAACACAAAGAACTTCACATGTAGGTATTCTATCTTATAAGTTAAGTTAATATATACGCGGTAAATAAATTGAAAAGTCAGTGATGTAGCAAGCACTACATAAATTGATAAATTAAAAAAATTATAGCCCAAATTTATATGTAATATAGGAAGAGCAATGAACATTTATATTTGGGAAGTGAAATAATTGTACACTATTTACAGGTATGTACCTGCATATCTATGTCGCATCATAGTGCAGTGCGTATAGTATAAATAGTGATTAGATTTTAATTAAATAGTAATTGAATTATATTACATCTAAAATTATTATCCAAAATAGTTCATGCAGTAAGTAATTATTAGATTTCATATATTACACATTTATTACAATTTCTAAAATCTTATACTGAACAACAAATCCGTTGGTAGCATATAAATAACAGTTGTGCAAAGTTATATATGTGGTAGTACCTATTTAATACGTGGTACATCCAATCATTTTCCACAATAGTTCATAAATTCTAAGTTGAAAATAAAATGTAAAACTAAGTTCCCAATTTGTTAATCGAAATGTGCTCTTTTCAAACTGAATCTTATTTAGCTCAGTGTAATTAGACCACAAATATTTTAGAAGTTGTTTGTTCAGCTTAATATTATTTGTTCAATATAAATATAAACACAATATATACCAAAATGTTGTCCAATCGTACGATCCGATTGCCGAATATCTTCTGTTTTTGCGTAGGTTACCTTCATTCTCTCGCTGAGTTATACCATTGATTAGACAATACTATCTATATGTATGGGCAGGGCCGCACTGCACCGATGGCTAATCCTTTAAGTACGGTCAAGAAAGGGTCCGACGAAGCCTATGGCCGCATTGCACCGGCACTTACTTTGGTTTATCTTTTAATCCTTTAATTATGGTCAATTGCATTCCTAGAAATCTATCCAAACAGCCAATTACAACGGTTTTTGACAGTGCCTCATTACTAACTCAAATTTACGTGTTAGCAAATATAAACTGAAAAGTTCAGTTTTGTGTCAGCTATCAAAGAGTAAGAAAGATTAATATTCAACACTTTACACAATTATAAAAATAGTCCCCATTATGGAGTTTGTTTTAAGTGAACGTGGAAAACAATTAATTGTGTTTAATTCTCATAAATTTTATAAGTGCGAAAGTACTAGTAAAGGTGTAAAGTGGCGTTGTACCGTGAGAAAATGCGCTGCTAAGTTATATGTAGATGAAGGCAGCAAAACTCTATTACAACAATTAGATAATCACAATCATGGTATAAATGAAAAACTTAATCGCCAAATTATTTCAAATAGCGTTAAAAGGAAGGCGGTGGACGATATAAGCGAAAAGCCTTTCAAAATTATTTGTCGGGAAATTCAGCTATCACCGCATTTAGCAACATTAAACACTAGTGATGTTTATTCTATTCGTAAGAGAATATACGATGCTAGAAGATCTAAACAACCACCAATACCACAAAATATAAATGATGTTCAACATGTGTTAGACACAATTATTGTAACAACAAACAAAAGTGAGTATTTTTTATTAGTGAACGACAAGGAAAGCCAACTAGTCGTGTTCTCCTGTTACACAAATATTCAGTTTCTTTGTTCAGTAAAAACTATATACATTGATGGAACGTTTAACTATTGCACCAAGTATTTTTACCAACTTTTCACGATACATGGTATGAAAAACAATCATTATGTGCCTCTAGTGTTTTGTCTACTAACCAGTAAAACCAAGAATTCGTATCTAACCGCGTTCCAAGCGATCTCGGCAAAATATACACAGAACGGTTTCCAATTTAATCCAGAAGAAATTTATTCCGATTTTGAAATATCTATTCATCTGGCTGTACGTGAAATGTGGCCCCGTTCAAAATTATCAGGTTGTCGGTTTCACTTGTTACAATCCTGGTATAGAAAAATCCAACAACTGGGATTAACTGTTGCTTACGGTGACAAAACATCAGAAACTGGATGTTGGTTACGATGGATATTTGGATTGCCATTTTTGGACCCGGTTGAAGTAGGCGATTGCTTTGCCTTAGATTTTATGGAAATTCAGCCCCAAGATCCCAGAATAGTGTTGTTTAGTGATTATTTAATAGAAAACTACTTTGGCGATGACGCAAAATTTCCTCCAGAAATATGGGCTTCCTGCACAGCTTCCACGGAGAAAACAACCAACGCATGTGAATCCTTTCATGCAAGATTCAATTCTTGTTTTTATAGTGTGCACCCAAATATATACGTTTTTTTAGATGTTCTTAAGAATATACAAATCGCTACATACCATAAGACCGCGTGCGTCTGCATTATCGCGATACCTGTAGAGTAAGCGAAACAGATAGAGATGTCTGTGTATTAGAACGGTAAACAAGTGGACGCAGTGTTATACTGGATTACAACAGAGCTAGTATTTCGCATATGCCTATGATGCACTCGTATTTGTCCAAAAACACCACATTTATACGGTGTAGTCCGGCAGTCGTATTCGCCGTCGCTTCCACATATGGGCGTCAGTTCGAGTTTTATTATTGCTTAAGAATAACATTTTTTTAGCTAATTACAGGTTAATTGCAATGTTGAATTACAATTCTGTTTTAAGAAGTAAATATTTTATGTTTCAGTATTTTATTATAGTTGAGTTTTTAGATTATAATATTTGTTGAAAAATATTATTTTAGTTAAGAAGTTTATTTTATTTTAATGTCTAGGAGTTATTTATTATTTATTTTTGCTCTTTTATGTTGTTTATGAAGCTGTGATAAGTTACTTCACTGACATATTATCAGTGATTATCTGATGCTTCAAACAACTACAAATAATTACTTACAACGGGAACGCAATACCTATTGCACTGCTTTTCACTTGATTTGCCTACGAATACATTTATACGTATAATTTATACGCCCGCTGTCGGTGTGGCAATTCAAGTTGGCATGCCCATTTATAGTCGACCAGTAGTTACTAATACATGCATCGCGCTATGAACGGCGGCCACACGGTATATAGAAATGAATAGTGTAGATATACCCAAAAGACTAACAAAAATTATAAAGCAAAACTTTTGTATTTACAAAACGCTGTATGTTTGTATAGAAATATAGATATTGACCGTTTTTTGTTTGTTAAGAGATGTTCATATCACTTTAGAAAATAATCGAATTGTATTTGTATGCGTTTATATAATGTATAATTATTCTGATTGTGTATATACTAAAATATATTGTGACTATTATTTGTAAAAAATTGTTATATCAAAATATACATTTTTATTTGAAACACTTTATGTATTTGTATACATACTAAAAAATATTGTGACTTTTATTTGTAAAAAAAAACTTATTATATCAAAATATACATTTTTATTAGTAAAAAAATTCTTATATCAAAATATAAATTTTCATTTGAAACACTTTATGTATTTGTATACATACTAAAATATATTGTGACTTTTATTTGTAAAAAATTGTTATATCAAAATATACATTTTTATTTGAAACACTTTATGTATTTGTATACATACTAAAATATATTGTGACTTTTATTTGTAAAGAAATTGTTATATGGAAATATACATTTTTATTTGAAACACTCGTTTTTATTTACTATAAATACAAAGTTTTATTTGTAAAAAAAACTTATTATATCAAAATATACATTTTTATTAGTAAAAAAATTCTTATATCAAAATATAAATTTTCATTTGAAACACTTTATGTATTTGTATACATACTAAAACATATTGTGACTTTTATTTGTAAAAAATTGTTATATCAAAATATACATTTTTATTTGAAACACTATGTATTTGTATACATACTAAAATAGATTGTGACTTTTATTTGTAAAGAAATTGTTATATGGAAATATACATTTTTATTTGAAACACTCGTTTTTATTTACTATAAATACAAAGTATTAGCAACTAAATAAATATCGACCATCGGCATCGGTGCAGTACGGCCCCACAGATAAACTGGATTAAATACGTACCGGTGCAATCCGACCATGGGATTAGAGATAAATACTGACCATCGGTGCAATCCGGCCACACCGATATATATAGACAAACAGTCCTTATGCATCAAATGGTAACTCTATATTTGGTTTAAAAGTACGCCAAAATAGGCTACTAATAGTGTGACACGCAATATAAAATTATATCTAATACTAAAATGCCGCCGTGAATTAGTCCTAACTTAGTATTAGTATTAGTCTTAAGAAAGTTCGATTATTGAGAATACGTGTTATAGCGTTCAGTCAGCTGATCGTATGGTCGTAAGCTTCTTAGGACCGCGTTAGGACACGACCTTGAAAGTTCGTAATTTTTAACTCTTAGGACTAAGTTAAGACCTCGTTAGCCAAGATCTCACCCTTGTGAAGGAATACGTACACAGCTATGTATCACCACAGATAAGGGAGATTAGAGATAGCCGGTGTTTATGGAGAGATTGGCAACACAAAAAATAACTTGAATTCAACCCAAAAGATGGTGTATGAATGTCGAATTATTGTATTTTCGTGTTATTTTCCGAAGGTATTCACTTTAGCGGCACTAGTAGATAATTTGCAGAATAAATGTATTGGGTACAAGATGGCACTACTATAGGCTTAACGTATGTCTTTTACAATTAAATTACGCCCGGTTTCATAATACATGTGTCAAAGTCCCTTTAACCAAAGTCTACTTTGAGTTAAAGCTGACTTCAAGCTGGAGTTAAAGTAAATGCGTTTCATAATGGTATTGGGATGTCACTTTAGCTAAAGTTAATTTCCTTGTAATGTTTCTGTGTTGGTTGCAATGTATTATAGTTTCTTTTTCAATTTTACGAGTTTCTATTGGCTTTCCTGATAGTTTTACGCGCCTTTTATGTTTGACAATATTGTGTAACTATAGCTTGAATTCGCTTTCGATATTGATAGTGACAGTTTATTATTAAATATATTGTGCAAAATGTGTGACCACAAAGAAAAGGGAAAAAAGAAAAATAGAACTAATTTTAGCAAGGAGGAATTGTTGCTCGTGCAGGAAGTGGAAAAAGAAAAACTTTATATAGAGTGCAAAACAATAAACAAGATTTCAAGTGCCGAAAGCTTTGAAAAATAATTAAGAGACTATAATTATTATATCCTATAAAATGTCGTTGACTTTGTAGGAAAAAGCATGGGAGAGGAGGATAACTGCGAAGTACAACAATAAAACTTTCCAATGCACGAAGCTGTGACCAGCTTAAGCCAAAGTATAGCACTTTGATATATAACTTTGGTATATATGGAATAACTCCTTAAGAAAACAGTGAATTAATTGTGTTCAATTTTTTGTCAGTTGTTTAAGAAATTTGTTTTGTTTGATACAACTATCAGATATACAAAAATAAAGCAATGAAAACATTTAAATTTACTTTTATTAAATAAATATAAGGCTAGAAAGCAGAAATAAATAATTTACAATATTAATATATGTCTGTACTTGCACTCGTAAAAAATACAGTTATAGATGAAATAAATTTCATTTCAAAAAATTTAGTATGGCGTATCATTATATTACTTATACATACTTTCAATATAAAGTTTTATGCTATGGATTTAGCAAACAACCTTTTGAAGTATTCCGGTGAGACAGAAATTTCAATTTCATATAACTTATGAATAGTATGAAGAAGAAAATATATGTAGGTACATATTACAAGTTATTAAAATGTTTACGATTAACAAACGCTCATTCCTAGCCTTCCGTTAAAATTATTAACAACTGCCTCTATGTTATCTGCTTCATGCACATTTAAATCAGCTTTCCATTCACCTGGTATTTCCTTTTGCATCTCAATTGCAATATTGTGTAGTATGACTATATGCATTCTCCACTAAAATATATCATTTATTAGTAGTGATACAATAACTTCATGATAATACCTACCAATTTGTAGGAAGTGAAATTAAATGTTCGATTCTTGGTTAGTCTGAATCTATTGAAAAATTCATTGTCATTGAATTTATTCAAACCGTTCTCCCTATTTCTATAAAGTTTACGTCGGTCGTCTTACGACTACATCAACCTCATCTTCTGATGAGGAACTAGAACTCGTTTGCAATATGTTTTGGTTCATTTTATTAGATAGTATTCGAAATAAATACCAGTGTATATCTATTTCCAAATTTAACAAGGTATTCGTCAACAACACAAGTATATTATAATTATTATGTGAGGTTATACCGTACTTGTCGTTAAAGTAAATAGTTAAAGTTGGTTAAAGCTGGAAAATCCTGACTTTGGCTTAAAGTGACTTTGTCGTTCACTTTAAAGTTAAAGTGGAATTATGAAACCGAAATTGAGATCTAAAGTCAACTTTGAAATTTAAAGTTACTTTAACTTGATTATGAAACCGGCCGTTATTCAGACAGCACGTTCCTTATAGGGGGATCAAAGACAGCTTTGTTGTGGTTCTGGAATATGAGATATTACTTTTTTTTTGTCTGAGGATTATAAAAAAAGAATAAAGGCGGGCTTGGAAAGAGAATTTTGTAACAAGGTTTAATAGAATATGTGCTTATTATAAAAATTATTGCTATTTAGTCTAATTTTCTTTATTCTAAAAATAGGAAAGGTTGTTTTGTAACATATACTATTAAATATAATGTTTGTAAATATGTAGATCTATATCTTTTCTTATTTGATTTAGGTAAATAAGTATCTTCTAGTGAGTATTGCATTTCTGTAAAAATAATGTACAGGCTGATTCAATATTGACGCTGAACCTAGGGATTTCGCTTATTATTTAGAAAAGAGAGCAGGTGTAAATTTGGCAAAGTTGGTAAATTTTGTGTTTGCTATGGAACTTGGGCATGGTACCTACATGCCATTCTTATTTGGAAGAACTGATTAGTTTTTGTCTTATCGGTAAATCAGAAATAACACTTCGGCGCGAAAATTGCAATTATCAAGTATCTTGTCAACGGTTAGTTTTATTAAGATTTATAATGAATAGGTACACAAATATCCATTTGCATAAAAAAAAATTAAATTTCACACTGAATGTACTCTTATAGAGAAACAGTATTTTAGAAGTATCTGGCAAATCTTCTTTCTTATTATTTTTTTGACCCTCAATAATAGTAATAATAACTATAATAAAAATAATTTATTTAAAAAAACCCGGAAGTAGTGAACCTAACAATATAAGAAATACAGTGCCTGTTATGTGTGTAGATATATAGATATACAATATAGTTCACATGCCTACAATGGTCTAATAAAATGAGTTGTGCACAGGATATTATAAAATGCCTTCTTTGTTATAAATTGTCTTATTAACTCTTTAAATGTTCTAATTGTCAACTTTTATACTCTGCAAGCAACGGATCATAATTTTCACCATCTGTTCATTCTTTGTTTACATACATAATTCAAAATTCAGACACAATATATTTATAAAATATGTAGTTGGTGGGCATTATCGATCATTTAGACTATTGATAGTCTTATTGAAACTGAAATTAATTATATATAAAACTATAATACACTGGACAAATGGTTAAAATATTTCATGTGATAATTACAGTCGTAGTCAATCTAGTAGTTCAATAAATGTCCACATATCTATGTAAATTGCAACTGCTAAGGATTTTAGAATTAAAAATGCAATGAAGTAAGCCCAAGTCGTCGCAGCTACCTATGCCTTGAAGTAATAAATAAAACAGTAATCATACGTTTCGTTTTTCGCTTTTATTTGTATACCCAAACAGCGTTTTGTTGTTTTTGTATTTGTTACTGGTAGTTATTCTTTTCCAAGAAGAAAACCTTCTGTTTTCTAAATGAAAATGAATCGTAACGCAACATTTAGAAACGTGATTTGCTATTGTGGAAATACTTTGAATTTCAATGATCATATAAAAAGAACATATCCAGTTATTATTTTTTTAGGCTGACCTATTAATTAAGTACTGGCATAACAGAATAAAAGAAAAAAATAAACACTCAATTTTATAAATAAAAATGTGTCTTATTTTATTATGATTTTAGATACAAATGTATTCGTAATAATTATATTAACATTTTGTAATAGGTATATTTATTTATTACAAACACTATTGATACTACTGACTATTAATAGTTTCAGCACTATTCATAGGTATCGAATCGGTAGGCCAAACTATCGAAAGAATATTCGTATTCGATAACGTGACAACAGCCAGCACAAAGTACATTTATGAAGACTAATGTGATCAAAATCAATTTGCGACAGGGTAAACACTTTAATTACAAGAATGCCGACTAAAATTAGACGAAACTAACCAAAAGAATTTACGGTGGAAAAAATAACAGTAAATGTTACCTCTTGCTATGAGTAAAGAAAGTATGTCAGATTATTAAAATACGGTATCGTCGGCAAAATTTTGTAATACATGTTTGCTTAAATTTTTTTTTGTATGTGTTTGGGTAAGTAAACACCCACTGTTAGATATACTATTTTATGTATATTTTAATATTTTCATTTTTCTTTGCTCTTTAAAAATGTCCTTTTTAAGCGACCACTTACATTCCTTATATATTTTTACTATAATTAAATGTTCGATTATATATGTGTAGTCTTCTTCACAACAATCTTTGATATAATTTGGTTCAATTTTATTTATTCTATTAAATAGTTTCTTTTTTAGGAAACACGTATGTTTATGGTGTAGAAGAAATTTAGAACAAATTTTCAAAGCAGTATCTACAAACCGACTAAAATTTGTTGTTGGCGAGTGTAATCCAACAGATAAAAACTTGGTATCATACAACTTGTGTATGATCAATAATTGATGTTCACTATTTAATTCGCGGTCAGTTAACACTAATAATCGTTGACAGTGTTCGCATTGAAATTTATCAAATAATTTTTTTGCAAGGTATCCTGCAAAATACGTAACTGCACAATCTTCCAATTGCACATTTACAGGATTGTTCAAAATGTCAGAGTCACTGGATGATGACGATGCCACCGCCAATAATTCGTCTTCGTCACTTTCACAATTTGATTTTCTCGTTGGCTTCATAATATTAGTTAAGGTAACTGCTCGAAAACAAGTTCTAAATGTCCGCACCCCTGGATTAGGATTAAATCCACCACGCTGGCGAAAAACTGAAAACATGTTCTCCAGACAGTCCTGATTTAGCCTGTTAGTTAAAATGAACTTACATCCTAGATTCATTTCCTGTTCGAACAATATTAAAATTGCATTTGTGCTTTGGATAAAACCATCGAAACATGGTGGTCGGGAAATAATATTGTTTTTTATTTTTGTTAAACTTGTCATGATAATTGTCGATTTTTCTAATGTTTTTAGCGCAACTTGATTATTCATTGTTAACGCACATTTATAAGGATTACAATCGAAAATAGTGCGACTATTTAAACAATCGAAAGCTTGATCCAATAAATCAATAAAGTCTGCAGTATTCTCCGCTGTTGTAGAATGCAACTGACCTGGGGCCTGATTCTCGAGTCGAGAGAACAGAGATTTCGAGAGAATAATGGAGGGGATTCTCTTGAAATGTTAAAAATCGTATTCTTGAACTTGAGAGAAAGATCCCTTCGCTCAAGAGTTGGGAGAATTTACATCTATCGGTTCAAGTCAAGCCACAAGAACACATGAGCCATGTGTTCTTTATATCGTATTTGAACGTTTCTTCTGGTTTGTTATCTTGTATACCGACATCGGATAACATTTAAGACACTCTTGAAATATGTATTAAACTTTTGAGTAATATCTGCTTTTTAAGATTTGTTAATCCATAATCCTGTCACTGTTAAATTAGCCCGTTGTCTTTCTCAGAAATATTTTGTATTTCCCATTGAACTAATTCACAGAATGATATATTGTTAATATTCGTTGCAATTTTGCTTTAATCGTTTTTCAGCTACCTATAAAATTGTTCTGTATAACATGTATTTTTATTATAAAATGTCTCGTAGATAATAGGTTTAAATACATAATTATATATTAAACTTTTCATTAATATCTTATTTAGAATTGTAATTCGTAATCCTGTCAGCGTTAGTTTTACCCGTTCTTTCTCATTAATATTTTGTATTTCCCATTGAACTAATTCTCAGAATTTTATAGTGTTAATATTCGTTGTAATTTTGCATTAATCGTTTTTTCACCCTACTTTTTGTGTAGTTTCAAGCCACAGACTCCAAGTTTAGTTTCTTAAGGATTATGGATTAACAATTCTAAATAAGCAGATATTACTCAAACGTTTAATACATATTTCAAGAGTGTCTTAAGTGTTATCCGATGTCGGTATACAAGATAACAAACCAGAAGAAACGTTCAAATACGATATAAAGAACACATGGCTCCTGTCAAATTACACAATGTAGAAAAATCCGCATTAGCTCTACATCATATTGATACAAGTCACAACTTCAGCCTAGAAAATGTTAGTTTAGTTAAACAAAGCAACAATAGAAACTTAGATATGTGGGAAGTCATATACATGAAAAAACATAAAAATTATCTGCTGAATAATGATATTTCTCCCCTTAATAACAAGCATTGATCGGTCATATGTACAAAATTTAAGTCGATATGCGCATGTTTCTCTTAACTTTTAATATGTTCGCTTGACTTGAACCGATAGATGTAAATTCTCCCAACTCTTGAGGGAAGGGATCTATCTCTCAAGTTCAAGAATACGATTTTTAACATTTCAAGAGAATCCCCTCCATTGTTCTCTCGAAATCTCTGTTCTCTCGACTCGAGAATCGGGCCCCAGGGGCCTGATTGTGTATGTTAAAAATCGTATTCTTGAACTTGATAGAACGATCCCTTCTCACAAGAGTTGGGAGAATATACATCTACCGGTTCAAGTCAAGCGAACATATTAAAAGTTAAGAGAAGCATGCGCATATCGACTTAAATTTTGTACATGTGACAGCGATCAATGTTGATGATGCAGAAGAGTAATTAATATAGGTTATATGGTATAACTAGTCGGCAGTACAGTAGAATAGGTATACTATACGTGCATTAAAATATCACACATTTTTGGAGTACCATCATATTGATACAGGTCACAACTTCAGCCTAGAAAATGTTAGTTTAGTTAAACAAAGCAACAATAGAAACTTAGATATGTGGGAAGCCATATACATGAAAAAACATAAAAATTATCTCCTGATGCTCCTGAATAATGATATTTCTCCCCTTAATAACAAACTGTTATCTTGTATACCGACATCGGTTAACACTTAAGGCTGCGTTTGATAAGGTTTTGGCGGGAGAGAAATGTACCCAAAAAATACCATTTTTATTTCCATTTTTTCAGGCGTAAGAAATCAAAGCATGTAAATTTTATGCATTAAGCATGAAGATAAAGGTTAAAAGAAGTGAACTGTCGTATTCTTTTTCAAATTAAGTTAATATATAAGCCGTAAATAAAATGGGAAGACAGTGGTTTTGCAAGTACTACAAAAAGTGCCTACATTTAAAAATAACACGGTAAATTTATATGTAATATAGCAAGTACACTCGGTATTTATATTTGGAAGGTAAAAATAGTAACAATAGCTAAATACATGTGTAATTTTTAAAGTGATCCATGAAATAAAATTTATTTACATTTTTGGTGGGTCTTTACATACATTACAGATATCTGTTACATTTACGTCGCCTAACAGTGTAGCACATATAATACAGATGGCGTCATTATCTTGCAATTATTTAGAGGTTAGTTGTGTGTTATGCCATACTTTAATTATTCATTATAATTTAAAATTATAATTAACAACAATTTTTGCGGTTACTAATTATAAAATTTAGTATGTTACGAGTTATTTGAAAGTACGTAATAGACAATCAACAGTTGGCATCACTGGTTGGCACCACAAAACCAAAAAGTAACTACATAGTTTAATTTGCGAGTTTAATGAAATTGCAATATTTTAAAATATGGAGTTTTCAGTTATCTTTAATTGAAAGATGCGTATGCTTTTACTAATGAGATGAATTATGTAAATCAATTAAACTGGGACTGTTTACGCTGACAAAAGCCTAATAGCTGTTTTATATTTACGAAGTTCGCAAAGAAACTGTCGGCTAAGAACGTTTTACATTTTTCTTCAAAATTTGTTAAGGTTGTTGCTAATTACTTAAAATGTAAATATAGGTACATTTTATTTGTTAGCAGTTTTCAGAACTTTGAAATCGTTTATTTTTTAAATAGAAACTGCACACCATGTCTATAGTATTTTTGACATATTCATCAAATTTTATAGGTCAAACTATATAGCAAATTAGCAAATTAAAAAATTCCAATGCGCAACGTTTCAAAAATATCGATATTAGAATCGAATAATGTATCAAAAATTCAAAATCGATTTTAAACAAATATTGAATGAAGAATATCGATATACCTTGATATCGACATTTTTATCATGTTTATATTAAAAGTTCTTTGCTGTGGCTTTTCAAGCCATTTAGTAACAAATAAAATCTTTAACTTAAAATATATATTTACTCAAAAAACAAAAAAAATCCAATAAAAAGACAAACAAAATATAAATTTGTATCTAGTCTATAACGTATAAGAAACCCAAAACTCAAATATATAATTCTAGTTGTATAAAACACATACATAAATACAAGTAAAAAATAAACATCTTAAAACATATCTTCTTTACAATTTTGAGGAAATAGTAATTGTGATAAAGATAACAAACACCCCATG
The DNA here is from genome assembly GCA_963170755.1 of Amphimallon solstitiale. Taxonomy (NCBI): domain Eukaryota; kingdom Metazoa; phylum Arthropoda; class Insecta; order Coleoptera; family Scarabaeidae; genus Amphimallon; species Amphimallon solstitiale. The sequence continues at coordinate 45,552,483 of OY720676.1, read as the reverse complement.
AAGGCGATTCGGCGAACTATACGAGATGTCAAGTCTATGAAATGCAATATTCCGCTGCCGCTTCCGGATTATAATTTCTACGAAACAGCAAACATCGCAGTAGGCATTTTTCAAATTTCCAACTTCTTTCTAAAAAATACATTCTATTGTACCTATTCTGTATAATATGAACAGTTTCTTTTGTGTATTAATGTAAAATAAATGTGTAAAATGTCAAAGATTGTTTACCAGGATATAAGTAGAATGGCATTTTTGATTAAACGATATTATCGAATAAAAAAGTCGATAACAGTCAATATTATTAAATAAAAAAATATCGATTTCAATCACGATTATCGAAAAGAAAACATCGATACTTTTTTACAAAACAATATATCGTGCGCATCCCTAGTTCAAATCACATATGCCTGCCCACTCTTTCTTCCGGAGGTCAGTTCGCCGGTTTTCTAGTTTCGATTCTATCTAGTTTTATTGTAAAAATACTTGACGCTGTTTGGGTGGCGATTTTCACGGTTTGATTAGAAGTGCCTTATCTAATATGTTCGTGACGTACTTAAACGTACAGATAGTGTATAATAACACAGTAAAATATAATAAGAGAATGTTCACAGCTTCACAAATTATGGCTAGGCTATGTTATAAAATATACAGATATCGCATACTTATAATTCCTTGTTAAATTTACTTACATAGGAACCAATACATTCTGTTAAAAATGGTACCGTTTTGGCGCGATATTTGAATTGAAAAGTTATAATATAAAGTAACAACGTACCTATGACCAAATTTGCCTTAAAATATGTGTATAGAATTTCTCTTATTCGAACTTAGTAATCTCACAAAAAAAAATCCATTCTGAAAACTGTCCAGGAGCCAAATTACAAAATAGAAATAAAATAAAAACATGAAACAAACTGATCAACTGCCAAACTGGCACTTGGGATTTGCAAATACTAACTTTACGTGTATTTTTAGCAGGTGAAATATATTTATTAGAATGTTGAACTAATATGTACGTTATGAAGACAATAATATGACTATATTTCAGTTTTGCATATTATTATTATTATTATTATTAGACATGATCAACAGATATGCAGGTTATTAAATGTATCAAGGAACAGAAAATGTTTTATTTTGCATAACACAAACACACTGCTGTTTATTTATTGTGTGGTTTTATATAATAATAATAATATTAGTTTATTTCCAAAATAAGAGAACAACATTGTATTAATATAAATTACAAAATATAAATATATATGAAATAAGAAAATAAGAAAGTCGAATGGATGAGTATCACCTACCTTTAGCGAATATGTTTAAGAATAACTTAATTTATAAATAAAAGAAACGTAATTTTAAATTTTTACAAATAAATTCAAATGAATGCTTAAAGTTCGCGCGTCTTTCTCCCTTCAGCATGAAAGTTGACAGGTATCGATTAGATTCATATGTATAAAATCGAATTGCAAAGAAAGTCTGCCAGACCAAATCTACGTTTGTAGGTAGAAATTCAATAAGCAGGTAAAATGACCTTGAAATGTTTTTAGATCTTCAGAATTAGTTTAGTTTGTTAGAATTAACATCGTGGCGCCATCCAATTATTACTAGTAGTACTTAAGAAACGCTAAAATCTTAGATACGAACCGAAATGGATTTGTCAACTTTGAAACGCAGCCTTAAGACACTCTTGAAATATGTATTAAACTTTTGAGTAACATCTTATTTAGAATTGCTAATCCATAATCCTGTCACTGTTAAATTAACCCGTTGTCTTTCTCAGAAATACTTTGTATTTTCAATTGAACTAATTCACAGAATGATATATTGTTAATATTCGTTGTAATTTTGCTTTCATCGTTTTTCAACTACCTTTAAAATTGTTGTGTATAACATGTATTTTTATTATAAAATGTCTCGTAGATAATAGGTTTAAACAATTATATATTAAACTTTTCATTAATATCCTATTTAGAATTGTAATCCGTAATTCTGTCACCGTTAGTTTTACCCGCTTTTTCTCATTAATATTTTGTTTTTCCCATTGAACTAATTCTCAGAATTTTATACTGTTAATATTCGTTGTAATTTTGCATTAATCGTTTTTTCACCCTACCTTTAAAATTTGTCTGTATAACATCTATTTTTCTTATTATAAAATGTCTCGTAGGTAATATGTTTAAATAGTTATTAAACTAATTTTGTGAAAAAGGTGTTTTATTTTATTTTATTATTTTTATTACTTATGTTATATGTTATATTATTTCTACATGTATGATATGTAGAAAACATTGTTCACATTTCGATGTTTAGCCTAACACTGTCCGGAAATCCAACTGATATAACCGATAAACCCTTTCAACATTACACACGCTTCTCGAACTTAAGAGAAGTGAACGTTCTATTGAGAGAAGTGATAGATCACACTCCCATCCCTCGTTCTCCTAACTTCAAGAATAGCTGTTTTTAGGTAGGGATGTGTGTCGATCGTGTAGGAAATAGCAGTGCAATGTTGCCAGGTTGCAAATCAAGGCGGATTAGGACAATTGTTGTATAGAACAGTGTATATTAGGTAATATGTAATACAAAAACAATTTCTTTTTTGTACCAGTAGTAAAAAATCATAGCATTTTTACACGTAACAAAGCGCCACGAAATGACATTTCACGACCTGGAACTAATAAGAGGTAAATAATGAGGCCATTATTGACCTAGGGAAATAATGAAAACAAATAAAACGAATGCCGCAACCATGCACTCATGCTTGTAGTAGTAGTAGTATGTCAAGTTGTGAACCGTCAAAATAAATAACTCTATTTTAGGCACAATTTTAGGTTAACAATACCAGAATTATAATATACGTTTATTTAGCAATTGCTATTAATTTTATATTTTCTAACAATACTTTGTTGTTTACATGAAAAAAAAAAGCATTTGTCTATTAATACATAAAATATGTATGATAGTATAATATGGAATCAATATATCACCTAACTATTACAGATGCAAATAATTATTTAATTCATATTGAAAATTCCTGTATATATTGCAGGTGTGGTTGCGTAAGTAGATGTAGGTAGATCTTGTAACATACATTCTATATTTTTTTTATTTACTAGGGAATCTTCGATATAACCTTTAGCTACAAAGTGGTTCCATTATTACAAACTTTTGAGACGTACCATTTTTGCTATTATGGATGTGAATAACAATTAAATTATCTCTCATGATGACATCAGAAATTAATAAATTACACAAATCATCCTTCGGCATGCACCAGCAACACCAATTACAAGACCAGTCTACAGAGATATAAATTATCAATAATTTCAAAGTATTAATATATAAACATACTATCTTAGTTGCAATGTAACATATGTCGGGTACCTCAGTAAAGAATTTTATAATTTCCTCGAGTAAATACTAATGATTTTTTGGGCTTATAATTTTAAGTTTTTCTTTTTAAAAAGGCAACTAATTTAAAATATTTTGATATGTTAATATTCTCTTTTAGGCCAAGTGTAGCTTTCAACATTGAATATTGCGCCCATAAAGTCGAGGCTTTTTTATTTTTTGAATATTCATGAAAATAAGCCAGAAGTACGTTTTCAGAAGTTACTACTGTATATTTGGAATTATACCATTTTTTAAATTCTGTAAATGTTTTCATGTATAAGTGATTGTGATTAGATTTATGCGGAAGCAAGTTCTCAGCTGCCTGTTCTGCAATCTCGCGCATTTCAGGTGGTGTACATCTAAACTCTTTAGACATTATAAATGGAATGAAAAATAATCTAAAAAATACTTGACTTTTAGTTTCAGCATTTACGTCAAAACTTATTTGTAAACATCAAAATATAGCCTACTTATTTGTTTACATGAAGTTTTATTACAAGGGCATTCTTACATATATGAGTAAATTTATTCATAATTATTAAGGTTTTAAGGTCCAATTAGACTACTGGTACAAAAAATAGTATACATACTACGGTTGAGAAGACTATTATTGCCCTTGTGGCTTAAATTCCTCGGCGCTTTGCGCCTCGGAATTTAATCTCGCCACTCGGGCAATAATAGTCATCTTCTCAACCTTGGTATGTAATATACTATTAAATAGCGTGTGTAATGTTGAAAGGGTTTATCGGTTATATCAGTTGGATTTCCGGAAAGTGTTAGGCTAAACATCGAAATGTGAATATTGTTTTCTACATATCATACATGTAGAAATAATGTAACATATATTAAAGTAATAAAAATAATAAAATAAAACACCTTTTTCACAAAATTAGCTTAATAACTATTTAAACATATTACCTACGAGACATTTTATACTAAGAAAAATACATGTTATACAGACAAATTTTAAAGGTAGGGTGAAAAAACGATTAATGCAAAATTACAACGAATATTAACAGTATAAAATTCTGAGAATTAGTTCAATGGGAAATACAAAATATTAATGAGAAAGAACGGGTAAAACTAACGCTGACAGGATTACGGATTACAATTCTAAATAAGATATTAATGAAAAGTTTAATATAATTATTTAAACCTATTATCTACGAGACATTTTATAATAAAAATACATGTTATACAGAACAATTTTTAAGGTAGCTGAAAAACAATTAAAGCAAAATTACAACGAATATTAACAATATATCATTCTGTGAATTAGTTCAATGGAAAATACAAAATATTTCTGAGAAAGACAACGGGTTAATTTAACAGTGACAGGATTATGGATTAACAATTCTAAATAAGATATTACTCAAAAGTTTAATACATATTTCAAGAGTGTCTTAAGTGTTAACCGATGTCGGTATACAAGATAACAGTTTGTTATTAAGGGGAGAAATATCATTATTCAGGAGATAATTTTTATGTTTTTTCATGTATATGGCTTCCCACATATCTAAGTTTCTATTGTTGCTTTGTTTAACTAAACTAACATTTTCTAGGCTGAAGTTGTGACCTGTATCAATATGATGGTACTCCAAAAATGTGTGATAATTTAATGCACGTATAGTATACCTATTCTACTGTACTGCCGACTAGTTATACCATATAACCTATATTACTCTTCTGTATCATCAACATTGATCGCTGTCACATGTACAAAATTTAAGTCGATATGCGCATGCTTCTCTTAACTTTTAATATGTTCGCTTGACTTGAACCGATAGATGTACAGGGTGTAGATAAAGTCTGGAACAAAATTAATATTTCTATTATCTTCGGTTTGATGGAAAAACCCTGAAACAGGTCGATTTTGTTTTTATCCCGTGCACTTTATAACATCGTGAATTTAATTCTGTCGTCATCTGGTTGCGCGCGGGCGTGACGTCATTAGTTTTTTCAAATGGTAACCCGCCACATTTATTACCCATTGCCGTTAGGTATTCCATTGTGCATGCAACGGTATAAAAAGTTTGGTACCTTACATAACAATTTTTGGGAGAAAAATGCTTTCGAATTTCAAAAAATTAAAATTTTATTTCTAATGAAAAACTAATCAAAAATTATTTTAAAAAATCAGATAAATTATAATCCGTGGTTTATCTTGGATTGTCGTCAAACAAGACACCAAAAAAATGTCAACGGAAGTGTTCAAATTGTCCGCCATTGGCCATTTGACACTGGCCGAGACGGACGTACACGCTTTCTACGACACGTCGTATTGTCTCTGCACCAATATTTCGCATTTCCTCGCGGATACGATGTTTCAGATCATCTAAGTTATTTGGCTTATTGGTGTACACCTTTGATTTCACATGACCCCATAGAAAAAAATCAAGTGGTGTGAGATCTGGCGAACGGGCAGGCCATTCAATTGTTCCCCTTCGTCCGATCCATCTCCCGGGGAAAATTTCGTCGAGGTAACTCCGAACACGCCAGCCAAAATGTGGAGGTGCTCCATTTTGTTGAAACCAGATTCTGGGGTGAGGCTTGTCGGGGGTGTTTTCATCCGGAAATAATTCTACCAATGTTGGCACTAGCGTAAATCTTAGGAAATGTAAGTATGTTTCAGCGTTTAAATTTCTGTCCAGAAAGAAACCACAATGCGATCTCCCACTATTCCCGCCTATACATTAACTTTTTGCCGGTGTTGGGTGTGCTCCTCTAGAACCCATCGAGGATTTTCGCCCGACCAGTACCTACAATTGTGGCGATTCACTTCACCGTTCAAGGTAAAAGTTGCTTCGTTACTAAAAACCACATTGTCGACAAATCCGGGATTCTCATCGCACCGTAGCATGATTTGTTCACAGAACTCGAGTCGGCGGTCGAAGTCATCTTCATTCAGTTCCTGAACCCGATTGATTTTGTACGGATGAAGTTTTTCCTTCTTCAGCAATTTGGCTACTGTGGTAAAATCGACTGCATGATCCCTGGCAATGTTCCTTGTTGAAGTGTGGGGGTTGTCCTGAAGTTCCAAGAGAATATTGACCCTTCTATCTTCCTCAATTCTTGGTCGACCTTGACGAGCCCTGTCTTTTACACTACCATGTTCAGCAAATTTTGCGACAATTTTGCTCACCGTTGACCGCGAAATCGGTGCGCGGTTTGGATTTTCTGCATTGAAAAACTGACAGGCTTCTTCATGGCTACGTATTTTATCACCACAACCAACAATAATGAGAATTTGAATCCGCTCTTTTTCGCTCAAATTCGCCATTTTCGCAATGCACGTTCAACACTACCAATGGAGCAAGTATTGTGAATGGATAAGTTCAAACACCAAGTAATGAACTGTCAATAGGACGTGTCGTAGAAAGCGTGTACGTCCGTCTCGGCCAGTGTCAAATGGCCAATGGCGGACAATTTGAACACTTCCGTTGACATTTTTTTGGTGTCTTGTTTGACGACAATCCAAGATAAACCTCGGATTATAATTTATCTGATTTTTTAAAATAATTTTTGATTAGTTTTTCATTAGAAACAAAATTTTAAGTTTTTGAAATTCGAAAGCATTTTTCTCCCAAAAATTGTTATGTAAGGTACCAAACTTTTTATACCGTTGCATGCACAATGGAATACCTAACGACAAGGGGTAATAAATGTGGCGGGTTACCATTTGAAAAAACTAATGACGTCACGCCCGCGCGCAACCAGATGACGACAGAATTAAATTCACGATGTTATAAAGTGCACGGGATAAAAACAAAATCGACCTGTTTCAGGGTTTTTCCATCAAACCGAAGATAACAGAAATATTAATTTTGTTCCAGACTTTATCTACGCCCTGTATATTCTCCCAACTCTTGAGAGAAGGGATCGTTCTCTCAAGTTCAAGAATACGATTTTTAACATATCAAGAGAATCCCCTCCATTGTTCTCTCGAAATCTCTGTTCTCTCGACTCGAGAATCGGGCCCCTGTTTCCATGCACGTTCTTATTGTTGCCGCAACTGAGTGACTTGAAACGTGCAAGGCTAATTTGCATGACATCTTTTGAAACGAGCTAGGATTTATGTGAGCATCAGACAATTTACACAGTGATCTAGCTTTACTACTAGCTTTGTCGATGTTATATACAGATATGATGTCTTTAAAACTTATTCTTTTATTCTCGTACAGAAAGTCCCCTGTCAACATATTGTTACGTATGCTCTTATAAATATGAAGTACATCTATAATGGCAAAAATTCTTTGGTTGTCGACAAAGAAAAACGGTTTACTTTTAGTAACACCCAAAATTCCAAAAGCGGCTACATTTGGCTTACCCTGATCGCATATAAATGCTTTTGGAAGTACTCCACATAACATTAATTTTTGCACTGTTGTTACAATTAATTGTGCTATTTCACAACCTTTCAAACCTGTTTGCGACACGAAATAAGCCAGAGGCAATTTCCAGTTAGAGTATAATCCATGGCTTTTCTCGCAATTTTGTTTTTTCGTCCTAACTCTCCTAAATCTTCATACCCTTCAATTAGGTCCATAGCCTTTGAATATTCTAAACACTCTTTAATATTCATCTCATCAAAACAGACAACACAAATATTTTCATTAGGCGGAGCACTATTAAATTTAAGTTTTAGTTGTTCAAATAATTTAGGACTAAAACCGGGTTTAAATTTAGAAGATCCTATCCAATCTTTAATTGTGCTTATTCCAGGTAGAATTATATGATTCTTACTTAAAAAATAATAAGCAGCAGGTGATTTGTAATACATTGATATTGTAAATTCTTTTTCATCTTTCATCCACTTAGACTTTTTCTTATGCAGTAGTTGCATTTTCACCAGTGTTCTAGATTGTGGGGATGAATAAGTCAATGAATTTATAATATGGGCAGTATCTCTAGATATCGCAATATTTTTACATTTTCGCTTTAATTTTGAAATTTCTGATCTTTTGATTTTTAAAAGATTGATTTTACGCTGTAATGACTTTTTCAACTTTTTTTCTTTCGGTGTATTTTGATCAGTACTTGGAGATGGTAAATTGGACACGGTCGTTAGCCAAGTGGTAGTTCCAGGGCTTAATTGTGGGGGTGTTAGTTGTTCAATTACACATGTAGAGGTTGATGGTTGGGTGTCTAAAAATGAACCCCGCTCATATGTTCTTATAGGAAAATGGATACTCAGTGTTTGAGGTGATTTACTTATTTCTATTGGCTCAGATGTTACATCCATTGTTTCGTGATATGATATAGGAAGAGCGTCTTGTGTAAGACGCCTCTTGCTTGGTGCTGCAAAAGCATCAAATCGAAAATGGTTCTGGCATATAAATTTATTTCTGAGTTGTTGGTGATGTGGCTATTAGACTTGCATTTCCTAAAATAAAGAGAACGTATCCTTCTTTAAACAAAATTTGTAGAAAATCCTGTGAACACTGTATATTTGGTACCATATTAGTTAGCTATTAGAATGACTAATTTAATTGAAAAAGATTTGAAAAACCAAAATAAAATTTATTGGAGTGCGTGGATCTCCCACGTTAATTTTAAATTACTAATATATAATTAAAGAAATAACAAAATGTGATGAATATTGATCAAATTAAAATTCCTACATATTTAAGTAATTTTTATTACAGAATTAAAGAAAATATATTTTGTAGAGATTCCTATCCAAATTGTTTATAAGTTAATATACCTAGTTCTATTATTTATTTCGTTCAATTTTATGAGGATTTCACAAAAATGAACTGTTACGCTAATTTTCATATGAAAACTAAATGAATATATTATCACAATCCAAAATATTGACATTTATTTCCAGACATATTATAAAACCTATATGTTCAAATTTAAAACAATTTAAAACGTAAATTGTCTATTGCACAGAAACAAATATTTTTCCTAAAAAACACTACCTACTTGATATACACTTTATTTCTGCAGGCTAGATATTTTAAAGTAGGTACTTATACCTCTTTATTATTAAATAAGAATTTCCAAATAGTATTGGGTGAGAAATAATATAAAATATATGTTAAAATGGTGTTGCTGTTGTACAAAGACGTATCAGTTGCATTTCCAGTTTTTTTGTAATTGTGACTCATATAACTAATCTAAAATATACTCGAGAATTTATGACGGTTGAAAAAAGACGCATCAATTTTATTTAATGTTTTTTTGTAAATACGTAGGTATATTTTCTTTGCTTTGAAGACGACTTTTTGAGGACTAACGGAGAAACATATATAAAGTTAGTATATGACTGAGAAGATATATAAAAAGTACGTCGATGCTATATTTGCAGTAAAAGGTAAAATAAAAATCTAAAGTTTGCTACATTCAACTACAATCCTTTAGATGGCGTCTCGAATATTCTTGGAAACATATACTAGCGCTCCCCATTTTGGTGTATTGTTTCCAAACTAACGCTGAAAGCCTAACGGTCGTTTCCAAAATATGTTTCCAATAATTATCATTACATCGGCTATCTGCAATCTCCCTTATCTGTGGTATCACTTACGCAGCGTAATTTGAAAATTTAATTTCTGTATAACGTGTATTTTTAAGGTTAAGACTAATTCTTAGGACTAATACTAATACTAAGTTAAGGAACGCTGCATAAACCCACCATATCTCTTACATACAAGACTTGTCCTAACATATTTGTTTGCATACTATGCAATACGTATTATCTCCTATTAGTCCTATTACTATTTATGTATGAACAAACCCATTCCGTGCGTTCAGGGAGTTACGGCGCCGCTGCGCTGAGCTGTGCTAGCTCGAGCGGTGTCCTGCCTGAACCCGACTGCTGAGTGCCGGCCAGAGAAATAGAGTAGGGGAGAACGCGCTTAAAGATGCGCCAACTAAGTTAAATTGAATTCCGCCATTTTGAAGGTTATATTTATACCTAGCTCAACAATTCGCATGTAAAGTTCATTGACTTAGAAAAATGTAAACAAACTTACGTGTGAAAAGAAATGCCTTCCTGCAAAATGGCGACCACTATAGCGTTTGCTTAAAACTGGATGCGCACTCGTCGAAGCGCGTTCTCCCCTACTCTATTTCTCTGGTGCCGGCCAGTGCCGGCGCTGGAGCTAGCGGTCGCCATCTTGTCTAGCGAAAATAAATTTCGCTCGATGACCTAGCGGCGCTAGAAAGAAGTGGGGATAAGCGGTGAATATTCAAACATGAATTTAAAAATTTAAACCCGCGGATTAATAAACGTATTAATTTATTAATTGTAGTAGCAAATATCATTTTTACGGTTGCTGTTGTACTTGTTGTTATATTTAATGTTATGCGAAAGTTATAGGTAAATTTATCATATAAAATAGATATTGATAAGTACTATTATATTCGGTTTACATATAAAGTGAATATGTTTATATAGGTATTGAAATGTATTTTGAAATAGATATAACTAACAAGTAATGTCAAACAGCATAATTCCTTCTAATTTGGCACTAAATTTAATCAAAAATATTATGAGCTGCTACTGAAACTATTGAGCTATATATATAATATTGTTTGTTTTTGGGCCTTATCTTCTTATTATATTTTCGTGTTCTAAAATACATTAGTATTGCATGCATAAGTATAGATAGCTACATAGTCTATTAGGTAACGTAACTTAAGACTTTTACACAAGATCTACCATCAGATTCCAGTACGATAAATGTTGCTTCTTCAACCACAACAATAAAACAAACACACAATGTTATCAGTTTATGTCATATTTATTTATCAATAGGATAGGCGATTTATTTATACACTTATTACAAAGTAGCATTCTGAAAATACATCCATTAAAATTGAAATGAACAACTATTCACAGTGCCGACATTCCAACAAATTTGCTAACATCAGATTTCAATAAGTTAAATATTGGAAGAATATTGTTTTTACAACTAAGGTGCGTTCGGATATCCATCCGGACGTCGTCCAGGTAATAAATTTCAATCAAGACCCGTTCATATTTAGTAGATGTGACGTCATAGAGTTGTCGGTACAAGATAGCTAGCGTTCAAGGATTGTATAAGAACATAGGATAGCCAGATCCCTATACCGGCAGTGTTGTTCGCATCGAGCCGTGACTCCGCCTCCTGTGACGTCACAAACGGACCAGTCGCACCTTAAAGTAAAGTGTTTTAATTTAGTTTTCGCCGTTACCCTTTGTAAATTAGGCGACTGAAATGCCGGGACGTCGTTGTGCGGTAGTTGGCTGTAATAACAGTCGTATTTCTACGAAAATTACCAATAGAGAAATCGTTTATCACAACTTTCCAAAGGCGACAAACTTCGTATCCGATACTGTCCGTAAAGAATGGATAAGGCGCTGCAAACGAGCAGATAAGTGGAATCCAAATACTAGCGAAATTTGCTCAATCCACTTTAATGCAAACGATTATGAACGCGATATGCGCAACGAATTATTAGGTAATAAATGTATTTATACGTTATGAGATAAATTATTCTAATACATAGTAATTATTGCTAGGGTTACCTGTACGAAAACAGCTTAAATACACTGCTGTGCCTAATGTAAATCTTCCACAAATGTCCAAAGATATAAAGAAAGTTGCGACAAGAGGGGAAGCATATTTAAAAAGAAAAAAGGAAAATGAAAGGAAAGAAGAAGTAAATAGATTGATTGCCGAACAATCGATAGCTTCATGTTTAGCGGCAAATGAGCTGTCAACAGCGTCTTCAACAGCAGAATTTAAAACCGATAAGCCTTTAACTGTCCCAGCAGAAGATATATTATCTAAACAATATGCTGAGCTTCGTGAAAGTCACACTAAATTATCTACAGAGATGGAAATTATGAAACGCAAATTGAATTTGCAGAGAAAACAACTTTTATACTATAGAAGAAAGAACAAGCAAGATAAACCTGCACAAAAACAGGAAACGGTAAAAATACTGAGAAAACTCTTAACAGTGTTGGTCTCTGGAAAGCGTTGTCCGTTGACATAAATAAGACCTATTTCGAGCATCCGCAAACCAAGAAAAATGTTTATGTTTTCGCAGATGCTCCCCATTTACTGAAACTTCTCCGTAATTGGTTTTTGGACACAGGATTTATATTGAGAAGTGCTGGAAACAAAGAGATAAGAAAAGAACCTTTAGAAAATTTGATAGAATTAACCAATGTAGAAGTAAATTCCTGTTATAAAATTTCTGAAAAGCATATTACAGTTGAAAAGAGTAAAAGACAAAATGTAAGACTAGCGGCTGAATTGTTATCACATAAGACCGCCCAGGCATTATTACGATACAAACCAGGCCCTGATAAAAAACTTGCTGAAGATGTCGGAATGTTCATAGACAATATTAATTCTTGGTCTGATATTTTTAATAGCCATGTGAATAGATCTCCTGGCCCTGACCCTATGAAAGCCCCTTTGGAATTTATTTACAGGACCAAGAACAACACTTAAATAAAGTTAGAGATTTAATATTTGACATGAGAGCTGAAGGAAAAAACACTTTGCAAATTTTTCAGAAAGGAATAATAATTTCTGTAGAATCGTTGAAACTACTTTTACGAGATATGAAGACCGTATTTGAAGATGTACATTACCGTCAACCGGGGTCACTCGGAACTAAGGGTGCGAGTCGGAACAAGACGGCAATTTCTGAAACAAACTAGTGTTGCCATCTAGCAACAAATTTTAAAAAAGTGATACGAACGAAATCTTCTTTACCAATGTTCAACATAACCTATAGTGACTTGACAGACTTGTTGCTTTTGTTTTCATACCTGTTCTGGCAGTGTAAAGTCAAGATAAGTTTTACTTTTTTCTTCATTGGTCAACTTAATTATGTTGCCATAGCAACATAAACAGCATTTCAGAGCTGTTTATTTTTTTACGTATTCTCACATGTGTTATTTAACGACTAGTAGAGTTGAAAAAAAAAGAAACAAATTTTCCGTCAAAATAAATGGCAGTTTTATTTTTTCAGGAGTTTTGTGGGGCAGCTCGAAACAGTTGCCGCAATGGTGCGAACCTACCGAAGAAAGGTTGGGGGTAGGCCTTACAACACTTTCAACGAAGAAGATATGGAAAGAGCTGTTCGAGACGTAAAAGAAAAACGTTTGAGCTACAGACAAGCTTCAGACCGCTATAATATCAAGGTAGCTACTCTCCACAGACACGTAAAATGCCCAAATTTATTAAAACCCGGTGGCCAAACAGCTTTAAGCGAGCAGGAAGAAACATATTTTGTGGAATGTGTTCAAATCATGTCTGATTGGGGTTTTCCGCTACAAAAAAAAGACTTATGTCTTTTAGTGAAAACGTTTTTGGACAAAAAAAACCCAAAGAAGGTTAAAATTTCGTGGCAATAAGCCCACTAATGAGTGGGTGACAAAATTTTTAGAACGTCATCGTGAGTTGCGCCAACGACTATGTTCTAATATAAAACGAGCCAGGGCAGGTGTTACGAGAGAAGTAATTAATGAATACTTTCAAAATTTAGCAACCACTTTGAAAAATGTTTCGCCGTCTAATCTTGTGAACTATGACGAGACGAATTTCAGCGACGACCCGGGAAAAGCCAAAGTTTTAGTAAGAAGAACATGTAAATATCCTGATCGAGTTATGGATTCTTCAAAATCAGCCACATCCGTAATGTTTGCGGTGGCAGCCGATGGAACTTCTTTGCCACCGTATGTGGTGTATAAATCAGAGCACTTGTGGGAAGAATGGACTCGAAATGGGCCGCCTGGATGCAGATTCAACAGGTCGAAATCGGGATGGTTTGATCAAGAACTATTTGAAAATTGGTTCTTGACAATATGCTTGCCGTATTTTCGAAAGTTACAAGGGCCTAAAGTTTTGCTGGGAGATAATTTGGCGAGCCACCTGTCTTGTCGAGTTGTTAAAGACTGTGAACAAAACAATATTAGATTTGTAATGCTCCCTCCTAATAGCACACATCTTACACAGCCGCTCGACGTAAGTTGTTTCCGATCAATTAAAGGGCAATGGAGAATAACTCTAACATCCTGGAAAATGAGAAATAAGGGAGTTTTGCCAAAACAACTATTTCCCAGTCTTCTCAACGATTGTCTTGTAAAATTAGAGACCAGAAATGGAGAAAATATTAAAAGCGGGTTTAAGGCCTGCGGCTTGTTTCCGCTCGACAAAGAAAAAATTTTGTCAAAACTTCCCGCAGAAGATGGCAACGGAAATTATTCTTCCATTCTAACTGAGTCCTTGATTGACATTTTAAAAGCGTGCCGAGGAAACAAAGTTCCAAGGATTAACAGACGAAAAAAAATCAATGTGAAACCAGGAGAAAGTGTAAGCCAAGCACATTTTTCCGGAAACTCTAAACCAAGGGAAACACTCATCGATGACGCAGATAGTTCTGACGAAGATGCAGCAGAAAATGTTGATCAAACAAATGAAAACAACGAAGTTGAAGAGAACGAAGAAAAAGAAGAAGAAGAAGAAGTTGCATTTGAAGCACTACAGAAAGACTCTTTTGTTGTTGTCAGCTTTCCTTTTCTTACCAAAAATAAGGAACAAGCTTTCGTGTGCCAAATTATTAAAATCAAATCAAGATTGGAAATTACTGTTAATTGTTTAAGGGAAAACAGAAAAATAAAAAATGCTTTTATTGATGCTCCTGAACCAGAAATCCGGGATGTTGAGTGTCAGAAAATAAAAAAAGTGTTGCTCAAACCGACAAAACTATGAAGAGGTGGCCTTTTGTTTGATAATGATCCTTTTTTGTGATTTCATATACTTGTAACCTTTTTTATTTATTGTAGTAGGCGTTGCAAAACTACAAACGTTTCACTATTTTTTGTTTTATATGCTTAAGAATGTTTTTTCAGTTGTTTTTTTATAAATTGTTTGAAATAAATGCTATTATTTTACTGTGTATATTTTTTCAAGCCTTTTTGCAAGTAAAAAACCTTTTTTATCGCTTGGAATTTTTTTAAAAACAGTTTTACTGTCCTGACTCGCCTCTATATGCCTGTAAATCGCAATATACATCCAAATAAATGGATGTTTCGACTCGCCCCGAACTGCGGGGCGAGTCGAAACACTTTGTTTTTTTTTTTATAAAAAAAAAGTTAACAACAAAATTAAAAAACAAAAACGTGGTTACATGTAGAAATGTTCAGACGCACCTTAGCCAAAATTTGGTTAAAATAACTTTATTACTTTATTCGGAATTTACCAAAATATGTCAAAAACCGTACCGAGTGACCCCGGTTGACGGTATATATGTACTCATAAACTTAATCAGGATTGTTTGGAGAATTTTTTCTTCCAGCTTAGATGTCGAGGGCCGAATGAACATCCATCTCCATTGGAAGCCATCAAAAGAATAAGAATGATTATTCTTGGGAAGAATCCTGGTATTTTAGAAGCACAGGTACATAAAATGTGTTTATTAATTCTTTACATATTCCTAGTATTACATAGGTACCTATCTACATAGCTATACTTTTTTTAAAGGTGAACACACAAGAAGCTGTTCCTGAAGAATATATAGTGGCCACAGTTTTGGAACAAGCGAAAGTTTCACTTGAATTACCGGAAGAGAAGTTTGACAGCAATGCAACTCAAAGTAGCAATGGAAGCTCGTTTTCATCATCAGGGATTTCAGAAATATCGGATGCAAAATCACCAGAAACAACGGACGATGCATTTGAGTACATTGCTGGTTTTATAGCGAAGAAATTTAAAAACAGTCATCCCCAACTCGGCGATAATACTTATAAAATTAAAGCCGATCACGCCTACAATTTACCCTCATGGGTACAACAGCTCTCCTTTGGTGGTCTTATTAAGCCCTCAACAGATTTCTTAAGTACCATTAAACAGTGGAACAAATATTTTGAGATATATCATGGCGATAATAAACTACGGAAAGAAACACTGGTTGTTAAAAGACTAGCTTTAAAAATTAAAAAGCGAGAAAATTTTTGCTTTGTTATTATAAAATTATTTTGTAAATTAAGAACTGTTATCCGTATGAATTATTTAAATACAAAAAGAACCCTTGACAATGCTAAAAAATCGAGTAAACGTAAGCTTTCTACTAGTACACCGTCAGACACTCAACGAACACTATAATAGCTAAAAAGATGCGAAAAACCACTACTTGATTCGTTTTTATTTAATTACTGCTTAATAAAACATTGCTATATACTGACTCTTTTAATTGAAAAATATATATTTTTTGCTTTGTATAGAGAATACATGCTCATCGGCTTTCTTTATTTATGTTTATGTACCTAATAAATGTGTTTATTTGAAGTTGGAAAAGTTTTTTTTTAAATTATAACCCAAAGTATAACCTTATGGCAATAAAAACGTGTATTATATTTGTAACAGTACACTGACGGATGTGTTATTATCTAATGAAATATTATATACCATAATAATAGCGCTAATATAACTCGATAATTAATTGTTGTAGTAGCTAAACACATTTTATAAGGTGCTTTACAGTAGTGAACGCGTTCAACCTGGTCCGTTTGTGACGTCATGGCTCCCCACTACGCGGCGAAAATATTGCGGGATCGAGCAATCCTATCAAATCCTATGTTCTTATACAATCCTTGGCTAGCGTTCATATATCTGCCAGGTGAAACAACTTTACGCCCTATTCCCGAGGTGGACGAAGCTGGCTCGTCTTGCGCAGTATATATAGCAAAAATTAGCATTCAGAAAATTCATCAACTAATTAAAATTGAAATGAATACTGTTCACAGTGCCGATAAATATATCAACCAAAACTGCTGATATAATATTGATAATAGATTACACCAACTTCATCGAAAACTTCCACATAATCCATATAATACAGTGTAAAATGTAGTATTAAATATTTAGACACACTTTATATTATAGTAAATAATTTACCATCTTCTCGGTCAATTCTAAAATAAGGATTTTATATTCCTATCATATATTAATTACACACCAAATACGTTGACTTTATTTTTTTTAGATTTTAAAAGTACGTATGTCACGTCTTCATACTTCAAACAATAATAATAATAATTAAATTAAATAATAATAAATTTCAGAACGCCATATTGCCGCTGTCAGACTTCAGAAGTAGTAAAAGTACGCATGTCCAAGCAACAATTTTAAAATGTACTACTGTGACCTGTGACACCCGTTCAATGACTTCAGACGCTGGCCACAAGCTCTAGCGGTATACGCTTCCAGCGCCGCAACTCCCTGAACGCACGGATAGTGTCTAAAATGTAAAAAACTCCGAACGCTTCTACCTACGCCGATGAAGAAACGAATTTAAGAGTAAAATCGACTTTTTTGCTGTGCGTTATCTCGATGAAAACAGATGTGCAGTTCTCAATATTTATATTTAATTAAAACACCAAAAAAAAAAAAAAAAAAACTGTTTAGAAAATAATATTGAAATAGTTTTTAGTACTAGAATTAATAACTCATTAGGTAGAAACACAATACCAACCATAAACATAATAAATCGAACTGACAAAATTGCCTTGAAATAAAAAAAGACAGCCTAGGTAGAAACAATTTACAATACAATAAACGTTGAATTGTGGGTAAGGGTAGGTTCACACGGCATTGTACTGCACGTTTTTAGCAATATTCGATTTTAACCGTACACAGTACGTTTTTATTCGTTTAAAAAACGAATAGCCTCAGTTTTCATACAGCGATCTCCATGTAGCAGACCGAATACATTTTAAGTTTATACGGTTTGTTTGACAAGTCCGGTGAGTATTCGATAAACGTATTTAACTGTGTCAACTGTTTACGTTTTTTCGCAGTACAAGCGATGTGTGAACGGTTCTATACTCAATGTATACGCCACTACTTATTCGATAAGATTTATCCTGCATAAAAACGTGCAGTATAATGCCGCGTGAACCTAGCCTTATACATTTATTATTTACTGTTACAACGGACAAATTACAAATAATAACTAATAAAAAAACTCATAAACACACGGCGTAAACAATATAAAAGTATTAAGTTTGTATTAGTATTATGTGGGCCGATCCCTGCTGTACTGCAATACAGGGCCAACCCGCGACAGGAACGGAGCAAGCCCCTGACTCCCGTCAATTTCCAAAAATCAGTTTAATATACTGGCCCCGCATGCGGGGCGTATCAGATATTAAGCTGATAAGAACAGATACTACACTTTGATCTTAGCCATAGGCCGAGAAGCGATAAAGATGACAGGCGTTGTATCACTTATCATATGTTGAAACCTCATCAATAAACACAGTACATGTGGTGGCGTAATCTCGTTTGCGATGACTAAATGACGATCGACATGAATACCAATGAAGAAATCAATATCGGTTCGCACGCCGACAGTGATACCAGAGTATCATAGATGGCGACACCACATAAGTCATGCACATATTTAAATAATGTGGTAGTGTGTACTGATGTGAACGTTCAGAAATCATACTCATGACTCCTCTGAAAGAGAATATAATTAAATCCCTCTAAATCAAGATCAACCATAATAAGACTAATAGTAAAAAGCGTTAGCTTGACTAATTTAACCCAGTAAAGAAGAAGAAGAAGAACAGAAATCATACATGACTCCTCTGAAAGAGAATATCATTAAATCCCTCTAAATCAAGATCAGCCAAATTAAGATTAATAGTAAAAAGCGTTAGCTTGACTAATTCAATCCAGTAAAGAAGAAGAAGAAGAAGAAGAAATCATACTTACCTGGCGTAGGGATTACCGTGATCAACAAGGCGGTTTCCCCAGGACGAGGCCCTTCCATTGCACTACGGTCGGGCTGACACCTGCGATTACCCCTAATCAGTGTTGCCAACCCACTACAGACGATTCCCCCTGAATGCTCTGAATAATGCTTGAAAACCCCCTAAATTTCATCAAAAACCCCCTAAAAACGAGTAAATAAATTGTTATAAAAAAAATAACTCCTTTATATTATTGTGACAGTTATTTGTATAGACAAACGCATGTTTCCAGGAAATTAAAAAAATGTTATAAGTTTTTAACATATATTTAATCAATCTTTATTTAAACTTTCCAAAATAGTTCTCTTATAAAAATAATATACCTACATAGGGTAGCGGGGGGTATTGTTGGCAGGCCTCGATGATTGGCACCTCCATTTGTTTTTGGCTGTAAAAAGCACAATGCGCTTGTTTTCTACATGAAGTATTTTTTTTGCACAATGTATCATCCTTGTATGACGTGTTAGCGTGTTACACATACGACGCGGGCGTTAATTTGACAGGTCTGTTTGACAAGTCAGTGTTGCCAATAATGCTGGTGATTTATCACCAGTTCTGGTTGTTTTTCTTAATTTTAAATTACCTCGTGATTATTTTTTAAATTACTATATCTGGTGATTTTGGATACTATTAATTTTTTTCTTGGTTACCAAGAATATAAAACATTAAGCTCCTAAAAAAGTTAGTCGGAGTTAATTAGATACCGTTGGGTCCACAGTTGCGATGTGCGCATGCAGTGCAGCCGTTTACAAACACTTAAAGGTAGGTTCCTATGCACTCAGGTATGTTTTTAAGTTTTGTTCTATTTTAAGCAAGTCAAAAGAAATTTGATAATGTTTAGGTGTAATTAATTTCCTTTTTTCTTCAGTGTTTCTAAGTTGTGTTCCATGTTTTCATAGTATGATATTTCCATATTTGTAAAATTAGAAAAAGAAGGTAGACGGCTTTTATGATACCGTGATACGATTGCGGAAAAAGGCATGGATGAGTTCACAATTCTTCTGTTGAACTTAAAACTGACGAAATCTATTATTTTTGTAGGAAAATCGAATAAATTACAATTTATACACCTATCCTTAATTTTGTTTGCAATAATGCATTACTCAAGTATAACAGTTTTCAATGTCCTCTACAAATACCCCTAAAAATACCCCTAAAAAATAAAACCCCCCAGATTTCCCCCATGGCTCAAAAAAACCCCTAAATCTAGGGGGAAAACCCCCAAGTTGGCAACACTGCCCCTAATGCGGGTAACTCGGGTGCGTAATTTTTGAGAGTCGGGACTGCGTGCGCGCCGTCCCGGACATATTTATAATCCAAACATAATTTTGTAGAAATTTTAGTCATATCATATTCAGAAACTTAGTGATGTTATTAGTAGTTATTACACTATTTCTTTTGTCTGTCGTATTTTCGGGCTGATACATCCGGACCTTCCCTTGTGTCAAGTGTCAATATTATAAAGAAATATTTTTTTTTCTGTTCCACAAATATTTCTGGCTTCACCAATACAAATATATTATTTTTCAGGGGTGAGAACGAATACATTATTAAGATCTGGGTTTTATGGAATTTGTAACTATTTATATTGATGATATTTGCCAGAATGTATTTTATTTACTCTTTAGTCATTAATTTTTCTTGTGTAATATAGATTATTTTTCTGTTATATATACATATATTATTATTATTACTAAATTTTATGACTTGATTATTTCTTGTAATGTTTTATCCAAAACTAAAATAGGACAAAAACAATTTTGTGTTGAAACAATAACAGTGCCTGCTTTTATTATAAAATATAAAATATATTATATTCATTAATAAGGAATATTTGGAATTATTGAAAATTATATTCTTCCCAATCGGCACTGATATTGTGAATTAGCGAAATTATAAAAATTTCGCCATCAGTAAGATTCGAACATTTGTTTTTAATACAATTTTAGATGTTAAAAATGATTCGTAGTTATGTCTCGGCTGTCAACCAGTTGGTTGAGACGTAAGTTCGGATCTTTTCGCCAGTAAACTATTTATAATTAAATGTGGATAATTAATAATATCAGTGTCGATTGTGAATAATAGAATTTTTAATAATTCTTTAACACTTTCAGAATGTTTAGAATGATTGTGAATGTGTTTTAACATTATCAGAATTAGAAAAATAAAGGAATAAAATGACTGTTACTTTTAAAACATTCTATTTATTTTATAATAGATACAAAAAATTAAGGGTTTTTCATAATAATTTAATTCAAAATTCTTGATTATATTACTATATTGGCATTCTTTTTTACCTCGGGCATGTTTGCCTAGTATTTACCTTGGTATTTTTGGAATATTATTTAAATCAAGATTCGTAATTATAAATACTACAAAAGTAAACTAAACTGTATAATAAACTAAAATGTATACATTCAAATTATTTTTATACATACAACTCAAAAGGAAACACAAGTACATAGAGATGAGAGCAGATATTGGTCACAGTGATTTTTCACAGTGATTTCGTAATCACTGTTTTCACCGTTTGCAAATTCTTGGAATCACAGTGATTAATTTCGTATTTATTATGATGAAAAGGGTTCTTTTCAATAGAGGCAAATAAATATCTTTTTAATGTAAAGAAATATTTCTGCCTGCGATTCTAAGATCTACTTCACTTTAAATAATATATTCAATTTGACATAAATATGTTTCCCTATAGCTGTAACGAAGCAATTAGATATTATTTTCAATCTTACTTATTATCGGATAGGCAAAGTCGATTACGTTCTAACAAAGTTAGTAAACTTATATTTTCATAATAATAAATAATCATTAATAATGTAGTTTAATATATTAATAATTAAAAAGTGCCTAAGCAAACTTTATATTTCATAAATATAATATCAGAAGAGAAACTGAAATGTATTTAATTATTGCATATAAGTAGGTACCTACATTTAACTAAACAAATAATAAATAAAATATACTTCATTGCTTGGAGTTACTTTTTACTTATTTTCTACTTTATAAGTTATATTTATTATCCATACACATTTTGTGCATTTATTTATGTACATACATCATCTATATAACTAAAAACATGTCATCATGTTACTTACTATATATTGTTAATTTAAATTTTTTTCAAGTCTTTTTGCACGTTGATGTGTTTTATAATATAAAACATAAATTAAATGCAAAATACCTACTGATATACCTAATATGCGTATATTAATATTTTATAACCCAGGTAGTTTATCATCAATTCAATAATTTCCATTAGGTATATATTATACGTATAACGGGAATTTATTGTTTTTAGATATTCATTTTCACTGCGAATATATTTTCACTACGCATATAGTTAAACAATTCAAAGAGCTGTTTAAAATCGAAAGGTGAAACATGGGCGAAAGCAGGAACCGTGTTTATATAAACAGTTCGGAGAGCGGTGATTGAAAGAGCTGTTTAAAATCACCGCGATTTTAAAATCGCTGTTTGCTTTAGAACGGTGAATGAAAAATCACCGTTAAGACCATCTCTACAAGTACATATTTTATAGGAACGAATCAAACTTAAAAATTTTCATTTTGCTTACTGTTTGATTAGGTTTATGAGCATATCAAAATCACGATAAGATAGCTCTCAAGAAATAAGCAATAAAATTTTCTGAGTAATACCCTTGTTTATAAATACTATAGTTATACAACCTAGAGAAAACTGTAAATATTTCTTATGTAGTAAAGTGTCGTCCTCTGATATCTTTCAAATGGATTAACACGAATGAATGAAAGTGCTCAGCCAATGAAATATTCTCAACGCCACTCCCACAATTTAATCCGGAAGTTTATAAAAAATGTAAATATATTTTGATATTTTCTATTAAATTTTACATAAGAGTTTGTTTGATTTGCTTTTCACATCGTTTGCCCTTGAATTACATATCAACATAACCCGTAACCTCCGTGATATAGAGGCCTCGAAGAAAGCTTGTGTCACGTGATCTGACGTCACGAATGCCGTCTGAGGAGCATTACAGTTTAGATTTGCCGTGGTCGTACATGTCAGTCGCGTGAACTAGATTTCGCAAGTTTTTCTTTCAAAAACCCTCATAAAGAACTTCAAATAAGTTAAAGTGATAAGTTAAAGGTGTAGAATTTCAGATTTACCTGATTTATGTGCAGATAATTTGTAAAATCAGTGAAAAGAGAGTGTTTCTCAATTGTGGAGTGCCGAGTTTGTGGGTTAGCAAATATGGCCGCTGTGTAAATTTTGTATGTGAACGTTGTTTTATTACTTATAAATAACTTTCGGGTGGTGTCGTTTATAATATGGTTGTGTCGTTTATATAAAATAATTAGTTAATCAAGAACGCCAACAGTTTGACTAGATACCTGAGTGAATCTTGTTCATTTAATTAAAAATGCCTGATAAATGCTGCGTGCCTAATTGCACAAGCAATTATGATAGTACCCATACGTATGTGTCCGTCTTTTCTTTTCCAAAAGATGAAGAGTTGAAAAAAACGTGGATTAAATGCATTCATAGAGAGTCATTTAATCCAACAAAACATTCAGTAGTATGTATTAAACATTTCTCAGAGTCATCGGTTATAACAATTGATAAAATAACCAGAAACGATGGATTATCTGAAAACGTCTCTTCTTTTTCAGATATATTAAATAATTCATTTGACATTGCACTGAATGCTTCTGTATTATCATCTTTGTTCTATATTGCCGGATACTGTGCACATTCACTAATTAAGTTTGTTAATGGTTGTGACAATTGTTTAACATCCATTACTACCAATTCAGATTTTGTTATAAATTTTACCAATTGTGGTGAAAATGACTCTGCAGATATTAGCAAATATTTGAAAAATTTAACAAGAGGAGCTCTAAAACAACCATCTGAATTATTCTTTGAAGTCTCTATTCAGGCGTATCAGATATTTAGTGAGCTTATTTCAGATAAATATGAAACTGAATTTCTAAAAACAGGTAAACAAAGGATTATTTTACGGGAATTGACAATGTTAAAATTGGAAAAATATGTAGAAGAAATCAATGAGAAATGTATTTTATGCAGCAAAACGTTGAAGTCGATATTGTTAAAAAATAGTCATGTTCTTGCCAATATATTTCTTAATAACTATTCAAAAATAATCAACGACAAAATTAACACCCAAAACATGGATCTATCCAAGAGAAAACTGATTAAATTTAATAGTTAAGTAGTTATAAAACACATTAACGCATGGAGATAGGGCCGGCTTTCGTGACGTCACGATTGCTTGTTCGCGGCCTGTACTTTCTCGTAGGTTACGCATAACCTATATAGCTTAACTGTGATAAAGTAGATTTAAGTAAATGTTTCATTGAAGAATCGTAGGATTACTATTTTTTTCTCTATTATACTCACAATTACCCTTTTATAACATAATAAAAAAAAAGACATACAAAAGGCTTTTTAAAAAACGTATTCATGTTTTTTAAAGAAATAAATCTAAACAAGAAAACGGTATTAAAAAGTCAGCATTTTTATTAAATACTCACCTACATGAAATGTCAGTCTGTTTCGAGTTCAGAGTTTGGGGTTATTCTAATTTTTTTCTATGTGTTCAACAGGTATGTCTAAAACAGTCTTCTATATATTTGGTATGACTAGATATAGGTATTATGTAAAAGAAGAAAAAGTAATTAAAAGCTATCCGAACCACAACATTTATTAAGTTGCTTTGCATGGTTTCATCAACTTGACTGGTTTATGTGAGGCTTTCAAACCAGTAATGTAGTACGTTTTACAAAGAAAATGCATTATAAACACCACATTATTTTAAGGTTTTGGTATCTTCAGAATTTAGAAATTTAAATGGTTCACAGCCTATCATTTATCACTTAACCAGGATAAATGGGAGACAATTTATTTTACTAGTAAACATAGATCAAACATATATTCTACGAATCGAAAATTCCTTGATATTAGACTAGACACAAGATTAACATGGAAGCCGCAGATTAGTTAAATTAGTCAAACACTTATCTTCTGCTACTTATGCAATTAGACATATCAGATTTATAACTGATAGTCTACTGGAATAACGATATACTATGGACTATCAAATCACATATCAACAATGTTTAATCAATATGGGGTAAGTAGGCCTATGTAGAAAAGGTGTTCATCCTGCAGAAGAAGGCTGTTCGAGCAATTGTCTGTGTTTCACAAACTATTCGCTGCAAACCTCTCTTCAGAGAACTTATGATAAGTCCATTAGCCTAGACACATATTCTGCAACAACTAAGGAGGCCTTTGAAAAAGCTGTCACACCTCATGACTACGGGTGAGATTACAGAAGTCTCCACCCCTCATCACCATTTGCTGCACATCCCGCATTACATAGGACAAAAGCCACTTCAGTACAACACGTCACTGGTAATTATTTAACAAAATCAAAGTTATGTGTAGACATCTTTCTACTTTCGGATCTAAAGAGAAAATAAAGGACATTCTCCTTCAAGAAGCATTCTACAATGTCAATGACATAAATTAGCCCTGTGTTGATGTTATCATTACATTTTTGCTTGATGTGCTATTGTGTAAACTGTATGTATATCTTATTATTGATATAATAAATTTATTATTATAATAGAAACACTATCCTTCTTACTGTAGAAGTGTTATAATTAATCCTGCTTTTACACCCACAATACCTCAGCTCGTCAGGGAAGTCGCAGCAACTTTCATTATACATTTACATTCTTGATAATTATCAATATAGTAAGTACTGCCTACACATGGTCTGTATATGGACGTTTCTTCAATTTGTATTTACCTGCGATTTTAAAAATTGCTTTCAATAATAGTAATTCCTAATAATTGAGGTTACGTAGGGGTTATCAAACAAAACTAGTTTAAAGTATGTAACACTTTCGGCTGTTACTTATACATAAGTAAAATAAAACACTCAATTAAATTTGAATAACTTCACTTTATTTTAATCACTATGTGACTGCAGTTTTGACATTACACGTCATTATACTTATATTTCTACTATTTAATTTTTCTTTCACCCACGTTTAATTGCAATTGTTTGAAATCTTCATGGATTTTATTGTGTTATATATGTAGAATTTTAGCCTTCATACTGGTTGAAGTGAGGTATATCACTTCATAAAAGTTAATTAGATACACACTTAAATGTACTCGGCTTTGACATTACTTATTTTATTATGGTTCTATACTCCATTCAGTCTAAGAATAAAGTAGATGGCGCTACTAGTGGTGTGCAAAAAGTATCTATTCGATACTTTGTATCGGATACCTAGAGGGAGCAAATGTATCGTATACCGACAATGAAAAGTATCGGATACCTACTCAACGTTTATAATAGTTATTTACGAACCAAGTGCGTGAAATCATATTTCGCGAATGAGTGACCAGTTTAAAGCGCGAGCCGAAAGGCGAGCGCTTTATGGACACGAATTCGCAAAATGTTTCACGCACGAAGTTTGTACAATATTTTTTGTACGAGAACTATAATAATAATACATATTGTTAAATACGTTATCGTTTATGACACACTACTAATCTCTTGATATTAATTAAAAAAAATTGAATTGGCAGTATTGATTATTTGAAGTGACATTTAATTTAAAATTATCAAATTCAAAAAATTCTACTTCATTTCCTTTTATTTTCATAGAAAAACAACGAACTGGGTAGCATATTATTAAGGTTAGGAATTTATGATTTTAAAATGTCACTAAATTAATCAAGTTCTAGGAAGTACCAACTTTACTTTTACGCACTCGTGTTTAAAGTGACTTTTTACGCACGCAAATCGAATTGTGAAATGACAGGTTTTGATAAGCGAGTACAAAAAGCTTATTAGATGTACTTGCATTTTTCTGATGTACACAGTTTGTCTACAACTGGATATAATTTATTCCTTAGTTACGTTCTTTTTTAAAATAAACTGACTATTGAAACATAATTTACAAAGTATGCATGTATGGATAAAGTCATAATTTGTGCCTAGACAAAATATTCCATTGGTGGTCATTTATAATTTAGTCTCAAATAAATATTCCAAATTGACAAATAAGATGAGTTTTTACTATTCAGCATATAAACAATCAAAACAATGTTATCATTGATGCTTGTACAATGTACCTACTATTTTACTAATACGATCCTTTTCTTATTAATTAGCAAACATGAAATACAAGTATAATTATCGACTTGAGTTAAAAGTAAAGTATCGGATACTAAGTATCCGATACAAAGTATCGAATATAAAAGTGTAAAGTATTGGTATGTATTCGATACTTAAAAGTATTTATTTTGCACACTACTAGGCGCTACAATTTAAGCACAGTTTACACACGATGAACTTTGTATTTTGAAAACAAGTAAAACATATGTTTACTGTCAGATGGATAGCAGGGATATACATATCTGATATCATTATATTTTGACATTTACGTACATTTTTGTACAAGTTGGTAAGTCATTCCTCAAGAAAAAGGAATGCACATGTCGTCTAATTGTACTTTTTTGTGCTTCATCAAATTTATTGTAAGTATGACGATAATTTCTTTTTCTTGGAGGAGAAATTGGAACTCCATATAATTCCATTTCTTTAATAATGCAGTACATTGTATTCCTATTAATACCCACTTCCTCTGCTGTTTGATTGACTGCAGCTGTTTTAGACATATTGTCTTTATGCTTAATGTACACATTATAAGCCATTTGCCTTTGTCCAGATCTTATGTGTTTCCCTTTACGATTTTTTGAAGGACCTGGTAAAATGCTTCCGCCGTACTATAGAATATTAGCGATTACGAAATAACGAAATTGATAAAATACCTTAACAAATGAATATTTCACTTGCGAGTTCTAAGAAGAACTATTTTTTAAGAATATTAACAACAAATAACTATGTAAAATACGGAAATCGACAAAATCTTTGAACAAAACTGTCAGTAAACAAATTTTTGACAGAACGAGCTAAATGCGATTATTTTGCCGGTGTAAATGCACACTCGATTTCAACCAATCACAAACGTTTATTTTAAGCCCTATCTTTCCCAATGCTTTATTCTTAGACTGAATGGAGTAGTTAGTTTTATTTTATTCAGGCCTGAATCGTAACAACAACTGCCATGATGCAAGCCTGGATGAATAATCATCAATTATTTTTGAGGATAGTACATACCCAACAACTTATACAAACAAACTAATTCCTAACCAAGCAAAGATTTCTTTAAAGGTTAGTAGTTTGAACCCTTTTCAGCTTGTATTGCAATATCATTGTCAATTATAAGATAAAACATATAGGAAAAATGACATTTCTTCGTTACATCGTCTTGCAATATGTATTTCAGAATAACACTTAACATCCACAATCACATCATCACTTATTTTTGGAATTTGAAAAATTATTGACAATAGACTTATCATATCCCTTAATTCAAAATATTTTAAGATATTTAAATCTAAAGCAAAACGCCTACAAAATTGTAACAAACACGATTGGTGTAATTGGATAATTGCGTCACTTCCTTTAAGCTCCCATTGGCTTCTCTTTACTACTACGAGAAGACTGCTTTTACTATAACAAATTTAGCGGGAAAAACTATGAATGGGCACATCCTACTGCCCAACCCCTCTGTTGGCTACCTACCCGAACTAACCTTCAGTTGTATAACTATAGTATTAAGGCTGCGTTTGATAACGTTTTGGCGGGAGAGAAATGTACCGGAAAAATACCATTTTTATTTCCATTTTTTCAGGCGTATGATATCAAAACATGTAAATTTTATGCATTAAGCATGAAGATAAAGGTTATACGAAGTGAACGGTCTAATTTTTTTTTAAATTAAGTTAATATATAAGCCGTAAATAAAATGGGAAGTTAGTGGTTTTGCAAGTACTAGAAAAAATGGCTACATTTAAAAATTACACGGTAAATGTATATGTAATATAGGAAGTACACTCGGTATTTATATTTGGAAGGTAAAATAGTAACAGTAGCTAAATATATGTGTAATTTTTTAAGTGATCCATGAAATAAAATTTGTTTACATTTTTGGTAGGTCTTTACATACATTACAGATATCTGTTACATTTACGTCGCCTAACAGTGTAGCACATATAATATAGATGGCGTTATTATCTTGCAATTATTTAGAGGTTAGTTGTGTGTTATGCGATACTTTAAATATTCATTATAATTTAAAATTATAATTAACAACAATTTTTGCGGTTACTAATTATAAAATTTAGTATGTTACGAGTTATTTGAAAGTACGTAATAGACAATCAACAGTTGGCATCACTGGTTGGCACCACAAAACCAAAAAGTAACTACATAGTTTGGAGTTTTCTGTTATCCTTAATTGAAAGATGCCTATGCTTTTACTAATGAGATGAATTATGTAAATCAATTAAACTGGTACTGTTTACGCCGACAAAAGCCTAATAGCTGTTTTATATTTACGAAGTTCGCAAAGAAATTGTCGGCTAAGAACGTTTTACATTTTTCTTCAAAATTTGTTAAGGTTGTTGCTAATTACTTAAAATGTAAATATAGGTACATTTTATTTGTTAGCAGTTTTCAGAACTTTGAAATCGTTTATTTTTTAAATAGAAACTGCACATCATGTCTATAGTATTTTTGACATATTCATCAAATTTTATAGTTCAAACTATATAGCAAATTAGCAAATAAAAAAATTCCAATGCGCAACGTTTCAAAAATATCGATATTAGAATCGAATAATGTATCAAAAATTCAAAATCGATTTTAAACAAATATTGAATGAAGAATATCGATATACCTTGACATCGACATTTTTATCATGTTTATATTAAAAGTTCTTTGCTGTGGCTTTTCAAGCCATTTAGTAACAAATAATAAAATCTTTAACTCAAAATATATATTTACTCAAAAAATAAAAAAAATCCAATAAAAAGACAAACAAAATATAAATTTGTATCTATAACGTATAAGATAATCCAAAACTCAAATATATAATTCTAGTGGTATAAAACACATACATAAATACAAATAAAAAATAAACATATTAAAACATATCTTCTATACAATTTTGAGGAAATAGTAATTGTGATAAAGATAACACCCCATGAAGGCGATTCGGCGAACTATACGAGATGTCAAGTCTATGAAATGCAATATTCCGCTGCCGCTTCCCGATTATAATTTCTACGAAACAGCAAACATCCCAGTAGGCATTTTTCAAATTTCCAACTTCTTTCTTAAAAATATATTCTATTGTATTCTGTATAATATGAACAGTTTCTTTTGTATATTAATGTGAAATAAATGTGTGAAATTTCAAAGATTAAAATGGCATTTTTGATTAAACGATATTATCGAATAAAAAAATCGATAACAGTCAATATTATTAAATAAAAAAATATCGATTTCAATCACGATTATCGAAAAGAAAACATCGATACTTTTTTACAAAACAATATATCGTGCGCATCCCTAGTTCAAATCACATATGCCTGCCCACTCTTTCTTCCGGAGGTCAGTTCCCCGGTTTTCTAGTTTCGATTAATAACAATAATCTTTATAATAGCCTCATTATTTATAATATATTAACATTAAAATAATACCTTTACCTTACTTAGTTTTGAAGATTTTTATTACAATTACTGTTCTTTTCATTTTTGGTGTTTGTAGAGTTAAATCTTTGTACATATTTAAAACTGTTTTTATCATCTTTATTGTAAAAATACTTGACGCTGTTTGGGTGGCGATTTTCACGGTTTGGTTAGAAGTGCCTTATCTAATATGTTCGTGACGTACTTAAACGTACAGATAGTGTATAATAACACAGTAAAATATAATAAGAGAATGTTCACAGCTTCACAAATTATGGCTAGGTTATGTTATAAAATATACAGATATCGCATACTTATAATTCCTTGTTAAATTTACTTACATAGGAACCAATACATTCTGTTAAAAATGGTTTTGGCGCGATATTTGAATTGAAAAGTTATAATATAAAGTAACAACGTACCTATGACCAAATTTGCCTTAAAATATGTATATAGAATTTCTCTTATTCGAACTTAGTAATCTCACAAAAAAAATCCATTCTGAAAACTGTCCAGGAGCCAAATTACAAAATAGAAATAAAATAAAAACATGAAAAAAACTGATCAACTGTCAAACTGGCACTTGGGATTTGCAAATACTAACTTTACATGTATTTTTAGCAGGTGAAATATATTTATTAGAATGTTGAACTAATAGGTACGTTATGAAGACAATAATATGACTATATTTCAGTTTTGCATATTATTATTATTATTTTATTATTAGACATGATCAACAGAGATGCAGGCTACGTACTAAATGTATCAAGTAACAGAAAATGTTTTATTTTGCATAACACAAACACACTGCTGTTTATTTATTGTGTCGTTTTATATAATAATAATAATATTAGTTTATTTCCAAAATAAGAGAACAACATTGTATTAATATAAATTACAAAATATAAATATATATGAAATAAGAAAGTCGAATGGATGAGTATCACCTACCTTTAGCGAATATGTTTAAGAATAACTTAATTTATAAATAAAAGAAACGTAATTTTAAATTTTTACAAATAAATTCAAATGAATGCTTAAAGTTCGCGCGTCTTTCTCCCTTCAGCATGAAAGTTGACAAGTATCGATTAGATTCATATGTATAAAATCGAATTGCAAAGAAAGTCTGCCAGACCAAATCTACGTTTGTAGGTAGAAATTCAATAAGCAGGTAAAATGACCTTGAAATGTTTTTAGATCTTCAGAATTAGTTTAGTTTGTTAGAATTAACATCGTGGCGCCATCCAATTATTACTAGTAGTACTTAAGAAACGCTAAAATCTTAGATACGAACCGAAATGGATTTGTCAACTTTGAAACGCACCCTTAAGGGTGCGTTTCAATCTAAGCAAATCCATTTCGGTTCGTATCTAAGATTTTAGCGTTTCTTAAGTACTACTAGTAATAATTGGAGGGCGCCACGATGTTAATTCTAAACCACAAACAAAACTAATTCTGAAGAAAAGATCTAAAGCATTTCAAGGTCATTTTACCTGCTCATTGATTTTCTATCTACAAACGTAGTTTTGGTCTGGCAGACTTTCTTTGCAATTTGATTTTATACGTATGAATCTAATCGATACTTGTCAACTTTCATGCTGAAGGGAGAAAGACGCGCGAACTTTAAGCATTCATTTGAATTTATTTGTAAAAATTTTAAATTACGTTTCTTTTATTTATAAATTAAGTTATTCTTAAACATATTCGCTAAAGGTAGGTGATACTCATCCATTCGACTTTCTTATTTTCTTATTTCATATATATTTATATTTTGTAATTTATATTAATACAATGTTGTTCTCTTATTTTGGAAATAAACTAATATTATTATTATATAAAACTACACAATAAATAATTTGTGTTATGAAAATAAAATATTTTCTGTAACTTGATACATTTAGTACGTAGCCTGCATCTTTGTTGATCATGTCTAATAATAACAATATGCAAAACTGAAATATAGTAATATTATTGTCTTCATAACGTACCTATTAGTTCAACATTTCTAATAAATATGTTTCACCTGCTAAAAATACATGTAAAGTTAGTATTTGCAAATCCCAAGTGCCTGCCAGTTTGACAGTTGTTCAGTTTTTATCATGTTTTTATTTTATTTCTATTTTGTAATTTGGCTCCTGGACAGTTTTCAGAATGGATTTTTTTTGTGAGATTACTAAGTTCGAATAAGAGAAATTCTATATACATATTTTAAGGCAAATTTGGTCATAGGTACGTTGTTACTTTATATTATAACTTTTCAATTCAAATATCGCGCCAAAACGGTACCATTTTTAACAGAATGTATTGGTTCCTATGTAAGTTAATTTAACAAGGAATTATAAGTATGCGATATCTTTATATTTTATAACATAACCTAGCCATAATTTGTGAAGCTGTGAACATTCTCTTATTATATTTTACTGTGTTATTATACACTATCTGTACGTTTAAGTACGTCACGAATATATTAGATAAGGCACTTTCTAACCAAACCGTCAAAAATCGCCACCCAAACAGCTTCAAGTATTTTTACAATAAAGATGATAAAAACAGTTTTAAATATGTACAAAGATTTATGCCCGATCTCACCGACATATCTTAAACTGTGAAAAATTTAAGTACTGCTTAAATATAAGTGTTACTTATTTTCCTATTTAGTTGCACCGCTTGATTTAAGTCACGACTTAAACTTATACGTACTGAAAACATGCATATCGAGCGGCAAAAGATTTTTACAATAGAAGGTAGCAATGACAATAGTGTATTCAGTCTCCGCTCTATAGAAAACGTATAGTAGTAGTAGTAAAAGTTGGGTTATACACGTTTGCTGCACATGTTTGTCAAATATACAAATTCTACAAGTTGAACTACAATTAAAATTAGAGGAATTGAAGAAAATAAATCTAAATTGGGTGGACAATTTTGTTAACTCTAATAAAATGCAATTTTCAAAAATATGTGTACGTATTTAAATATGTATACTTAATTATGTAAATAAATAAATGTAGAATTTTTTTTCGTTTGACTTTGCATTAAAACTTATTTTAAATAAAAAGACATGATAATAATTTATTAAAACTGCTAATGCATATTATATTTTCTATTTACAGCTGAGAAATATAATTTATCAATACTAATCTAACTTGAAAACCGTTGTTATTATTATTAAAAGCATTAATGCCTAATAGATATTGCCATTTTGTATGAGTTGCTCTAACATTTCATTATTGTCATCATTTGGATTTCTATGTATTCCAATCTAGGTTCTAATCGGGGTAACAAATCTAGTACGGTTTCTTTTCGCAGACGAAAATAATTAAAAAATTGTAATTCAGGCAGACTATTAAAATGATCGTTTCTAATATTAATTTGCCGTGGAATTCCATTAACCACTAAATCTAACACAATTATATCTATATCATTTATTCATTTGCATTAAATTGAAATATTCCCGTTCCATCGTTTTAATGAAAATATAACCACAATAATGTTCTTGTGTAGGTACGTTGTAAACAGAAACTTATAGGTTAAGTAAGCTTTAAGCTCTGGATATCGCCGGCTTAAATTTAAGATTCCATTTTATATTTAAGTACTCCTTAAACGTACCGTGCAACAGAATAAGTAGAACTTAGTACTTTAAGTGTTGCTTAAAATTTAAGATAGGTCGGTGAGATCGGGCATTAACTGTACAAACACCAAAAATGAAAAGAATAGTAATTGTAATAAAAATCTTCAAAACTAAGTAAGGTAAAGGTATTATTTTAATGTTAATATATTATAAATAATGAGGCTATTATAAAGATTATTGTTATTAATCGAAACTAGAAAACCGGGGAACTGACCTCCGGAAGAAAGAGTGGGCAGGCATATGTGATTTGAACTAGGGATGCGCACGATATATTGTTTTGTAAAAAAGTATCGATGTTTTCTTTTCGATAATCGTGATTGAAATCGATATTTTTTTATTTAATAATATTGACTGTTATCGATTTTTTTATTCGATAATATCGTTTAATCAAAAATGCCATTTTAATCTTTGAAATTTCACACATTTATTTCACATTAATATACAAAAGAAACTGTTCATATTATACAGAATACAATAGAATATATTTTTAAGAAAGAAGTTGGAAATTTGAAAAATGCCTACTGCGATGTTTGCTGTTTCGTAGAAATTATAATCGGGAAGCGGCAGCGGAATATTGCATTTCATAGAC
The DNA here is from genome assembly GCA_963170755.1 of Amphimallon solstitiale. Taxonomy (NCBI): domain Eukaryota; kingdom Metazoa; phylum Arthropoda; class Insecta; order Coleoptera; family Scarabaeidae; genus Amphimallon; species Amphimallon solstitiale. The sequence goes on along the minus strand of OY720676.1, from coordinate 45,517,470 downwards.
TTGACATCTCGTATAGTTCGCCGAATCGCCTTCATGGGGTGTTATCTTTGTTTTGTTGTTTCTTATGTGGGTTCGTTTTAATTAAACGTTAACACACTTTTCATTTTAAAACACTTTATTAACAATGCTACAGTAACAGATATTAGATCTTATACATATGTATGGCGCTACTAGAAGCCATTATCTCTGTATCTGGTTCGTTGACAAAAACCCTATTCTAGTCTAAAACTACCAATCGCTACCAATCTTAAATAATAAAAACCCTTACACAACACGCTTTTTCTTTTTTTTCTTTTTTTTTTTTTTATTTTTTTTTTTTTTTTTTTTAAGTTAATACATTAATATAAGACATAGTCACTTAAGGTTTGAGGCGGCCGAGAAGTTCTCATACTTCTTGCATTTACAGGTCTATTTTGATTTCTTATAGATAAGTCATTATCATTTACATTCATAATACCATTATCTATAGATACATCACTGTCACTACGATTAGGATTTACATCATTATCAATTACACTATTTATTATAGTATCATCAAGATTAATAATAGTTTCAACAGGCACTACAACATTATCAGGGTTAACATCGTTAATATCTGTTTCACTAACCAGAAGGTCTTCGTAAACATAATGCAAGTTAGGGCAAAAATTACTTTTATTGAAGCTTATTTTTGTTTTGTTAATTAGCTTCCGATTACGCCTAAATTTATTATTATTCAAATCTTTAACAATATAGGAACGATCATTATACTTTTCCACCACTTTACCTTTTTCCCATCTTTTATTTTTTTGAAATAAAATATTTTCGTTTATATTCAAAGGAGGTAAATCTTTTGCTGATTTGTCATAGTGTTTTTTTTGTTTTTTAGAATTACTCCTTAATTTATCTGTAACAGTAGGGCTTTCTATAATTTTAGGCATTAAATTTTCTATAGCTGTAGGAATTTTTGTTTTTACCAATTTATTTAAAAGTAGTTGAGAAGGAGAATAACCTATGCTTGGTAATGGGGTATTTCTATACTCTAATAAAAAGTTAGGCAAATCATCATAATTTTTCATTTTCTTTAACATTCTTTTTGCTATGTCCACGTATTTTTCGGCTAAACCATTCGATTGGTGGTGATGCGGACTAGAAAATTCAACTTCAAAGTTCCAGTTTCTCGCAAAATCCCGGAAACATATGCTATTGTACGGATTGTTATCTCCAAAGAATTTATCCGGTACACCAAATTTTGAAAATATTTCTTTACAAACTTTAACAACAGTTTCTGCCGCTTTGCCAGAAGTAGGAACCACTTCCATCCAATGTGAATAAGAATCTACGATTAATAAATAGTTTTGATTTTTATACTCAAAAAAATCAGAATACAAGTATTGCCAGGGTCGATTTGGAATTTCGTGTGTTATAAGATTCTCTCTTTTATTAGCTGGTTTATTTACTTGACATATTTCACATTCATTTATAAAATTTTCAATATCAGCTGACATTTTTGGCCAAAACATTACTAGTCTAGCGCGTAATTTAGATTTTTGTATTCCAAAGTGGGCCTCATGAATTAATTTTAACATTTCCTTTCTTAATTGTGAAGGTACAATAATTTTAGTATTATAAAACAATAGATTATCTGAGAGAAATATATCATCCCTTAAAGCAAAATAATATTTTAATTCTCCATCTAGAGCTCTATTGGACTTAGGCCAGCCTGTAGAACAAAAATGTTTAACTCTTGACAGAATTATGTCCTTATCAATAGCATTTTGAAAAGTTACTCTCTTTTCTGGAGTCATAGGGACATTTAAGGAAAGTGAATGCACCATATACTCCAATTCTTCATCTACTGGTGTATTTGTCTTAATGTAGGATCTACTTAAAGTATCAGCTACGTACATTTTCGATCCGGGGAGATATTCAACATTTAACTTATATTTTAATAACTTTAACAACATTCGTTGTAAACGAGCACTAACATTATCCAAACTCTTATTAAATATCGGGATTAATGGTTTATGGTCAGTCTGTATAGTTATCTCTCTGCCATAAATTAGAAATTTAAATTTTTCACAAGCAAACGTTATGCTGAGGAGTTCTTTTTCAATTTGAGCGTATTTGACTTCTGCGTGATTCAAAGATCGAGATGCAAATGATACGGGATATCCGTCTTGTAACAGAACACAACCCATGCCCTTACTAGAAGCATCAGTTTGAATAGTAATTTTTTTATTTTCATCAAATAACTTTAATATTGGTTTGTTTGTGATCAAAGTTTTTAAAGTATCTAGTTCGGATTGATGAGCATCTGTCCAAATAAATTTGATATCATTTCTACTTAAATTTCTCATATGAAAAGTTAATTGCGTTAAGTTCGGTATAAACTTAGAAAAAAATTTAAATAGTCCTAAAATTCTAAGTAAATCTTTCTTATTTTCTGGTATTTCTAGAGCTAAGACAGCATTAATATTTTTATTTGAGGGTTGAACACCTTTTTTTGAGATATCTTGGCCCAAAAAATTTACTTCTTCTAGTTTATATTGTAATTTACTAAAGTTAAATTTAATTCCGTATTTTAAAGCTCTTTCTAGGACAGTTTTGAATGCTTTATCATGTTCTATTTCATTAGAACCTGTAACGATTAAATCGTCAAAATATATACTTACACCAGGTATATCACCAAATATTTCCATATTTTTTCTTTGGAATATTTCAGGTATTGAATTTAGGCCAAAGGGTACTCGATTAAATTTATATCTACCAAAGGGGGAATTAAAAGTACATAAGTTAGAACTGCTTTCATTAAGTTGGATCTGCCAAAACCCATCTTTCATATCTATGACCGAAAACATGGTCTTACCTACCAAATTGTTTAAAATATCATCACATTTGGGTATTATAAAATGTTCTCTGCAAATAAATTTATTTAGTGGTTTGGGATCAAGACATAAGCGAAGGGAACCATTGGGTTTTTCTACTATCATTAAAGAATTTACCCATTCAGTAGGATAATTTACTTTTGAAATTATACTTTTTTCTTCTAATTCATCTAGAGTTTCTTTAAGTTTTTTATGTAGTGATAATGGTACTTTTCTCTGAGTCTGAATGACTGGAATTGCATTTTCTTTTAATTTTATATCTACGAATCCTGGTATACAGCCAAGACCATTAAATATTTCCATAAATTGTTCATAAAGGTCATTTTTGTTATTTGGTAATAACGTAAACTTATCAAGTAAATTATTCTCAATTGCGTTTAAGCGACATATTAATTTGAATTTTATACAGTCTGTTAATCCTAATATCGGTTCAGAATCAAGATCTACAATTAGAAATTTCAAATTGCAAGATTTATCTTTATAGCTACATTTTAAAATTAATTCACCTAGTACATTAGTTTTGAAATTTCCATAAGAAAGAATAATACTTTTAGTTGGAATAATAGAGGATTTCTGAATATTTAATTTGCTGAGAATTTTTAGTGGTAATACACTTGATTCTGCACCTGAATCTAATTTAAATCTAATATTATAATTATTAATTAAAACATATTCATACCAACATGATACATTCAAAGAATTTTCTTTATGTTCATAAATTTCAACATAGTTGTCTTGATTTAGTTCGGTTTTTCTTTGTAGAATATTTGAATTGTCTTCATTCGATGTCTGGATTTCTTCTATTTTTTCTTCGTATCTTGGGTTTTCATTTTTCTCTTTTTTATCTTTTGCATCCTTTCTAGAATTTTTGAAATTTGATGTGGATAGTTGATTTTTATCTTTCGAGCGACACATTTTTGCAAAATGTCCTTTCTTCTGACATACAGCACAAGTTTTGTTGTATGCAGGGCATTTCCCTCTGGTGTGTTCAAAGCCACATCTTTTGCATTTAATTAGTGCTAGTGAAACTGCATTGACTCGCTCTTCTGGAGTTAATAATTTTATATGCTGCTCGGATAATTCTACAGATTTACAGTATTCTTGTATTTTTTCAAGGCTCATGTCAGGTTCTCTAATTAATCTTTGTTGTATTTGTTTGTCATTAATTCCTAGAATTACTCTGTCTTTTAACATTCTGTCAATATATGACTGTTTACAGTTGTCCTTTGAGCACATGAATTCGCAGTTAGCAGCTTGCTTTTTTAATTCAGTTATAAACGAATCAATGGTTTGATCTTCCTTTTGAATAATATTATTGAATTTAAATGTTTCCATTGTTATATTTTTCTTGGGTAGAAAATACTGGTCAAAACAGTGTAGGACATTTTCTAGTGTTTTTATATTATCCTTAGGAAAGGTATTGTATATATCCAGACCTGTTTCTCCTATTGTATGTAACAGTAAGGCAATTTTTACATCTTCCTGTTCTTTACTTTTTCCTGATGCTAGCATAAAAATCTCGAACCTTTGTTTCCATTTCGGCCATTTACTAATTGAATCTTCCATGGAAAATTGTTCTGGTGGTTTGCACTCCATTTTGTTTTCGTTACCTATCTATTGGCGGGAACTAGTATGTTATCAGGATTGTTATCACGTTTTAATTAATACTTCTGACACCATGTTTTGTTGTTTCTTATGTGGGTTCGTTTTAATTAAACGTTAACACACTTTTCATTTTAAAACACTTTATTAACAATGCTACAGTAACAGATATTAGATCTTATACATATGTATGGCGCTACTAGAAGCCATTATCTCTGTATCTGGTTCGTTGACAAAAACCCTATTCTAGTCTAAAACTACCAATCGCTACCAATCTTAAATAATAAAAACCCTTACACAACAATCTTTATCACAATTACTATTTCCTCAAAATTGTAAAGAAGATATGTTTTAAGATGTTTATTTTTTATTTGTATTTATGTATGTGTTTTATACCACTAGAATTATATATTTGAGTTTTGGATTATCTTATACGTTATAGATACAAATTTATATTTTGTTTGTCTTTTTATTGGATTTTTTTTATTTTTTTGAGTAAATATATATTTTGAGTTAAAGATTTTATTATTTGTTACTAAATGGCTTGAAAAGCCACAGCAAAGAACTTTTAATATAAACATGATAAAAATGTCGATATCAAGGTATATCGATATTCTTCATTCAATATTTGTTAAAAATCGATTTTGAATTTTTGATACATTATTCGATTCTAATATCGATATTTTTGAAACGTTACGCATTGGAATTTTTTTATTTACTAATTTGCTATATAGTTTGAACTATAAAATTTGATGAATATGTCAAAAATACTATAGACATGGTGTGCAGTTTCTATTTAAAAAATAAACGATTTCAAAGTTCTGAAAACTGCTAACAAATAAAATGTACCTATTACATTTTAAGTAATTAGCAACAACCTTAACAAATTTTGAAGAAAAATGTAAAACGTTCTTAGCCGACAATTTCTTTGCGAACTTCGTAAATATAAAACAGCTATTAGGCTTTTGTCGGCGTAAACAGTCCCAGTTCAATTGATTTACATAATTCATCTCATTAGTAAAAGCATAGGCATCTTTCAATTAAGGATAACAGAAAACTCCATATTTTAAAATATTGCAATTTCATTAAACTCGCAAAATAAACTATGTAGTTACTTTTTGGTTTTGTGGTGCCAACCAGTGATGCCAACTGTTGATTGTCTATTACGTACTTTCAAATAACTCGTAACATACTAAATTTTATAATTAGTAACCGCAAAAATTGTTGTTAATTATAATTTTAAATTATAATGAATATTTAAAGTACGGAGGACTATATACTAGGAGGCGACACGACGTATCAACAAAGCGTACCCGTAATAGAACTTAAATTAAAGTTCCGAGAGCGTCGCTGGGTGGCGCAGTTGTTCCATTCTCGGCTACATTTCAAAGGAAGCAAATGGTTAGGACATTGTTTTTAATTTATTAAAAGAAAAACAACAAAATACAAAATCAATAAATAAACAAATATTATAATTTAGACTATTTTCTTTATTCTCGGCTACATTTTAAAGGAAGCAAAAGGTCAGGACATTGTCTTTAATTTATTTAAAAAAACATGAAAATACATCATCAATAAATAAACAATTATTATAATTTAGACTCTTTTCTTAATTTTCTAGTCTTCTCTCTCTTAAATCTCCTAGCTTCATTAAGGGTTCTACATAATAAAATCTTACTTTTTACAATAAGTGATTATGATTATAACTACTACCTTATTTTTCAGTCAAGTGTTTTTTCGCTTAATGCACTTTAAAACTCCCTGAAGTTTTTCATATTTTTTTAATATGTTTGAACGATCTTTTGACACAGTTCTTTGCTAAAATTCCTTAAATCATGAGAATGCTGCAAATGAGTCTTTGTCCATTTCGTTGTAGGTAAAAGAAATTGGTCGAAATTGTCCATCGTACTTTGAAACCAGCTTTTTCCTAGATTTTCCAAGACATTATTTTCGGTTTCATTGTCTCTAATCTCCACACTTTCCTCAATACCAGCAACTGCATTATCTTTATTTTGTTTTTGTTCCATTTTTCCAGCGATTTTTCTTATAGTTGGAGCTTTTTCTTATAGTTGGAGCTTTTCATTCTGCTTTAGGGTTGGACAAGTAATGAGGCAAGTTAGGAAATATGCGGGGAATTGCATCGCAATTTAGTTTGGGTTGTCCTCTTTCAATTTTATTAATTTCCCTATCATTTATTTTCGTTTAAAAGCATTTTGAAATGTCTGATTGCAAAAAGTGCACTTCACAAACAACATCATTTTCAGCTAATTCTTTATCCGCTCTTGGAATAGCTCTGTTCCATTTATTAAAAATAGTCTTATCCTTAAATTTTAGAGAGGTATTCATAATAATAATTACGTAATAACGATTAAAAAGTAACTTACCTTTGGCGCCTTAAATAAGCTTGTATTTTTTATCCCATGCAGTTTATTATATTTCCGTGTCGATGAATAACCGGCTTTACACCCCGGCACAAAACAACTGTTTTTACTTTTCATTTTCTACAGCTCTATCCACCAGTTCTTTTCAAAACAATCGTTTAAATTACGAGGAGCCCTATTAAAACACGTGTAAAATGTGGGTGAACGTAGCCGCGCTACCTATCGTTGCGACACTTGTGGCAGTTCGTTCAACTAAAGTAAGGTGGGTACACAAAATTCAGATATTTGCATAAGCGTTTCGCCTCCTAGTATATAGTCCTCCGTAATTTAAAGTATCGCATAACACACAACTAACCTCTAAATAATTGCTAATAATTGCAAGATAATAACGCCATCTATATTATATGTGCTACACTGTTAGGCGACGTAAATGTAACAGATATCTGTAATGTATGTAAAGACCCACCAAAAATGTAAACAAATTTTATTTCATGGATCACTTAAAAAATTACACATATATTTAGCTACTGTTACTATTTTTACCTTCCAAATATAAATACCGAGTGTACTTCCTATATTACATATAAATTTACTGTGTAATTTTTAAATGTAGCCATTTTTTCTAGTACTTGCAAAACCACTAACTTCCCATTTTATTTACGGCTTATATATTAACTTAATTTAAAAAAAAATACGAGCGTTCACTTCGTATAACCTTTATCTTCATGCTTAATGCATAAAATTTACATGTTTTGATATCATACGCCTGAAAAAATGGAAATAAAAATGGTATTTTTCCGGTACATTTCTCTCCCGCCAAAACGTTATCAAACGCAGCCTTAATAAACAAGGACATAAGTATGTATATTCATTATGTGTATAAATGCTTTTTTCGTAGAGTGGAACGTAAATAAAATATTTTTTAATATTATTAGTATATACACATTTTATTAATGACTTTGCGCAGTTTATGATCAGAATTATTATTATTACCTATATAAGAATTAAATTAAATTTTTTTACTTTATTTTACAGAGTCATCTGTTTACTGAAAAGCCAAAACTAGGAATTTATTATGTTGGTTAACGGTTTAAATCTCAACTACCTTGAAAATTACCCCCATCACATGTGGACACTTTGACGACTAGCGCCCCACTGGTGGTGACATCCAAAATGTTGATTTTAGGCGCAACCTTTTTCTTATGGACTTGGACTATCTTCTTATACATAATCAATGCCCTTGTGAGAGTTGTTGGTACATTTTGCGTTCGACGTTATCAACAGACGATTAGAAAGCGTGGTCACGTGCGATCGGTTTTGACAGTTGTGTTTTATTTTGATTTTCGTTTTATATAATTCGCTCTTTATTTAGAATTACATTTTTATTTTGTTTCATTTTTATTGTTTAGTTTGTAATTATATTTAGTTTGGTTTATCTTTAGATTTAGTTTTTAATTTTAACGTGTTTTAAAGTTATTTTTCTGAATTATATTTATTATTTATCAGCACTAATAATTTTTTAAAACCAAATGTAATTCCTACACTTGCTCTTTCACCTAAGGAAAAAATGGAAATTGCTGAAGGTAAATAAATTTTCTTGCTTTGTATTGAAACGTATGCGTTTGTAACTGAAGACGTGGTCAGTTTTTTGCAGCTTTTTTAACATATAGTGAAACATTTTTCTGTTCTTTTTTTAGTATAATTAATGTTGTAATTTTTGCATCACCGAGTAGACCATCAACCTCTACAAGTGAAAATACTTTACATGAGCCAGTCAGAGCAAGTGAGCTGCCAAGTAGTACTAGTAAAATAGACAGACATATATCTGACTCTGGTAAGCTTTAAGTAAATTTACCACTCAACTTTAGATAAGAAAAACAATAATAAAAGATGCCTATAATACATTTAACTAAAACTGGTGATACAGGAATAAATCAGATATTAGTTTTCTACATTTTATCATTATGGAAAACTTCTGATCACATTTTTTTAAAGTCTTCCTATTCCAGATTTATCATCAAAATTGGAAGTTTTGAAGGGGCAACAGTTATCACCTCGATGCAGAAGAATTTATCAAAATATGAAGAGAATTCGGAGAACTGCAAGTGTATTGAAGTATAGAAAAAATGTATATAGAAATAAATTGCGTGCTTTTACCAAGGAACAAATGTTGGAAGAAGTAACATGTAATTTAGGTCCCAAAGCACAACATCTTTTGCGTAGCCAAATAAGATTGTGTGAAAAGTCCCCAAAGAGGAGAAGATTTTCATTAGATGAAAAAGTAATGGGTCTTATTATACATAAGCAAAGCAGTCGTGCTTACAAGTTCTTATCAAAAATACTTATCCTACCATCTAGAAAGACAGTAATGGAATTGCTAAACCATATACCTATTGAAGCAGGATTTAATGAAGCCATCTTAAATAACTTGAAGGAAAATGTGAAAGGCTTGGCAGATAGAGACCGTAACTGCATATTAATGTGGGATGAAATGAGTATTGAGCCCCACATCACTTTAAGCAGAAAAAGAAAAGAATTTATAGGTTTTACAAACACAGAAGCAGGTGGAAAAACAGTGACAATTGCTGATCATGTTTTGGTTTTTATGCTGCGAGGACTTGGGAAACAATGGAAGATGCCCATATTTTATACTTTTTGTAGAAGTGCAACTAAAAAGTTAGAATTAAAAATTTACATTGAAAAACTTATTGAGCACTGTCAGAAAACAGGGCTTCATGTGTTGGCTACAGTTTGTGATCAAGGAGCCAACAATGTAGCTGCAATTAATTCCTTGGTTGGACAAGTTGATGATCCATTTAGGAAATTCTACAAAATCAATAATGAAAGAATCATTCATGTATATGATCCGTCACACCTATTAAAGGGTATAAGAAACAATTTATTAGAACGAAACTTGATCTGGATAAAACAAGGCCGAAAAATAGTGGCCATATGGGAAGGTATATACAATGCCTATAAAATTGACAACATCTCTGGAGATTTACGGGCAATGCCAAAATTAACAGAGGCCCATGTAAATCCAAAAAAAATTAAGAAGATGAAAGTTTCCTGTGCATCACAGACGATAAGTTACACTGTTGCATCAGTGATTGCTTTAATGGCACGTACTGGTATGTGGTTATTCACATTTGTTTGCTTTTATTTTATAGTTTATCATAAAGTTCAGAATAAAATTCATCTTTCAACAAATATGCTGTTAATAAGTTTTAGATATTCCACATTTCTTTATTACTATTTCTTTGCCTACATTACAACTAACATTGCTTTTCAAATTTTTACAGGGGCAACTGGATTTGATGGTACTAAATTGAATACCAATGCTCTTCAAACTGCCGAAGTTCTACAGTTTTTTGATAAACTGTTTGATTCCGTCAATGGAATGAATCTTCTGCTAATAGGTGGAAAACAACTAAAATGTGCTGTAAAAAATTCATCAGGACATCTTAATTTTTGGCAAGAAGCAAGAATGCATATAAGAAATATGTATTTCCAAAAAGAGGGAAGCTCAGAAAAAAGTAAGCCACCTTCACTGCCTAACTGGATAGTTACACTTAATGGCTTAGAAGCAATTTATAATACATTAAATAGAAAAGGCTTGTATTTGAAACCAAGATTGATCAATCAAGATCCTCTTGAAAACTTGTTTGGTCAAATAAGACAACAGGGAGTGTGAGACATAAATCCTACACCACAAATGTTCACCTATCATTTTAAAACCTTGTTAATTAATAATTTGGTAAACAGGCATTCTGTATCTGCTAATTGTGAAGCGGATGAAGCAAATATAATTACCTCAGTTAAAAGTTTTGTTTGTCAAGTGGTAGATAGTGAACCATTACTTTTAGAAGAGTTACAAGAAATTAATATAAAGGAAGAAAATTCATATGTGGACAAAATCAGCATAGGGTATGTTAGTGGTTTTATAGCCAAAAATATAAAAAAATTGGCAAAATGCAATAATTGCAAAAGCAATATATTATGTCAAGATAAAGTAGGTGAGTGGCATGACCTAGTTTATGAAAAGGAGTTTTCCGATAATATCCCATATAAAATGAAGTACTGCACCCCAAAATTCATGAAATATATGTGCACAATTTACAATATAACTAGAAAAGTGTTGCCTATTCTTGCCTCTATGCATAATGCATTAGGAGTTTTAATTAAATATATAAAAGATCATGTACCATTCGATTTTGACAATTCTTGTAATCATGGTAATGATATAATGAACTTTGTTACTGAATATTTTACTGAGCTTATTTGCCATAACTGGTGCACTGGAATAAATCGAATATTAAAAGGACAAGATGACAGAAGATTTCGAAACGATCCTATTTATAATCAAGCCCGATTATACTATAGTAAAAGAATAAAAAAGAAACTAATTTGTAATTTTATAGTTAATAATAAATGTTTATAATTATAATTCGCAGTTTATTATGTAATTTTCACATCTATTGTAGAATTAGATATACATATAATAATAAATAAGTTTTAAAGCTATTCTTCCGAATAAATACTTTGATAACACATCGGTAGATGGGCTCTTTATGATTTCAATTTCAGGTAAAGAAGATTCCAATCTCTAGTATATATTTTTATCTATGACTATAGCACAGATAAGGGAGATTACAGATAGCCGGTGTTTATGGAGAGATTGGCAACACAAAAAATAACTTGAATTCAATCCAAAAGATGGTGTATGAATGTCGAATTATTGAATTTTCGTGTTATTTTCCGAAGGTATTCACTTTAGCGGCACTAGTAGATAATTTGCAGAATAAATGTATTGGGTAAAAGATGGCACTACTATAGGCTTAACGTATGTCTTTTACAATTAAATTATTCAGACAGCACGTTCCTTATAGGGGGGATCAAAGACAGCTTTGTTGTGGTTCTGGAATATGAGATATTACTTTTTTTTGTCTGAGGATTATAAAAAAAGAATAAAGGCGGGCTTGGAAAGAGAATTTTGTAACAAGATTTAATAGAATAAGTGCTTATTATAAAAATTATTGCTATTTAGTCTAATTTTCTTTATTCTAAAAATAGGAAAGGTTGTTTTGGAACATATACTATTAAATATAATGTTTGTAAATATGTAGATCTATATCTTTTCTTATTTGATTTAGGTAAATAAGTATCTTCCAGTGAGTATTGCATTTCTGTAAAAATAATGTACAGGCTGATTCACTATTGACGCTGAATCTAGGGATTTCGCTTATTATTTAGAAAAGAGAGCAGGTGTAAATTTGGTAAAGTTGGTAAATTTTGTGTTTGCTATGGAACTTTGGCATGGTACCTACATGCCATTCTTATTTGGAAGAACTGATTAGTTTTTGTCTTATCGGTAAATCAGAAATAACACTTCGACGCGAAAATTGCAATTATCAAGTATCTTGTCAACGGTTAGTTTTATTAAGATTTATAATGAATAGGTACACAAATATCCATTTGCATAAACAAAAATTAAATTTCACACTGAATGTACTCTTATAGAGAAATAGTATTTTAGAAGTATCTGGCAAATCTTTTTTCTTATTATCTGTTTGACCCTCAATAATAATAATAATAATAATAATAATAACTATAATAAAAATAATTTATTTAAAAAAACCCGGAAGTAGTGAACCTAACAATATAAGAAATACAGTGCCTGTTATGTGTGTAGATATATAGATAAACAATTTAGTTCACATGCCTACAATGGTCTAATAAAATGAGTTGTGCACAGGATATTATAAAATGCCGTCTTTGTTATAAATTGTCTTATTAACTTTTTAAATGTTCTAATTGTCAACTTTTATACTCTGCAAGCAACGGATCATAATTTTCACCATCTGTTCATTCTTTGTTTACATACATAATTCAAAATTCAGACACAATATATTTATAAAATATGTAGTTGGTGGCATTATCGACCATTTAGAATTTAGACTATTGATAGTCTTATTGAAACTGCAATTAATTATATATAAAACTATAATACGCTGGACAAATGGTTAAAATATTTCATGTGATAATTACAGTCGTAGTCAATCTAATAGTTCAATAAATGTCCACATATCTATGTAAATTGCAACTGCTAAGGATTTTAGAATTAAAAATGCAATGAAGTAAGCCCAAGTCGTCGCAGGTACCTATGCCTTGAAGTAATAAATAAAGGAGTAATCATACATTTCGTTTTTCGCTTTTATTTGTATACCCAAACAGCATTTTATTTTGTATTTGTTACTGGTAGTTATTTTTTTCCAAGAAGAAAACCTTCTGTTCTCTAAATGAAAATGAATCGTAACGCAACATTTAGAAACGTGATTTGCTATTGTGGAAATACTTTGTATTTCAATGATCATATAAAAAGAACATATCCAGTTATTATTTTTTTAGGCTGACCTATTAATTAAGTACTGGCATAACAGAATAAAAGAAAAAAAATAAACACTCAATTTTATAAATAAAAATGTGTCTTATTTTATTATGATTTTAGATACAAATGTATTCGTAATAATTATATTAACATTTTGTAATAGGTATATTTATTTATTACAAACACTATTGATACATACTACTGACTATTAATAGTTTCAGCACTATTCATAGGTATCGAATCGGTAGGCCAAACTATCGAAAGAATATTCGTATTCGATAACGTGACAACAGCCAGCACAAAGTACATTTATGAAGACTAATGTGATCAAAATCAATTTGCGACAGGGTAAACACGTTAATTACAAGAATGTCGACTAAAATTAGACGAAACTAACCAAAAGAATTTACGGTGGAAAAAATAACAGTAAATGTTACCTCTTGCTATGAGTAAAGAAAGTATGTCAGATTATTAAAATACTGTATCGTCGGCAAAATTTTGTAATACATGTTTACTTAAAATTTTTTTGTATGTGTTTGGGTAAGTAAACACCCAGTGTTAGATATACTATTTTATGTATATTTTAATATTTTCATTTTTCTTTGCTCTTTGAAAATGTCCTTTTTAAGCGACCACTTACATTCCTTATATATTTTTACTATAATTAAATGTTCGATTATATATGTGTAGTGTTCTTCACAACAATCTTTGATATAATTTGGTTCAATTTTATTTATTCTATTAAATAGTTTCTTTTTTAGGAAACACGTATGTTTATGGTGTAGAAGAAATTTAGAACAAATTTTCAAAGCACTATCTACAAACCGACTTAAATTTGTTGTAGGCGAGTGTAATCCAACAGATAAAAACTTGGTATCATACAACTTGTGTATGATCAATAATTCACTGGGCAACAAATTTTCGAAAAGTTCATGCTTCCAAGCTGAAAATTGTCATTTCTTAATGAATTCAATGTGCTGAACACGAAAATGACTAAGAAAAAGCTGAATTGGCTACGGGTTTTCTGTAATATGTACGCATATTTCAGAAAAAGTGTACTTATGTCAATATTATAATACGTGGTAAGAAAACATTAGTCTGCTTCCGGCTTTCGACTTCTTTTGGCCTGCCGTTTGTAGTGGACTTGTGGAGCATCTCTACTGATTGTCCAACAATAGTCAGCTAGCATTGACGTAGACCATTTGCCTTGGTACCGTTGCTCCATGGTGGCAATGTCCTGATGAAAGCGTTCGCCGTGCTCATCGCTGACCTGCCCGCAGTTATCAGGAAAGAAATCTAAGTGGGAATCAAGAAAGTGGATCTTTAAGGACATATTGCAGCCGAATTCATGAAACAAAGCCAACATATCCTCAACCAGACACTTGTAATTTTCTGCCTTGTCATTCCCCAGGAAGTTTGCTGCCACTTGATAGAATGCATCCCAAACCTGTTTTTCTTTACCTTGAAGAAGTTCCTCAAACTTGGGGTCTCGGAAGAGCTGTCTAATTTGAGGCTACACAAAGATGCCCTCTTTAATTTTGGCTTCACTGAGTCGAGGGAATTTGTCATGCAGGTACTTGAATGCTGGTCCATTCTTATCCATGGCTTTTACCAAGTTTTTGACAAGACCGAGTTTGATGTGTAAAGGAGGAATGATGATTTTGTGTGGCTGTGCCAATGGTGGGTGCTGTACATTCGTTTCTCCAGGCTTAAAAATGCTCTCGGAGGCCAGTCTTTCTTGATGTAGTGCAAATCGATTGCTCTGCTGTCCCACAGACAAAGAAAACAGCAGTACTTTGTATATCCCTGCTGCAAACCCATCAACAGAGATACTACCTTCAGGTCAGAACATATCTGCCAGCCATACTTGCTGTAGTTAATCGTCTCCAGTAGCTGCTTTAGATTGCCGTAAGTCTCCTTCATGTAGACCGCATGTGCAATAGGTATGGATGGAAGCTGGTTCCCATTATTCAACAAAACCGCCTTTAGGCTCAGTTTTGAAGCGTCTATAAACAGCCGCCATTCGTGGGGATCATGTGCAATACCGAGAGCTTGTAGTAGACCATCAATATCGCAGCAGAACACAAGGCTTTCTTCTTTCTTAAAGAAAGATTCGAAGAGCTGATGGCGAGTGCGAAATGAAGTCACTCGGACATTCTGTTCGAGAAGATTCCACTGTCGAAGTCTTGAGGCCAGTATCTCCGCTTTGCTTTTCGACAGATCCAAATCGCGAACAAGATCGTTCATTTCATCCTGGGTAATTTTATGTGGTGCAGATGTTTCGTCAAAGCACGAAAAGTCATCATCCTTACTGCCACGTTGAGGAGAACTCGCCGACGCATGGCCATCCTCATCGTCTGAACTGATAGAAAAATCTGTAGGAGGTTCTGGAATTGGGAGTCCTTCGCCATGAGAGACAGGTCGCACAGCAGATGGTATGTTAGGGTATTCAACTGTCCACTTCTTCTTCTTGGTGATGCCTCCAGAAGCTGGTCGTACCATACAGAAATAACAGTCGTCAACGTGATTGGTGGGCTCCCTCCAAATCATGGGCACAGCAAATGGCATTGCCTTTCTTTTGCCATTAAGCCACTATGAAAGATTTACGGCACAAGTGCGGCAGCATACGTGTGGGGCCCAGTCTTTGTCCTGGTCGCCTATCTTGCAACCAATATACAAATGATACGCTTTCTTAACTGTTGCACTGATGTTCTTTTTCTATGCAGCAAATGTCACTTCTTCGCAAATATAACAGAAGTTATTTGCACTATTAACACAGTTACGAGGCATTGCTACTGTTTAGTTACTTTACACTATAGCAATCACTTATGTATGCTAGAGCTTCGAAAAATATGCGCAAATGAACGGACATTGCACGAGTTAACTGTCACGTCGGCCATTTATAAATAAACTATAATTAGCTATTGCTTGATATTGCGCAATCAATTTCGCAACACTCTCAATGGAAACTTACAGTAAATGCTGCATTAACTTCTTTGCATGAAGGGGTGATGCAATATGACGCAAAATTTCGTAATTTCTCACTAAATTGCATTACATTATGCAATAGCATCTATACAATGGACAAAACGTCAATATCTCTTGAATGTGAGCCAATCAACTTTTTTCAATGTGATATTCGTGTTCAGCACGTTGAATTCATTCAGGATTGGGTACTTTCACCTAAGAAGCAATTTCACTGTTGAGCAGTGTAATTGATGTTCACTATTTAATTCGCGGTCAGTTAACACTAATAATCGTTGACAGTGTTCGCATTGAAATTTATCAAATAATTTTTTTGCAAGGTATCCTGCAAAATACGTAACTGCACAATCTTCCAATTGCACATTTACAGGATTTTTCAAAATGTCAGAGTCACTGGATGATGACGATGCTAAAGAAGGCCCTGCCACTTCACCTACAAGTATGCTATAACATTAATTTTTGCACTGTTGTTACAATTAATTGTGCTATTTCACAACCTTTCAAACCTGTTTGCGACACGAAATAAGCCAGAGGCAATTTCCAGTTAGAATATAATCCACGTGCCATGAATACCATGGCTTTTCTCGCAATTTTGTTTTTTCGTCCTAACTCTCCTAAATCTTCATACCCTTCAATTAGGTCCATAGCCTTTGAATATTCTAAACACTCTTTAATATTCATCTCATCAAAACAGACAACACAAATATTTTCATTAGGCGGAGTACTATTAAATTTAAGTTTTAGTTGTTCAAATAATTTAGGACTAAAACCGGGTTTAAATTTAGAAGATCCTATCCAATCTTTAATTGTGCTTATTCCAGGTAGAATTATATGATTCTTTCTTAAAAAATAATAAGCAGCAGGTGATTTGTAATACAGTGATATTGTAAATTCTTTTTCATCTTTCATCCACTTAGACTTTTTCTTATGCAGTAGTTGCATTTTCACCAGTGTTCTAGATTGTGGGGATGAATAAGTCAATGAATTTATAATATGGGCAGTAAGTATCTCTAGATATCGCAATATTTTTACATATTCGCTTTAATTTTGAAATTTCTGATCTTTTGATTTTTAAAAGATTGATTTTACGCTGTAATGACTTTTTCAACTTTTTTTCTTTCGGTGTATTTTGATCAGTACTTGGAGATGGTAAATTGGACACGGTCGTTAGCCAAGTGGTAGTTCCAGGGCTTAATTGTGGGGGTGTTAGTTGTTCAATTACACATGTAGAGGTTGATGGTTGGGTGTCTAAAAATGAACCCCGCTCATATGTTCTTATAGGAAAATGGATACTCAGTGTTTGAGGTGATTTACTTATTTCTATTGGCTCAGATGTTACATCCATTGTTTCGTGATATGGTATAGGAAGAGCGTCTTGTGTAAGACGCCTCTTGCTTGGTGCTGTAAAAGCATCAAATCGAAAATGGTTCTCGCATATAAATTTATTTCTGACAGTTGTTGTTGATGTGGCTATTAGACTTGCATTTCCTAAAATAAAGAGAACGTATCCTTCTTTAAACAAACTTTGTAGAAAATCCTGTGAACACTGTATATTTGGTACCATATTAGTTAGCTATTAGAATGACTAATTTAATTGAAAAAGATTTGAAAAACCAAAATAAAATTTATTGGAGTGCGTGGATCTCCCACGTTAATTTTAAATTACTAATATACAGTAGTGCTCACAAGGCTACGTTAATATAGAGAGAGGAGAATATAAGTGGGGGTGTACATCAGACAGCGACGAACCTAAGAGGAATCAGTTGCATATAACCTGTGGGAGAGCGCAGAACAGGATGGAGTATTCATTAGCGGAAAAAGTACAAATAATGGAAATAGGTGGAGGCCGATTCGAGCATTTCAATTTCAATTAGTTCTTTGAATTATTACTTTTATTTATTTCTTTTAGTTAATTTTGAATATCTTTTAAGTTTCGTTTTAATCAGGAAAATATTTGCTTTATTTTATAATACAGGAGACACCTTTAGTTTTATTTATTTTTGGGATTATTTTAGAGATATTTAATATTATTCTCCTTTCCTAAATATTCGTTTCATTTAAAATATCCTATTTACATTGTATTTTATTTACTTTGATGTTAGGAAATAGGGACAAATAAAAATAACATTGAAGAATTCACATGACAAATGTTTTGCGTTGTATGTGAATACGTTCACCGCACTTTCTCGCTAGCCAGGGTGTTATAGTATGCGGCTACGCTAGGCATACCCCACCCATATTCCCCATTCCGTATATTAACGTAGCAGTGTGCGCATTACTGTATAATTAAAGAAATAACAAAATGTGATGAATATTGATCAAATTAAAATTCCTACATATTTAAGTAATTTTTATTACAGAATTAAAGAAAATATATTTTGTAGAGATACCTATCCAAATTGTTAATGTAATAGTTAATATACCTAGTTCTATTATTTATTTCGTTCAATTTTATGAGGATTTCACAAAAATGAACTGTTACGCTAATTTTCATATGAAAACTAAATGAATATATTATCACAATCCAAAATATTGACATTTATTTCCAGACATATTATAAAACCTATATGTTCAAATTTAAAACACTTTAAAACGTAAATTGTCTATTGCACAGAAACAAATATTTTTCCTAAAAAACACTACCTACTTGATATACACTTTATTTCTGCAGGCTAGATATTTTAAAGTAGGTACTTATACCTATTTATTATTAAATAAGAATTTCTAAATAGTATTGGGTCAGAAATAATATAAAATATATGTTAAAATGGTGTTGCTGTTGTACAAAGACGTATCAGTTGCATTTCCAGTTTTTTTGTAATTGTGACTCATATAACTGATCTAAAATATACTTGAGAATTTATCACGGTTGAAAAAAGACACATCAATTTTATTTAATGTTTTTTTTGTAAATCCGTAGGTATATTTTCTTTGCTTTGAACACCACTTTTTGAGGACTAACAGAGAAACATATATAAAGTTAGTATATGAGTGAGAAGATATATAAAAAGTACGTGGATGCTATATTTGCAGTAAAAGGTAAAATAAAAATCGAGATAAAAATTTATAAAACTTATCTAGTCACTGTATCTTGGAAACATATACTAGCGCTCCCCATTTTGGTGTCTTGTTTCCAAACTAACGCTGAAAGCCTAACGGTCGTTTCCAAAATATGTTTCCAATAATTATCATTACATCGGCTATCTGCAATATCCCTTATCTGTGACTATAGTTATACAACCTAGAGAAAACTGTAAATATTTCATATGAATGAATATTTATTTATGAATGAAACTGATCAGCCAATAAAATACTCTCAACCCCACTCTCACAATTTAATCCGGAAGTTTATAAAAAATGTAAATATATTTTGATATTTTCTATTAAATTTTACAGAAGAGTATATTTTGTTTGATTTGCTTTTGACATCGTTTGCCCTTGAATTACATATCAACATAACCTATATAGCTATTACTATGGTATGATTACAATTTTTGTGCCTTATACTCACAATTATCCTTTTATAACATAATAAAAAAAAAATAATATACGAAAGGTTTCTTTAAATAACGTATTCATGTTGTTTAAAGAAATAAATCTAAACAAGGAAACGGTATTAGAAAGCCAGCATTTTTATTAAATACCTACATGAAATGTCAGTCTGTTTGGGTTATTCTCATTTTCTTCTATGTGTTCAACAGGTATGTCTAAAACAGTCTTCTATATATTTCGTATGACTAAATATATTATGTGAAAGAAAAAAAAGTAATTAAAATCTATCTGAACCACAACATTTATTAAGTTGCTTTGCATGGTTTTATCAAGTTGACTGGTTTATGTGAGGCATTCAAACCAGTAATGTAGTACGCTTTACAAAGAAAATGCATTATAAACACCACATTATTTTTAGGTTTTGGTATCTTCAGAATTTAGACATTTAAATGCACAGCCAATCGTTTATCACTTAATCAAGATAAATGTGAGACAGTTTACTTTACTAGTAAACATGGATCAAACATATATTCTACAAATTGAAAATTTCTTGATATTAGACTAGATACAAGAATGTCTTTTGCTACTTATGCAATTAGACGTATCAGATTTATAACTGATAGTCTACTGGAATAACGACATACTATGGACTATCAAATCACATATCAAAAAGGTTTAACCAATATGAGGTAAGTAGGCCTATGTAGAAAAGGTGTTTATCCGGCAGAAGAAGTTCGAGCAATTGTCTGTGTTTCACAAACTATCCACTGCAAACCTCTCTTCAGAGAGCTTATGATAAGTCTATTAGCCTAGACACATATTCTGCAACAACTAAGGAGGGCTTTGAAAAAGCAGTCACATCTGATGATTAGGGGTGAGATTACAGAAGTCTCCACCCCTCATAACCATTTGCTGCACATCCCGCATTACATAGGACAAAAGCCACTTCAGTACAACATCGTTATTGGTAATTATTTAACAAAATCAAAGTTATGTGTAGACATCTTTCCATTTTCGTATCTAAAGAGAAAATAAAGGACATTCTCCTTCAAGAAGCATTCTACAATGTCAATGGTATAATTAGCCCTTTGATTACCTGTGTTGACATTATCATCACATTTTTGCTTGAATGTGCTATTGTGTAAACTGTATGTAAATCTTATTATTGATATAATAAATTTATTATTATAATAGAAACGCTATCCTTCTTACTGCAGAAGTGTTATAATTAATCCTGCTTTTACACCCACAATACCTCATCTCATCAGGGAAGTCGCAGCAACTATCATTATACATTTACATTCTTGGTAATTATGAATATAGTAAGTACTGCCTACACATGGTCTGTAAGTATATGGACGTTTCTTCAATTTGCATTTACCTGCGATTTTAAAAATTGCTTTCAATAATTGTAATTCCTAATAATTGAAGTTACGTTGGGGTTATCAAACAAAATTAGTTTACTTGTATTTTCTACTACTTAATTTTTCTTTCACCCATGTTTAATTGCAATTGTGTGAAATCTTTAAGCATTTTATTGTGTTATATATATAGAATTTTAGCCTTCATATTCATTGAAGTATAATATCTTTTGTATATATCACTTCGTAAAAGGTAACTAGATACACACTTAAATGTACTCAGCTTAGACATTACTTATTTATTATGGTTCTAGTTATTTTTATTTTATCTAGGCCTGAATCGTAACTGTTGTAATAAGAGGTCCATTTATACGTTTTATATTAACTTTATTAATTAGACTTACATAATAATATCATAATGTTCTACAATCTAGATACACATCTTGTCAGTTTCTTATATATTACTGTTGCCTACAGATGGCGTTCGAGAATACAAATGTACAGTATGTTCACATATTCAACACGCCTCCTTACATTTGTTTTCTCTTTGTTTTACATATATATTTAATATTATTGCTTAACCTAACCCTTACATTAGTCTTAGCATATCTCTATATTTTATGAATTTATTCTAACACAAACTTTTAGTAAATATATCAGCAATGTTATTTTCTGATTCTACCTTAATTATATTAATAATTCCCTTTTCATAATTTTCATTTATAAAGTGGTATTGTACCTCTATGTGTTTTGAATTCTTTGTAAAATTTCCATATTTTGCAATTACTATTGCTCCTGAGTTATCCTCATATATTTTTACAGGATCTTTTATTTCTAAATGGAAAACTTCTTCTAGCATGCCTCTTATGAATTTTACATTTGTAACTGCTGATTTTGTTACTGAGTTTTGTTTTTGTGTTTTCCAGAAAATTACATTATTGAACAATCTTATAACATACCCTGTGGTCGATTTTCTATCGTTATGGTCTCCTGCCCAATCAGCATCAACCATACAATCCATTATTTCAGTTTCATCATTTCTAGTGTAGGTTAATTTTAATTCTTTTGTAAGGTATAAATATTTCAAAATTCTTAATGCATATTTGTAGTGTGTTCCATCATGGCAATTTTGAAATCTACTTAAATAGTTTACGCTATAGGTAATATCTGGTCTCGTTCCAGTACTAATATATAAAAGTTCGCCAATTAAATTTCTATATTTTACTCTTATATCAGCTTCAGTTGCAGGTTCTAATTTTAAGTTTACTTCCATTGGTGTATTGTACAGTTTTGCATTTTCCAAATTGTATTTTTATTTAAAGACTCAATATACTTTTCTTGACTTAAATACATATAGTTTTCCTTATTATTATACTCAATATTAATACCAATGTAATTCTTAACTTTTCCTAAATCCTTCATGTTGTAATGATTTGATAAATTTTGTTTAACATGATTGATCTTTTCCTGATTTGCCGAGCATATTAACAAATCATCAACAAATAATAATATATAAATTGGGTCCTTATCATTATAGTTAACATACAAACAATAATCATTCTCGCATCGTTTAAACCCTAATTTACTTATGAAGTCATTGAAGCATTCATACCATGATCTAGGACTTTCCCTCAGACCGTACAGAGATTTTAACAACTTGTAAACTTTATTTGTACCGATTTTATACCCTTCTGGTTGATTGACATAAACTTCAGAAATAATCCGTCCATTCAAAAAGGCTGCTTCTACATCCATTTGCTCTATTAATAAGCTATTGTGACAACAATAAGATAATAATATTTTTAGTGTTTGCATCCTCACTACTGGTGAGTAGCAATTTTCTCTCTGATCCTCCTGCTGAAAACCCTTAACCACTAATCTTGCCTTGTATAGGTTCCCATCTTTCCTTTTGTAAATCCATTTTACATCAATTACACTGTTATCTTTAGGTCTTTGAACTAGTACCCATGTATTATTTTTTAAGAGATTTTCTATTTCAGAATTCATAGCATTTTTCCACTTTTCTGACTCTTGGGACTCAATCGCCTCCTCAAAGGTATTTGGTGTGTTAGCATCGCAGTAATTTACATGTATGTAATTAGTTTCAAAGTCATCATTAAAATATTTACTATTAGGTTTTCTATTTCTTGTAGGATGCGTGACTACTGACTCATCTTCCATTACTTCAGGTTTACTATTTTGATCTGTTGAGTTTTCATATTCACCATTATCATTTCTTGTTTCTTCACTTTCATCGTCATTTTCTGATAAACCTATGCATTTTATTCCCTGTTCTATTACATCAACGTGCCTAGCATTTATAACCCTGTTGTTAAGTAAAACTCTATATCCTGTTTCAGTATATCCCAATAATATTCCTAATTTCGCTTTATTGTTCCACTTTGACTTTCTTAATTGTTCTGGTATTCTAACAAAGACTCTGCTTCCATAAACTTTTAAATATTCAACATTTGGTTTTTCATTTAGGAATATTTCATATGGTGACTTTTTCTCTATCGTATTCGCTAACGTTCTGTTTTTTAAATATGCGGTTGCTTTTATAACTTCAGGCCAAAACATTCTACTTACTCTAGCTTCTTTTAACAAACACCATGCTACATCCATTATTGACCTATTGTATCGTTCAACTACACCATTTAGCTCATGAACATAAGGTGGGCATGTAATCATGTGGATCCCTTTTTCCCTAATAAAATTGTAAACACTAGCATTTAAGTATTCTTTGCCATTGTCGCAAACCAATTTTTTTATTCTTTTACCTGTCATATTCTCAACTAAGTTTACATAGTCGACAAAACAGTTATATACTTCCGACTTTTTGATAATGCAATAAACTTTGGCTAATTTACTATAGTTATCTATAAATGTTAAAAAATATCTTTCACCACAATTACCTATAGTTGGGTGAGGCGTATTTATATCAGTGTGTACAATCTCTAAAATTTCTTTCGCTTTACTTCCGTTATTTTTAAAAGGTAAGTTTGTCATTTTACTTTCTATACATACAGCACATTTTACATATTCTAATTCTAATTCTTTTGGTAAACTGATTAATACTTCGTCTTTACATAGTTTATCTAGATATTGAAAATTAACATGTCCTAAAGTTCGATGCCATTTTTCTTTCATGGTTATTTTATTATTACTAACTACATTTGCACTAACATTTTCATTCTCATTATTCATAATAAAGCTTGTCATGTGATATAAATTTCCTTGCTTAATTGCTATTACAATTAGTTCTTTATGCTGATTATAAATTTTTGCATTATTACCACAAGAAACTATTTTATTTTTAAGCGTAACTTTAGAATAACTAATTAGATTTTGTTTCATATCTTTAACATAGAATACATTATGTAGAGTTATTTCATTAGTTTTATTATAAATTTGAAACATTGCTTTTATTGTACCCTTTTTTGTTGCTGTTAGTATACGTCCGTCACCTAATTTTACATTAATTGTTTCATTCAATATTTCATATGTATCAAAAATAGAATCGTCATTCACAATGTGATCTGTACATCCACTATCGAGAATCCAATTTATTTCAATTTTATAATCTAACCTAGTTCTATCGGTGTTTACTTGTAAAGTATTTACCTCAGTGATAAATGCGTTTCCATGTGTGCTGTGTTGACCTCGGTGATTCCATGAAGTAGTAGTAGTAGCTGCACCTCTATTGTGGCTATTTCTTCCACGACTATATTCTCCATGTTGATAACCTCTGCTGAAACTTCCTGGACAGTTACCTCTAAATTGCGCATTTCCACGACCTCGTACTTGTGAACACTCCCTCGGTCTATTGCCTGGTCTGCTATTTGTATAACCTCTGCTGCTAACTTCCATAGAAAAAGCATTTGAATGTTGTTTTTGTGGCTTATTATTTTGTTCTTCAATACTTTTTAATTTAATTTTTGATTTTAAATATTCCACTGTTTGTTCTTCTTCCTTTATTACGTCAATTAAATCTCCAATATAGCTGCACGAAGATGGTAGTGCTCTTAACATATAACTTAATTTTTCTTGTTCTGTTATTTTACCTCCAGCTGATTTTAATTCATTTGTGGCCTTTTCAAATTCATCAAAAAAGGTTGTTACATCAGTAAAATCTTTCAACTTAATACTTTCCAAATTATTTCGACACACAATCTGTAATGCAGTTGATTCCTTCAGATACATTTCGTCAAATTTTTTAATTATTTTATATGTAGAGTCAAGGTCTCCAATGTATTCAAGTTGTTTATTTGAAATGGAGCTATAAATAAAATTTGTTACTTTTATATCGTCATGTTTCCATTCCTCTTCGACATCGGCTTGTGTTTTTTCTCTTACAGCCGGATCTTTGCACTTTTTAAATTCAAAAAATTTTAATATTCTTCTTTTCCACTTTGCATAGTCAGCACCATCAAAAATTGGTATTATGACCTCGTCCACTTTTACAAATGCCATGATTCTTTTTTTTTCTCCTATGCGTTTTCTATTTGCTTCTTAAACTGTATTTATTTTCGTTTGATCCTTTAATATACTATGTTACTTTCACAACTACCGATTGCTACCATGTTGTAATAAGAGGTCCATTTATACGTTTTATATTAACTTTATTAATTAGACTTACATAATAATATCATAATGTTCTACAATCTAGATACACATCTTGTCAGTTTCTTATATATTACTGTTGCCTACAGATGGCGTTCGAGAATACAAATGTACAGTATGTTCACATATTCAACAGTAACAACAAGTGCCATGATGCAAGTCTGAATGAATGAATAATCATCAATTATTGTTGAGGATAGTACATACCCAACAAGTTATACAAACAAACTAATTCATAACCAAGCAAAGTTTTTATTAAAGGTTAGTACTTTGAACCTTTTTCAACTTGTACTGCAATATCATTGTCAATTATGAGATAAAATATATAGGAAAAATGACATTTCTTCGTTACATCGTCTTGCAATATGTATTTCAGAATAACATTTAACATCCACAATCACATCATCACTTATTTTTGGAATTCAAAAAATTAGTGTCAGTAGACTTATCATATCCCTTAATTCAAAATATTTTAAGACATTTAAATTTAAAGCAAAACGCCTATAAAATTGTAACAAACACGATTGGTGTATTGGCTTCTCTTTACTACTACGAGAAGACTGCTTTTACTATAACAAATTTAGCGGGAGAAATTTATGAATGGGCACATCCTACTGCCCAACCCCTCTGTTGGATACCTACCCGAACTAACCTTCAGTTGTATAACTATAGTATTCATAAACAAGGATTGTGGTTATACCTATAATGATACTTAGATATAAGGTTTGTTCCAACATAAAATCACAAACGAGTGAGAACCAATCAAATGTTGTAAAAGCAGTCAGAAACTAGTTTGTAATTTCTCTCAACCAATCAAATTGCTCCTGACTAGTTTATGATTTGTGTTGGAACAAAGTATCTGTTATACTTATCTGTGATACTACCGTGCCTTCCAGAGTGCCTTCACATACTTTCCGCATTAGAGACGGCCATGCTTTTTTTTTAATGGTTGGTGATAGTGCATAATTTTGATAGTTTGGTTATGTCATGTAGGTAATAGGCGTCTATAATTGGAATTTAATTGCTTTCATTCAGCAGGCCCGCTCCAACCGTTCACTTCACAACAGTTGAGTGTTTGCTGGACAGGCCGCTCACCTTTATGTCATCGTCTGTCATCTGGTACTTTTCATTGCTGCCATATGTTGAAATTTTACAAATTAAACCGAATAAACAATAATAATAAATTGTTTTTCTGCATTCAGTTTTGGCGTAGATTTTAGTGGAAGGGTTGGTTTTTCCAACCCCGAATAAAATACTGGGTGAACTTTAATATTTTAATACATTTATTTCTACACAATACCTTTAATTTGCTGTATCTTACTTTTCTAGTAACTTTCTTCAAAATGATGTATTAGGTTGGTCTTGGAATGCATCAATGGCGCATGCGTACATAATACGCCCACTAGTGACCGTAGAATTTTCCGCTCACAAAAATGGCGGCCGCTCCTGAACATATTCAGAGTGAGCGCTCGTCTACTGGACATGATCACTGAACAGTTGCGCAACTGTTGTGTCTGCTGAATGTAAGCATTATGACAATGTTGTGTATTTACTCGTTATAATAAAACACAGTCGGGTTCTTTTAATGTATATTACAGCAAAACAGATCGGTACAAAAAGAGTTACATTACATCGGTATTGTGTTACTTGATTACTCCCGTTACAAACTACTACCTATTCTATGGGCAACCTCTGCAATACATATTCCCTACATAGAAGTACCAACTTGTACATAATAGCACTAACACTAACAAACATAACATTTCCCCTCTCACTTAAAAAACAAGGAACAGGATTACCAAGATCACAGATCCAAGCGTTGTGGTGTTCTCCTGGTGCGGTCATTTCGCCTTAGTGTAACTTCTACATTTGGAGTGCTTTCAGCAATTTTTAACTGAAGCTCAGTTGACTCGTCTTCCCTGCAATCTACTTTTTCAGAACTTCTACATGGAACTGTATCATCTTTAAGTACCCCTTTATCTAAACCCTCACATGAAACTTGAGAACTCTCTTGTACATGCTTAGACATACTAGGCAGAACAGGTGTATAAGTATGTAAACCTGACGAAACAATTGATTGATTACTTGCTTCTATATTTGTTAGGCATTTTCTTAAGCTATTTACATGCTTATACATAATAGTTCCATCAACTTCAACAAGATAGGTAACAGCACTAATGTTCTTTTTTATAACTCCCAGTTTCCACTTGTCACTTGTATATGGTCCCAATTTCCCAACAAACACTTTGTCACCAACCGCAAATGTCTCAGGTTTGACAAAATCAAACGTTTTATTAATAACTATTTTCCTTCCCATTTTAGGTTTTAACATGTCCAATTTTGTTTTTGGTTTGATCTTAAAAATAATTTCGTTAGGACTAAGTCCAGTACTTGTACAAGGAGTATTTCTATAACTAAATAAGAAATTTACAATTTGCTGTTGAATTGTCAAGGTAGACCTTTGTAACAAATATTTGTCCAAAGTAGACTTAACATTTTGCACATGACGCTCCGCAATACCATTTGATTGGGGGTGATATGGTGGCGATTTTAATACTTGAATACCATTAACATGACAAAATTTTACAAAATCTTTTGAGTTAAAAGGTGGTCCATTATCACTCACAATCACATCAGGTAAGCCCATCATTGAAAAAGTAATTTTTAATTTTTCAATTGTCTCTGTAACATCAAAACCCTTAGACATCCAATGAATATCAATCCACCTAGACTTACAATCTACGATCAACAAAAAACATAAACTATTCTTATAAAAAAAATCTACATGTATTCTTTGAAATACGTTTTCTGTCGGGGGCCAAGATATCAAGTGTCTTTCATAAGTCTTTTTATTAACTTGACATACACAACACTGATTTACTACATTTTCAATGTCTTGTTGTAACTGTGGCCACCAACATTATGTATTAAGCTTAGTTCACAGAACTTCGACGGTCGCGGGCGACACAACTATCATCCAATAGCGTTGTTTGTTGTTTCGTATTCCCCTCTGTCGCTGTGAAGTTGGAATTTGCGAACTACACATACTGTCGCTCAAATTAGTGAGGTTATGTTCATTAAAATAAATAAAAATCATACAACAAACCGTTTTTTTTTATTTCTTTACGTGTTTTCTTTTTCTCCGCCACAAATAAGTTAGAGTGTATAACAAAATTCGTTTATTTATCATTTTTAAATATAAATCTCTTTGAATTTTAGGTTATATGGTAAAGTGTCGCAAGCGACATTAGACTACTGCAGCGCTACCAAATTTCGTTGGCGGGGGAAGTGTCGCCCGCGACCGTCGAAGTTCTGTGAACTAAGCTTTAGCAGTAAAATGTATCAGAGTAAGGTTGGTCATCCTGAATTACGGAGACTATCACGGGGGGTAGGGAGATGGTAGATGCAGAGAAATAGAGTAGGGGAGAACGCGCTTCGACGAGTGCGCATCCAGTTTTAAGCAAACGCTATTGTGGTCGCCATTTTGCAGGAAGGCATTTCTTTTCACACGTAAGTTTGTTTACATTTTTCTAAGTCAATGAACTTTACATGCGAATTGTTGAGCTAGGTATATGTGAGCAACCTTCAAAATGGGGGAATTCAATTTAACTTAGTTGGCGCATCTTTAAGCGCGTTCTCCCCTACTCTATTTCTCTGGGTAGATGGTATGCGGGACACATAGAGAAAATAAAGAAGAGCTCCAACTTGAATTACACGATGGTGGCTCCGCCATTTTTAATCCTATGAACTAATGCAATTTTAGCGCATGCGTGGTTACTCGTACATTTACCGCCATTTATCACATTGTCAGCCATGTTGTAGTATAGGTTCCGGGTATCGTATGGAAAATTGTTTGGTAAGGCTTTGTTTTAATTTTTATTATCCTTAAATCATGAGTGAAACAAGTTTATCGTGCTGCATTCCATTCTGTGCAAATGTTCGTTGTAGATTATTGGAAAAAAATACCTCACAAAATGTATGCTTTTTTTTATTCGATCCGAAAACTTCACGAGGAAGGAGGTGGACAAATGTATTGAAAATCCATTTTCCGGAATTCTCCGACACAACTGGAAAGCGGTACATATGCCAAGATCACTTTTCAGAAAAAAATTTTACAAGTACATTGAAACGTAGGCTAATAAAATTTGCAGAACCAGATATATTCAACAATAACATAACAGCTGTGAATATTAATTCTACAATTAGTGAAGATACTTGTCATGAAAAAGAACCACCAAGAGAGAGTCAAGAGCACTTATTGGAAATAGAAGCATCATCAAGCTTGGAAAATAATAAAAGTAATAGTTTATTTTATAAAGAACAGAGTGTACTACGGGAATATGGAATAAAGTATGTGAACAACTTACCTCAAAACAGCCAATCACTTTATAAATTATCAAGTAAGCAACAAACAACAATTTTGAGATTAAAGAAAACTATTACTAAAGCAAAACATAAGAAGAAAGCTGCATTACGAGTAACATCTACCAAATTATTGCATAAGAAAAGGTAACTCAACAACATTTGGAGAAGAAGATACTATACCTTGGAATGTACCAGACAAACCAGAAAATGCAGATTTTGCTGAATTACAGGCAGTAACGTATGTGTCAGGTTATATTGTTAAACGGCTTCAATTAGAGTGCAAAGATTGCGAAAGTGATTTATTAAGTACCGAAATTTTACCTGAACATACATTTACAATGTTTAAAGAATATCATAGACAGAAAGACCATTTAAAATATGCTCGAACGGAATTAATATATTGTATAGCCCATATGTATCATATTATCTATAAATATTTAGAAAAGCGAGGACATAATACAAATGTATATGAAAAGTTGAAGTTTTGCATTAGTGAAAATGTAACGTTTGAGTGGCTACAGTGTACTGTGCACAAATTTAATGTTAAAAATAAAATAGTTGAGTTAGTTCTTAATATGTTATTTAAAAAGTTTTTTTGTGAATTGGAAAGAAGGGTAAAGAATAGAATGAGGTGCCGTAAAAGAAAGTGCTGCTAAAATATTGACAAAAATTTCATAGTATAAATCTGGAACAAATATTGTGTTGTTACTGATGTTTGTGATTATTAGTGTAGTATAAATAAGTATAACTTGCAACATAACATAAGTGTGGAACTTGTTAGTGGTAATTGTTATATATAGATACATATACTATACAGATACAGATTAGGTACTTGTCATTTTCTTTCTTTTTTACATGTTTACGTTAACTGGCCTGATGACTGCATTGATTACCGAGGAAGACACCTTTACTGTGATATTTTTAATTGTTATAGAATATATTTTTTGTTAATATTTTTAGAAGAGTTTACTTTCTGTTTATGTATTATTGTTATTATTATTACAAGAATCTACTTTTCGTTAATTCAGTTTGCATTTTATTTATTGTTGATACTTTGTAAAAATTTAATATCTGTAAATGTCTTTATTTATTGTTTTTATGAGAATTTTATTTATATTTTATATAATGTTATAATATGTTTAATTTTATTTATTAACTGTTTTCTAAAATTAAACTTACTATGTATAACAATTTTTCTCTTTTTATTTTTAAAATAGTTGACTTCCATGAAGTAGTGTTTTGTGAAAGTAGATGAAAATGTGTAATTGATTATTAAGTTGATAAATATGTCACTCAAATGATCAATTACTGCATTTTTATCTTTATTTAAAAATAATATTAAATTTTAATTCAGAAAGTATGGTATTTAAATATTCAAATATGGCGCTGTTGAAAATTAGTACCATTGGCTAAAAATGGCGGCGCTATTGTGCTTCGAATTTTAATACATTAAGTTGGTACTCTTTTTACTGTTAATTTCTCTATGGCGGGACATTTTGGGACGTTTCGAGATATATAACGTGTAAAAAGCAATAAAAGGTGATAAGTATTTAGTGTAGTATTATTACCATCCTCATCAATAATAACTGTGCGATTACATACACAACAGTTTGGCGACGAGGCAGTTCGAATCTACAATTATTCTACGATAAATAAGTGATACAAAACATTTATTTTTTTATATCGGTAAGACAGACCGCATGGCGTCTTAAAAACAAAGGAATAGCTACAGCTACAATTACGTTCGTACAAGCACCTATATACATTTACAAACTAATATGTCGGAAACAACAGCGACACATGCAATACACACAGTTTTTTCTATCGAAATATTCGATACAGCAAAAAAATTCGATAGATGGTTGATGAGACTAGAGAGTGCTTTTAACGTTTTTTCGGTGCCAACCGATAAACAAGCGGCGTACCTACTACACTACATGGGGCCAGATGCGTACGATGTCTTATGTGATAAAATATCACCGGAAGATCCAGGAAGCAAGACATATGAACAATTAGTGAATACAATGAAATTGCACTATAATCCGGAACCATTAGAAATTGCTGAGAATTTTAGATTCCTGCAAAGAAAACAACATGAAGGGGAGAGTGCCCAAGACTATTTAACTGCATTGCAGAGAATGGCAACAACATGTAAGTTTGGAGACTACCTTAAGAAGGCATTACGTAATCAATTTGTTTTTGGCCTACGAGGTCAAAATATTCAAAGTAGATTGCTTGAGCAAAAGGACCTGAACATCGAAAAAGCAGTCGAGATAGCAGTGGGTATGGAAACCTCAGCTAGAGATGCGGCACAACTTCATCGGCCTAACACGTCCAGTGTATACAGTGTGGGAACTACAAGAGTGCAAAATAAAAAGCAGAGTACAGTGTCAAGTGGAGTGCAACGATCTCATAATTCTAGAAACTATAAGGATACTAAAAGCTCTTTAAAATGTTTTAGGTGTGGGTCCGAGAAACATTTAGCAAATAAATGCAACCAACAAAATTTGACCTGTTTTACATGCGGGCGGAAGGGTCATTTGAGCAAGGTGTGCATGAAGTCCAGAGATGCAGGTCGAGTGGATCAGGTGGATGAGATTTTATCAGTGCACTCTGAACATTCTCAATACAGAGAAAAATTTACATTGGAATTACGGATAAATCAGGTAAAGATTTTGTTTGAATTGGATTCGGGCGCAGCTGTTACATTGCTGAATTTGGAATCATTCAAAAGGTATTTTTCTAATTTACAATTACAAAAGACACCAATAAATTTAGTTACGTATTGTAAGCAAAGGCTGGACGTTGTAGGTTTCACACAAGTACAGGTTTCATACGGCAATATTACAAAGAAATTAAATTTATACGTTGTTAATTCAGATAAACGACCTTTGCTCGGGCGTGAGTGGATACGTCAATTGAACATTAATTTTCTAAATACATCAGATATTGCACACATAGATACAAATACACATCTTAATGGTATTCTGACAAAATATTCAGTAGTTTTTGAAAAAAATATGGGTAAAATTACGGGATTGCAGGCTAGTCTTAAAATAAAAAAGGATACACAACCATTTTTTGTTAAGGCTAGGAAAGTGCCTTATGCACTCCTCACAAAGGTAGAACAGGAACTAGATTATCTAGAAAAGGAAGGGGTGTTAGAGAAAGTAAATAGTTCGCAATACGCGACGCCCATTGTTCCGATCGTAAAAGCAAACGGAAATATTAGAATTTGCGGAGATTTTAAATGCACTTTGAATCCAAATTTAGTCATCGATGAATATCCATTACCTACCATTGAATCGTTATTTTCGTCAATGGCGGGCGGTGACAAGTTTACAAAATTGGATTTACAACAAGCGTATTTACAAATGGAAGTACGTCCGGAGGATAGAAAATATCTTACCTTAAGTACACCAAAGGGGTTATACAGAAGTACTAGATTAATGTATGGAATAGCCAGTGCACCGGCAATTTGGCAACGCGAATTCGAAAACATCCTAAAAGATATACCGGGTGTTTCAGTGTTTCTAGACGACATAAAAATTACAGGGCCGGACGATAATACACATTTGGAACGCTTGGAAAAAGTTCTAAGCCGATTAGCCAAATATAATATCCGTGTAAATTATGAAAAATGCAAATTTTTTGCCAAAGAAATCGAATACTGCGGGTACATTATTGATAAATTTGGAATACACAAAACAAAAGAGAAAATGGAAGGGATTCAAAACGCGAAAGTTCCATCTAACAAAACTGAAGTTAGAGCATTTGTCGGTTTAGTAAACTATTACGGCCGTTTTCTTAAAAATTTAAGTACTATATTACATCCAATTTACAATTTATTAAAGGATGGAGTTCCTTTCAAATGGGACAAGAATTGCAAAAAAGCATTCATGGCAGTTAAAAACGAAATCGTTTCGGAGCGCGTGTTAGCACATTTTGATCCAACACTTCCACTAGTTTTAGCTACGGATGCCAGTCCATACGCGGTAGGAGCGGTACTATCGCACACATACCCTGACGGCACGGAACGTCCAATCCAGTTTGCATCACAAACCCTAACGAAAGTACAACAAAAATATGCTCAAATTGACAAAGAAGCATACGGAATAATTTTTGATATTAAAAATTTTTATTATTATCTGTATGGTCGTCCATTTACGTTGTTGGTAGACCATCAGCCTTTAGTTCAAATATTTTCACCTACTAAAAACCTACCTACATTAACAACTTCACGCATGCAGCATTATGCTTTATTTTTACAATGTTTTAGTTACAAAATTAAATACAAAAATACAAAACTACACGCAAATGCTGACGCGTTATCAAGGTTACCTGTTAACTCAACGAGCATTCATAATTACGATGTTTCAGATAAATTCGAAATATTTCAAATAGAGACGCTACCCATTACAGTAAAAGAATTAGAGTTAGAAACTGCAAAAGATAAAAGTTTAAAGAAATTATTCACGGCTTTAAGGTTAGGTAAAAGCATACAAGCAAAAGATAGATTCAATATACCACAAACAGAATTCACATTACAAGGCAATTGCATTTTTAGACAGCAGATGGTGGTAATCCCTGAGAATTTACGTATGAGAGTTTTACAGGAATTACACTCTTCACACTTCGGAGTTGTTAGAATGAAAGCGCTAGCACGAGGTCATTGTTGGTGGCCGGGCATTTCCTATGATATAGAGATTATTTGCAAAAATTGCATAGATTGTAACAAAATTAAAAATAATCCGGAAAAAGCTCCAATTCACCCATGGAAAACGCCTACTACACCTTTTGAGAGAGTGCATATAGACTTTGCAGGGCCATTCATGAATTATTATTATTTTATTTTAGTAGACGCACATACTCGATGGCCTGAAATACATGCAGTTAAGAATACGACTTCTCAAACTACGATTTTGCTATTAACGAAAATTTTTGCGACATACGGAATCCCTTGTATATTAGTTTCAGATAACGCGCAAACTTTCGTGTCATACGAATTTAAGACATTTTTGCAGAAAAACGGGATTATACACAAACTAAGTGCACCGTACCACCCCGCAACCAACGGTTTGGCGGAGAGGTATGTACAAACTTTTAAACAGTCATTAAGGGCACTTAAGGGAAGCGATAGTGATAGAGAAAGACAACTTTCTAAATTTCTTTCACAGTACAGACAATCACCGCATACAGTAACCGGTGTAAGTCCTGCTTACTTGATGTTTGGTAGGGAAATTAGGTCGCGGTTAGACTTATTTAGGCCAAGTGCCAATAATGCACCAGGTAACACCTTACCTAACGTAAAAGGGGCACGGGATTTGATAGTAGGAGAGAGAGTAGAAGCTAGAGATTACATTCATTGCGATAAGTGGGAGTTCGGTCGTGTGGAAAAGAGATTGGGCAAATTGCATTACCTAATTAGATTAGACGATTCTAGAATCTGGAAAAGACACATTGATCAAATAAGGTCAATTGGGGAGAATACGCCAATAAGTAAGATTAGGAATACATGCCTGCCTGTCTTGTGTGATGACCTGGTTTCGCCCGGTGCTGAGGGCAATACTAATACTTACCAAAGTCCTGAGGTTCCAATTTCAGCATCACTACCTGAAAATAGCGGTGAACCCGAAAATATAACTGAATCTTCCGGTTTGGCTGAAACTAGTCAAGCTGCTTTACCTGCCGTCCGGGCTCAGCCTTGCTCCAGTGACATTTCTGAGTTGCGGCGATCTAAACGTGTTACTAGACCTCCAGTTAGATTAAATTTGTAAATGTATTAGTTGTTTCTGAGAGAGGGAAGAGTTGTTATGTATTAGCAGTAAAATGTATCAGAGTAAGGTTGGTCATCCTGAATTACGGAGACTATCACGGGGGGTAGGGAGATGGTAGATGGTATGCGGGACATTTTGGGACGTTTCGAGATATATAACGTGTAAAAAGCAATAAAAGGTGATAAGTATTTAGTGTAGTATTATTACCATCCTCATCAATAATAACTGTGCGATTACATACACAACAAACATACTGATCGAGCAAGCATTTTCGCACGTACAATGCCTATGTGATCTTCGTGTAATAGATCCAAAACAATTTTGCGCAAAGCTTGAGGTATTACCACCTTCATGCCTACCATCAGACAACCTTCCTCTACTGACAAATCATTTCTTTTCAAATGATATGGCTTATAGTCTGTATTTATTTTATTTGGCCAACCAGTTTTAACAAACTCTATAACCCTCATCAAAACTGGGTCCTTTTTAGACACTTTCGCTATGTCATCGTGCGATAAAGGTAGTTCCTCGGATAAGTTGAACGAATTTAAGGAACTATCAATGTCAGTTGGACCTGCCAAGGGCAGCCTAGATAGCATATCCGCTTCAAACATTTGCGACCCTTTTCGATATTCAATTTTATAATCATATGCCGAAAGTATTACATTCCACCGAATAATTCTAGAGGCCGACATCACCGATATACTGCGATCCGGACTAAATAATACCTTCAAAGGTTCATGATCCGATATTAAAATAAATGACCGCCCATATAGATATTTGTGGAACCGTTTAATACTAAAAATAATCGCGAGTGCCTCACGTTCTAACTGTGAATAATTTCTTTCAGCTTTTGTTAATGTACCAGAAGCGTAGACAACGGGTCTGTCAACACCATCTACCCGATGACTCAAGACTCCACCTACCCCATATGAACTTGCGTCACACGATACTACAATTTGTTTACAAGGATCATAGTGTATCAACACTTGATTTTCCTCTATTAACTTTTTACTTAATTTAAATGCTTCCTGACATTGTTTATTAAAAACAAACTCACTAGACACCTCTAATAATGTATATAGTGGTTTTAAATGTGATGATAACATGGGTATGAATTTACTGTAATAATTCAATAACCCTAGATACGCACGCAATTGTGTAATGTTTTGTGGTTCCGGTGCATTCCTAATTGCTTTTACTTTTTCGTCAGTTGGATGTATACCCTGTTCATCAATCATATGACCCAAATATTCAACCTTATTTTTAAAGAAAATACATTTGTCCAGATTGACCTTTACGTTATAAAAACTCAACCGTTTCAACACCATATTTACCGTGTCTCTAGCTTGTTCCCTATCGCTTCCTGCTATAAGGATGTCGTCCAAATAACAATTTACGTTCGGTATTCCACACAGAATCCGATCCATCACTGCTTGAAAAATAGCTGGCGCGGACGCGACCCCGTACGTTAGCCTAGTATACTGAAACAACCCTATATGTGTATTGATAGTAAGGTACTTCTGAAACTCAGGATGTACTCTTAATTGCTGATACGCTCCCGTTAAATCTAACACAGTAAAATACCTGCCACCTGCCAAACTAGCAAAAATATCATCTGGTGCTGGCAATGGATACTGATCAATATTTAACACCCGGTTAACAGTAACTCGAAAATCGGTGCAAATTCTTACATCCCCATTCTTTTTTGGTACAACCACAATGGGTGAAGCCCACTCACAATGTGCAACCGGTTTCAAAATTCCTACTTTTACCAACTGCTCTAACTTCTTCTCCACTCTTGGTTTCAAAGCATAAGGCATAGAGTATGCTTTCTTAACAACAGGCACAACGTTATCTTTAACGCTAAATTTAACCTCGAATTTACTAATATAACTACATAAATTTGAATCAAAAACATTTTGATACCTATTTTTAAATTCGCTTACTATATCATTAACTGTCTCATCACAATTTCCTGTCACAGACTGATTATTTAAACAAAAACTCCTTTGCCATTCTGGAAATAGAATACTCAACCAGTTTCTACCTAGTAAGGGTACAAAACTTTTATCTGATTCGATCACAGTTAATACCAACTTATAAGAGTTACCACCATAGCATACATTAGCTAAACATTCACCTACAGACTTGATATCCTGGCCCGAAACAACATTTAATTTATAATTTACAGGCTGTAAAGATATCGAGTTGCTGAAGGTCTCTTTAAACATATTAACTGACATAACTGTTTTACATGCCCCTGTGTCAATTTCAAAACATAACATTTTATTGTTTACCTTTAACTCAACTTGATGTGGTGATATCATAGCACTACCGATATTGTTCAACCCAAGTAACTCACTATTGACTTCTACCTCATCCCTCGCTGGCACTGCCTCTTGTTCAACTGCTCCTACCATAGCTGACTTTTTGGCTGGACACAACCGCTTTACATGACCAAACTGTGAACATGCATAACATCTCCATTGCAATGCAGGACACTTTTCCCTTGGATGACTCCTTCCACATTTGGTACATTCACTACTATTGTGTTGATGTTTATTTCTTCCAATCTGCTGTTTTTGGTCCTGTTTGGGCACTTTTGTTTTCCACCGTGGCTGATTGACATAATTCACACTACCACTGCTAGTATTTGCTAGCGTTTTCACTTGCTTTTCAGCCAACTCCGCTGCTAAAGCTGATTGACATGCTTCAGAGAATGTTAGTTTCACTTGTGAGAGCAACCGCTTTTGAATCCCTTCAGATTTCAAGCCACACACAAACCGATCTCTTAATGCATCATCTAAGAAAGATCCAAACTTACACAAAGTTGCCAATTTACGCAGTTCCACTATGTATTCTGTTACACCCTGCTCAGGCCCTTGATTACATTTATTAAATACAAATCTTTCGTAGATTTCTGATACCGGAGGCGAATAATGTTTAGACAGTGTGTCTGTAACTTCGATATACGTTAACTCAGTTATTTTCTTTGGTGCCAC
Organism: Amphimallon solstitiale; assembly: GCA_963170755.1. Taxonomy (NCBI): domain Eukaryota; kingdom Metazoa; phylum Arthropoda; class Insecta; order Coleoptera; family Scarabaeidae; genus Amphimallon; species Amphimallon solstitiale. The sequence continues at coordinate 45,478,624 of OY720676.1, read as the reverse complement.
CAAGTTCTTTAAGGTTTGGTAGACGCATGTTCCCGCCAATGTCACAAACATCGATACTTTCATATCCTCAGTCACTTTGTTTACAGTAAAGAGATGCTCGACTCTTTCCAAGTAACTTTCAAACTCTTCTGCTTTTCCTTTAAATGATTCTATATTTCCAATCAACGCCATTTGCCCTCTTTTTTTTTCTTTTCACTATGAGATTGCGGTTAGACGCTATACCACCAACTTCTCACTGACGCCTGTACAACCGATATTATTTCACTGTTCTCATCAATTTACTCGTCGCCAATATGTTGTGTATTTACTCGTTATAATAAAACACAGTCGGGTTCTTTTAATGTATATTACAGCAAAACAGATCGGTACAAAAAGAGTTACATTACATCGGTATTGTGTTACTTGATTACTCCCGTGTGTTTTGATATGGTAACCAGAGACAAGGAAGATAGAGATGGCTCACTCTTAAGAAAAAAGATGGACATAGTTTGAAACACCATCTATTGCCATTGCACATATACAATTTAGCAAGCATGTTGATTAAGTTTGTCGCTGTGCTAAGGTGTGTCGCTATACTAAGGTTTGTAGCTGTACAAAATGCGGGAATTTTAAATTGCATGACAAATATATTAATGATTTAACGAAGCAACTTTGTTTCATCACTTTATTTTACTTTTATTAGCGACTGAAGTTTCGACTATGTCTAAAGTTTTAAAAATGACATAACAGTCGACACTGCAGTCGCTAATAAAAGTAAAATAAAGTGATGTAACAAAGTTGTTTCATTAAATCATTTATAATGAATTATCACACAGTAACTGCAAACACTATTAATCATTAATCCTAAAATTTTATACAATAGCATCTACAAATTATATTAGGATTTTTTTCCCTTTGACATCTCGATTAAACTCTTAAAAAAGAATACAAATCTTGAATTTTCTTATATATTACATAATAATGTACTATTAAAAGAAAAAAATATTTCTTGTATAATTTGCAAATGATATGATAGGTTTACTAGAGGTAAAATTTTAAAGATAAATAAGGCAGAGAAAGATAACGGCAAAAATCTTTATTGAAATATTATTTCTAACTAAGTATTTTTTAATCTCCTACAATGCTTATCATAAGCTATTTTGGTAACAAAATCCATTTCCTTATATCGGAGATCCTTTCCCGACAGTATATTATTTATAATTTTTATATATCTAAATAAAATAATATTGATCGTAATTTTAATAAATACATCAACATAATCACAATGCTCGGTGCAAAATACACCTACAAAGTTATTTCTACATATATTACTTATTAATTGCTCTTTAATTCTATTAGTCGTTATAACATATGGTAACATAAAAAGTAACTTGTCACACAGCATACTAAATGCCGCTGTAAACGTAGACGATGGATTAACTAAATTACAATGCTCAAATTGCTTATACTTTATCAAAGTATTTTCCTGCAACTCTGAATGTGCTGTCATTTTTTCATTGCACACACTGCAATCAATTAGACAAAACAATTTTCGCGCAACAGATCCAGCGACATATGGAGTTACTAAATCCTCTACTAAAATTCGTGCATCAGTTTCATCTGGCATTGAAATATTTACCATATTTAATGGTAACATTTGCACTTTTATCTTATTTTCTAAAAATACCTGAAGATTACTCAGAGCACCAACTGACTCATCCTCTTCACAATTTGCACCTGCAGAATGTGCCGATACAAAATTATTAACTAAAAGGCAGCTAAAAGGGACTTAGTGGATGACGCAAATGATGAGCAGGTTGGATTTATATTCCTTATTCCATTTCAGTATTTCGTTTAAATTGCGGTGCCATCTGTTGTGCCTCTTGGAAATAACGCATTGATAACTTTGTGCAACACCAATAGATGGCCTACAAAATCGAATTTCAAAACACGTATTAAACATACCACCCCGTGATGGTAACCGACTTGTGCTATGAGCGCCCAGCTGGCGATATGATTGGCCCGCGAGCTGGCGCGCAATTTTGAAGACCACCTGGACGTTCATAAAGATTGCAAAATCAGTATATGTAACCTCATTTTTTATCTATATTTACAGAGGCTGTTTATCTTAATTACAATTTCAACACGTGTCACGAGCTCCCGCCAACAACAACCATTGTGTTACCTGTTCCATAATATTTTCATACATTTATTAGTTTATTTATTATCAAACGATAATTAATAATACTATAATACACAAAGATGCACTCAAGAAAAATATCATACACTCCATTGCACTAAGAGACTGATAAAGTTCTTTTTTTAATTGTCATTATTTGTGATAGAGATGTAATTAGAAATTTATTAGTTAAGATAATAAAAGTACAATGAATTCAAAAAATTAATGTTTGGTGTTTCGTTATTTTTATAGGCCGTCATCGTTCACAGCGCTCCATTCCTCTTTCAGTCATATACCACATCCCCACACACTTACAATAAGTTACTTATTTTTTATTAGACTACCAAAATATTCACTAGAAATAATTTATATGGCAAAACAACGTTTGCCGGACCAGCTAGTTATTATATATAATGATTTCATCTATAAGCTGTTATTATTCGATAAGGTTAATATGAATGGTTTCAAAACACGCCTCAAAACAAATGTTTTCACCAAATCAAAAGCTGAGAAATGGTTAAGGGATTTAAGGGGAATACTTTTACTAATTTTCGTGTTAGGAAAATATTTTCAAGTGATGGAACGAAGCTAATATTTATTGTAAACTGTAATAACATTAATAAAAATATGTATTTATACATCAATATAAGTAGTAATATGCATATAACATGTATACATATAAAATATAATAAATTTTACATTGAATTCTAATGTCTAGCAGGATGAATATTTTCTTGTGCCAATAATGACAAACAATGGGGAGCCTTTTCCTAATTTTTTGAGGTATTTCCGCCCAAGAGCATTGTTGCACTGTTGCATAATTATGTTCAGGGATGCTCCGTTTTGCCGGCCGACCTGTTTGTTGAACTTTTCTCCCACCTACATAAGCTTTCCTTAGAGCTATAGCAGTTGGCTGAACACTGATATTTTTCCTTTTATTAGATGGAATGTTTCCTTTTCCAAATGAATGCAGGCTGGAAATTATGGAGCTTTCTGTTTTTAAATTTTCAAATTTTTTTACAAACTTCCTGCAGGCTGGAAGATAAACATCAGGTTTGGATTGTAAACGTTGAATAATGTCAGAAAAGCATTTCTTAAGATTTTCTGTACATAAAGTTATATCTTTTGTTTCATCGTCATCAGTAACATTGCTAGTTAAGGGTAGATCGTTCACATCACTGCTAGTTGAAGGTAGTGTACCACTGCTAGCTGAGCTACTAGTTAAAGGTGGATTAATGGACGGATCTTTTCTACATATTCTTCTCCACTCTTCAAATTAAGAAACCATTCATTTGAACACTTAAAATCTGGACTTACTAATCGTAGCAACATTTCTTTTCTTTTGCTTTTCTATCATATACTGGAAAAAATAATTGTGTACTTATTTTAAATTCCTTGCACACCGCGTACTGGTGCTTATAGGGTTCTCCTTGCATGCCTATGGGACAAGAGCAAATTCCCAACACTATATCCACGTTATATGTACGTTTGTTTTCTGCATTGAAAACATCAAATGTGCCATGTATCGTCCTTGTACTTTTTAGCAATTTAATTTTCGAATCAGCAATATAATACCTAGAACGTTGGTAATTATATGTTCTGTTTTTAACAACATCAATAATTCGTCTTTCAAAATATGATTCAAAGCATGTTACTAAAAAATCAAAGAGTTGAACAATGTTGTACGCCTTTGTCCTACACAAAATTATATCTTTCAGTACACGAAATGTCGCTTCTGCATAATTGTTTGTATTATGTCCCCGAGTCAGTAAATCATTGCGAAACGACAAACTCCATTCTGAAACTCTGGTTCTCATATTTACTAGGTGGGTTTGCACTCTCACATGTTTTGCTATTAGTGGGTCCTTTAAAACAGAATCAAAAATATTTTCCATGTTAGTTTTATCTGAGGCATTTACAATTTTCTTAAACATGTTGAAGATTTCAGGACGCTCTGCTTTTGGAACTCCATTTGATGAGTCCCATACATACCTCCAAAATGCTTGCAACACATGGAACTTGCACAGTAACAATGTTGATTCCGGGAACACTTCCCTAAGTGCGTTTCTCTCACTTTTACTGTCATCCGTTATAATTAAATTGGGTGTGTGTTTACCATAAAAGGAGTTATTAGGAAGAATACCCTTCCACATTAATAAAGCATCTTTAAGCACATGTTCGCTTTCAGAATATGTCAATATGACACCGACAGGCAAAGCACCAGCTATACTTGGTGTAAGAAACAAAAACACTCTGGTATTGTGTCTATCCATAGTACCTGAGGAGTCAACAAACATTATTTCACTGCACTGCTGTACATTTGCATGAATTCGTCTCATTAATGGGGAACAAAGGACTACTATGGGACCTGTGCTTGTATTATTCAAAACTGCAGAAATTGATCCACATATTTTATTATACTTGTCAATAAACTGGTTTAATGATTCTATTAGTCTATTTCCATCAGTAGCTCCATACTTCTTTTTAAAAATTGAATAGTACAGCAGCAACTTCAAAATATTTTTCACCATTAATTTCCTGTAAATCAAATTTATGATTTTGTAATGCAGTAGATGGTGTATGTCCATTTTTAAACATTTGTATAAACTTTTCTTTGATACCATCAGCAGGCATCCTGTGACGGAGTGCATCTGCACATTGAACAGGATGATTATGAATATAATTAATAATTATTTCTGTTGGAAGGCTTTTTAAATCTAAATCCTTGCTCCTAAAATAATTTCTTTAAATTATCTGCTGGCATCAGCAACAAATGGTTAAAATTACCTTTTCATGTTTGAATTTTTTACGGTCAACATCAAAGTAGCAGGACAATTTGTGTTTTTTTCATGAGGGTTCTTCACTTGACCAGATGGGTAGCTGGCTCTGGTGTTGTGATGACAACGATAAGACTTCTAAAACTAATACATTATTGTTTACAATTACTAACCACCACCGTTGATATCACTTACTTTAAAGATTAGTTTAGTTCCATCACTTGGAAATGTTTTCTGAACACGATAATTATTAAAAGTCTTCTCTTCAAAATCCTTCAACCATCTCTCAGCTTCTGATTTGGTGAAAACATTTGTTTTGAGGCGTGCTTTGAAACAATTCATATTAACCTTATCGAATAATATCAGCCGTAACCTACGAGAAAGTACAGGCCGCGAACAAGCAATCGTGACGTCACGAAAGCCGGCCCTATCTCCATGCGTTAATGTGTTTTATAACTACTTAACTATTAAATTTAATCAGTTTTCTCTTGGATAGATCCATGTTTTGGGTGTTAATTTTGTCGTTGATTATTTTTGAATAGTTATTAAGAAATATATTGGCAAGAACATGACTATTTTTTAACAATATCGACTTCAACGTTTTGCTGCATAAAATACATTTCTCATTGATTTCTTCTACATATTTTTCCAATTTTAACATTGTCAATTCCCGTAAAATAATCCTTTGTTTACCTGTTTTTAGAAATTCAGTTTCATATTTATCTGAAATAAGCTCACTAAATATCTGATACGCCTGAATAGAGACTTCAAAGAATAATTCAGATGGTTGTTTTAGAGCTCCTCTTGTTAAATTTTTCAAATATTTGCTAATATCTGCAGAGTCATTTTCACCACAATTGGTAAAATTTATAACAAAATCTGAATTGGTAGTAATGGATGTTAAACAATTGTCACAACCATTAACAAACTTAATTAGTGAATGTGCACAGTATCCGGCAATATAGAACAAAGATGATAATACAGAAGCATTCAGTGCAATGTCAAATGAATTATTTAATATATCTGAAAAAGAAGAGACGTTTTCAGATAATCCATCGTTTCTGGTTATTTTATCAATTGTTATAACCGATGACTCTGAGAAATGTTTAATACATACTACTGAATGTTTTGTTGGATTAAATGACTCTCTATGAATGCATTTAATCCACGTTTTTTTCAACTCTTCATCTTTTGGAAAAGAAAAGACGGACACATACGTATGGGTACTATCGTAATTGCTTGTGCAATTAGGCACGCAGCATTTATCAGGCATTTTTAATTAAATGAACAAGATTCACTCAGGTATCTAGTCAAACTGTTGGCGTTCTTGATTAACTAATTATTTTATATAAACGACACAACCATATTATAAACGACACCACCCGAAAGTTATTTATAAGTAATAAAACAACGTTCACATACAAAATTTACCAGCGGCCATATTTGCTAACCCACAAACTCGGCACTCCACAATTGAGAAACACTCTCTTTTCACTGAATTTACAAATTATCTGCACATAAATCAGGTAAATCTGAAATTCTACACCTTTAACTTATCACTTTAACTTATTTGAAGTTCTTTATGAGGGTTTTTGAAAGAAAAACTTGCGAAATCTAGTTCACGCGACTGACATGTGCGACCACGGCAAATCTAAACTGTAATGCTCCTCAGACGGCATTCGTGACGTCAGATCACGTGACACAAGCTTTGTTCGAGGCCTCTATATCACGGAGGTTACGTATCAGCTTATAGTTGAAATCTAAGGGCAACATAACCTAAAAAACACATCAACTTTTAAATATTAATTCATAAACACTACTTTTCTGCACAATGCCTACCTCAAGCGTCTCATTCATTTCTTTATGAACGTCCGGTTAATTTCAAGTGTAACAATTTTTTATAAATTTATTATCTCAGTACTATAAACTATAAAGAAATGTCAAACCGAAATTGACTGTGATCATACTGTGATGGTGATTGACTGTCAGCTCCTAGGCCAATCAGATCGCCTGCTGGAGGGCCTGATTCTCGAGTCGAGAGAACAGAGATTTCGAGAGAATAATGGAGGGGATTCTCTTGAAATGTTAAAAATCGTATTCTTGAACTCGAGAGAAAGATCCCTTCCCTCAAGAGTTGGGAGAATTTACATCTATCGGTTCAAGTCAAGCGAACATATTAAAAGTTAAGAGAAGCATGCGCATATCGACTTAAATTTTGTACGTATGACCGATCAATGCTTGTTATTAAGGGGAGAAATATCATTATTCAGCAGATAATTTTTATGTTTTTTCATGTATATGACTTCCCACATATCTAAGTTTCTATTGTTGCTTTGTTTAACTAAACTAACATTTTCTAGGCTGAAGTTGTGACTTGTATCAATATGATGTAGAGCTAATGCGGATTTTTCTACATTGTGTAATTTGACATGAGCCATGTGTTCTTTATATCGTATTTGAACGTTTCTTCTGGTTTGTTATCTTGTATACCGACATCGGATAACACTTAAGACACTCTTGAAATATGTATTAAACTTTTGAGTAATATCTTATTTAGAATTGTTAATCCATAATCCTGTCACTGTTAAATTAACCCGTTGTCTTTCTCAGAAATATTTTGTATTTCCCATTGAACTAATTCACAGAATGATATCTTGTTAATATTCGTTGTAATTTTGCTTTAATCGTTTTTTCATCCTACCTTTAAAATTTGTCTGTATAACATGTATTTTACTTATTATAAAATGTCTGGTTGGTAATATGTTTAAATAGTTATTAAACTAATTTTGTGAAAAAGGTGTTTTATTTTATTTTATTATTTTTATTACTTTAATATATGTTACATTATTTCTACATGTATGATACGTAGAAAACAATATTCACATTTCGATGTTTAGCCTAACACTTTCCGGAAATCCAACTGATATAACCCATAAAACCTTTCAACATTACACACGCTATTTAAAAGAAATAGTTTTCGTATTACATATTACCTAATATACACTGTTCTATACAACAATTGTCCTAATCCGCCTTCATTTGCAACCTGGCAACATTGCACTGCTATTTCCTACACGATCGACACACATCCCTACCTAAAAACAGCTATTCTTGAAGTTAGGAGAACCAGGGATGGGAGTGTGATCTATCACTTCTCTCAATAGAACGTTCACTTCTCTTAAGTTCGAGAATCGGGCCCCTGGTCGCTCATATCATAACTCGGTTACCATATCAAAACACGCATCCGTGCTCCCGTTACAAACTACTACCTATTCTATGGGCAACCTCTGCAATACATATTCCCTACATAGAAGTACCAACTTGTACATAATAGCACTAACACTAACAAACATAACAGACAACTGTCAGGGGGGCTATTCTGGTGAATAGCGATTCGATACCACCATTAGCGAGAGTAAATAGCGATAGCACGTGATATCGCAAAAGCGTGACGTAAATAGCGAGTGTCGCTACGACCTATTTTACACAACATATTAGAGAAGTTAACTCCAACTACTTTTCATTTTAGTAACATTTTTAAAATTATGTTTGCATTACGAACATGACATTGGTAATATTATGGGGAAAAGGACATTTACATTTATGCACATTTATGGTGTTGATGTGTGTGTTTAACAGATGCTTGGCTTGGCCAAGAGCTGTTAATAAACTATTGTCAACATGTCTTTGGTAACGGCCATAACCAAGAAAAGATAGTGTACATAGAACCTGTGCAAAGTTATATATATTTACTGAATAAAAAATATACAACTGCAATGTTTTGTTTATTACTTTAGATTCTAATACAAATCTTACAGCTAAATATGTTGGAATGGATATACAGTTCTCGACAAATAAAATGGGACATATTTTTTAATTATTCTAAGCCAGGATTACAGATATTGTTGAAAATATTTGCAGCCTTATTAATAGATAAAGTTAGTAGCCACTAACATCATATTAAGTCGCTACTAAACATTTTCGGCAATGGTTAACAATTGGGGCGCCAGCAATGACCTTGATGCACAGTTGTATGTATCTTGAGGTTGACAGCGTTGTCAAATGCTAAATATAATTAGCGATCGTGAACAAAGATTTAAATAGGCATAACAGTTAAACTTGCTCATTATTCGTTAGATTTTGCAAAAAAATATTGATGTTTGTTTTATTTTAGAATATTTATACCTATTTGTTTTTCTTAAAATAAAATACACCGACGTATTGCTTAAATTCGTATGTTGCACATACATCACGTGTATATGTCGAGATCAACTATACTTATTATTAGATTATTATAGTTGAACAATTATCACTTTTATCTATATAATTTAATATATGTATTGCAAATTATATTATTTATATAGGTAGTATGCATTAAAATATTTTATAACAGTTTCCAAGTTAATAGGTTAATACATGTAATGTAATTCAAAAGTAAAGGAACCCAAGTTGCGAATTTCACAAAAAGCTCTTGGGAATATCGTAATTCTTATCTTTATTCGGAAACATCCTGTTAAATATCCTTTAGAGGAATCTATTTTTCTATTGTTGATACTGTTACATACTCATGAATATAATTAAAATGTATATATATCTACTTATACACATACGGGCTTTATCTTTGGGCTTTATAAACTAAGGAATAATGAACAACCCAAGCAACATTTTTAGTCGTAGGAACGTAACGGCGACCATCACAAGAACTTTAAAGTTTTCGCCACCAGTCGCCGGAACGTGGTGACAACGGTCCTATTACGTGCCTGCGACCAAAATGGGGAATAATTATTCGGTAGTAGCTACGTTCCAGCGACGTCCCTGGAACTGCTTCCGCGACGTTTCCCGGACGTTACGGCTACGTAACGGCGACGTAGCAGGGTGGTGGCAGCAACTGTAATGGAACTTCTTAGTTTTCTGACACTCTCAGTCGCTCTCTGTCGCACACCTTCAGCAAAGCTTCAACTATATTCTCATCTCATTCCGTTGTCGAAGCTGGCTTGTAAACTGATGGTAGAATGTAATACTACATGTTGATGGTGTGAGTAGTAACACACAATAATTAGAAATATTAAACACGCGTTGATCATTTTATCATTTTAAAGGATTTCTTGGGTATTAAAGTTATATGCGAATACAAGTTTTCTGACAAATATGATGATGGTACTTAGAAAAATGACAACGCGCCCTTAAAATAAGGTGAAGTGGGGTAAATGCGGTGTAGTTTTGAAATAGTCTAACTTTGACGCTCTACCTCTTTTCAATAAATGAGCTGGGAACTGCGGATATTTGCATAGTCTTTAGGATTCTTGACGAGTATGACCGCAATGACAAAAAATCTGTTTACATAAGCGTTTGGGCACTATAATTTTTTTTTTAAAACGATGTCACTATGTCACATTTACCCCGTAAAATGAGGCAAATGTGACAGCCGCTTAGTATTTCTCTAAGGTTTTAGATGGGTACGAGGTATGGGGCTAATGTGAAAGTATAAAAGAAAAGCTACATTTTCATATATAATTATTAACTGTTTTATAACCACTTGTAAGTTTTAAATTCAGACAAAATAAAAAAATATAAAATTCTTATGTGAGTTTATATTCATTGAAATAAAAATCAAATTTGTGAATACCGCGCCTAATGTCTTTTGGGTCCGGCAAAATTTTAACGACGTCTTGGTCTGACACAGTGTCTAAATCCTCAAATTTGGGCCAAATAAACTTCTTGTTTTCGAACTTCAAGAATTTGATTACCCAGTCATCACCACATTTCTCTTGAACTTGTCCTACAAAATGCTTCAGCTGTTTTTTGGTACAATATTGCACAATAACCCATTTGCCTTTCGCGATAAAGGGGGGTGCGACAGGAATATCATCTTCTTCCTGCTGTTCATCACAAAAGTCTTCATCATCTGACTCCATGTACGGGACTTGATCTATGTCCTCTTCCGAACTAGATGAACTTAACAGGTGCTTTTGTGTTTGTTTCACCTTTTTAACAATCTTTTTCTTTTTTTCTTTGTCAATAGTAATGTCATTCTTCTCTTTTATTCGAGCTAATGCTTCTTCTGTCGTTAAAATTTCTGCTCCTGGGCACACTTTTGACCTTTTCTCTTTCTCTGGTTGTGGTTTTTGTCATATTTGCGTCAATAATATTTCTTCGAAAGATAAATTGGCTTCTTTAGATGTTTCTTGTGTCTGCGGAGATACTGAATGTGATGTTGATGGCCCTCCACGATTTTCTTCTGATTCTCCACATTGACGGTCAGGGTGATTTTTTGAACATTCTGCTTCCCATCTTTTCATGGCATCTGGTGGAAATGTTTCTTTGGGAATCACGTTTTTGTTTAGGGGATAAATTCCACTTTTGCGGAAGCCGTTTCTTATAACTTCTGGTGAGATAGACTGCCAAGTTTCACAAAGAAATTGAGAAAATATTTTCTTAGGTATTTTTCTTCCAAAATTTTGACGTTGCCAGGAAATAACTTTTTGGTCCCACTTACTTTTAAACGATTTGAAAACTGCTAGGTCTAAAGGCTGAAGGAGATGGCTGGTATGAGCGGGTAATTTAATGATTATAACGTTGTTCTAAATAGCTGCTTCGATTATTTCCACGGATACATGGGTGCTATGTCCATCGTACACAATAACAACAGGTCGCTCATTACCAATAGTAGGGATGATGGTTTTCAAAAAATAGTTTTTGAAAATATTGCTCTCCATCCATCCTTTCTTGCTAGCGGCGTAAACAGTGCCTGCAAATTCTGTCCCTTTCGGGGCAAACCATTGATCCCACACATATGCACCTTTGAAAATAATCAAAGGTGGTGCTTTACCACCTGCAGCATTACACATGGCAAGAACAGTGGTATTTTCTCTGCCTGGGGAGCTAACTGTTCGCGACGAAGGTTTATTTACTTCTCCGACGACTTTACTCTTTCGTGGATCTATTGAAAGACTTGTTTCGTCAAGATTCCATATGCGTTCAGGTTTATCGATTAAATTGTTTTCTGTTAAGACCTTCTCTAAGAGGTTGAAATAGGCATAAATTAGAAATGGATCAGTTGCTTTTTTTCTTGCGTACTCAATATTTTGAGGTATCTTGAGACTGAGGTTATGTCGTTTTTTAAAGGATAAGAACCAGTCTTCTCCTGGGACACCCTCCTTGAAGTTGGTTTGTTTTTCATTAGCAGCAATGTAAGTTCCAACTGCTTCCAATACCTCCTTGCGTGACATGCCAAAACCCCATTTTTCCATGATCTTTAAGCTTTCAGCCAATTTAACCTCTTCATTGTGATCAATGTAGGTGGGACGCCCTTTGTGGTTTTTAACTTTAGCACGCAGCCCTTTCACGCGACTATATAGTGTGACGTAAGGTATTTTGTACTGCTTATGTGCCCCATAAACTGTGGCTCTGCCCGCCTTAACTTCTTCTATTGCCTTTTGAAGATCGGCTTGGCTATAGTTTGGGTTGTCAGTGGTTTTTCGCACATAATTGCGCACCATGTCTAAAAGGGGTAAATGTGATATAGTTTATCTTACATTTTCCCCACAGGTTTTTCGCGGAGGGGTAAATGAGACAGTTTGATAAAAAAAATGAAGATAATGTTCAATTGAAATGATATTATGTGTGGTAGAAAGACATATTATTAAAGTAAGTGGGTGACAAATTTCAAAGTTACCTTATTTAAACTGACGTATTTAAACGACTTTATAAAGAGTTGCATGCGGCGTCGAAATTCCACTTAAAATGACGACTGATGACGACTTACTACGTACAGCTGGTTAGGAAGTTTCCGACTCAAAAGAAGTGACCTTTTTTGGGTTGAATCTTATGTTAACACCATATAGACTATTCTACGTTAGGTGGCGTTGACAACAGTTTTTGTTTCAAATTAATTTAAGACGCTGTCACATTAACGCCGTTATCACATTTACCCCACTTCACCTTATACGTTTTCTTAAAAAAACTTTTTTAAAAAATATACTGTACAATTTCGAAATTGTCCATCTAGGCATGTGTATCTGTTTTTAAATTATTCCTGAACATTCTAAACCAATAAATATTCATTGATTTGGTACTTTTAGTACAGCTCTCAAGAAAAATTAATTTTTAATCAGTATTATGACGTCATTCAACGTTCATGAACAGCAATGGCGTCGCAATTCTGCTCGATAAATATGGCGAATTTTGCGCAAGAGAACTTACAAGTAGTAATTACTGAAATATGCGACTTTAAAGTACATAGTACTTGATAAAAGTAATCGTGTAGTAGCAGCCACTACAAATATTTCCTTTAAAGTTATAGTTGCTACAAAGTAGTACATGGGACCAATCGGTCCACGTCCCTGTAACTTTAAAGTTGTGCAGCTTCGTTAAGACTGAAGAATAAAACGCTTTGCACAGGTTTTTATGTAAGATATTTTATTCAAACAAAGCCATTACGCAGTTGACACTTTTTCACAACGACCATCATCTTACTTCTGTCTTATATCTAGTTATACCAACTTAAAGTTACCAAAAAAACAACTAACGATTCTTAGCGCATATTCTAACACCCCCCTTCGCTAAAATCGCTTAGACCAAAAAGATTTCTAAACTTAATAAATAAATTGCCAGATAATCCTTTCGTAAGTATATCTGCTTGTTGTCTAGCTGTATCAATATAAACCAACTTTATAAGCCCGTCATTTATATGTTCACAAATAAAGCTGAACTTGATATCAATGTGCTTCACTCTACGATTGTTTGATGGATTTTCTATCAATGCCAAGCATCCCCGATTGTCCTCATAAAAGGTTATAAATTTAAAATTTACATCCATATCCAATAATAATTTTTTTAACCATAGTCCATCACACACCGATAAACAAAGTGATACCAATTCCGCCTCTGTTGTAGATAATGACACACAAGTTTGTTTCCTTGTTGTCCAACTTAACGTATTATTAAACATTTTAAAAGTGTATCCACTAACGGATTTTCTATCAAGAGTGTCACCACCCCAGTCTGCATCAACAAAACAACACAAATCCCTATTATCGTTTCTATGATATTCTAAACCTAAGTAAACTGTGGACTTCAAATATCTCAAAACCCTCTTAAGACTGTTCCAAGCCTCATCAGTGCCTCTGTCCTGAAATCGACTAAAAAAGTTCACAGAAAAGCATATGTCTGGACGTGATCCCAACATTAGGTACATGAGACAACCCACTAATTCCCTGAAAGGTTTATTTGTTACATGTTTATCATTACTTAAATTAATTTTTAATTTAGGATCTATTGGAATAATTGAGCCATTGCAATCGTTCATACAAAAACGTTTTAAAATGCTCTGAATATATTTTGATTGACTAATTCTTAAAATGCCATCTTCCCTGTTATAATTTATTTCCAGTCCTAGAAAGTGTTTTAAAACACCCTTATCTTTCATTTTAAATTTTGCCCCCAATTTATCTTTTATCTCATTTATTTGTGTCTCATCTGATCCACATAAGATTATGTCATCAACATAGATTAAAAGAAAAACTTTGTAGCACTTATCAGAGTTAAAAACATATAAACAGAAATCGTTTTCAGATCTAACAAAACCAATTTCCAATAAAAATTTATTTATTTCATCATTCCAACATCTGGAAGATTGTTTCAATCCATATAAACTCTTTTTAAGTTTGAAAACCATGTTTGGTTCAGAACTGATACCTTTTGGTGGATAAACATAAATTTCTTCAGTTAAAATTCCATTTATGAATGCAGTTTTTACATCCAGTTGCCGAAAGTGATATTTAAACTGATTACCTACTATTAATAAAGCTCTTATTGTTGTCATTTTGGCTACAGGCGAATAAACATTGTCATAATCTTTATTTCTTTCTTGAGCAAATCCCCTTACTACTAATCTAGCTTTAAATTTGTCATTTTCATTTTCTTCTAATGCTTTGAATGTAAAAACCCATTTAGTATCTAAAACATTAATATTATTCGGTCTTTGATTCTTTTCCCATGTTTCATTCTCATCTATAGACTTTAATTCTCTATCTACTGCCCTTAACCACTTTTCCTTATCAGGTCTATTCTCTAACTCCTCAAAACTAGCCGGTATATTTTCTACAAAACTATTAGCATCAAATGCCATATAAAGTTCATAGTCATCGAATCTACTAGGTACTTTTACACTTCTTTGAGTATGTTCCCTAGAACTCCCAACCTCATTTAAACCCCTATTTGAAACATCACTAGCATCACCCTCATCTGTGACTTTACCAGTTTCATGCATTATGTCTGATAATTCATTTTCTATATCATTATTTAATTTTATCTCTCCCCTTTTGAACCAAAAATCATTTTCATTAAACTCTACATCCCTAGCATTAATAATTTTTTGTTTTCCTATATTCCAAAGTCTGTACCCTGTTTGAGAATAACCAACCATAACACATTTCTCAACTTTTGCATCAAACTTATTTCTAAACTCTTTTGGAATATGATTATAAGCAACACATCCAAAAATCCTAAAATTACTCACGTCAGGACGTATTCCATACCAAATTTCCGCTGGTGTAACATTGTCTAGGCTTGCTGATGTTCCCCTGTTCATGATGTAATTTACTGTTCTTATTGCTTCACCCCAAAATTCCTTCGGTATTCCCGATTCTTCCATAATTGTCCTGCTTCTTTCTACCAAACTTCTGTTTTTTCTTTCAGCTTTGCCATTCTGCTGTGGACTGTAAGGTACATTGTAATCCAAAATGATCCCTTTCTCTACACAAAACGTTTTAATATCTTTTGAAATATATTCACCCCCATTATCACACCTCAATTTTGATATCCTCTCATTGAATTTTGACTCAGTCATATTTACATATTCTTTAAATTTATCAAATACCTCACTTTTCTCTTTAATTAAATATACTGCACAAAAATTTGAAAAATCATCAATAAAGGTAAAAAAATATTTTTCATTCTCAAATGTAGCAGGTGTAATAGGCCCACAAACATCGGAATGAACTATCTCTAAAATCCTTTTACTTCTAGTTCTAGAACGAAATGGAAATCTAGTTGTTTTTCCTTTTATACAAGGTTCACAAAAATCATTGTCTTGTACTGTTACTTTTTCTAATCCATTGACCATCTGTTTATTTATTAATTCTCTAAGCCCTGAAAACCCAATATGCCCATATCTTTTATGCCACTTTGTAAAATCACTGTCAATATTTCCCACATTCATTGATTCAATTTTTGATAGTACAAATGATATCTCATACAAATTTTCTCTAGTTCCCATACCTATCAGGCTATTATATTTGTTTATCAATTTAACCCTTCCACCTTCAAAAATAACCTTAATATTTGATATTTCCAATTTCTTTACACTCAAAAGATTCCTTCTTAAATTAGGTACATACAAAACATTTCTAATAGTACAATCTACCTTTTTACATCCTACATTACTCATTACATTTATGTTACCAACTCCCATAGCCAACAAAAATTCATTATTCTTTGCTACTGCTATTTTAATTGGCTCTTTGAGCATTATGAATTCAGCAAAGCAATCCCTTCTATTGACCATGTGATCGGTACACCCCGAGTCAACAAAGAAATGTATACAATCCCTATCATCCTGGGAATTTTCACTTTTTGTTTCTAACATGAAACACGCACTTTTGTCACTTTCTGGTTCTTCTTTTTTCTCTTCGTTTGATGTATAGTTGCTCCTCCTGTCACCTTCTCTATATCTACTAAATCTATTTCGGGAACCACTTGAACCTCGATTTGAACTAAAACCACTGAAATTGCTTCTAGAGCTTGATGTCGAAAGTCTATTTTCACTGTTTGTTTTGTCCTTTTTTCTCCATGAGCCATGTATATTCACTCTGCAGTCTCTTTTAAAATGTCCCTTTTCACCGCATCTGTAACATTCCCACTTTTGTGCTTGAAATGCATAACCTGTACTTTGTGAGTTTTCTTCCTTTTGCCTATTCAAGTTTCGTTTTTCATATTCACTTACTAGCTTCTTTTTAACTTCAGAGTAAGTTAAGTCCTTGGAATTTTCAATCACTGTTACAATTGTGTCATAGGACTTGGGTAAACTTAATAAAATATTACAAATATGATCTTCATCTTTCATATCTGCTCCTGATATTTTTAATTGTCTCACTACTTCATCGAATTCATGCAAAAATTCTTCCATTGGTTGTTTTTCTGTTAATTTCATAGAAAGCAATTTTTTCTTTAAATAAAGCTGTCCAGGCAAGCCTGTTTTCTCATATTTCTCCTCTAATGTACTCCACATTTTGAATGCTGTATCTTTGTCACGCAAATATTCTAACTGTGAGTCCTGCACACCCTGAATTATTAATGATTTAGCCTTCGCATCTTTTTTAATCCAGTCTTCCTTTTGTTGTTCAGTAATTTCTGCGCTTATAACCTTTTCTTTTGTTGCAAATTCCAGTACTCCGTTCTCACCTAATATCATTTCCATACGAAATTTCCAATTGTAATAATTTTTACCATCCAACGGTTCTATTGTATAACTCCTGGTTTGCGACATTTTTCACTGTTAATTTCCTCTTTCCTTTGTTTAACAAAACCACCTGTGCATACGCCCTGTCGCACAAAAACTACCGCCAAAACTTTAACCTTACTTTTTCCTTTTTGTTTGTGCTGGCTACTACCGCCGTTTTTTCGTTGTTTTCTCTATACTTAATACTTCTTCGTGTCCTTCAGCCTGTCTGGGCCCATAACCTGTGCTACCGGATCTACGTCGCATTAAGGTAACAGACTAAATCAGGGATAGAAAACGGAGAAACGCAATAGGGGTTGATGTAACTGGATAACGCAGGGCCGAGCTAACTCAGTCGCAGACGGCGTGACGGTTCAGGAAAATAAGAACACCTAAAAGTAGAGCGTCGGTCGGCAACGACGCTAGCGACGTTGTCCGGGCACCAGGACACTATGCTATCTTACAGATAACCTACCTGCGCCTCCTACGAGCTACCACTGGCTGTGTCCCTCCAGCGGGTTACCTATTGAACTCCCTGTATAAACGTAAGCACCCAATCTTATGTACGTGCTTGTCACAAAATTATTTGAGAAATGAAGAGGTAAAAGAAATAAAAGAAAAGGTATTACGTAATGTAACAAAATTTAATTAAATTTGGTGTGTTGAGTAAGTTTTTTTCCTAAATAAGAGAAGAAGTTTAGAATAACAGTAGATTTTAAAATGTCACGAATCTGTCTGAACAGTTTAAATATAAAAAAAAAAGATAAACAAACGTTGAATGACATTAATTGAAATATAATGAATGATAACTAGACGGTTTGATAATATGTATTCAAAGCGTTAGGCAAAAAAAATTAATGAAATAAAAAAAAACAAATCTTAATACTAGAACATAATCTCTGCGTTTCCGCAGTGGATGGTTGGTAGCAGAAACGTTTCATCACCTCACATTATGCAACTACAAGTGTTATCATGGACACGCCACATCGGCAATGTTAATACAAAAGTGTAAATATAAACTTATAAACGCAAGAAAATTAATAGCTCAGTATATAAGACTTAGTCTAAAATTGTGAAAAATACGATAAATACCAAAACACCAGGTTTGAATACATGAACATAATTAATTTAAATGAAGGTTACTTAATAGCAAAGTCAAAATTATTAAAGGTAAAATTAGAAAAGAAATTTTATAATATACATAAACACTGAGCTTCCCGAACCAAAATTTGCTCTTACGGAAATGATTTTATCTAGCTCAGAAAGATTAAATGTTCAACGAGAAAGACAAATTTTCTATCTTACGGCAATAAACGGCAAAACTAATATCAAAAATTAGATTAAAAATTCAACACTTCATGAGACCTACAATTATCCTAACGGTAAAGAAAATACTAGGTGTATTACTAATTTAAATAATATCTCTCCAAGAGATATAGTGCTACGGTAATGGATTTACTATAACTACTTTTTAAATAAATATTTGTCTCAACATAGAGCTACAAAATTGCGGTAATGACATAACCAAAGAAAAATTAATTAAACTGAATATTACATAAATATAACAAGAAGGAAACGGTAATTTATTTAGGTATAATTTGTGACCTCGCAGTTAACTGAGTGGTGCGATAGCTATTAAGCCACTCAAAAATTCTTAGGTCAAAATCTAGGCAAAATAAAATCTTGCACACAGGCGTCAATACGTCGAAAATCAGACGTAAAATATGAAGTAAAATTTACAGCGTTAGTTGCACTTATCTGGCAAAATGGTCGCCGGAAGATCGCTGCGTGAATCCAAAATGGCGGAGACCCTCTTGGAGGAAAAATTCTACTTCGACAGTCAGGAAAGTCGTAGAGGTGCAACTTCTGCGGCAACGATATAGACCACCGCGCTCTTCGATGATATTGCGGGGCGATAAAACCAGAAATATGGCTACTGTGGGCTTTTGTGCCCGTCAAAAGAATCCTATTAAATTACAAGAGAAAAGAAACAAAGATAAAATCCCGAAAATTAACACAAAGTCTCAAACACTTACCCCAATATGAAAAATGGAGATTCCGCGGAAAACGACTCACAAGTCACTCAAGGATGCAAAATTTAAATACGGAAGACCAACACATGGCCATACGTGAATTTTTTTAGATAACGGTACAACGGTAGAAATTCACGTTAATAACCCAAAATTAAGGTAACGGTAATTACTGCTTACTCCAATTAAAGCCGCATACGCGAAAAATATCTACATAGATAATGTACCTTAGTACTAAAGGAAGTTAAGCAATTTGCACACCATGTTCTACACAGATCTGACTATAAAGTGAAGTCGAAAACGGGAATCTACTTCCATATCTCATGCGCGTGCATTATACGCATCTTTTCAAAACATAAAGACACGGAAATATCACTGTACGAAAGGCGGGAGATTTCAAATAAACATCATAGGCACATAACTAAATTGACAATAAGGGAGTCGACATCGTGACTTAAGTATAATTAAACGCAACTCTACACATAACTTAGACGAAAAGAAAATAAGCGAAATACTCGACAAATGTATGTAGAAAATATAAAGTCGGCAGTGCGACAGAGAATTCTCATATTAACAGTTGGTAAACGTGACGCGTACGATCAGCTGGGCGACATAACCAGGTGTTCGACAAAATAAACAAAACAATCTCAGAAGTATATATACCATTTATTACGGAGGAAAAACAGATACTGCAGGTAACTATTGGAATATGCAAGCTCTAATCAAAACGCAGCAAGGAGACGGTAAAGGAAAACCGATCAAAGCTTATGTTTCAGAGTATTAACGACCTTAACCTCTACTGGGGTCCCAGGGAAGAATCACAGAAGTTTCCTAATACTTAGAATAACGATGAAAGGCAACAAGCGATCTGCAAACAAATATTAGTATGCCCTCCGTTCCAAGCATTTCCATACTTCTTACATTTTTAGTGACATAAACACGAAGGAAAATATTATTCAGACGTGCTAGAGAGACCATGTCTAGGAATACACAAAACACAGGCATCAGCTGATACAACGTGGCTGTCTGATGTGTGCATCATGGATTTAAAGACACACATAAATGCACTACGTAGAGTTCGGAAGTAATAAACAGTAGTTGTTGAAGAACTGAAACAAGGTGTAAAAAAGTAACTGCAAATGCAGATTATTCGCATCTACAGGTAGGGTAGAATAAGCTAAAGATAAGATAATTAGAATTAGTCACTTAGATACAGAGGTTTTCACAAAAATAGAGTGTATTTGCTCGATAATACACAAAACCTAACTGTCAATTTCTCGGTACGTGATTTAGGGCTCTGAAGGCTCAAAAGTAGGTTTAGTACACACGCAGGTATACGGCAGGCAGTCTTAGCAACCGGTGAAACAAACAATGTACAGGGTACGCCCAAAAAGTCACGAGCTTATACAAAATCCACGTATTTAGACAAAGACACAAAATCTTTCGGGAACTAAAACAAAAGTAAATTTTACAGCGTAACACCTGAAGAATAAAACGCTTTGCACAGGTTTTTATGTAAGATATTTTATTCAAACAAAGCCATTACGCAGTTGACACTTTTTCACAACGACCATCATCTTACTTCTGTCTTATATCCAGTTATACCAACTTAAAGTTACCAAAGAAACAACTAACGATTCTTAGCGCATATTCTAACAAAGACTACCATGAAGTAGCACACTACTGTAAGGTTCCCGGTGCCACTTCAAAGTTCCACGTGGAACTTAACCTAAAATTAACACATATGATTGCGGTTAGTGGTAGTGAATTATTGTAAAAATAGCTTTTTTCAAAGTTCTGGCTACGAAAGAGAAGAATGGAGAAATGGGAGAACGACAAAGTATTGTACTGGCCGCACAACTCAAATCATTCACGTAGCGAGACTTTAAGATGCAATCCCGCCAATGCTCCAGAGGAGAGTTGGGTACATTATTCGTACATCATAAAATTATCGAATATTAACAACTTTAAAGATGCCTTACAGACCGAAAAACAATTAATCGGCTTTAGCATATGCAGTAGATCATTGATTGAACTGTCGATTACTCTATGCAATAAAGACCATTCTCCAAGCTGTTGCGAGAATGAAATTTTTGACGAATATACGTGAATATACTATTATTTCGTCTTTATAATCAACGTCATATTTAGGAACAAATAACTCATCATAGCCCTAATAATTGTAGATTTTATCTTTAAAATTTTCAACAAATTTCACATCATCTTCGTTATAGTTATTATTTCCGACTTCACATCCTCTTACTTCTGGTTCTGCTTGACAGGCTTGTCCACTGTTAGTCGTTTGAACTGATGACACTGATGCTTTTGCAATAGTTATATTTTTCCTGTGGCTATAATGTACGGAAATGTAGCCATTACAATTAAGAGCGTTCAGCTGAAGCCTCAGTGTTCGATAAAATATCGACGAATGTCTATAGGCTTTCTGTTGCCACGAATTTTGTTTTCAGACGCCATGATTTCGAACGCAGTTTCATTTCACAGACACGAGCGATACTTATTGGTGAGTGCCTTTGTTATTAAAGTCGATGAAGTGAAACTTACCTTGTAGTAATATTTTAAAAGTAACTGCAACTATGTAGTAGCTCTGAATTTATACGGAAGTGAAAATTACCTGTAAGTAACATCTCGGAGTAGTAAGAACGCCGAAATTACTATAAATATTACTAAAGAGTTCCGTAACTTTGAAGTAATTAATACATGTTCCGATAACGTAGCAAAAACTTTGAGCGTAACTTTCAAGGAGTGCTAACTTTAAAGTCACACTTCAGTAATACAAGATGGTTATGGCCACATCGTTTTCTACTTTAAAGTTCCAATAACTTTAAAGTAATCTTATTTAGTAGCCGTGTGGTTCCAAATACGTTAAGAGCTACTAAGAAGTTATGGGACCATAGAGGACCTACTACTAGTCACAGTTACGTGACTGCTACTAATAAGATCTGAATTGGAGTAAATTTTACTGCTAAGTCAAATATTTAGTAGCAGTTACGTAACAGTTACCGAGTCCAAGTTCCGGTCTCAGTTCCCGTCACTTTGATGCTGCTTGGGAAATTTAACTATTATGCCTATTTAATGTTTGTTCACGATCCCGAATTATACATTTAGCATTTGACAACGCTGCGAACTTCAAGATACATACAACTCTGCATACAAGGTCATTGCTGGCGCCCCAATTGTTAACCATTGCCAAATTTTCGTATTAATAGGCGTTTTTAATAGGCAAGTAAGCTTAGTTGCCAATTAAATTTTAGTACCGTGTTATAGCGTGTTTAAGGGGTAAGAAAGCTGTTAAATCTAACCTATCTTTGGTTTAGCGCCAAATTAAGATTCAAATGCGTTTTCGTTGTCGAGTGCTATTTTAAAGTATTTTTATTTCGTGGAATAGGAGGAATGGCAGTAAACAATGTAAGTTATTTTAAATAAAGAAAGTATTAAATAATAGTTTAAAAAAAGGAACTTCATTAAAAAGTAATATTTCTTTTCTTAGAACAAAAGGGCAGATCACACACCTGGAGAAGGCAACTCTAATAAAATGTGTGAGGGAAGGAGCCCACATCATTGAAAATAAAAGGAAGCTGACTGCTCAACTTTTTATTTTAGTTATATAATTATGTCATAGTCTGTGTAAATTTGTGTTTTTGTACATATTATGATAAATGTTTAAACAGTTACTCAAAAGTTTGTACGATAACATTAGTTGTAGGTAAAATTATACACAATATTAAAGCATGTACAACATATATTTTTTCTTTTATGATTAATATAATTAATTATGTATTCAACATATTTTATAGTTTGGCAAAAAAAAGAAAATACACTAATTTACAAATACATATTTTTCTTTCTATTACTACTTAAACTTTTCTTTTTATTGGAAGTATCTCTGCTGAAAAACAAAGTAAAATATGATACTTATAACTATTCCTTTAAAGTACACTTTCATTTTCTATGCTGTCATTCCTAATGATGTTATGCATGGCAGCAATTGCTACAATAGTTGCCTTTGTTGTTTCCAGATTTAAATTCAGCCCATTAAAAAAGCAACGGAATTTGTTTTTCATTATTCCAAATAATCTTTCTACAACATTACGTGTAGTAATATGGGACGCATTGTATCCTTCAGCATTTGTTTGGGAGTTCAAGAGTGGGGTAAGGAGGTGTCGAGAACAGGCATATCCATTATCCCCAAGTAATATACCATCTATTTTGTCATTCTGTAAAATAGAGCAAGTTAAACTGCAAATATCATTATTTATACAGATATCCATACCTCAAACTTCCTTTTTAATATGCAGAGGCTACATATATGGGAATCATCTGTGCTTTCTCTCCACTTAGCCACAATATTATGAACTCGACATTTTGCATCACTCACCACCTTATTGGAAAATGTAACTGAAGTCATGCTTAATTATTGTTATTGTCTACTTATTTGAACATTTGAAGAATAGTACCATATATGATTTTAAAACAAAAAGAGATTGTCACCTTCAGGATTTTTGATTTTTACTTGTGTGCCATCTACCGTACCAATAATATTTGGACACCGAGCAATTTATAAAACTTCCCTTTTATTTCTCCCAAGACATTATTTTCTCTTGGAAAATTAATTAATTCTTGTTGGTGTCTAGCTATTGCCTCAACAACTTTTTTCACAACCAAACTCAATGTGGCTGTGATAGACCATGAAGTTCAGCTACAACACAAATTTCTTTCTTATTTATTTCTTTTTTAGTATGTATTTCTACCTACCTATATCTTATCCATAAGCCCCTTTAGCTAAATAGCGTATAGTGTACTTGATTATCTGCACTAATTGGTAATCCGTGAATACTATTTCCCTGTTTAATTTCATCTACAACGAGATTAATAATAAATCTTGCAACTTCTTTTACGTATTCAATCATTTTGTTTAAAAGATAAGTCGTCATATACTTCGAAAGGATTCTTTCTTGCCAAGTACACCTTTGGATTGAGATTTATTACAATTTCTACTTCTTCCACCTCATATAATTCGTCTTGGATATTAATTAGATATCCCATTATACTCTATAAAAGCGAGCAGGACCCTTTACCGCTCTCACGGATTTAGTAGAGGAGGGAAGATGGGGGTGAAAATGGGAAAACGACAAGCGAAGGATTTCTGAAAGTGGGGGTTTGACGGGAGTTTTGCGAGTTTCACGTGCTCGGGTGTGCATTTCTACGTTGTATAGGCGTATTTTTATCGCTTCGAAACGGTGGTAAGGCGGCGAAAAGAATTTTTTTAAAATTTTAGCACTTGTAGAGAAAAGCGCTGCATCAATTTTTTCGCCCATAAGGAGGACGTGGGAAACAAAAATTGCTCTGGAGCCTTTTATACTGAAAATCCCGGCAAACGTCAAAATGACAGGCGATTCGAAATGTATGCAAACATTCACTTTTAGCCCTGAAATTCCAAATTTTCAAGGTTTCGGGGGCGCAACAAGATTCAAAATTTTAAAGTACTAACATTTCAGGACCCTTTAGTTGCATATTCCCAGTTTAAAGTGGTACAGATACAAAGGTACGAACATTTTAAAGTCCGTCTGCAGACGGATACAATTTAGCGAAATGGATGAAATATCCCGACAAACGTCAAACTGACAGGTAGTCTAATGTGCATTCACATTTTCACTTTTAAGCTTGAAATTCCAAATTTTGAAAGTTTCAAGGGCACAGGAAGATTCAGAAAAGTAAAGAAGTGACATTTCGGAAACGTTCAATTGCGCATTCCCAGTTTACAGAGGTACCTAGACGAAGGTACGAGTAATTCCAAGTCCGTTTGCAGAGGTATTTGGTCAGAAAAATGGCCGATTCAATCTGCACTGATACCAATGCATTCCGGACGGGCGAAAAATAAAATCAGATTATCATGTGCACTGCCGGTCAATACATTACGGTCCGGCGAACGTTCGGCATGTCCACATAATACGTAACGGTCCCGCTTGATTTAATATTTTCATCTATACAGGCGTTGTCGAGTAATATTTTAATAATGATTTGAATTAAAATACGATAATTTAGGAACGCGTATTTCCTCAAAGGGGAAAAGGAGGAGGACTGCTTTCGACATTTATGTGCCCCTACGAAATAATTTTACTTAAACGATTACGCAAACGTGCACGGTGGGCCGAGTTGGCTGAAATCAATTTCTCTCTATTCTGATTAAAAGTAAAACTGGGAGTTTTTACGGTCGCCCGTCACTAATTCTAAATTGACGTACGAATGTGAAATTTCAGATACGGGGGTGTCTTATGTCGCCGATCACTAATCCAAAGACAAAATGTCAAAAAAAAAAATGGCCGAAGATTTTTTGAAAATTGACGTATGAATGCGAAATTTTAGATACGGGTATGTCTGCGGACGCCGATCACCAATCCATAGTCAAAATGTCAAAAAAAACAAAATGGAGGAAGATTTTTTGAAAATTGACGTACGAATGTCAAATTTTAGATACGGGGGTGTCTGCGAACGCCGACCTCGAATCCAAAGTCAAAATGTCAAAAAAAAACAAAATGGCGGAAGTTTTTTTGAAAATTGACGTATGAATGTGAAATTTTAGATACGGGGGTATCTCAGGTCGCCGATCACGAATCCAAAGTCAAAATGTCAAAAAAAAACAAAATGGCGGAAGTTTTTTTGAAAATTGACGTATGAATGTGAAATTTTAGATACGGGGGTGTCTCAGGTCGCCGGTCACGAATCCAAAGTCAAAATGTCAAAAAAAAACAAAATGGCGGAAGTTTTTTTGAAAATTGACGTACGAATGTGAAATTTTAGATACGGGGGTGCCTTAGGTCGCCGATTACAAATCCAAAGTCAAAATGTCAAAAAAACAAAATGGCGGAAGTTTTTTTGAAAATTGAAGTACGAATGTGAAATTTTAGATACGGGGGTGTCTTAGGTAGCCGATCAAGAATCCAAAGTCAAAATGTCAAAAAAAAACAAAATGGCGGAAGAATTTTTGAAAATTGACGTATAAATGTGAAATTTTAGATACGGGGGTGTTTTAGGTCACCGATTACGAATTCAAAGTCAAAATGTCAAAAAAAAAATGTCGGAAGAGTTTGTTTGAAAATTGACGTATGAATGTGAAATTTTGGATGCGGGCGCTTATGGGGTCGAGGTCGAAAAAATTAAAGCGCCAACGTCACCTTAATTACATATGATGGTGGTGCATAACATTTAGAAATAATTAGGGTCTCAAACGTTTTCAGGTTTCGTTCGTTGAATAGCTACTATCCAGAGATGCATTTGCCTTTGTCAAAATGAATATTTGTTCTGAATGTTAATACCCACCAACCTTTAAAGTACTTATACCGTTAATTAATATCAGTGGCGGCTCGGGGTGGTTCACATAGGGAGTGCATAATTTCAAAATTAAAAAGTGTAATACAAGAACGCTTACCCAATCTTTATAAGTTTCACCGACATACTGTTCCAGACAGGTACTGTTCATTGTACAGTTTCTTTTGAGGGAATAATAAGTAAAACACTACAGTTTCATTACATCTGACGATAAACGAAGTCCATTTTGCGTGTCTTTGACTTGCAGAACAGTTCTATCACTTTTTCATTAAAATTTGGGAAATCATTTATAAATTCAATTAAAAACCGGTGCTGCTTCGATGTGATCTCTGAGCGATTTATCTAATTCTGCCGTAAAATTTATCAATTCCCGAAAAATGCCCTTGGTATTCGACGTTTGCCGTTCATCATGACCCCGAAGTGCCAGTTCAAACGCGCCACAAAATCTAATGCAATTTATTATTAAATTTAACACATGCCTATTTTTTGTTACCTGTTCATTGTGTTGTTGAACTGCTTTTCTATATGATGATCTAAAACATTCTGAATGTTATTTTTTCCTAACATTCTTAGACTAAATATATTTTTCAAATGCCCTTCGGAATTTTCATGTTTCGTAATTTTAGCACTAAGATGAATTAAGTCTTTTATTCCATTGTTTGACCAAGACGGTTCATCACCAAACAAAAGACACGGAAAACAAAACAAAGTATTTTTAATTTCACACCCACAAATCCAGTCATTTTTCTGATAAATATTCATTTTGAATTTTCTTATAACGTCTTTACCTTTAACAGATTGTTTATTTTCTAAACATAATTGAGGCATCGGCCGTTTAAAATTTTTTATTGCGAATTTTTCATCATACGTTAACCGCGAAAACGTGTTATTCTGTATCGCAGACACGAAATACATCTTACAACAGCGTTGAGCAGACGGGAATCTTGCTCACATGCTATGTATTATACGATATGGAACTAGAACAAAATACAGTTCGCCCCACCTTCAATGTAATGTTTAATGGCTTAACGCAGCAACAGTAGCGCTTTGCTCATGGGTATGTTTCTCTCGGTGGAAGGGGTCTTTACATCCGTGCGCTGTTAGTCGTCATTATATCTGTGACGACGATCGGTGCATGTAGGTTGTTTCGCGTGCCGTACACGCCACGTTCCTGTTCAATAACTATGAATACGTAATAAATAAATACTTTCACAGTTAGTCGCCGCTTGGTTTGTTTTGTTTCAAAATTCCAGGGGGTGCAATTGCTCACTTGCTCTCATTAAAGAGCCGCCACTGATTAATATTAATATTAATTAGTACCGATAGAAGTGAGCCATAAATGACTTGATATCAATATGTACGATGGTAACATGTATATCCGAATATAGATACCTAAATACATGTATTTACAATTAAATATCTATATAAATAATGGGGGATGAATAAGTCGATATGACATAGCTAAGGTAGGTAGATACATTCTATTATGCTATTTGTTCGTTTTCATTGTTTAATTAAAATATTCACTTTCCTCCACGATTTATATTTAGAATAAAAGAATTTTTTCACACGTCCCAAAACTGTTTTCTATCAGATTATCGTGGCGTTTAACCACAGTTATGCTATGTAATAAAAACAGTAGTTTCTCTCGAGGGAAATAATTGTCCACCGGCAAACCGACGCGTGCGTGACAAATTCTGAGTGCGCAGTAGTCAGCCATCAGCTGTTGAGTTGGCGGGATTATTTGATGCGACTGCTCGGCATGCGGTTTGTGAATGGCCGTTAATCTAAGTTATGCTGGGTGTACACCAATTATACAAAATGTTTGACAAACAATTTATTATGAACACTAATTTTACAAATTAATGGGTAGTTGTACACAAATTAAACAAGGCATATGTAAAACTAAATTATACATTCTTTTGGCATTTATAATTAACGTCAAATAAATTTATTAACACATTATTAATTTAGAATTTCTGTTTAAAATGTGTCAAAATCTTTTGTTTGATTATTGTGCATTTCCTTGAAACATTTCCATATAATTTAATGGATGACGACGTACTTCTAACATTTTTGACAAACAAATTGTTTTTTATAATTAGTGTGCACGCAGCATAACGTTTTATCAATAATTGCAGTGTTTTGTTTCGCGAATACTTGGAACACAAATGCCCCATTATTATTGTGCACCTCGGTGCAAGAATAATTCGAACAATTCTAAACCTTTTTCAGGTTTTCGAAAGAACCGATGCGGTAAGATCCCCACGTGCATTAAAATGTTCTCAACTGTTAAAATGTGCATATTGTTTATTGTAGTTGTGAATAATTACTCAAACTTCATGACAAACCCACCACCACCAACGCAAAATTTAATTTTCGAAGATTGATTAATTGATTACCGACAATGGGAAAATATAACTGAACAAAATGCCTTCACTTATTTTGTAGGTTATTTGGGACACAAATGTTTTGAAAAGCGTAGTTTTCCAACAATTATACGTTTAAAACACAAAAATGAATGAATTCAAATTTCACACTTCTTTTAAGGCATGTCCTAACTTTGTGAAACAGCTTTACTAATTTGGCAACGCCCGACCATAATTTCAGTATATATATAAATACCGCATTAGGAAAAAGTCTTAAATTCTGTGATTTTTTCCTTCATTTTCTTTCGAACCAAATGTTAGCTTTAAATTAAAGCAGAAGTTGGAGGAAATATCATATAAACATCCTTGCGAAAATTTTCCTACTGAGCTGTTGATAAAGCTATTTATTCGTGTAAGAATTTTTTATACTTTGAGATTTTGCAATAGAAATTTCAAAGTTAGTGGCAATTCAAATAAAATAACAATTTTACAATACCATTGATGAATTGTGTCAAGAAATTTACGTAATCTTTAGGTTAAAGTAGCCTTCTTTTGTGTTGTACGTATAATGTATTACATTTTAAATGCGTGTGTAATATGTACTTAACAAAAAGCAGTGTTTTATCCTCTTTTTTTGAATTATTGATATAGCTTTTTCATAATTTTAAAAATAGATTAACATAATTATCTCATAAACGATTTGGTTCTGCGCCACTGGTTTATTCCTGAATAGAAAAATTGACTACGCCTCTGGTTGTGCGTGCGTGAATGCGCAGTACCATTTTGGGACACAAACATCAAATATTGTTTATTATTTTAGGTTAATTGATGATAGAAGAAAGTTCCATTATTAGATCGAAAGTTGTTAGTTTCGTTTGCAATAACTGACTTATTTGTCATTGTAAAATGCTATGGTATATGCCAGAAAAAAAAATTAAAAGGCACTATCATTAACAATTTTGTTTGTACAAGAACATAATGCTGCTGATGGTTATGAAAATATTGAGATTGTAGAGGCTCCAACACACTGTTCACTCGAAGCAAGGTAGGGTGAATTTTTGAGAATCAATGCCATTCTATGATATTTTTCCATGTGAAAACTCACAATTACATTGTAGGTTTAGTCTGCTACCTGTAAGATTCTATATTTAGAGCCTGTTGAAACATACCAATTAACCTAACACTTCACAACCTTAGAAGTGGAATGTAATACAGGGAAAAATGTCTACTTTCCATTTTTACAAACCATCTAATGTAGCTCGAGAAGGGCCTCCAGTATAATCGACATTGAAGAATCGACTAAGGAATGCATTTTACATAAGTTTTAAGGAGATATTGATGCTAAAGAGTTGGTGGTGTGAACCCGAACATTCCTGTGGCATTTTTATTATGTGAAAGTGAATAAAAGCAACTGGCATTGCCAACTTACGTCACAGCTAAGAAAGCCACCCGAACTTCCATTAAATTTCTTTGCTCTAACATTTTTTTAATTCCAGTCAGTCGCTGCACACTTTCTTTTGTTGGAAACAATCCGATATGTGAATCATTTGTACCATCAATGACGATAACAAATGACAGTAAGAAAATATTTTAGGAAGACTGTAACCATTTACACAGTTCAAAATAATGCCATTATAGGAATGTTTTGGAATAGAGACAGCGACCAGGGCACAAACATCTTCCGACATTCGGTTGACTAAAAAGGAAAAAAAAATGATGGCCTTAAGATTTAGGAAAACCATGTACATCTATCTTGATAAATGATAAGTTAAAAAATAAATATTAACACCAAATAATATTTCACATTTACCTTATCTGAGAAATAAAATTGAAAATGAGTGAAAATTGCAATTCAAAAGTATTTGATTGTACAAAAATATCAGATATACAAACCAGAATTAATAATTCATCCGAAGAAGCCATGGCTTGGGACCACTTCAGATGGTATTATATACGATGAACAGGAAGATTATGGTCAACTGAGGTAGTAGCAGAAATTATTCAAATATAAACAAAGCCTTAACAGTAAAAAAAAGTTTTGTTAAAAATGTTATGGAACCAATTTATGCACATTAAAGGAATAACATAATTATTTTTATTAAGTTCAATAACAAATGCTTATTGCTGATATCACTTGGTGTGATTTTCAAGTTTATTTAAAACAATTTGACGAAACTTCTATAAATACAGTAAAATTTAATCCACACAGTTTGGTACAAAAATGTATAAAAACTTTATTATTTTAGGTTTATTGATGATAGAAGAAAGTTCCATTATTACATCGAAAGTTGTTAGTTTCGTTTGCAATAACTGACTTATTTGTCATTGTAAAATGCTGTGGTATATGCCACAAAAAAAAAATTAAAAGGCACTATCATTAACAATTTTGTTTGTACAAGAACATAATGCTGCTGATGGTTATGAAAATATTGAGATTGTAGAGGCTCCAACACACTGTTCACATGAAGCAAGGTAGGGTGAATTTTTGAGAATCAATGCCATTCTATAATATTTTTCCATGTGAAAACTCACAATTACATTGTAGGTTTAGTCTGCTACCTGTAAGATTCTATATTTAGAGCCTGTTGAAACATACCAATTAACCTAATACTTCACAACCTTAGAAGTGGAATGTAATACAGGGAAAAATGTCTACTTTCCATTTTTACAAACAATCTAATGTAGCTCGAGAAGGGCCTCCAGTATAATGGACATTGAAGAATCGACTAAGAAATGCATTTTACACAAGTTTTAAGGAGATATTGATGCTAAAGAGTTGGTGGTGTGAACCCAAACATTCCTGTGGCATATTTATTATGTGAAAGTGAATAAAAGCAACTGGCATTGCCAACTTACGTCACAGCTAAGAAAGCCACCCGAACTGCCATTATATTTCTTTGCTCTAACATTTTTTTAATTCCAGTCAGTCGCTGCACACTTTCTTTTGTTGGAAACAATCCGATATGTGAATCATTTGTACCATCAATGACGATAACAAATGACAGTAAGAAAATATTTTAGGAAGACTGCAACCATTTACACAGTTCAAAATAATGACATTATAGGAATGTTTTGGAATAGAGAAAGCGACCAGGGCACAAACATCTTCCGACATTCGGTTGACTAAAGAGGAAAAAAAAACAATGGCATTAAGATTTAGGAAAACCATGTACATCTATCTTGATAAATGATAAGTTAAAAAATAAATATTAACACCAAATAATATTTCACATTTACCTTATCTGAGAAATAGAATTGAAAATGAGTGAAAATTGCAATTCAAAAGTATTTGATTGTACAAAAATATCAGATGTACAAACCAGAATTAATAATTCATCCGAAGAAGCCATGGCTTGGGACCACTCCAGATGGTATTATATACGATGAACAGGAAGATTATGGTCAACTGAGGTAGTAGCAGAAATTATTCAAATATAAACAAAGCCTTAACAGTAAAAACAAGTTTTGTTAAAAATGTTATGAAACCAATTTATGCACGTTAAAGGAACAACATAATTATTTTTATTAAGTTCAATAACAAATGCTTATTGCTGATATCACTTGGGGTGATTTTGAAGTTTATTTTAAACAATTTGACGAAACTTTTATAAATACAGTAAAATTTAATCCACACAGTTTGGTACAAAAATGTATAAAAACTTTAGAACAATGCTTAAAAGAAAATATAATTTGTAAATGTATGTATTGTACGACATGAGATCACTGCAAATAAATATATATCTTTTAGGATAGTTGTTTTTTAAAAATATATATATATAGAATATCATAACACTATTGGTTTACATTTATTCTAATTTCAATAATACTGTCTTTATAACTCCACTACATAGGTTACTAGAACTGTGCTAGAACTACAGGTGGCTATTACAAATGTTGTTAACAGTGTACCAAGAGATGATTGAACATGTTATCAATTCTCCAAAAATTTTGAACATGTATTACATAAAACATTAGAGGTTCTAGGTAATACCGATCTGTGTATTAAATTATTTTTAATAAAGATATTTTCAAGTATAGAATCTATTTCTTACGTTATTAAAACAAGTAAATATCAAAACAAATTGTTATAGGTCCATACGCCAAATTATAAATGGTCGCATTCAGCAGACGCAACAGTTGCGCAACTGTTCAGTGATCGGATCAGATGTACGCTTACGCTCAACATGTTATTTATGGACGGACCGGTCGCCATTTTTGAGAGCCACAACTAATATATCACATAATTTCATAATTTTTAAGAAAGTCATTTGAAAAATAAAAGCAGCTAATTAAATGTGTTAAAAATATTATAATATTGGAGTTAGTCGAGGATGGAAAAAGCAGTTCGTACACAATAAAGTACGCCAATTATTATATATTTAATAGTGTTTATTCAGTGTAAATTAAACGTACATATAATCACGATTTACATCCATATTTATAGTATGCTTCTTATTTCAAGGTAGTAACAAACAAATTAGAATTTAATATTATTGTTCTGTCATTGGTTCAATTCGAAATTACAGCTAGAAAGACAAATCAAACACAGCTATATTGCATCCCAATATTAGTATTCAATACGGTCTTTTTAAGGGATATATACTCATTTTCCTACCGTAAGCAATTTCCCATAATTTCTTTTTTATTCAAAGACCATAATGCTTTCATTCAGCAGACACAACAGTTGCGCAACTGTTCAGTGATCATGTCCAGTAGACGAGCGCTCACTCTGAACATGTTCATGGGCGGCCGCCATTTTTGTTAGCGGAAAAGTTCTACGCTCACTTAGTGAGCGTATTCTGTACGGATGTGCCATTGCTTTCATTCAGCAGACACAACAGTTGCGCAACTGTTCAGTGATCATGTCGAGTAGACGACTGCTCACTCTGAACATGTTCAGGAGCGGCCGCCATTTTTGTGAGCGGAAATATACGCTCACATCTGAGCGTATACTGTACGCATGCGCCATTGATGCATTCCAAGACCAACCTAATACATAATTTTGAAGAAAGTTACTAGAAAAATAAGATACAACAATTTAAAAGTATTGTGCAGAAATAAATGTATTATAATATTGGAGTTCATCCAGTATTTTATTCGAGGTTGGAAAAACCTGCCCTTACACTAAAAACTACGCCAATTATTATTGCTTTCATTCAGCAGACGCAACAGTTGCGCAACTGTTCAGTGATCATGTCGAGTAGACGACCGCTCACTCTGAACATGTTCAAGAGCGGCCGCCATTTTTGTGAGCGGAAAAATTATACGTTCACATACTGAGCGTATACTGTACGCATGCGCCATTGATGCATTCCAAGACCAACCTAATACATAATTTTGAAGAAAGTTACTAGAAAAATAAGATACAACAAATTAAAAGTATTGTGCAGAAATAAATGTATTATAATATTGGAGTTCATCCAGTATTTTATTCGAGGTTGGAAAAACCAGCCCTTACATTAAAAACTACGCCAAAACTTAATGCAGAAAAACAATTTATTATTATTGCTTA
Organism: Amphimallon solstitiale; assembly: GCA_963170755.1. Lineage (NCBI taxonomy): Eukaryota > Metazoa > Arthropoda > Insecta > Coleoptera > Scarabaeidae > Amphimallon > Amphimallon solstitiale. The sequence continues at coordinate 45,443,932 of OY720676.1, read as the reverse complement.
TTCGGTTTAATTTGTAAAATTTTAACATATGGCAGCCATGAAAAGTACCAGATGACAGACGATCACATAAAGGTGAGCGGTCCTGTCCAGCGAACACTCAACTGTTGTGAAGTGAACTGTTGGAGCGGGAACGGTTCCCGATCCGCCTGCTGAATGAAAGCATTGATGCATTCCAAGACCAACCTAATACATAATTTTGAAGAGAGTTACTAGAAAAGTAAGATATAATAAATTAAAGGTATTGTGCAGAAATAAATGTATTAAAATATTGGACTTCACCCAGGATTTTATTCGGGATTGGAAAAACCAGCCCTTTCACTAAAAACTACGCCAAAACTTAATGCAGAAACATAATTTATTATTATTGTTTATTCGGTTTAATCTCTATTATTTTAACATATGGCACCAGTGAAAGGTACCAAATGGAAGATGATGACATAAAGGTGAGCGGTCCTGTCCAGCGAACACTCAACTGTTGTGAAGTGAACGATTGGAGTGGGATCGGTTCCCGATCCGTCTGCTGAATGAAAGCAATGCTTTCATTTCGCTTCATTATGTTTAAGGTTGGTACTGTGGGTGTGGTGTAAGTATGATAACATAACCTTCCTGTCAAGTATTCTTTGTAGGCCTATGTCAAATTAAGTTAAATGCATGCACACTGAATGTCCAGACAAAATGTAACAGGGTAATTTCGTATATTACTAACTTCTTGAAATATAATAGATTTTCTCATGTTGCCATATCCACCGAAATTAACAATTGTATAACCTAGAAAATGTGCGACAATATGAAATTATTTATTTTCATTATCATAATTATTCCAGGAATGTAAACGGGACCTACTCTTTATTAAACTTATTTAAATACTTTAAACTATATGTGATATTAAACATGCAGACATTGTTTTGCGACAATGATATATTTGAATTATTAAAGTATAAGTATAATGTGCCGAATTTTTAACATTACTATACATTACAGTAGAAATATGGGTTATTGGGAAGTTCTAAGTAATAATAATTTAACAATTAATGATATTATGTAAACAATTCAAGAATTTTCGCTCATCATCTAATCCTATATTGTCTACATTCAATCAGTCATTGGTGCTAGGATATGTGTACAATAAATCACCAAAAAGGTAGCGATAAATGGTAAATTTTTGAGTTTAATTTTATATAAATAAAGATCAAATACTGTATTACTTATGTTATAGATCTTCATGATGCTGTATGACAACGCTAATTTTTCAATTGCTTGGAATACATTTGTATTTAGAATTGCTTAAAACAGAATTTACACATATTTATATAATTTTTATTAGTTAAAATATTTTTTATTTTATTATTATACAAAATGACAATGTAAGATAGCAGCAACGCCAATGGAGACACAATTAATGTTGGAAAGAAACAGGAATCCACTGAAAATTACAGACAAATCGTAGCGAAAACTAATAGGAAATCTTATGTATATCGCTTTAAGTATAAAACCTAATATTATGTACCTATGCCATTCATTATTTTAGTCGATATCAAGAAGCTCCAATAGAAGAAATGTGGACATGTTTAAAACGAATATTGCGATATTTAAATGGAACTAAAAGAATATTCAATACAATATACGAGGACTAATGATAAATTAATGTTAAATGCTGCTTCGGATGCTGACTTTAGAAATGATCCAACTGATAGAAAATCTATTAATGCATATGTGTTTATGATAAACGAAAATGTTATATTGTGGTCGTCAAAGGAACAAAATATTGTTGCTTTATCATCAATATAATCAGAGTATATAGCATTGACAGCAGCTGTTTGTGAAGGAACGTGGTTAAATAAGTGATGAAAGACTTTAAAGTGTTAACGCAAGAAAAATTAGTGATAATGAAGAACGATCAAAATGTAATAGTACTGAATAAAAATTCATAAAATACAAAATTTACCAAACATATTGTTGTTAAATATCGAATATTTCGCAATTTATGCTTTTTAGACAAGTACGTTAGGGATATAAAGGTATTTAGAACTTAATTTTCAATACCTTTTGTATAAAAAAAAACACAAAATTCGGATCGAAAGTGGCACTTTTACTCTTATCGAAAAGCGATTTTTTGCAAATATGTCGTAAATTATGCATTCTATATATATTTATCAAGAGTACAAAAGTATTTAGAGCGAAATTTGCAATATTTTATGTATTCATAAAATATCAAAATTTTGACCGGAAGTATCACTTTTACTCTTAGCGAGTAGCATTTTTTTCGAATATCTTGCAAAGTATGTATTCTATAGAAATTTATTAAGAGAATAGAAGTACTAAGAATAGGATTTTGAATAATTTTTGTGTAAAAAAATAATAAATATTTTAAGAAATACTAAATTCAAAGAGGAAAATTAACGATAATAAAAAGTAATATGGTCTATTGCACGAATTGTAGTATAATTATTACCTAATATTTCTAAATACATGCTTAAATATGTTGCATATCTATATTTTGTAATTAAACGTAGAATAAGTCTTTGCGTCTTACCAAAACAGTGGTCCATAATAGGTCATATAAATTTTAGTGTAAGTATTCACTTGAACAATTGACATAAAATAATGGACAGACTTTTAAATAAACAGGAATTATTGATGATAACATTAAAGAAAGAAAGTACATTTATAAAGAAAATAACGAAGGGAAATTGTCATTTGTAATGCAAAAGTATTCAATCTGTAAATATAACAAGTAACTATATAAAAATAAATATAGATATCCTCCATTCAAATAAAATTTAGTTAATACGCACTTTACTATGAATCTACATTTTTATATAAGCAAGAAGCCATAAATTATGTTAATGTTCTTATGGTAAACCTACGAGTAAAGCTACGCGCCCACTGCACCGACCGCTACGACCGGCACGGGCAACCGGGATTGTCAAATGCATGTTTCTTTATGGAGGCATCCGTTCGTACCGGTCGGTGTGTAGTGTGCGTGCCTCCATAGAGAAACATACATTTGACTTTTAGAAAAATCCCGTTCGCCCGTGTCGGTCGTACCGGTCGGTGCAGTGTGCGCGTAGTTTAGGAGTGTTACTTTCAGTCCAAATTCAATAAAATAAATGTACTAAATCCAATCCTAAATGCTGTTACACTAATAATAAATATATGTAGAAAACAAAATTTGCAATATATTTGCAAGAAACCTGTACTGGATAAATTCAAAATTGATTAAAGTGCATTCAAAAGTAAATAATCATCGTTTGTATAATTTAAGCGCCCCGGCATGACTAATAAAATTAGCTTTAAAATAATGTGTCACATTTTTGAATACGTAACCATTTTTTATTCCGCTAGAGGGATAAAAAAGACAGGTATGTTACGAGTACAAAACCATTTAAAACATAAGTTTCAATACCTATTGTATAAAAAAAATTCAAAATTCGGATCGGAAGTAACACTTATACTCTTATAGAATAGCGATTTTTTGCTGAATATTAAACAATCCATTGTTGCAGTAGCCTGATAATAAAATAAATATGTAACGTTTCTAATAAATATATTTGAATATTGAGTTGCGCACCCATTATTTTACAACTACAAAAGTGCTCTTCCAATGAACAAGTAATAATTAAAATAAATGTTCGGACTTTTTTTTTTTGTGAATACGTTATTTGCTGCAGCAGATAAAGCTGGTTTTTATAAAAGTGAAACTATTAACAAAAACTATTTTCATCTCATTTGACGACATTTTAATTTAGTGGCGCATGTCAGTTACGTGAGCGACTCAACTATAATAAGTAGATAACCTTAAATTTTATGCCTATAATATGTTATAACTTTATGCCTAAAAATTATACGGGGAATACAAATAATATATAGGATGTTCTACTTATAAGAGACTATAACTATGGTCAACCACCAAATTTTGAAACACTGTATAACACAACATATCTTTAAAATATGCTTCTAATAAGCAGCTATCACAAGAAAAAAACATTTTAAAATATCTTTACTCTTACAGGCATAATCGGCCTTACTTCTGTAGATGACTCATCCAATATATATATATATATATATATTGGATGAGTCATAGGAAAAAACAAAGGACCTTCCCAAAAATTATATATATATATATAAAATATAAAATTCAAAAAAATCCTACAGTATTAGCATAAAAAATAAAAAAAAATTTTATAGGTGAATTACTACATGACGTTGACGAATATCTGCCGGCCAAAGTAAGAATTGAAAAAACAACTGTAGTAGAACCAGTGGTATGCATTTGTTATGTGGCGGGACCAGCAAGTCGGCGTTGTCCTTTACACGAAGCTGACATTGTCGAAGAGGAGCAACAAAGTCAATCGAGATTTAGTATTCCGGAAGGTGATTATCTAGCGGATTTCCTAGAAAACATAGAATTCAATACACCCTTTACACCGGAGGGTATAATAAATGAATATGCAGACACTATTATTGCTCCAATATCAAACGAAAACGTGGATATTCAATTGGACAACAACGATAATGCAGAAGAACAAGATAACCCGCTAATAAATCTTCCTCTTCCAAGACAAGATTATCTTCGAGCCATTAACCATGACAATGTCGAAGTTCTACATTGCGGCGAACTAGATGGAACATGCGCGTTTTGCAGTGCAAAATTTTTCATGATGGAAAGAACTCAAACTGGTACATACGGCAAATGCTGTTCGAATGGGAAAGTATTCTTACCACCGTATCAACAGTACTCAGAACAAATGCAACGTCTTTATAGAGGACAACATCCACTTTCAAGACAATTTAAAAGAGATGTCATTACATACAACAATCTCTTTCAATTTGCAAGTATACAGGCAAATTTACGGGAAATACCTGGTCGCGGTCCATACGTGTATGCAGTTCAAGGACAAGTATACCATCACTACACCGACATAAATGTGAATCGACACCAGCAACGATACGGGCCAGTATATTTCCTGAATCCTGAGGAAGCTATACAGCAGAGAATTGTCAATGCGGGCGAATTTAACATACATCGAGAATTGATTGCATTAATCGAACACGAAATGCAAATGACAAACCCGTATGCACAACAATACAGGCACCTAGGACAGATGTATGAGGAACAGAGGTTAAGGGCACTAGGTGGCGAAGTACAAATACCGCGTGTATATTTAGAATTTGTTGCCAATCGTCGAAATGAAAATAGACGAGAACATGACCTTCCGCAAGTAAGAGAAGTGGCTGTAATTGCACAATACAACGAAAATCAACCGCCCAATTTACAAATGAAAGTCTTCCTAACCAACGGTGACGGTAACTTCAGAATTATAGAACATGAGAGTGAACATTCCGATCCCCTAACATTTCCGTTACTGTTTCCAAATGGTGAATTAGGATGGACTAACGATATTAGATTAAGAAATGTTAATCCCAATGGACGGCAACGTGTTACATTAGCACAATACTACAGCTACCGACTAGCTATAAGAGATAATGATCAAAATTTCAACGTCCATAAATATGCTGGACGATTAAATCAAAAATTCATCGTATCAGCATATTTGAAGATAGAAGCCAACAGACTTAGATACATACGATTCAATCAAGACGCTTTGCGAAGTACAGAATATGTGGGGTTAAGGGACCATTTACAAAACCGTGGTGAACGTGAAAATGTGCCAATCGGAAGAATGATCATCTTGCCATCGACATACCAAATGTCTCCTAGAAATCAAATGCAACGCTTCCAAGATGCCATGGCCATTGTAAGAAGACAAGGTCACCCATCCTTATTTATAACTATGACCTGTAACCCAAAATGGGATGAGATTCGAACTCACTTGAACGCACCAGATGATGCACCTAATCACCCGTTATTAGTATGTCGCGTGTTTAAAATGAAGCTCGATCAACTAATAGAAGATCTAACAAAGAGACATATCATGGGAATATGTACTTCATATCTGTACGTGATCGAATTTCAAAAAAGAGGACTTCCCCATTGTCATATTCTTCTTACATTGCGTAACGAAGACCGATTTCATGACAACGTCAGGATAGATCAACTAATAAGTGCAGAGCTGCCTAATCCCAATGTTGAACCAGAATTATTCGAACAAGTGGCACAGCATATGATTCACGGACCTTGCGGAATGTATAATCCCGCTAACGTGTGCATGGACAATGGTATATGCACAAAGAATTATCCCAAATATTGGTATAACAATACCACTATCAGAGAGGGAAAAATTAATTATCGACGGCGGCAAAACGGTCAAACAGTCGAAGTTCGCCGACTAAATACCAGATATGTAGTGGATAACTCTTTTGTTGTACCACACAATCCGTACCTATTGCTTAAGTACAGGACACACATCAACGTCGAGGCTTGTGTCAACATCGGTACTGTCAAGTACCTTTATAAATATTTTTTCAAAGGTACTGATCAGATAACTATGAGAGTCGTACAGCAACCAGACGATGACTTACCGGCGAACATCGATGCACAACGAATTCTTCATCATGACGAAATATCATCCTACTTGAATGCTAGGTACCTAAGCCCGCCAGAGTGTTCATGGTATATATTGCAATTTGACATGCATGGTAGTTCACACCATGTGGAACGTCTGCAGATACATTTACCGGGACGTCAAAATATAATGTTTCGAGATGGACAAGAACAAATAGCCATTAACAATAACGGTCGATCGCAACTATTGGAATGGTTTGAAACTAATCGCAACAATGAAGTTGCACGACAATGGTTGTACACTGAATTTCCCCTTCATTACGTTTGGAGAAATACTACATGGAATAGAAGACAAATAACAAGAAAACCAATCGTACCGCGATTAGTAAACGTGTCAATACGTAATGGAGAATTGTATTACCTCAGATTACTATTGTTGCATGTTCGAGGCGCTACGTGCTTCGACGACCTGAAGACGGTGAACAATATCGTATGTGAAACATTTCGCGTAGCATGTCAAGAGCGCAATCTCCTCTCAGAAGACCGAGAATGGATTCGCTGTTTGACGGAAGCATGCGCGCAAGATATGCCGAAGCAGCTACGTCAAATGTTTGCTTTCATTTTAATATTTGGCATAGTAGATGATGCACCGGCTCTGTGGAGACAGTTTCGGCAATATCTTATGGAGGACTTTCTCCGTAGACAACATTTAACAGAAGACGCTGCCGAACTTGCAGCGTTACAAAGAATTCAAAGAATTCTATTGGTAAACGGGAGAAGATTATCTCATTTCGGAATAAATGATCCACCAGAAAATAACGCTCAGATAGAAGACCATGTCGACATCGATGAAGAGCGCCGCCAGGCCGACGACATGTATGCCCAGCTTAATAATGATCAAAGGGATATATTCGAAACGATTATGAGAGCTATTGAAAATGAAAACGAACGAGATAGACTATTTTTTATCTCAGGAGATGCTGGTACTGGCAAAACGTTTCTGTATAACACCATACTTACAAATTTGATTGCGAGAGACATTAAAGTAATGCCTGTTTCAACAACTGGTATTGCAGCAGCATTACTAAAACAAGGCAGAACAGTGCACTCGCGATTTCAATTGCCTGTTCCTATTGTGGACTCATCTACATCTCGAATAGAACGCCAGTCAGATGAAGCTCGATTTATCAAAGATGCAAAACTAATCATATGGGACGAAGTAAGCATGACTACACGTCTGACATTCGAATTAGTTGACAAAACATTACGCTTTCTCTGTAATAACGACAGACCATTTGGAAACAAATGTATTATTATAGGAGGTGATTTCAAACAGTGTCTACCTATAGTACAACAAGGCAATCGTGCAAGCGTTGTCCAAGCTTGCATCAAAAGTAGTGATTTGTGGCATCAATTTCGACAAATACAACTGCAAACGAATATGCGCGTTCGCCCAGATGAACAACACTTTATCGCTTGGTTGAATGAATTAGGAAGTAATTCATTGCCGACATTACGCAACAATTTAATCGAAATACCACGCGAATGTGTAGTCGATACATTGAATGAGTTGATTCGAAACGTTTTTGGAGAAATTCGGAACGGAGATGTTCCAAATAAGGCAATTTTAACACCTCTAAATGAAGATTGTCACATAATCAATCAACAAATATTGGACAGTATGCAAAATGTTGAAGAAGTGATATACTTAGGAATCGATAATGTTGTCAGCGATGACCCAGTGGAAGCTGATTTATATCCAGTTGAATTTTTAAATTCACTTACACCGAGTGGTTTTCCGCAATACCACCTGAAACTAAAAGAAGGATCAATTATTATGCTTCTGCGAAACTTGAACGTGAGAGCAAATCTTTGTAATGGTACGCGCCTCTTGGTACGTCATCTAGGAGAACATTACATTGACGGTGAAATAATTCAATTTGACGGAAGGCTATCCAATGAACGAGTGTTCATTCCAAAAGTGGACTTCATAACAAATAACACATCAGTGTTACCATTCGTTATGCAACGTAGACAATTTCCAGTTAGAGTATCGTATTGTTTGACGATTAACAAAGCTCAAGGACAGTCGTTCGATGCGGTTGGAATATATTTACCCAATGCAGTATTCGATCACGGACAGTTATATGTTGCATTTTCCAGAGCACGAAGTATACATAATGCTTTTGTTTGTGTTTTAGATACCGCTCAACAGGGCAGATCTAGGATAAATCACCAAACGTATACCAAGAATATAGTGTATGAAGAGGTACTGTAGGTATTAATAAGACCATCATATTATTATTACATTACTTTCCATGAAATGGCAAAAAGGTTTGGTAAACATTTTTTTAAAATTAATACACATACATATTACACTAATACTAATTGATACAATTAGTATATACAAATATATATATTTAAGTATATATGTATACACTGTCAAACATTTTCTCACCAAAATGACACAAAACAATAGTTTTAGAACAGTGAGAGTTGCGATTCTATCACGCACGGAATATACCTTTCAACGTGCTACAGAAGGAAATCCTACAAAAAAACCAGTTACTGTCTATACAGTGGACAATAATGATACATTCATTATATATTGCTCCTAAAACTCGGTAAAAGTAAATCCTTCAATATACAGCAACAGTTGTGTATAATTCCTGTAGATGATAAAATCAATATTGCAGTAAGCTATAATTAAAAAAACTGCATACATGGTTAAAATAGGGCTCTTGGCGATAGTTCCATGTAAAAAAAAACCTCAACGAGTTTAGAACTGTACCTCATTAGGTAACTTGGAAAACAGTTCACTTATTTATGTTTAAGAAAAAAATAGCATCTTATAAACATCATAAAGAAAAGCAGAAAAAAAATTGTGAAGAGCGAACATTTTCGAGAGAAATAGTAAAACAATGTTGAACTTGAAGACAAATGAATTTCTAATTTTGACTTAGCAAGAAAAAGGAAATAATGTTTCATCACGCCTGCCAGAGTAAACAGTACAAGTAAACAATTAAGAGGAAGTACTATATGCTAACATTATACCAATTGAAAGGCGAAAAAATTACACGAGATAGGTAAGGTAAAACTAACTTGTATTTAAACAATACTTCATAACATTAATAGAAATGTTACGTTTGGTTGAAAAAATTCTTAAAATACAACACATTTTTTTCTTTATTTACAGGTTGATAACAAAATGGCACAAAACAATGATTGAATTCAACGTGAAAGAGAAACATCAGTGGACAAATATTTGTAAAGAGCGAACATCATCCAATAACATAGTGAAGTAATACTGAAAAATTACATACAATTAAATAAAAATGTAAGACAAATGGAAATTGAATTTTATAAATTAAAAGAACATTGAAATATTCAAGTGTTTCATTTAATTTAGAATAATAAAATTATTACAAATAGACAATTTTCAATAAAGTCAAACTATGTACAATTATCCAAACAATGTACACTTCATTTAACTAGAGCTGTTTTTACAATCTACATATCATTTTTTTTCTCATCCGTCTACATTCAAATGTACGTACTGTCTCTTCCATTACATTTTCATTTAAAATTAGACAGACATTTTATTAGGTGCATGGCATTTTCTGGGAGCTAATAATAATGAAGAACAACCACATAGAGTAATATTAAATTAAGAAAAGAAATTATACAAGGTGTGAATAATAAATATATACATCATCAATATATCTCTCAACAAAGCACAGTAACACTTTTTTTTTGATAAGAGTAAGAAATCATTTCGAGAACTTGCCTACACTTAGTTGGCAAAATATCAGTAAAATTTGATTCTTTAACAAAGTAAAACTACTAATTTCGAACTACCATTTTATCTAAAAAGAAAAAGAGAGAGAGAGAGAAACTTAGAGAGAAATTTTTAAAACCATCTTTTTCGACATCCGAAGACTTCAAAATATGTACATCTGTAACAATTTCATGGTCGAACTTTTTCGTATTAGAGTATTTACTTTATTATACTACGTATATATAGGTAAGTAAAAATTTATATATTATTTTCATTTATGAATTTACGTTATTCATAAAAAAAAATATTTCGTAAACTGATGAAAAAAATTAGGGTGGAATGGAACTTTTGAATAAAATATTCACATTTTTATCAAATTATTGATGAGATGATCTTTAACTGTGCACATTCTTCATGTACGAACTTACCTATTGAGAGATTTTTCTACATTTACATTTGTTTCACAAAGGCTTTCATTCAAAAAATGAGGCTTACTATACTTTCAACTAGGTAAGCACTGGAAAAGTTTATCAGAGCAAGGCGAGAACTATCGAGCTTGTAACACGAAGAGATTATGGTGTGCACAATACATTTCGATATTCATTAAGAGCTTAAAATACTACAAAAGTACAACTTTTACTCTTTACATGAGCACGTAACAGTGAACAAGCGTAAGTTCCGTATATTTAAATTCCGCTTCTATATTAAACAATAAATTCAGTGTGCTTCTTTGTTTGCAGTTCTTTTGCTTTCATTACAAGAATACACCCGTACGTATTTAAAAGCTATTCTTTAGTAAATGTTCTGCACTAAAAATATAATATAAATAACAAATAATATGTATGTAGGTATATATAAATAGAATGGTTAGGCTTTACAGAATCCAAAAATTTAGGTAAGAAGTAAAACGTTATAACCTACAATATTGTATCTTTTGACCGAAATTTTATACTTCTTGCTCACTTGTTGGCAATAAAACCTACATTTTTGGATTGTGTGAAACGTAAGATAATCAACTATATTTATAATGCGGAAAACTTATTTAAGTCTAACCTTTTTAAATTATTGACATTAACTATAGTTAAATGGGAACAACAGTGCTGTAAATTACGGAAGCAATTCAAATTTATATCACTTATTAGTATTAGGTCGAAAATGGATTGTGGTGCAATGTATTAGAAAACCACCAAATATCTGCATAAAAAGAGAAACACATTAGCTTCAAATTGATTACTCAGAGTGAAAACAGTAAAAGCAATATTTCTGATTAAGGTAAAACTCGATACTCGGGTGCTTTGGAGTCGGTGATCTGAAATCCAAAGTCTAAATTTCAAAACACAAAATGCCGGAAATTTCATATTAAAATAAGCTGTTCCATTTCAAACATTTAAAATGAAAAATATCTCTTGAAATAGTTTCCAACTTCTGGTGTGAAAACAGTGTTAAATTGAATTTTAGGTTCATATTTATTATTGTGTAAACCTATCTCATATTGTTTCTGAGTTATTTACATTCTCTTTTTCAATGACAGCAAACTTCAAAAACATTGCAAAATACTATATTTTTCCACTGTTATTTCAAGAGTGTATTATCAGATTGTCTCAATAAAATTGTTCCATCTGTCACCGCGATAGCAGTTCGCTGACAATAATATGCATCTATACAAGGTGTACCAAACTTTGAAAAAACCAAAAATTTTTTTTTTTGCGTTTTACAAGGAATTGTAACAAGACTGTAAGCGGACGCAAAAAGGCGATTCAAGCTCGAAAAGTTTATATATAATAAAAGCGCACAGGCCTCTGTTGTTAATCGCCTGAGTTGAAAGAGCTCAACTGAGCATTTACGGAACTATCAAAATAGACAAAAGTCGACAAAACGCTAGAAAGTACTCGTCTCTGGATACGCGAAATTAATGGCTGGCTTTCGACGTGGGTGTAGGGACGACTTTAAATCGCTCAATGACGGAGAGATTTTCTTCCTAAGTGGAGCGAGCGTGTACAGCGATATGGGCTTTTAAAGGGAAGCGTGCATTCCATGTTGTAACAGAAAAATGGCTTACGTTTTGACCATTCCCGTGACAAGCGATAAAAATTTCGGGAAACGTCAATCTGACAGGCGAACTGAGTTGCACCATAGATTCACTTTTAAGACTGAAATACGAAATTTTGAAGGTTGCGAGCGCCCAAAAAGACTCAGGGTCTTAAGGAATCGGCTTCTCGGGACCTTTTGCATGCTTATTTCGAGTCGACAGGCGCACGCAATCAAAGGTACGAACACTTTAAAGTTCGTTTGCAGAAGAATTTGGTAAGAAAAATAGCCGATTCAACGTGCACTGATATCAATGCATTCCGGACGGGAGAAAAGAAAATATCAGATTCTCATGTTCACTGCCGATCAATACATAACGGTCCCGCTTGATTTAATATTTTCACCTATACAGGGGTCGATTAATATTTTAATAATGATTTGAATTTTAAAATACGATAATACCAGAACGTGTATTTGCTTAAAGGGGAAAAGGAGGATAGCTTTCGACATTTATGTGCCCCTACTGCGAAATAATTTTATTTAAAGGATTACGCAAACGTGCACAATGGGCGGAGTGGGCTGAAATCAATTTCTCTCTCTTCTGATTAAAAGTAAAATTAGGCACTTGGGAGTTTTTACGGTCGCCCATCACTAATTCAAATGTCAAAATAAAACAAAATGGCCGAAGTATTTTTCGAAAAGTGATATATGAATATGAAATTTTAGATACGGGGGTGTCTTAGGTCACTGATCACGAATTCATAATCAAAATGTCAAAAAAAGCAAAATGGCAGAAGAATTTTTTAAAAATTGACATGAATGTGAAATTTTAGATACGGGAGTGTCTTAGGTCACCGATCACGAATCCATAATCAAAATGTTTAAAAAAAAAATGGCGGAAAATGTTTTGAAAATTGACGTATGAATGTGAAATTTTAAATACGGGGGTGTCTTAGATCGCAGATCACGAATTCATAGTCAAAATGTCAGAAAAAAACAAAATGGTGTGAGAATTTTTTCAAAATTGACCTATGAATGTGAAATTTTAGATATGGGGGTGTCTTAGGTAGCCGATCACGAATCCAATGTCAAAATGTCAAAAAACAAAATGGCGGATTTTTTTTTAAATTGACGTATGAATGATAAATTTTAGATACGGGGGTGTGTGCGGACGCCGATCACAAATCCAAAGTCAAAATGTCAAAAAAAAACAAAATAGCGGATGAATTTTTTGAAAATTGACGTATGAATGTGAAATTTTAGATACAGGGGTGTCTTAGGTCGCCTATCACGAATACAAAATCAAAATGTCAAAAAAAAAATGGCGGACGAGTTTTTTGGAAATCGACGTATGAATGTAAAATTTTAGAAACGGGGGTGTCTGCGGACGCCGATCACGATTCCAAAGACGAGATGTCAAAAAAAAAACAATGACGGAAGAGTTTTTTGAAAATTGACGCATGAATGTGAAATTTTAAATAAGGGGGTATGTGCGGTCGCCGATCACAAATACAGTCAAAATGTCAAAAAAAACAAAATGGCGGACGAATTTTTTTAAAATTGACGTATATAATAGGGTTTACATTTAAAACTTGGGCTTTTTACTTTTATTATTATTTTGTGCTCTTTTATTAACGATAGTGGATTTCGAAAAGGTTGACAGACTTTTACACTTTCGCATCAAAATAGTATTGTAAACTTGTCTTGATGAAAATGTTGCGCTTTTTCAGCTCATTGTGTCTTTGGATACTCGCTCTTGACTGTGTACCGGTTTGTCGAAAACAGTTCGAGAAGAATTTTAAGTAAAATATCTTGTTGGCTTAACAAAATATATGTGTATAGAGAGGCGTTTCAAAAGTTTATAACAGTGGATATTCTAAAAAGCGTCATGCCACTGATCGCCTTTTACAGGAAAGGCGCTTCAATAGAGCTTACATTTAAAACTTGGGCTTTTTACTTTCATTATTATTTTGTGCCCCTTTATTAAAGATAGTGGATTTTGAAAGGGTTAACAGGCTTTTATACTTTCACATCAAAATAATATTGTAAACTGTCTTAATGAACATGTTGGGCTTTTTGATCTCATCGTGTCTTTGGATACCTTAACATGACTTGACTTATGTTTAAAATTAAATTACTTTTCGCGCTCTTGAGTTTGTACCGGTTTGTGTTAAAAAGAGTTCGAGAAAAATTTTAAGTAAACCGTTCTGTTGGCTTAACAAAATATATGAATATACAAGGGTATTTCAAAGTGTATAAAAGTGGACATTCTAACAAACGTCATGCCAGTGATCGCTTTTTACAGGACAGGCGCTTCAATTTAATACTTGGGCTTTTTACTTTTATTATTATTTTGTGCTCCTTTATTAACAATAGTGGATTTCAAACAGATTGACAGGCTTTTAGTCTATTACATCAACACTGTCTTAATAAAAATGTTACGCTTTTTGATCTCATTGTGTCTTTGGATATTTTAGCATGACTTATGTTTAACATTAAATTACCTTTCTCGCTTTTGAGTGTGTACCGGTTTATGTCAAAAAAAGTTCGAGAAGAATTTTAAATAAAATATCCTAATGGCCTAACAAAATATATGTATATCCAGAGGTGCTTCAAAAGTTTATAAAAGTAGACATTCTAAAAAGCCTCTTTTTACAGGAAAAGCGCTTCAATAGAGCTTAAATTTAAAACTTGGGCTTTTTACTTTTATTATTATTTTGTGCTCCTTTATTAACGATAGTTGATTTCGAAAAGGTTGACAGGCTTTTACACTTTCACATCAAATTAGTATTGTAAACTATCTTAATAAACATGTTGCGTTTTTTGAGCTCATTCTGTCTTTAACATGACTTATGTTTAATATTAAATTACTTTTCTCGCTCTTGAGTGTGTGCCGGTTTATGTCAAAAACAGTTCGAGAAGAATTTTAAATAAAATATCCTATTGGCTTAACAAAATATATGTATATACAGGGCTGCTTCAAAAGTTTATAAAAGTGGACATTCTAAAAAGCCTTTTTTTACAGGAAAGGCGCTTCAATAGGGCTTAAATTTAAAACTTGGGCTTTTTACTTTTATTATTATTTCGTGCTCCTTTATTAACGATAGTGGATTTTGAAAAGGTTGACAGGCTTTTCCACTATCACATCAAAATAGTATGGTAAACTGTCTCGATGAAAGTGTTGTGCTCTTTGAGCTCATTGTTTCTTTAGATACATTAACATGACATGTTTAACATAAATTTACCTTTCTCGCTCTTGAGTGTGTACCGGTTTGTGTAATAAATCGTTCGAGAAGAATTTTAAAGAAAATATACTATTGGCTTCACGAAATATATGGATATACAGGGGTGCGTCAAAAGTTAATAAAATCGGACATTCTAAAAGGCGTCATGACAGTGATTGCTTTTTACAAGAAGCTATGAAAAGGCTGTAAGCGGATGCGAAAAAAGCGATTTCAACTAAAAGAGATTGTCGGACCCGCTGTAAGCGGAGGACCCGCTGTAAGCGGAGGACCTGTTGTAAGCGGAGGACCCGCTGTAAGCGGACGTTAGAGCTAGTTATATATAATAAAAGCGAGCGGGACCCTTTACCGCTCTCACGGATTTAGTAGAGGAGGGAAAATGCGGGTGAAAATGCGAAAACGACCTCTGAATGTTTGACGAATTGAGGCATTTTAGGGGAGATTTCAGAGTTTTATATCGTCGGGTGTACAATTCTACTTTGTATAGGCCTATTTTTATCGCTTCGAAACGGTGGTAAGGCGGCGAAAAGAATTTTTTGAAAATTTTAGCACTTTTAGATAAAAACCTGTGCATCACGACATTTTCCCATAAGGAGGACGTGTGAATTATTTTATGCCGAAATAGATATCCCGACAAACGTCAATGTGACAGGCACTCGAATACGTATGCAAAGTTTCACTTTTAAACGTGAAATTCCAAATTTTCAAAGTTTCGAGGACACAACAAGATTCAAAATAGTAAAGTACTGTCCTTTGGGGACCTTTTAAGTGCCCATTCCCAGTTTGTAGTGGTATAGAGACAAAGGTACGGGCGATTAAAAGTGCGGTTGCAGGCGGATATGTTAGAAAAATGCTTGCGAATATCGGCCATCTTTATTTATATAAAAGTCAGATTAAATTCATGTGGCAAATATATACACATGATATATTTAGTTTTGCGACAAACATAAGGCACTAAATGAATTATCGGGACCCAATTAATACATTTACTTATATTCTTTTTACGATTAGACGTACATATATTTTCTCGCGAATATTAAAAAAATTCTTCATCTCCCAGTGTAGCCCGAAAGCATATATATAAATACCCAAAACAACATGTTCACTGTAAATACCTCGGTGGTCTAACGGTAAAGCCAACGCTTCCCAATACAGCAACTCTGATTGCTCGGGTTCAAATTTAGGCAGGGACAAGTACTTTTTTTTTTCGAATACGACTGATTTCAAATATGAATATTTACGGACATTTAATACGACAAAAAGACGGTTTCTCGACATGATGGTCCCGGTCGCTCGAAATAAATTCTTATATACAGACTGGGTTTTCTTTTAAGTATTATAAATGTTAAAGGTTGCTCGAAAATTGATGTGCGTTTGTAAAATGTTGTTTTCGGGGCTTTTCGAAGTCGCCCATCACTAATCTAAATGTCAAAAAAAAAATGGCGGAAGAATCTTTTTAAAATTGACGTATGAATGTGAAATTTTAGATATGGGGGTGCTCGGACGCCGATCACAAATCCAAACTCAAAATGTCAAAAAAAATAGAATGACGGACGGGTTTTTTGAGAATTGACGTATGAATGTAAAATTTTAGATACGGTGGTATATGTGGACGCCGATTACAAATCCATAGTCAAAATGTCAAAAAAAAACAAAATGGCAGACGAATTTTTTGAAAATTGACGTATGAATGTGAAATTTTGGATACGGGGGTCTCTTTGGTCGCCGATCACGAATCCATAGTCAAAATGTCAAAAAACCAAAATGGCGGAAGAGTTTTTTGAAAATTGACGTAGGAATGTCAAATTTTAGATATGGGGGTATATGTGGACGCCGATGACAAATCCAACGTCAAAATGTCAAAAAAAACAAAATGGCGGAAGATTTTTTTGAACATTGACGTATGAATGTGAAATTTTAGATACGGGGGTGTCTTAGGTCGCCGATCACAAATCCAAACTCAAAATGTTAAAAAAAATAGAATGACGGACGGGTTTTTTGAGAATTGACGTATGAATGTAAAATTTTAGATACCGGGGTATATGTGGACGCCGATTACAAATCCATAGTCAAAATGTAAAAAAAAAACAAAATGGCAGACAAATTTTTTGAAAATTGACGTATGAATGTGAAATTTTAGATACGGGGGTCTCTTTGGTCGCCGACCACGAATCCATAGTCAAAATGTCAAAAAACCAAAATGCCGGAAGAGTTTTTTGAAAATTGACGTAGGAATGTCAAATTTTAGGTACGGGGGTATATGTGGACGCCGATGACAAATCCAACGTCAAAATGTCAAAAAAAACAAAATGGCGGAAGAATTTTTTGAACATTGACGTATGAATGTGAAATTTTAGGTACGGGGGTGTCTCAGGTCGCCGATCACGAATCCAAAATCAAAATGTCAAGAAAAAAAATGGCGGAAGAATTTTTTGAACATTAACGTATGAATGTGAAATTTTAGATAGGGGGTGTCTTAGGTTGCCGATCACGACTCCAAAGTCAAAATGTCAAAAAAGAGAAAATGGAGGAAGAGTTTTTTGAAAATTTATGAATGTTAGTGATATTTTGGATACCAGGGTGTTTGTGGTCGCTTATTACGTCTTCAATTTGACGATTCTTCGAAACGTGATTGAACAGGGTTTCAATTTAACACTTCATTTTTTCTTAACGATGTAGATCCGAAAACATCAGAATAGTATTGTACACTGTCTGGATGAAAATGTTGCGCTCATTAAGCTCATTGTTTCTTTCGATACTTTAACATGACTTATGTTTAACTTTAAATTACCTTTCTCGCTCTTGAGTGTCTACCAGTTTCTGTAAAAAACAGTTCGAGAAGAATTTTAAATAAAATATACTATTGGCTTAACAAAATATATATAGGGGTGCTTCAAAAGTTTATAAAAGTGGATATTCTAAAAAGCGTCATGCCAGTGACATCTTTTTACAGAAAAGGCGTTACAATAGGGTTTTACTTTAAAACTTGGGCTTTCTACTTTTATTAATGTTTTGTGCTCTTTTATTAACGATAGTGGATTTCGAAAAGATTGACAGACTTTTACACTTTCACATCAAAATAGTATTGTAAACTGTCTTGATACAAAAGTTGGCCTTTTTGATTTTATTGTGTCTTTCAATACCTTAACATTAAATTACCTTTCTCGCTCTTGAGTGTGTACTGGTTTGTGTTAAAAACAGTTCGAGAAGAATTTTAAATAAAATATTGGCTTAAAAAAATATAAGTATATACAGTGGTGTTTCAAAAGTTTATAAATGGCGGAAGAGTTCTTTGAAAATTGATGAGTGTTTGTTAAATTTTGGATACGGGGGTGTTTGTGGTCGCTTATTACGTCTTCAATTTGGCGATTCTGCAAAACGTGATTGAACAGGGCTTAAATTCAATACTTCATTTTTTCTTAACGATAGTAGTTTCGAAAACATGAGAATAGTATTGAACACTGTCTCAATGAAAATGCTGCGCTCTTGGAGATCATTGTTTCTTTCGATATTTTAACATGACTTATATTTAACATTAAATTACCTTTCTCGCTCTTGAGTGCGTACCGGTTTGTGCCAAAAACAGTTCGAGAAGAATTTTAAATAAAACGTCCAATTGGCTTAACAAAATATGTGTATATAGGGGGGTGCTTCAAAAGTTTATAAAAGTGGACATTCTAAAAAGCGTTTTTTACAGGAAAGGCGCTTCAATAGGGCTTAGCATTAAAACTTGGGCTTTTTACATTTATTATTATTTTGTTCTCTTTTATTAACGATAGTGGATTTCAAAAAGGTTGACAGGCTTTTACACTTTCACATCAAAATAGTATTGTAAACTGTGTGTTGGGATTTTTGATCTCATTGTGCCATTGGATACCTTAACATCACTTATATTTAAAATTAAATTACCTTTCTCGCTCTTGAATTTGTGTTAAAACAGTTCGAGAAGAATTTTAAATAAAATATCCAATTGGCTTAACAAAATATATGTATATACAGCGGTGCTTCAAAAGTTTACAAATAGCGGAAGAGTTATTCGAAAATTGATGAATTTCTGTTAAATTTTGGATACGGGGGTGTTTGTGGTCGTTTATTACGTCTTTAATTTGGCGATTCTTCGAAAGGTGATTGAACAGGGCTTAAATGTAATACTTCATTTTTTCTTAACGATGTAGATTCGAAAACATCAGAATAGTATTGTACACTCTCTCAATGAAAATGTTGCGCTCTTTGGGCTCATTGCATCTTTCGATACTTTAACATGACTTATGTTTAACATTAAATTACCTTTCTGGCTATTGAGTTTGTACCGGTTTGTGTTAAAAACACTTCGAGAAGAATTTTAAATAAAATATCCAATTGGCTTAACAAAATATATGTATATACAGGGGTGCTTCAAAAGTTTATAAATGGCGGAAGGGTTTTTTGAAAATTGGTGATTGTTTGTTAAATTTTGGATACGGGGGTGTTTGTGGTCGCTTATTACGTCTTCAATTTGGCGATTCTGCGAAACGTGATTGAACAGGGCTTAAATTCAATACTTCATTTTTTCTTAACGATAGTAGATTCGAAAACATGAGAATAGTATTGTACACTGTCTCAATGAAAATGTTGCGCTCTTTGAGATCATTGTTTCTTTCGATACTTTAACATGACTTATATTTAACATTAAATTACCTTTCTCGCTCTTGAGTGTGTACCGGTTTGTGACAAAAACAGTTCGAGAAGAATTTTAAATAATACGTCCTATTGGCTTAACAAAATATATGTATATACAGGGGTGCTTCAAAGGTGTATAAAAGTAGACATTCTAAAAAGCGTCATCACAGTGATTGCTTTTTACAGAAAAGGCTCTTCAATAGGGCTTCAATCTAAAACTTGGGCTTCTGACTTTTATTATTATTCCGTGCTCATTTATTAACGACAGTGGATTTCGAAAAGAATGACAGACGCTTACAATTTCACATCAAAATAGTATTGTAAATTGTCTTGATACAAATGTTGACCTTTTTGATCTTATTGTGTCTTTCAATACTTTAACATTAAATTACCTTTCTCGCTCTTGAGTGTGTACCGGTTTGTGTCAAAAACACTCTGAGAAGAATTTCAATATACTATTGCCTTCACAAAATTTATGTATGTACAGGGGTGTTTCAAAAGTTTATAAAAGTGGACATTCTAAAAAGCGTCATGCCAGTGATCGCTCTTTACAGGAAATGCGCTTCAATTTAAAACTTGGGCTTTTTACTCTTATTATTATTTTGTGCTCCTTTATTAACGATACTGGATTTCGAAAAGATTGACAGACTTTTACACTTTCATATCAAAATAGTATTGTAAACTGTCTTTATGAACATGTTGGGCTTTTTGATCTCAGTGTGTCTTTGGATAACTTAACATGACTTATGTTTAAAATTAAATTACCTTTCTTGCTCTTGAGTGTGTACCGGTTTATGTTAAAAACAGTTCGAGAAGAATTTTAAATTAAATATCCAATTGGTTTAACAAAATATATGTATGTACTGTGGTGCTTCAAAAGTTTATAAATGGCGGAAGAGTTTTTCGAAAATTGATGAATGTTTGTTAAATTTTGGATACGGGGGTGTTTGTGGTCACTTATCACGTCTTCAATTTGGCGATTCTTCGGAACGTGATTGAACAGGGCTTAAATTTAGTACTTCATTTTTTCTTAATGATGTAGATTCGAAAACATCAGAATAGTATTGTACACTCTCTCAATGAAAATGTTGCATCCTTTGAGCTCATTGCATCTTTCGATACTTTAACATGACTTATATTTAACATTAAATTACCTTTCTCGCTCTTGAGTGTGTACCAGTTTATGTTAAAAACACTTCGACAAGAATTTTAAATAAAATATCGAATTGATGAATGTTTGTTAAATTTTCGATACGGGGGTGTTTGTGGTCGCTTATTACTTCTTCAATTTGGCGATTCTTCTAAACCTAATTGAACAGGGCTTAAATCATTACTTCAATTTTTCTTAACGATATTAGATTCGAAAACATCAAAATAGTATTGTATGAAAATGTTGCGCTCTTTGAGCTCATTGTTTCTTTCGATACTTTAACATGACCTATGTTTAACATTAAATTACCTTTCTCGCTCTTGAGTGTGTACCGGTTAGTGTCAAAAGCAATTCGAGAAGAATTTTAAATTAAATATCCTATTGGCTTAACGAAATATGTGTATATACAGGGGTGTTTCAAAAGTTTATAAAAGTAGAAATTCTAAAAAGCGTCATGCCAGTGATCGCCTTTTACAGGAAAGACGCTTTAATATAGCTTACATTTAAAACTTGGGCTTTCTACTTTTATTATTGTTTTGTGCTTTTTTATTAACGATAGTGGATTTCGAAAAGGTTGACAGACTTTTACACTTTCACATCAAAATAGTATTCTAAAGTGTCTTAATGAACATGTTGGGCTTTATGATCTCATTGTGTCTTTGGATACCTTCACATGACTTATGTTTAAAATTAAATTACCTTTTTCGCTCTTGAGTGTGTACCGGTTTGTGTTAAAAACAGTTCGAGAAGAATTTTAAATAAAATATCCAATTGGCTTAACAAAATATATGTATATACAGTGGTGCTTCAAAAGTTTATAAATGACGGAAGAGTTTTTTGAAAATTGATGATTGTTAAATTTTGGATACGGGTGTGTTTGTGGTCGCTTATTACGTCTTCAATTTGGCGATTCTGCGAAACGTGATTGAACAGAGCTTGAATTCAATACTTCATTTTTTCTTAACGATAGTAGATTCGAAAACATGAGAATAGTATTGTACACTGTCTCAGTGAAAATGTTGCGCTCTTTGAGATCATTGTTTCTTTCGATACTTTAACATGATTTATATTTAACATTAAATTACCTTTCTCGCTCTTGAGTGTGTACCGGTTTGTGTTAAAAACAGTTCGAGAAGAATTTTAAATAAAACGTCCTATTGGCTTAACAAAATATATGTATATACAGGGGTGCTTCAAAGGTGTATAAAAGTAGACATTCTAAAAAGCGTCATGACAGTGATTGCATTTTACAGAAAAGGCTCCTCAATAGGGCTTCAATTTAAAACTTGGGCTTCTTACTTTTATTATTATTTTGTGCTCCTTTATTAACGATAGTGGATTTCGAAAAGGTTGACAGGCTTTTACACTTTCACATCAAAATGGTATTGTAAACTGTCTTAATAAAAATGTTGCGCTTTTTGAGCTCACTCAGTCTTTGGATAGTTTAACATGACTTATGTTTAAAATTAAATTACCTTCTCGCTCTTGGGTGTGTGGCGGTTTGTGTTAAAAACAGTTCGAGAAAAATTTTAAATAAAACGTGCTATTGGCTTAACAAAATATATATATATAAAGGGGTGCTCCAAAGGTGTATAAAAGTAGACATTCTAAAAAGCGTCATCACAGTGATTGCTTTTTACAGAAAAGGCTCTTCAGTAGGGCTTCATTTAAAACTTGGGCTTCTGACTTTTATTATTATTCCGTGCTCATTTATTAACGATAGTGGATTTCGAAGAGATTGACAGACGCTTGCAATTTCACATCAAAATAGTATTGTAAATTGTCTTGATACAAATGTTGACCTTTTTGATCTTATTGTGTCTTTCAATACTTTAACATTAAATTACTTTTCTCGCTCTTGTGTGTGTACCGGTTTGTGGCAAAAACAGTTCGAGAAGAATTTTAATATACTATTGTCTTCACAAAATTTATGTATGTACAGGGGTGTTTCTAAAGTTTATAAAAGTGGACATTTTAAAAAGCGTCATGCCAGTTCGCTTTTTACAGGAAAGGTGCTTCAATGGGGCTTCACTTTTAAACTTGGGCTTCTTACTCTTATTATTATTTTGTGCTCCTTTATTAACGATACTGGATTTCGAAAAGGTTGACAGGCTTTTACACTTTCATATCAAAATAGTATTGTAAACTGTCTTTATGAACATTTTGGGCTTTTTGATCTTATTGTGTCTTTGGATAACTTAACATGACTTATGTTTAAAATTAAATTACCTTTCTTGCTCTTGAGTGTGTACCGGTATATGTGGAAAACAGTTCGAGAAGAATTATAAATAAAATATCCAATTGGCTTAACAAAATATATGTATGTACAGTGGTGCTTCAAAAGTTTATAAATGGCGGAAGAGTTTTTTGAAAATTGATGAATGTTTGTTGAATTTTGCATACGGGGGTGTTTGTGGTCGCTTATTACGTCTTCAATTTGGCGATTCTTCGAAACGTGATTGAACAGGGCTTAAATTCAATACTTCATTTTTTCTTAACGATAGTAGATTCGAATACATCAGAATAGTATTGTACAGTGTCTCAATGAAAATGTTGCGCTCTTTGATATCGTTTCTTTCGATACTTTAATATGACATATATAACTTTAAATTACCTTTCTCGCTCTTGAGTGTGTACCGCTTTGTTCCAAAAACAGTTCGAGAAGAATTTTAAATAAAATATCCCATTGGCTTAACAAAATATATCTATATACAGGGGTGTTTCAAATGTTTATAAAAGTGTATATTCTAAAAAGCGTCATCCCAGTGATCGCCTTTTACAGCCTTGCCTTACATTTAAAACTTGGACTTTCTACTTTTATTAATGTTTTATGCTCTTTTATTAACGATAGTGGATTTCGAAAAGATTGCCAGACTTTCACACTTTCGCATCAAAATACTATTGTAAACTGTCTTAATGAACATATTGGGCTTTTTGATCTCATTGCGTCTTTGGATACCTTAACATTAAATTACTTTTCTCGCTCTTGAGTGTGTACCGGTTTGTGTCAAAAACAGTTCGAGAAGAATTTTAAATAAAATATTCAATTGGCCTAACAAAATATATGTATATACAGCGGTGCATCAAAAGTTTATAAATGGCGGAAGAGTTTTTTGAAAATTGATGAATGTTTGATAAATTTTATATACGGTGGTATTTGTGGTCGCTTATTACGTCTTCAATTTGGCGATTTTTCGAAACGTGATTGAACATGGCTTAAATTTAATACTTCATTTTTTCTTAACGATAGTATATTCGAAAGCATCGGAATAGTATTGTACACTGTCTCAATGAAAATGTTGCGCTCTTTGAGCTCATCGTTTCTTTCGATACTTTAACATGACTTATGTTAAACATTAAATTATCTTTATCGCTCTTGAGTGTGTACCAGTTTGTGTAAAAAAAACAGTTCGAGAAGAATTTTTAATAAAACGTCCTATTAGCTTAACAAAATATTTGTAGGGTGCTTCAAAAGTTTATAAAAGTGGACAATCTAAAAAGCGTCATGCCAGTGATCGCCTTTTACAGGCAAGGCGTTTTAATATGGCTTACATTTAAAACTTGGGTTTTCTACTTTATTATTGTTTTGTGCTCTTTTATTAACGATAGTGGATTTCGAAAAAGTTGACAGACTTTTACACTTTCACATCAAAATAGTATTGTAAACTGTCTTAATGAATATGTTGGACTTTTTGATCTCATTGTGTCTTTGGATACCTTAACATGGCTTATGTTTAAAATTAAATTACCTTTCTCGCTCTTGAGTGTGTACCGGTTTGTGTTAAAAACACTTCGAGAAGAATTTTAAATAAAATATCCAATTGGCTTAACAAAATATATTTATATACAGGGGTGCTTCAAAAACTTATAAATGGCGGAAGAGTTTTTCGAAAATTGATGAATGTTTGTTAAATTTTGGATACTGGGGTGTTTGTGGTCGCTTATTACGTCTTCAATTTGGCGATTCTTCTAAACCTAATTGAACAGGGCTTAAATTACTTCATTTTTTCTCAACGATATTAGATTCGAAAACATCAGAATAGTATTGAAAAAGAAAAGTTTGACAGACGTTTAAACTTTCACATCAAAATAGTATTGTAAACTGTCTTGATACAAATGTTGACCTTTTTAATCTTATTGTGTCTTTCAATACTTTAACATTAAATTACCTTTCTCGCTCTTGAGTGTGTACCGGTTTGTATCAAAAACAGTTCGAGAAGAATTTTAATATACTATTGGCTTCACAAAATTTATGTATGTACAGGGTTGTTTCAAAAGTTTATAAAAGTGGACATTCTAAAAAGCGTCATGCCAGTGATCGCTTTTTACAGGAAAGTCGTTTCAATAGGGCTTCACTTTAAAACTTGGGCTTTCTACTTTTATTAATGTTTTGTGCTCTTTTATTAACGATAGTGGATTTCGAAAAGATTGACAGACGTTTAAACTTTCGCATCAAAATAGTATTGTAAACTGTCTTGATACGAATGTTGACCTTTTTACTTTCTTATACGTAGTATAAGGAAGTATTGTGATGATGAAAATTTTCGACCTCGAGATTGTTGCAGATGTCCACGTTTTGAAGGTCCCTGATACCAAGAAAGTGGTTTTTAAAAAATGTCTGTGTGTCTCTCTGAGTGTGTGTGTGTGTGTGTGTGTCTCTGTGTGTGTGACCACGATAGCGGTCAAACCGCTGCAGATATCAATTCCAAATTTTGTATTTACGAATATAATCTCCCTCTTGAGAACTGATTAGATTTTGAGCAAAATCAGCAGACCGGAAGTAGTAATTTACTTCAGTGAAAAAATCGAATTTTGCAAATATTTCGTGAATTACTAAGTTTAAACAAATTTATAAAGAATTCATATGTACTTAAAATTGAAATTGTGAACAATTTTATTAAAAAGGTTTTTCGAAATTCCTATCGGAAGTAGGTCTTTTACTCTTATCGAAAATCAGTTTCTTGCAAATATTTTGCAAGTCATGCTTTTTAGACAGGTACTCTACGAATATAAAAGTATTTAGAACTTAATTTCTAATATCTTTTGTATAAAAAAATTTTCAAAATTCGGACCGGAAGTATCACTTTTACTCTTACCGAATAACGATTTTTTGCAAATATGTCGTAAATTATGCATTCTATAAATATTTATGAAGAGTACAAAAGTATTTAGAGTTGGATTTGGAATATTTTTTGTATAAATGAAATTTCAAAATTCGGACCGGAAGTAACACTTTCATACGTATAAGAAAGTCGTGTGGTGGCCACACCTCATTTTTTATCTTATTGTGTCTTTCAATACTTTAACATTAAATTACCTTTCTCGCTCTTGAGTGTGTACCGGTTTGTGTTAAAAACACTTCGAGAAGAATTTTAAATAAAATATCTAATTGGCTTAACAAAATATATGTATATACAGCGATGCTCAAAAGTTTATAAATAGCGGAAGAGTTTCTCGAAAATTGATGAATGTTTGTTAAATTTTGGATACGGGGGTGTTTGTAGTCGCTTATTACGTCTTTAATTTGGCGATTCTTCTAAACCTAATTGAACAGGGCTTAAATTCATTACTACATTTTTTCCTAACGATATTAGATTCGAAAACATAGAATAGTATTGTACACTGTCTCAATGAAAATGTTGCGCTCTTTGAGCTCATTGTTTCTTTCGATACTTTAACATGACTTATGTTTAACATTAAATTACCTTTCTCGCTCTTAAGTGTGTACCGGTTAGTGTCAAAAGCAATTCGAGAAGAATTTTAAATAAAATATCCTATTGGCTTAACAAAATATATGTATATACAGGGGTGTTTCAAAAGTTTGTAAAAGTGGATATTCTAAAATGCGTCATCCCATTGATCGCCCTTTACAGGAAAGGCGCTTTGGCTTATATTAGAACTTGGTCTTTCTACTTTTATTAATGTTTTGTGCTCTTTTATTAACGATAGTAGATTTCGAAAAGTTTGACAGACGTTTACACTTTCACATCAAAATAGTATTGTAAACTGTCTTGATACAAATGTTGACCTTTTTGATCTTATTTTGTCTTTCAATACTTTAACATTAAATTACCTTTCTCGCACTTGAGTGTGTACCGGTTTGTGTCAAAAACAGTTCGAGAAGAATTTTAATATACTATTGGCTTCACAAAATTTATTTATGTACAGGGTTGTTTCAAAAGTTTATAAAATTGGACATTTTAAACAGCGTCATGCCAGTGATCGCTTTTTACAGGAAAGGCGTTTCAATAGGGCTTCACTTTAAAACTTGGGCTTTCTACTTTTATTAATGTTTCGTGCTCTTTTATTAACGATAGTGAATTTCGAAAAGATTGACAGACGTTTATACTTTCACATCAAAATAGTATTGTAAACTGTCTTGAGACGAATGTTGACCTTTTTTATCTTATTCTGTTTTTCAATACTTTAACATTAAATTACCTTTCTCGCTCTTGAGTGTGTACCGATTTGTGTCAAAAACAGTTCGAGAAGAATTTTAATATACTATTGGCTCCACAAAATTTATGTATGTACAGGGGTGTTTCAAAAGTTTATAAAAGTGGAAATTCTAAAAAGCGTCATGCCAGTGATCGCATTTTACAGGAAAGGCGCTTCAATTTAAAACTTGTGCTTTTTAATTTTATTATTATTTTGTTCTCCTTTATTAATGATAGTGGATTTCAAAAAGGTTGACCGGCTTTTACAATTTCACATCAAAATAAGTATTGTATACTTTCTTAATAAAAATGTTGCGCTTTTTGATCTCATTGTGTCTTTGGATATTTTAAAATGACTTATATTTAACATTAAATTACCTTTCTAGCTCTCGAGTGTGTACCGGTTTATGTCAAAAACATTTCGAGGAGAATTTTAAATAAAGTATCCTATTGGCTTAACAAAATATGTGTATATACGGGAGTGCTTCAAAAGTTTATAAAAGTGGACATTCTAAAAAGCGTTTTTTACAGGAAAGGCGCTTCAATAGGGCTTAGCATTAAAACTTGGGCTTTTTACTTTTATTATTATTTTGTTCTCCTTTATTAACGATAGTGGATTTCAAAAAGGTTAAGAGGCTTTTACACTTTCACATCAAAATATTATTGTAAACTGTCTTAATAAAAATGTTGCGCTTTTTGATCTCA
Organism: Amphimallon solstitiale; assembly: GCA_963170755.1. NCBI lineage: Eukaryota > Metazoa > Arthropoda > Insecta > Coleoptera > Scarabaeidae > Amphimallon > Amphimallon solstitiale. The sequence continues at coordinate 45,415,467 of OY720676.1, read as the reverse complement.
TTGTCTTAGGATATTTTAAAATGACTTATGTTTAACATAAATTACCTTTCTCGCTCTTGAGTGTGTACCGGTTTATGTCAAAAACACTTCGACAAGATTTTTAAATAAAATATCCTATTGGCTTAACAAAACATGTGTATATACGGCGGTGCTTCAAAAGTTTATAAAAGTGGACATTCTAAAAACGTTTTTTACAGGAAAGGCGGTGCAATAGGGATTAGCATTAAAACTTGGGCTTTTTACTTTTATTATTATTTTGTGCTTTTGTCTTATCGAGAGTAGACTTCAAAAAGGTTGACATGCTTTTCCACTATCACATCAAAATAATATTGCAAACTGTATCGATGAAAATGTTGTGCTCTTTAAGCTCATTGTTGATACTTTAACATTACTTATGTTTAACATTAATTTACCTTTCTCGCTCTTGAGTATATACCGGTTTGTGTAAAAAACCGTTCGAGAAGAATTTTACATAATATATACTATTGGCTTCACGAAATATATTTATATACAGGGGTGCGTCAAAAGTTAATAAAAGCGGACATTCTAAAAGACGTCATGACAGTGATTGCTTTTTACACGAAACTGTGAAGAAGCTGTAAACGGACGCGATAAAAGCGATTCAAACTAAAAGAGATTGACGAACCCGCTGGAAGCGGAGGACCAGCTGGAAGCGGAAGACCCGCTGTAAGCGGAGGACCCGCTGTAAGCTGAGGACCCGCTGTAAGCGGAGGACCCGCTGTAAGCGGACGTTAGAGCTAGTTTCACTTATAAAAACCACAGATAAATTAAAAAACACAATAACTCGCATACATAACCTTTACTATTTTCAATTCACGCGCACTTTTGGTCTGTTTTTGACAGAAACCGATGAATTTGCTATGTTGCCAACGATCAAATGCTATTAGAATAATACTAGTTAGTAGCCACTAAATATGGGACTATTAATAGGTACTGTTACCTGTGCTGTTACTATCCACTTAATAGGAACTAGCGTCTAGCGGTTCGACCGCAGCATCGAACCCGAACACTCAATTCTAGTTTGGATTTAGGTCTCTACTTGCGCTTGCGTAATTTGTGTAGTTTATTCAAAGCGCCTTTTCGCTATAAAAAGACCATTCCATCTTCCACTTTACACTGTGATTTTTGCAAAAAAACATTTAACCACAGACAAAGTTTGCGTCGACATTTAAAAACGCATAATATTCAAAATACAATTGAAACAAAAATAAGTCATGCAAATGCCGATGGAAGTAACCTCAAAACGGGAAGGGATGCAAAAAATTGTCCACTTTGCGAATATTATGGCCTGCATAGAAAAGACCTACTCCAACATTTTAAGAATGTACATGAAATTAAAATCACTGTTAACATTTATTTCATAAAAAAAAAATTTGCAGTGAAAATAGAAAACGAAACAAATTCAAAATTTATTATAAGAAAAACAGTATCATTTAAATCCCATGTTACAAAAAATTATGTGTGTCATCGTTCTGGCAACTATGTGCCACAGGGGAAAGGTGAAAGGCATATTAAGACCCAAGGAACTAATAAGATTAATGCTTTTTGCCCTGCAAATATGCAAATACAAATAAGCAATGACAATGAAATTTCAGTGCAGTATCTGGAAAGTCATGTTGGTCATGTAACTGACATAGGGCACTTACAACTCACTGTAACAGAAAGGCAAAATTTGGCTATGAAAATTGCTGCTAAAATTCCATTAGATGATATTTTAGATGAAGTTCGAGAATCTATTACTGATTCTAAACTAAACAGAATCCATTTGGTGACCAAAAAAGATCTTTTCAATATTGAGAGCAGTTTCAACTTATGCAGTTCTTCTATTCGTCACTCTAATGATGCCATCAGTGTAGAGGCATGGGTTATAGAAATGCAGAGTGTTGGAGACTGTATTGTGTTTTATAAACCTCAAGAAATAATTTTAAAGGAACATCCCCAATTAAAAGAAGAAGACTTTATATTAATTATAATGACACCTGCACAGTGTGAAATTTTAAAAAGATTTGGCTCTGACTGCATATGCATCGATGGTACACATGGACTCAATAACTACGATTTTGAACTGCACACTATACTTATTGTTGATGAAATACGGGAAGGTTTTCCATGTGCTTTTTTGTTATCAAATAGATCTGACACATATGTTTTCACTTTATTTTTCAATGAAATTAAAATTAAAGCTGGAGAAATATTACCCGAGATTTTCATGTCTGATCTAGCCAAAAGTTATTTTAATGCATGGCTACAAGTTATGGGCAATCCAGAAAAAAGGTATATTTAATTTTTTGTTGGTTATTTTAATTTTTTAATACAGATTTATCTTTTTTACAATTATACTTAAGTATACCTATTGCTCAATCATTTAAATATATGCATGAAATTTTTGAAAATAAATAACACCATTTCTTTTTAGGCTATTCCACATTCTGTACTTGGCATATTGATCGAGCTTGGCGGACAAATTTGCCAAAAATTAAGAGTAGGGAAAAGCAGGTAGGTACTTTAGAATATAGTTTACCTTTATATTCTAATCTAAATATTTTGAATAAACATTTGTAGGCTATAGTCTACAAACAATTAAGAACGCTATTAGAAGAGAGAGACCCAATAGCTTTTGAAATAATGCTTGACCAATTTTGTAACAATCTGTCAGATCCAGACACTACAGATTTTATAATTTATTTTAAAGTTAATTATCAAAGAAATTGTAGGAATTGGGCTTATTGCTATAGATTGCATTCAGGGCTTAATACAAATATGCACCTGGAACGGATGCACAGAACAATCAAGTATATTTATTTGGGTGGAAAGAAAGTAAAAAGACTTGACAAAGGTATTGCAGCATTAATGTGTTTTATTAGAAACAAACTTATTGATAGGCTTATTGTCATAAACAAAGGAAAAATATCTAGTAAATTAAAAAACATCCGAGATCGTCATAAGAATTTGAAAATAATGGATCTTTCTTCAATTGTAAGTAATGAACATGGCTGGCAAATATCATCATCATCCAGTAATGAAATTTATTCTATCCAAGTTGTAAGGGAGTCTTGTACTTGTCAACTAACTTGCTCTGAGTGTAAAATATGCATTCACAAATACTATTGTTCATGTCTGGATTCATCCATAAAATTTAATATGTGCAAACATATACATTTACTTGCGCAATACAGAGAAGAAAATGACAATTTTGGAACTGCAATACCAGCTACCAGTGGTATGTTTGTAATATGTTTATTATTTATTATTTTAGTTTTCTATAAGGATTTTTTTTTCGTATAAATTTTTGTTTTTACATAGGTACCAAAATGAATTAGAAGCCATATAAAAAACAAGTAAGCTTTTTATTGTAATAAGTGGTGATGGACTTTATATATCAACAGAGGGAATGGTGTTGGTAATTGCAGTTGAAATCTGTTGTTCCTAAAACAATTAAAACCCTAATTTTAAAGCTTATTACATAATTTGTGTTTTGTGCGTACAGCTGTTATTTTTTGATAATAAGACCGTATTTTTTTAATTTGTAGATACTGTGGAAGATGAAAATCATTTATATATACATTGTGACCAAGAAAATGAAGAGTCAGAAGTAATTCTTAGCCAGCTATCAAAGAAACAAAAAACGTCTTTATCAGTACAAGATAGGCAAGGTAAAATAATGGCTAAATTTAAAGAAATACTTTATGGCGACATGTTTACTGAAAAATTGGACATAATTGAAAAAATGGTTGATGCTCTTCCACCTACATTGGCTGCTGCAGACCATTTAAAAGAAAAAGTGTTACCATCTTGTTCAAAGCAGATTGTACACAACGAAAAGATAGTACCGCAGAGAAGACTATGGTCCACTAAAAGAAAAAAAGGCAAAAAAACAACTTCGTTCAAGAAACCTACCACGATGGAAACCGAAAAAATGACTATAAATATTTTGTTGACTGATAATAAAAATAAATGAAATTAATAAAAGTATACAAAGTTTATTTTCAACCCTACAATATGAAACTTTCTTTTCTTTTGCAAATGACGATATATTTAACATTCTAATAACCTTTTAAAAACTACAACCACTGTGATAATGAATTATGTCTATAAATATCTTGTTGACTGATAATAAAAATAAATGAAATTAATAAAAGTATACAAAGCTTATTTTCAACCCTACAGTATGAAACTTTCTTTTCTTTTGCAAATGACGACATATTTAACATTCTAATAACCTTTAAAAACAATATGAAACTTTCTTTTCTTTTGCAAATGATATATTTAACATTCTAATAACCTTTAAAAACTACAACCACTGTGATAATTATGTCGCATTGAATTTCATATTCGAATTTAGCCGCCAAAGACGATCGGCTGTCGTTTGTGTACGGGTTCGATGCTGCGGTGAACCGCTAGACGTTAGTTTAATAGGATGTTAGTGGCTACTAACTAATAGCGTACTAACTCGCTATTAAGACTATTAATAAGGCAGTTGACATTTATAATATATGTCATGCCAAGGCATTTCATAACATTAATTGTTCTAGTAAAAGACATACTTACAAAAATAAAATAAAATCTTAATAAGACGTGTCCTATTTTATTTGTCGAGAACTGTAGCAACAGGCCTTTGATTAAATATTATATCGATATTATTAATCAGATCTCTTGCTGCTGCTTTTGTGAAACGGAAATTTCTAATAAACTCGTCTGTTTGAAAAGGGGTCCAAGGTGTCCCTTAATCCTTTGCCTGCGAATTTCTCTTTTTCTTTCTTCTTTCATAGAAAGCTGCCATTGTTAGACAAATATTAAAAGAAACAGGAAATTAGAAGTTACTTTTATTTTATATCAAATGTCAACTAAAAAAAAGCAAGGCGGTAAAACAATAACGAGATATCGCTAAGTTATGACGTCAAAAAGAATCATGGCGGCATCGCTATGTCTGCAGAATACCTCGTAGCGATATCGCTATTGACGTCATAAACTGACCTTGACGGATAGCGATATCGCTATCCTCATGAGAATAACCCCCCAGAATTTGAAGTTTTCAAAAGTTTAGCATGTACACCAACATTGATACCTAAAAACTTCAAAAACAGCCTACTGTAATGCGGAAAGTAGAGGTGGGTTGTTCGCGAACGAACCGGTTTAGTGAACCGAATCCCAGCAGGGAACCGAGGGAGCCGGTTCACTAAATTTCAATGAACCGGATCTCGGCTCACTTGGGTCGCGAAGCGAGAGAGCCGGTTGATAAAGAATCGGCTCACTTGGGCAGTAACTTTATCCGGTTCGGTCGCGAACCGAGAGAGCCGGTTGATAATGAATCGGATCTTGGCTCACTTGGGCAGTAACTTTATCCGGTTCGGTCGCGAACCGGTTGATAATGAATCGGATCTAGGCTCACTTGGGCAGTAACTTTATCCGGTTCGGTCGCGAACGTATCAAAACCATAAAGGAACCTACTGTACGATTGGCTGCCGAGTATCGACTGAATAATATGGAAATTATAGTCGCAGGATGGATTGGAAAATAAAAATTGATATTATATAACAGGTAGGGTATACACTACTCACTATAATATTTATTTTTGTACAACATAACAGCGTATTGTATAAATATATAAAATGAATATACTGAACTGAATATCAAAATGTAAAAATAACTAAACAGCTTACAATTGAAAATTATGAAATGCTCTAGTTCTAATTACTTTTTGTTCGAATGGCATTCTCTTCAATAATTATAAATACCAAATGAATGTATAATTTAGTTTTACATATATTTTGCTTAATTTGTGTACAACAATCTGATAATTTGTCAAATTTGTGTGCATTATAGCTTCAAATAAATTGTTTGTCAAACATTTTGTATAATTGGTGTGCGCGCAGCCTAAACTATCATCCCGGTTCGTTTGAGCCGACGACGCGACGGCGCCGAGTATTACATGTCCTACACGTTACGCAGAGTTGGGTAGTATTCGAATACTCGGTATTCTGAATCCTATCCAGAATACATTTGGTTGGTATTCGAATACTATTCAAATACATTTGTGTATTTGGTATTTGATATTCGACTGAATACTTTTTTGCTCAGTACTCAGTATTCTGGATTCTGAATACGGTTTTTGAATCCCAGTATTCGATTACCCACTTTGTATTCAAATCCCGGTATTAGAATCCAGTATTCGAATACTGATATTCGAATCCCGGTATTCGAATACTGTTTAATTAGTTTTATCAAAGTGTATAACTTAAGCGTGTTAGGACACGTCCTCGGGGGTTGTGGACGGCGCGGCGGTGCTTCTGAATTGGTGATGCCGACGATCAGGTTAAATTATAAATTGCGAAAACGCGAGACAAGACAGGTCCTTTAAGGACTTTAGAAGTTTAGATTAGATAATTAGGTTCGTACTATACGTACGCACTTGTGTAGTAACTGCAGTATTGCCATTCTATTCTATAATAAATTTTAATACCTCTACGAAGGTATATAAAAAGGTAAGTTTATTTTTTAATTATGTAGACACATTGTGTAAGATTCATATATTTTCTTATTAAATTTTACTCTACTCTATGTTTCTATAAAAATCGTTTTCAGGTCGAGACACAAAGGAATTTCAAACCAAAACAAACTCACCCTCTTTATTAACATTGGAGCATAATTTGTTTATGTTACTCGTAAGATAAGAGATTTGGTAACACGCTAGTTGGCTAGTTAACGCCCAGAAAGACCAAATATGAAAATTAATGTTATACGTACTACCAATACTACGTAGGTAACGTTTTCGTGAATTAAATAATTTTAAATATAAAAGACAAAGGCAATTTTGTGGAGTTTTGTGGCGGTAATTGTGAATTTTCTTTTGTGTAGACTTTAGGTTTGGATAAAGGTGAGATTTTATTTCACTGAGTAACTATGATTTACCTTACCTTTTATAATTTTCTTTTGCTATTATTTGTTTGATTGATGATTAGTTCAAACTATTATTCGGATTCTTAATATCACGGAAATTAACAATTTGTTAATAAATATTTTACACATTGTCAATTCCGGAGTTTCTATGATCGTCGATTAAAACACTGTACGACGGAGATATTTTGTTACTATTGATTCAAATAAGTATATTAAGCGTAAAGATATTTTTTTGCAGATTACCTTCCCATGGAAAAAGATATCGTCACTCAGGAAACCATTTCCGACGGTTCAGATCCAGAAGAACCGTTTGTTGGAAGTTCGTCCGACTCGGATCATGAGCAAGAGTGCGCAAAAAGACGGAGGCTTATTCCTAAATATTATAATATCCGCTGTTTATCAGAAAAAAAAAGTTGTTTTAAGCAAAAGTTTCAAAAAATCGGTCATGTTCGACCAGAACCAACTCCCTCGACTTCTTTTTCAAGGTAATCATTTTAGTGAATAATAATCTATCGAAAATATCCATTTAGGAAAATATAATGGGACATAGATATACATGGAGGCTATAATTTAAAAAGTTTTTTTTTAGTACTCAAGACTCTCAAGAGAGCTTGCCTGAAACAGCTCAGAACGATCTTTTGCAACTCAAACAGAAGCCGTTATTTGACGGACATTTCTTTTTGCCAGAAAGTATAAAAAACTCGGTTTTAGTTGCCAAATGTGCAATATGTCTTCCTACCAGTACTTTAATCCGTGGACCTACGAACAGTTCATCGAATTTTGTCAAGCACCTTAAAAGGAAACACACTGGAGCTGTAGAAAAATATAATTTACATAAAGCTAACCGCCCAGATTTACCAACGAAAACGACATGTGGTTCAAGAAAACTTGTACAATCAAAAATAACGGAAGTGGTTAATCCTCGAGCAAAAAATGTTAACCAATCACAGTTTGATACCAAGTTAATAAGATTTGTTGCAGATACCCTGTCTCCTATAAATATTATTGAAAATGAAAGTTTTAAGAACCTTTTCTCAGATTTTAATATAAACATTATGTCAAGGAAAACATTTGTTAAAAAGGTTAAACACCACTATAATGAGAAGGAATCTAATATTAAGTCAGTTTTAAAAACATGTGAGTTTGTCTGTTCAACTGCAGACGCATGGTCTACGAAAAAACGAAGCTTTATTGGAGTTACCTGTCACTGGATTGATAAAAATTCATTTGAAAGGAAATCTGTTGCATTAGCTTGTGAACGGTTTTCTGGTTCTCATACTTTTGATCGAATTGCTGAGAAACTGCACAATATTTTTGGAAAATTTGAATTAGATATTTCAAAAAATGTTGCAACAATAACTGATAACGGTAGTAACTTTGTAAAGTCATTTAAGGAGTTTGGTATAAAACTAAAAGATATCGAGCCAATTGACATATCAGAGGAAACACAGGAGGAAACCGACGTGGAGGACGATGAACTTTTGTTTAACCCAATTGCGGAGAGTAACTCTACGGACTTTGAAAATGGCGACATAATTTTGCCAAGGCACCTTAGATGCGCTAGTCATACTCTTAATCTTTTGGCAACAAGTGATGTAAACTCCGTCTTAAACTCTAACATTTCTTTGAGATCCCGACATACAACTATTTTAAATAAGTGCAATGAGCTTTGGAAATGCGCTGCAAGACCCAAGAGCGCAGAAGAGCTTCAAAAGATACTTGGTGATACTTTAAGTTACCCAACAGTCACTCGCTGGAACTCTTTTTTTAATTCAATTTCTCAAATATTATCTATATCCAAGGAGAACCTAACCAAACAATATAAAGATTTAAACCTTAAAGAAAATCTAAAAGATGCAGATCTTCTTTATCTGCAAGAATACTCTTGTATTTTGAAACCAATTGCTGAAACAGTAGATTTTCTACAAGGAGACACTCACACATATTTTGGTTATTTAATACCAAGTATAACTTCTTTAAAAACGAAACTGATTAAAGTTAAATCAATCACGACACTTAATAGGAGTACCAGCTTAATTTTAGAACACATAATTAATCGCGTCAATGCCAGATTTGAGCAGTACTTTGACCTTACAAAAGCCGAAGCAAAAGAGGCAATAATTGCTGCAGTAACTTGCCCGACTATTAAATTTAGGTGGCTATCACAAACCGTTTCATGGCAGTGTGGATTAGACATTGAGGAATTAAAAAATATTGTAATTGATGCTGGTGTGGAACTCCAAAGAGATATTCAAAAACTAGATTTTAATAGAAAAGAATCAACGCCCAATAATGATATTAAGTTTTTCTAATTTGAAAGTGAGGAAAATCTAGAAAAAAATAGCGATTTAATTTCTCGGGATAATAGGGATAAACTAAAAGGAAAAATTCAACTTAACCTTTTGCAATATCTTGAAGATAAAAGATTAGGTTTGGAGATGCTTAATGATTACCCTTTAATTAAACAAATATTTTTAAGATATAACTCCATATTACCGTCGTCTGCTCCAGTAGAGCGATTGTTTTCTTTTGCGGGTATGGTGAATACGCCAAAGCGTCAGAATTTAAGTGACGATCTTTTTGAAATGTTGGTTTTGTTGAAGGCGAACGGGATAGCAAATTCTTAACCTTAATGTTTCATCATTTTACTTGATTTTTTTTATGTTTATATCTTCGTATAAGTATCGACTAATAGTACTAATACGTCGTTATGACTTTATGAGATATATTATATTGGTTCCTAATCTTATTTAAATAAGAAAAAATATTTTAAGTTTTATTTATTATTTAAGATTTTTTTTCAAGGTTAGCTTCTTCTCCAATGTACCAAAGTACTTTATTATTTAAGTATGTATGTACGTAGTAGGTAGGCCGTAGGTACGTAATAGGAATTGTTTTTTTTATAACTCATAATCAAAAATCAAGATTTCTTTATTTTTTATTAAATAGTAAGTTTATGTTTTTGTTATCTCACGGCGTATCTACCAAAGAACTTTAAGTTTTATTTATAACTTTAATACCGTTGTTTATATTTTTTTTTATTAAAACTTTAAGTAAATAAAAATTAATAATGTCTTTTATTAAAGAATTATTTCATATAATCTCCCTGGTGACACTGTGTATCAAAAAATTATATTTTAAGCTTTATTTAATATATATTTTTTATTTTTTATGTATTTTTATAAATTAACTAAATAGATAACAATCAAGCCTTATGTGCGCATATGTTCATTTCAGTTGGAATATTCATGAAGTATTCACATGTAAATGAATCCAGGTATTCAAATACAGCAGTATTCAAATGCTTTTGTTTCTTTGTATTCGAATCTTGATTATTCGAATACGATTTTGAATACAGTATTCAGGATTCGTATTCGAATACCGGATTACAGTATTCGACCCAAGTCTGACGTTACGGTATTCTATTACGGAGTCACACGCTTCAAATCACCCAAGATTAGAAACTACATAATGTACAGAAGAGACAGAGCCACCCCAGGGGGCGGCACGGCCATACTTGTCAAACGAAAGTTACAACACACAGAACTACCAATACCTCCGTCCAAAAATCTGGAATCTAACGGCATTATCGCCCATACCATCAGAGGCGACTTCCATATATACTCGGCGTATCTTCCCCCAAGCAAGGCCCTCCTTACACAAGATCTAAATCTCATTCTCAACAATAGCAAGAAAACCCTAATAGCAGGAGACTTCAACGCCAAACACCCTGATTGGGGTTGTAACTACTCAAACGGCCAAGGCAGATCACTCCACGCCTACCAAGAGCGGACAAATATAAATATCTTATCTCCCCATCAACCAACGCATTTCTTTCCTCACACAAGGCCTGATATACTTGATATTGCATTAACAAACAATATAGTAGAATACTTTCACATAGAAACCGAAGCAGCTCTTAGCTCGGACCACAATCCTATACTACTTCACTGGGGCTCAGAACCCAACTCTTTTTCAACAACAACTAAGCACACCGACTGGGTTATCTACAAACGCCACCTAAACAGTATTCTTCCCGCCATTCCAATAATCAAATCTGAAGAGGATATGGAAAACTCTATAATTACTCTACAAACCAATATTCATGAAGCGACCCGTGCAGCCACAATCACCAAAACCTCCATTCATAAGACTCAACACCTACCAACACACATCCGAGACCTCATCAGAACCAAAAATAGGCTTCGCAGACGATATCAGCAAACACTGGACCCCCACATCAAAACACAAGTCAACAATAGCCAACAAGAAGTGAAAGAAGCTATAAGAAAATTTAAAGAAGACCAATGGTTCAGAAAACTAGAAGACCTGGGTAAAGACCCCTCCAATGTTTGGAAGCTAACTAAAGCCCTGAAAGGGAAGAAACACAGCATACCACCCCTTACAGTCAACAACAACACAGACATAACAGATAATGAGAAAGCTGAAATCTTCGCAGATCTAATAGAAACTCAATGCTCACCCAACTGGAAAAATGCTGACATGAACCACATAGCACACGTCCATAAATCCGTCAATCGCATCATCAACCAACCGAAAACGCAAACTACTGAATACATCAAGCCCCCAGAATTATCAATCATCCTGAAAAACATCAAGACTCGTAAAGCCCCAGGTCCGGACGACATCTCCAATCAAATGCTAAAAAACCTACCGTTCAAAGCCATCATCTTCCTACTCACTATCATCAATTCCATATTTAGATTACAAACCTACCCAAAAATTTGGAAACATGCTTCTATAATAATGATCCCCAAACCAGGAAAAAATCACAACTCCCCTTCAAACTATAGGCCGATCAGCCTCCTCTCTGCGATCAGCAAAGTAGCAGACAAAGCCATCCTGAGTAAATTAACAGACTTTTCATATCAGAACTCGATCATCCCAGAAGAACAGCACGGATTTCGAAAAATGCATTCCACAACCACCCAGCTCGCCAGGGTTACTGAAACCATACAAGATTCCTTTTACAAACACAACAATACAGCAGCCATTTTTCTGGACATTTCAAAAGCCTTCGACCGAGTGTGGCACCAGGCCCTAATATACAAACTACACGCAAAAAATTATCCACCATACTTAATCAGAATCATCCATTCTTACATAAAACGCCGATCGTTCTCCATAAAAATCGCATGCGTTATAAATAATTTTTCAAATTTAGGTCTGTTTGATTATCACATAGATTTATTACTATAAATATTTGATTAAAGTTTGTACATCGTGAAACAAGCATAAATAGTTTTAAAATCGACAAACCTCTTTATAATTAATAATTGTGCCTTGTTAAATGTGGAAAAATAATTTAATTTCCCTTAATGAATGAAGAAATATCGTCGTGGCATCATATGCAAATCATAGACAAACAAACGATCATACCGCAGAAATATATTTGTCAAAAATTGTACGAATTGTGGTTATGTTATAGTAAAAATCATGTAAAAATTGTAAACTAATTAACTGAAACTCGCAGTCAGTTCAATTGCATTGCAATTGTGTTTCTTTGAAGATAGAAAGAAAAACACCTCTATATGTACAATAATTTGTGATATAATAACAGCACTAAAATTATTCAACTCAACATGCAAGAATAATAGAGAATTAGATAATGTGGTATTCTTGTATTCTAGAATTACTGTTATCTACATCGGAGAAATGTACGCAAATAACACAGTAAATTGTACTTCAATTAGGTAATTGTATTACTATGTTACATATTAAAATATTTGAATTGCTTATATGTAATAAATAGGCTCTTATTAAACCTTACAGAGTTGCACACCCATCTTTTTGCCATGACCTTCTAATTTTTTTGGTATATGTCTAATAGAACATACATGTGTTCATAGAAAGTTGAAGAATTTTGATATGTCCACCACGGAATCCACAGATCCCATATGATATGAGATAATAATATGCCGAAATTAGGTATTTTGGGCCGGTTATTGGAATTTATGCTATGATGCATCACTGATTGTGAAAATAACTTGAAGGATGAACACATTATTTATAAGATAGTGAAGTGATTTTTTTTAATTTGTACTTTGCTGAATATGTATCGTAATTTCTGTCACTAAATTATAATCAAGCACATATAAAATGTATTTTATATTTAAATTTTCAATAAAATATGTTTTAGTTTAAAACAACTTGTAGATGGTACAGTATAAAGATAATATTCATTTTGGAATTTGCCAAGACAATGTGTGATGAGTTCTTCTGAACTTTTCCCAACATTGTGGAAGTAAATACTGCAGTGTTATGAACGGCAAGGTAGGCACGGCATCCAACGGTATTCCTGTTTTTATGATATTGTTACATTCTCTATATCTTTTTTATCATTTTATAAATGTGTATGTATCTATTAATTCATACAAATATTTATATTTCATAATAATTTTTTGTTGTTTTAATTCCAAGAAAGTATAAACAAAATAGATTTGCGAACATAAATAAAATAAAATTTAATTTTTTACTTCGTAAGTAGAAATTGTACTTTGATGTAATTATTGAATCAAATACACTACAGAAATTCAAATGTATCATAGTAATTGTTTGTTTATATTCTTTGCTACCATATGGGCGTAAATTAGGCTTCATCACGTTTTTATTTTCATGAATGGTTTAATCATTCTAAATTTAAAAAAAAAGTTAACAACAATAAAAATTATATTCAATCACAAAAATGTAATGCTGATTAATTCCACAACTTTTTCTAAAACATTCATGTTTCAGTGTACATCTCGACACACAATTAAATAAAGGAACACAACAGGAATTTAATTCGTTCTTTACATTGTTGATTACGCAACATTATTTTGAATAATGTAGGTACGTAGACAAATATAAAGTAGATGTTTTATTCTTATATATAGCCAAAATACTAAATACAGTAATTTAAGTAATTTTATTTGCATTCTTAAGCTTAAAATACATAGCAAAACTATATGTTGAAATATAATACAATCTGACTTATATAACATACCTGAATCTATTCGATTGTGTATGTAAAACATTAATTTATGCGTTTTCTGTAAATCAAAATGAAAGAAGCAGTATTTATATTCAATAATTTCACATACACCAATAAGCATACACAAATCAATGTACACAAGATTTTCTGTTCAAAATCTTTTCAATAAGACGAAATGAAACGATCGGTATTTACATTTAATAATATAATTTCACATATACTAATAAACACGTACAAATCAATGTATTAGTTGTAAGTTCACAAGTTTTTCTGTTCAAAATCTTTTCTGTTAATCAAAATGAAACGATCGGTATTTACATTTAATAATATAATTTCACATATTCCAGTAAGCACGTATAAATCAACGACGAAGTTATAACTTCACAAGTTTTTCTGTTAATAATTCACTGGAATCAGGCTTCATATCGTTTATTTATTCTACCGCGTATTTTCTGGGTAATTCTACAAATTCACCGATGAACTAAACTTGCACAAAACTGAATTCAATAAAAAAAACAACCTTGCGTATGCTTTCAGTAATATATAGTTATAGATGTCAATTTAAATCAGAGGTTATAATTATATTTTCTGTTTATCTGTCATTTCGTAAATTTCAAAATGGACAGTTTGAGTTGACGCATGCGCAGAACACGCAAGGCGGCCAATTCTATCTCTCTTAGTTGGGACGAAAAATTACACATTATCAAGATACAACACACGCAATATAGTAGTATTATACCGTGTGGCCGCCGTTCATAGCGCGATGCATGTATTAGTAACTACTGGTCGACTATAAATGGGCGTGCCAACTTGAATTGCCACACCGACAGCGGGCGTATAAGTTATACGTATAAATGTATTCGTAGGCAAATCAAGTGAAGAGCAGTGTAATAGGTAATGCGTTCCCGTTGTAAGTAATTATTTGTAGTTGTTTGAAGCATCAGATAATCACTGATAATATGTCAGTGAAGTAACTCATCACAGCTTCATAAACAACATAAAAGAGCAAAAATAAATAATAAATAACTCCTAGACTTTAAAATAAAAAAAACTTCTTAACTAAAATAATATTTTTCAACAAATATTATAATCTAAAAACTCAACTATAATAAAATACTGAAACATAAAATATTTACTTCTTAAAACAGAATTGTAATTCAACATTGCAATTAACCTGTAATTAGCTAAAAAATGTTATTCTTAAGCAATAATAAAACTCGAACTGACGCCCATATGTGGAAGCGACTGCCCGACTACACCGTATAAATGTCGATTTTTTGGACAAATGCGAGTGCATCATAGGCATATGCGAAATACTATCTCTGTTGTAATCCAGTATAACACTGCGTCTACTTGTTTACCGTTCTAATACACAGGCATCTCTATCTGTTTCGCTTACTCTACAGGTATCGCGATAATGCAGACGCACGCGGTCTTATGGTATATATGATCATAACAAACACAAGCGATACCTAAATGACAGCTATAAGAAAAACAAATACAAAAAGGAAATAATTTGTTTTAAGTGCAGGCAACCTGGACATTTTATGTCAAAATGCCCACAAACAGACCGTAAACAAGACAGTCAAGGTAAAAGTGCTCTTAATGTTGTGTTCCTTAGTACAAAATTCAACAAAAATGATTGGTATCTGGATTCCGGAGCGAGTATTCATTTGACTTGCAGGCAAGATTGGTTATTAAATAAAAGAGAATCAACTCGAAATGAAATTATGATTGCTGATAATACCAAAATTCCAGTGCAAAGTTGTGGTGAAGTTGAGATAATTACTAGGGTGGATGATGCGAATTTTGAAATAGAAATTAGAAATGCACAGTATGTACCTAGTTTAACTACAAATTTATTATCAGTCAGCGAACTCTTAAAGAATGGCAATTCTGTTGAATTTGGCAAAGACGATTGCAGAATCTATAATACTCAGAAAGTTTTGGTGGCTAGGGCTTCTTTGAATGATGGAGTTTATAAAATTGATGCTTTTGAAAAGTGTTTACTTGCTGGACAGGCAGTGGCTACAGGTGAAACCTGGCACAGGAGGTTAGGACACGTCAATTCAAACTATTTGAATATAATGAAGGATGGATTAGTGGACGGAGTCAGCTACAGTGGTCAATTAAAACTAAATAAAGAAAATTGTGAAATCTGTTGTGAAGGGAAACAATCAAGACAACCTTATAAACATTCAGGTACTAGAGCGACTGGTTTATTGGACTTGGTGCACAGCGATCTGGCAGGACCCATGGAGACAACTTCCATAGGCGGATCAAGGTACTTTGTGCAGTTCCAGGATGACTTCAGCCGCATGTCGTATGTTTATTTTATTAAAACGAAAGATGAAACCCTTGAAAAATTTAAAGAATTCCAGTGTTTGGTTGAAAAACAGGTTGAAAAGAAAATTAAAGTGCTACGTACAGACAATGGTGGTGAATATGTTAGTGCAGAATTTGAAAGTTACTTGAGAAAACAGGGAATAGTTCATCAGACAACGAATCCCTATTCTCCTGAACAAAATGGGCTTGCAGAAAGATTAAACCGATCCTTGGTTGAGAAAGCTAGGTGTTTATTGTTTGAAGCAGGTTTAGAAAAACGCTTCTGGGCTGAAGCAGTAAATATGGCTTGCTATTTAAGAAATAGGTCAGCAACATCCAATATACCAAAGACACCTTATGAAATGTTCTTTAATAAAAAACCAGATTTGAGCCATTTAAGAATTTTTGGTAGCGAGGCAATGACTCATGTTCCCAAAGAAAAAAGATCAAAATGGGACAAAAAGTCTGTAAAACTAATTTTAGTTGGATTTTCTGAAACCACGAAAGGCTATAGGCTGTATAATCCAAAAACAAATCGGGTATCTACAAGTAGAGATGTGCATATCATTGAAAAAGAGACAGACAGGTATGATGACATGGGTTTTCATGCAGAAGAAAGAGTGAGAAAGAAAAACACAGAAGATTCAGTGTTAGAGTGTAATAATTCAAATCAAGAGTTGGAGTTGAATTTAACAGACGAAAGTGTGATTTCTGAATACAGTGATACGGCAGAGCCAACATTTTCTGAAGAAGAACTAAGTGATGAATCATATGTTCCTGAAAATGCGGAAGGTATCACAATTCCAGATGTCAGAAGATCACAAAGAGAAAGAAAAACAAAAGCCTATGAAGATTTTGTTACCTACTTTACTACAGAAGAAATTCCAGTTTCAGTGGGAGATCCTAGTTCAGTGAAAGAAGCTCTTTCAGGACCAGATCGTCAGAAATGGATAAGTGCTATGGAAAGTGAAATGCAAAGTTTTAACGAAAATCGTGCATGGGATCTAGTGGACCTTCCAGAAGGTCAGTCACCAGTGAAGTGCAAGTGGGTTTTTAGAAAGAAATTGAATAATGGTAGTGTTACTCATAGAGCAAGACTAGTAGCTAAAGGTTTTAGTCAAAGACAGGGTATAGATTTTGATGAAACATTTTCCCCAGTAGTCAGACATTCGACCTTAAGGTTGCTTTTAGCTTTATCAGTTCAGATAGGTCTAGATATTTTTCACCTAGATGTTGTTACAGCTTTTTTGAATGGGAAACTGGAGGAAACTGTATTCATGGAAATACCTGAAGGCTATAGTAATAAGATATCTAAAAACCAAGAAAACAAAGTTTTAAAGCTCAATAGAGCAATCTATGGCTTGAAGCAGTCTTCACGCGTATGGTACAAGGAAGTAGAGATTGTATTAATCAGTTTAAACTATAAAAAATGTGACTATGAACCTTGTATTTTTGTCAAGCGTGAAAATGGTTTCATAACCATAATTGCATTGTATGTTGATGATTTTTTTATCTTCTCTAACTGTATGCAAGAAGCAGAATTTTTGAAAAGGCAGTTAACTTTGAACTTTAAGATTAAAGATTTGGGTCAAATTAAGCAGTGCTTGGGTATGAGGGTTAGAACGACTAAAGATAAAAATATAATTCTATTAGATCAGGAGCAGTACATTAATCATATTTTAGAAAGGTTTAATATGAGTGATTGTAAACCTGTAAGTACGCCCATGGATAAAAATGTTACTTTTGATCAGGCAAAATCCGATGTTTGTAATAAGGAGGTGCCTTAGCAACAACTCTTGGGCAGTCTAATGTACTTATCGGTATTAACAAGGCCAGATATCACTTTTGCAGTAAACTTTTTAAGTCAATTTAACAATTGTTATACTAATCAACATTGGAAAAGTGCTAAAAGAATTTTAAGATATTTACAAGGTACTAAATCCTTTTGCTTAAAATATGAAAAGCACAATTCAGATCTGATGGGTTTTGTTGATGCTGATTTTGCGAGCAATGTAATTGATAGAAGGTCATATACTGGCTTCATTTTTAAATTGGCAGGTGGTGCCATCTCATGGGAATGTAATAAGCAAAAAACGGTAGCTCTAAGTAGTACCGAAGCCGAGTACATGGCTATTACTGAAGCTTCTAAAGAAGCTATTTACCTTAAGAATTTATTATCTGAATTGGTGGGCACTTCTGAATGTATCACTGTTTGGAATGACAATCAGAGCGCTCAGAAACTAGCTTCAAATCCTGTGTGTCACAAGAGGACTAAACACGTGGATGTGCGTCATCATTTTATCCGAGAGGCTATAGCAAATAAATTGGTTAATCTTAAGTTTTTATCCACGGATGAAATGATAGCTGATGTATTAACAAAAGCACTGTGTTTGTCCAAACATTCAAAGTTCACCATGGAACTTGGTTTATTTAGGATTTAGTGTTGTTAATGTTAGATAAGTGGGAGTGTTGATATTATGTATCTTAGCATTAACAATGAAAAGAGTCGCGCCATCTGTGGGTGGTTTTCTGACTGGCTAGAGTTGTCGCCCTTATGGAATAAATAGTCTATCACAGGTTAACTAACTGAGTGGTGTGTTTTATTTCTTTTCCCCGCCTCACAATTTACATCAACACAAGATGCTGTAAATAACATCATTACCTGGTGCCACACTTGGCGAATCGCCATAAACGGTGAGAAATCTCAAGCAATAGTCTTCAGAAGACACCCTAAACCCATCATAGGTAACATCTATATCGAACACACAGAAGTACCATGGCTTCCATGCGTAAAATACCTAGGTGTAAACCTAGACAGAAGATTGACGTATTCGTATCATATCAAACAAACATGCGCAAAAGCCAAAAAAGCCAGAGGTGCTCTTTGGCCTATGTTAGGGGCAGCAAGTACACTTTCCCCGAAGCTAAAACTACGTATATACACACAGATTCTAAGACCAATGATTACCTATGCCTGCCAGATATGGCTCTACGCAGCTCCGTCACTAATAAATCAGCTACAAATCTTTCAAAATATATCGCTCCGCATGGCCTTTCGCCCACCCTGGTATATAAGGAACAATCAACTACACAAAGAAGCCGACATCGAAGATATCCCCACGTTCACCAAAAGGTTAACAAAAGATTTCTACGAGAAAAAAGTAGACCATATAAACTCCTCCCTCTCCGCATCATTAACTTACGACCCGCAACATTATTTGCCGACAAAGAGACCTAGGCTCGCTACATCATGACTCCTCTGAAAGAGAATATCATTAAATCCCTCTAAATCAAGATCAGCCAAATTAAGATTAATAGTAAAAAGCGTTAGCTTGACTAATTCAATCCAGTAAAGAAGAAGAAGAAGAAGACGCTTCAAATGAGACGTTTCCGGGACCCGGCTCACAATGAGGAGCTGAACCGAGTGAGCCGGGTCAATGAAATGAACCGTTTTGCCCACCTCTAGCGGAAGTATTTCAAAGCACGGTATAATACTTCATTAGAGATTGTATTTTCACGCGGTTTTGTGACGTCAGAGTCATAGTTCATATTACAACCACTGCGCGCTGTCAAGAGTTCCATGAAAAGTACGTATTTTGAGTGATTGCTTATATTGTTTGGCTATGACCTTGATGTACACATCTGCGGTACACATGTCAATATAACCAAAAACAACAGTCCTTGGAATAATTGTAGTTGAGGTGTCGGACGCCTTTTGCCAAAATGACCAGTGTACCTTATAGAGGACCTCTAATTGAACAATTTTTTCTTATAAAATTATCAATGCAAACGTACAGGAACGGAGATAAAAAATAAATTAGGTACTCATCGAGTCAATTTTGCAGGTTACATCCCATGTAAGATATCCCATATAGAGCATTGAAATAATGAAAATGACAATAACTGATGTTTATTTAAGCTCACAACACAACAATTACCTTCGATTTGGCCGTTTTTTGATTGAATTTTGACAAAATTGGTAAATGCCAAAACATAACAAACAATATGGCGCATGTGAATGAACTGGTATAAAACTAGTGACAAAAAGTCACAATCAAAGGTTCGTGTTACATCGGTTATGTTTCCTTGAATCAGTCAATAGAATTAATACGATGTAGAATGTCATTTACAATAGGATGTTGGAAATTGTATTAAATGTTTATTGTTATGAAAATTACTAATAAAATTGAAATTATTAATAGAAATGTTGTTTTTGTTAGTAGATGGAATATTAGATAATTAGTTTATCAGTTATATTTACGTATAAACAATATTTATGATTGGTATTTATTTATTATCTGTAATTTGAAAATACATAATGAAATTGAAAAATGTATCTGCTCTTACTAATAATTGGTCTTTAATGTGCCATGTAAGTGCATTTATTTTAGAAAAAATCACACATTACATATATTTTGTAAATATTAAAATTAGTTGACTCTTATAAGAATTTAATGAAACATAAAACACGTCTTGCAACTATAATATCAATATTGAGCTCAATAAAGATATAAAACAAGCTTAAGATATACAAATGACATACATGATTTGAATTAGTTATTTTCCAATGTACTGTCTTATAAAAAAGTAATTGTCACAATAAAATAGCAAACACATAAAGAAGCATATATGATAAGTGGTAAGAGGGGCGTTTACCTATCGAAAATTAAAGCATCGCCGTTTCGCGTTTTTTAAACTCATTTTGTAATTTTAGAATCTCAAATTTGGGTTAGTCATGCAAAAGGCATAAATTTATAATGTCAAAGTCAGTTTTTGTACTAATTTATTTTCTTAAGAAAGTTATGTGTTTTACAAATAACCACAAAAATGCATGAATTTGATTAATGTCTACTAACTAAGGCTGGTACACAAAAGAAAAAAATCAGCCTCTACGCGCCAGCTGCACATTTGATGTACGATATAAAGAAAAAATCAAATTTATGTAATTATTTTTAAAGATAAAAAACATTAAACAGCAAACATTGTCACACACATTTTACACGTGATTTTTCGCGTCGTGTATCCCCACTTTACGGTATCTCTATCGGTCCTAGCGAAGACGAAAATCTATCGGAATCAGTCGGCTATTGCAGACCTAAATTCGAGTGGCAGTTTAATTACAAACTGTCACTAGCATTTAAATGTCATATATACCTATAATATTCGAGTGTATAATAATATAACAGTTATGGGTAAGCGAAAATTGATTTATTATAAAATATCAACAGTTCCGTAAGTACTTATTCTTTATAATTATGCTTCCTATCTATAGTATTTCTTTATCTATGACAGAATTAGTGAATAAAATCGAAGCGTTGTGACAGAACCGAATATCGTCAACCTCCAGCGACTTACACCCCCTTGCGTCTACCCGTCCCGCGAGTAATATAAGTTGCTTAAGTTTCTATTTGTTGGTAAACGCCACAAGTAACAGTACTATACCGTAGTCGACAAATTTTAATTTCGGTTTGTACTTCTATCCCATGCAGAAGATGAACTTATAATATGCAGGAATGCCTACTTGGTAACAGTGGTGGGAAAGCAACACAGTATCCGGGGATCCTCACTCCTTACATTTCATAGGAAACGTTTGTCGAGTGTACTGTCTTGACAGCCTCGCTATATGTTTATCTTTAGATTATTTCGTCGCGCTCTTTTCCTCTTTCTACTTTCGTATCAGAAATTAAAATATGTCGACTACGGTATATGTTTATACAGTGTGTAAATAAAGTAAGGAATAATATTCATATTTTGTTTATTATCGCTGTTTGGAAGAAAAGCTCGGGCAGGTCATTTTTATTTTCTTCCTCCGGATTTTATGGATGTTAATTTTTTTTCTTTGGTTTACTACTCAGGGACCTATGACGTCATCGACTTCTTTTTCAAATGGAACCTCCTTATTTTTTTGCTAGAAATAAAAAGTACATTTTCTTCTGAATTCAGCAATACCGCATATGTGGTATTTAAAATTAGTAGTTTTAGAGATACGGAGGATCATGGGTATTAGAACGACAACAATAATTAAACTTGAAAATCAAAAGAGCAAATAGTAATAATTTATTTTTGGGAAGATTAAAAAATTCTACATTAATAAATGTTTAAATTGCCACCCATTTGTTTCTTGGCAATGATACAGTCGGAGTTGAAATTCTTCCAAAACATCATCTGACATGTCAATTGTCATTATTAGCAGACACTCTAAAAGTATTAATTTTAAATACCACATATGTGGAGCTGTGGGAAATATGCTATGGGGACCGTTTTGCTCTTGCAGAGCAGCTCCAACGTTGGGGGGTAATTGAGGGTGGATAATTCCCGATACGTATTGTCACTTTTCGCTTCGATCTGACATTAGCTATCGGGAATTTTTAGTTTTGAATATAATGATACTACTGTTACGCTATATTTATGATGGTAGTTATTTATCTGTTGTTGTGGGCGTTTAAAAATCTAATTAATATAATCAGTAAACTCCTTATTCGACATTTCACAAATTGTTTATAAAATTATTTTGTTTTTGTGATTGGGCAGTGTCAGTACCCAACACAATCACCAATTAAAAATGTACTGTAGCTGTATGTCGAACATATTTTCAACATTACGCTTACAGAATATACTGCGAAAAATTTATTCGTATAATTATTACATTCGTATTTGTACTGTGTTTGATTTATTTAGTAATTTTCATAACAAGAAACATTTCCAACATCCTATTGTAAATGACATTCTACATCGTATTAATTCTATTGACTGATTCAAGGAAGCATAACCGATGTAACACGAACCTTTGATTGTGACTTTTTGTCACTAGTTTTATACCAGTCAAGATACCAGTTCATTCACATGCGCCATTTTCTTTGTTATGTTTTGGCATTTACCAATTTTGTCAAAATTCAATCAAAAAACGGCCAAATCGAAGGTAATTGTTGTGTTGTGAGCTTAAATAAACATCAGTTATTGTCATTTTCATTATTTCAATGCTCTATATGGGATATCTTACATGGGATGTAACCTGCAAAATTGACTCGATGAGTACCTAATTTATTTTGTATCTCCGTTCCTGTACGTTTGCATTGATAATTCTATAAGAAGAAGTTGTTCAATTAGAGGTCCTCTATAAGGTACACTAGTCATTTTGGCAAAAGGCGTCCGACACCTCAACTGCAGTTTACCCCAGTCCTTCGTCGTTCTTACATTCTAACGTTTTTTATTTTTTTAAATTGTGAACACGGTTTTTCTTTATTTTTTAAGCACCTATCCAATTCTTTTTGCCATGATTCGAATGAAGAAGGTTCATTCGGCAAAGATGATTACGTTTAGCAACACCTCCGTAAAAATTGATGATAACGGCGAGCGGGATACGGAAATTAATATTTTTAGAGAAAGACTAGAGGTCCACTTTACTCAAGACAGAGCTCTAGGAGTGGTTATATATAAAAAAGATTGCGTTCTAAACGAAGGGAACGGGCCGCCAGATACAGTTGTATTTGATAATGTACCAATAATAGGAGAAAATATTTGTATACGAGTCAGATTTGCGACAGCACAAGCACGTGCAGCTTTTATAGAATGCGTATTTGCGCCAAGGTAAACAGAAAATGTAATTACTAACTTATGATTTATATGAACTGTTTTATTTTTGTAGAAACGAAGATTCGGGAAATTCGTCCTCGTCCTCGTCAGAATAAGAAAAGGTAATGCACTTTAATAGATAAATGAATTCTATATATAGATATAACTGTCGGTACTTGGCGAAACATATAAAATATTTTGAAATGCGAAATACACATGTGCTTACATGTTACATTTTTATGTTTATTACTAATTATTATTATATTACATTACTTGCTAATATTACTCCATACACTTTTTAAGTTAAAATTTGAATGGAATAAACACAAACAGGTTCGGTCCATTTTAGTTCTTTCTGGATTAAATAAAAATTTCATGTTTTTCAAAATATACAGTAATTATAATAATTTTGTTGAAATTCGATCCTCTAGCCCAGTGTTTCTAAACCTTTTAACTGAGCCGCACCCCTTTGAATCTGAAAATAGGTATCCGCACCAAATTGAAAAATGTGTTTCGGGTTTTTAGTTTAGAAAATACATTTTTTGCGAAATTTATTGTTTATTTAAAAAAAAATTACATTTTATATATCAAATACAAAACAATATTATTTTTGTTAATGGCCAAGCTGTTGTTGCTTGTTCATTAAAATACTTGTGAAGCGAGGCTCTTTTTTTGAAAGTGACATGCGTAAGATCACTTGCATTTAAGCGATTTCTCTCTTTGGTCTTTATATGCAAAAGCGATGAAAATCCCATTTTGGCAAATGATAGAAGTGACTGCAATGCTTCTTTTGCCAACTGTGGATAACGTTCTAACTGTGTACACTACTGTACACTAGAATTGTTGTAATTCTAATTGTTCGAATCTCATTTGAATATGTCCACTGTCTCGCGTTTCAATATGATCGTCTTTTTTTAAATCACTATCATCCGTCCAATTTAGGTTATACAGAAATGGATCCAGTATCCATCCTTGAGTTTTGGTAATATTACCAGTAGAATAATATCCGTTGAATTCGCTCAATCGTTTCAAATGTATTGCAATGTCGGCTATAATTGTATTTTTTTCATTTTGCACAACAATTGAATCAAGCAAGGGTAAGTTTGCAAAATTCCCATTTTCAACTCGATGTAACCAAATTTCTAATTTTCCAATAAATGAAGGTAATTTTTCACTAGCTATTATTATATTTTTACCAAATCCTTGGATTGATATGTTCATTTCATTCAAGTGGCTAAATTTATCTGCTAAGTAGGCTAGTCTCCGAATTGCATCCTTACTCTCAAAACCTTTTACTAAACACAGTTTTGACAAGTCAGTAACTGAATAATTTCTTCACGCAATTCAAAAACCCTGTTAAGCACGCGGCCCTTAGACAGCGTATTTCGGTGTGATATAGAAGCACGGTATGAGCAGCACCGATTTCTTCACAAAAGGCACTAAAAAATGCGATGATTAAAGCGCTCGTCCACGGATATATTTTACTACATTTATTGCAGTGATTAGATGCTGTTTTAAACTTTCTGGCAAAGCTTCCGACGCAAGTGCATGACGATGCAACATGCAATGCGTTATTGTAACATGCCGTAATTCTCTTTTCATGCGTGAAAAAAAACCGGAATTTTTGCCTAACATTGCTGGGACCCCCCATCTGTACAATCGAGCGAATCACATTAATTGGTAGTCTTTGAGATGATTGAAAACATTAATTCCTCTCGAAGTCAACTCCAGCGGCTTACAAAATAGAAATTCATATAGCATTTCTTTTTCTTTAACATATCGCACAAATACCAAAAGGTGGCTGCAATTATCTACATCAGTTGACTCATCTAGTTATATGCTTACTTTTAGTGGATTGACTTTTATCTCTTCTATTATTTGCAGTAAAATCTCTGTACTGACATCTTGAATTCGCCATCGAGTTATATCATTCGATAACGGAATCTGCTGGATTTTTTAATGTTTTATTCGACGATCGCGCCCCATGTAGCAATGAGCGACGACTGCCTATGTATGTGTCGGTGATCGCATGCATAGCAACGAAATATGTCTTTCACGTATTTTTTTTTGCTTTATTCTTAGTTTTGGCATATTTGTATTTTTTTGCAAAAAATCCATTACCCTAATTTTTGTATGAGCTTCAATACACCAATAACGCGCTGATCTAATAACGCGGTCACGACTTTCGCGTTATTCAGGGGATTACTGTAGTTTTCAAATATTTTACTATTAAAAATTCAATAAATGATATTTAATAATTTATATTGTTAGGGGCTTCTCCCGCGTCCCCAAAAATACCTTCCCGCACCCCCGGTTAAGAACCACTGCTCTAGCCAGTCCAATATAAATGCAAAACATTATCTTAGTAATAATTTCAGATTCATTTGCGTCGGTTTGATGGAACGAGTTTAAATGCAGCTGATCGTTCATTGATAAATATTAAACTCTCAGGATAAGTAATTAAACAGATATTAACTTGAAACTACTTGCTCAGAAGGACGATATTTCTCCGATATATGAATTTATATTATACTTGTGTCAAGATGAAATCTAAGAAAGTGATATGAAGCTAATATGCATTTTCACATTCCTGAAAAGTAACGATGTTAGTCTAGAAAAAGTTATATCCTACCTTGTGATATTAAGTGAATGTGAAAATTTCCATATAATATATTTAGTAGTACGCATTTGTAATTTGTATTGTTATGTATATTATAGTTTTCTTTAGTATTTCCTTCTTTTCAATTTTAGAAATAAGTTTAAGTAAACGATGTTAGTCTAGAAAAAGTTGTATCATACCTTGTGATATTAAGTGAATGTGAAAATTTCCGTTTAATATATTTAGTAGTACGCATTTGTAATTTGTATTGTTATGTATATCATAGTTTTCTTTAGTATTTCCTTCTTTTCAATTTTAGAAATAAGTTTATAACATGAAAAATTTAAATGTATTTTTTTACTTGTATTGGTAGCAACTACACAAATAAATATTTTTAAAATTAATTTTTGTGTTATTTTCTATTAAATATAAAATCTTTAAATTTGTTTTAAACAACTAAAGTATTGTAAATAATTTACTTTATTTTTTACTAAAATAATAAGTTTGGGCTTATAATAAATTGAAAGATGCTTGTCTGTGATTAAGTGTTCTTCACTTGGTAGAAGCATGATCATACCATAATTAATTTTTATAGGCAACTCTGCATTATTCTCTATTTTTTGTGACGGTATTCACTTAACAACAGTTCCCTAATACAAGAACAAATAAGTACAGTCGAGTAGTTTTGGCAACCGACACGGCCAAAGTACGAACTAAAGATGAGGAATTAATACCACAAATTTCGATCGGCTGGATCAATTTCAAAACAATAAAATTAAACTAATTAATTAATATTTCAGGATATATACCTTCCCATAGTAAAATACTAGGTATTACATGAAAGCCAGTTACAAATTAAATATTATAAATAAAGCTATTAAATATTATTTTTTGTACTCGCTTATCAAAACCTGTCATTTCACGATTCGATTTGCGTGGTGACATTTTAAAATCATAAATCCCTAACCTTAATAATATGCTACCCAGTTCGTTGTTTTTCTATGAAAATAAAAGGAAATGAAATAGAAATTGTTATATTTGGAAGGTATGTAATTCAATGTCAGAACAGCAACAAATATTATATAAATTACCATTATTCATTCTTTTCAGAAATTGAAACGGAACAATTATTAAAAATTTTGATTGGGCAATTAACTGGTTTGTTTGAATTGATCTTGATTGCGGAGGTAGAGTAACGTTGATTGTATTATTACATATATCTTGTATTTCAGATGTCGAACAAGTTGCAGGCAGAGTCGATATCTCTAACGGGGTCATTGTTTTAGCCAATTGAATTCTACTATGCAGGGAATTTTCGATATATCCTTCTGCAACCGTAGATGATTTCCATCCACCATGCCTTTTAATTGAAAGCAAGTCACCTCCTTGGTTTGCCAACAATGTCGCTGAACTCCTTCGGAAACAGTGACCTGTGAAGTTACTTGCGCTATCAAGCTGAAGGTACTCAGCTATTCGCATTGGAATTTTGCCAATTGTATTAAGACCAACAGGTGAACAAACACACTTGCCCTTGCGAAATGTACGGCTGTTACCTGTTTTAGTTTCTGGAATTGTTACGATAATTAAATTCGATTTAATTTCTATGTCTTGCAATGACATTTTCCAAAGTTCTTCACGTCGACAGGCTCCAGAAATACTCAATATTAATTGAGCCTATAAATACATATAGTGTTGTATGGAATTTAAATATACGGAAACGACTTTACCTTCATTAGTAGGAACAAAGAATTTGGTGCTTCAACAATAAATTTAGTAATTTGTTCTTCAGTTAATACTGCTGATTTTTTAGGCTGATGTTGCTTCTTTATCTGTTTTAAATATGCTATGAGTTTTGCACAATTAGGTATATCCGTATTATCATATATTATTAAGCATGATTTTAACATAGAATAAGTGGAGCATAGTGATTTATTTGATTGTAAATTTTGAAAATAAACTAATAAACGATTTTCAGAGTATTTTTGTATATTTTTAGATCTAGCCCAAGTTACGAATTTAGTATAAGTGTTTTTGTATACGTTTTTTGATTTTATGGGTAATAAATTATCCACTGCAATATTGGCAGCTTCGCGAATTTCAGGCGGTGTACATTGCATTTCATTATCAGAATTCATGTTGTTGGTGAGGTTTTTATTTTGTATGGAATTTTTTGAATTTGATAATTTTAAATTAATGCTGCGTTAAGTATACGGTCGGACTAGTTCATTTCGTTAAGTATGAGGGCAGACCAGACAAATTCCCGATCAGCTGTTTGGGAAAACCGGTCATGCCCGCTGGCTGCCTGAGTTGGGCGAAATCGTTAAGTGTGTTGTTTACCTGCAATACCAACTTCGATTTGTTTACAATTTAAAAACATAACCTCTTGTCTCTTCTAAAACATTTTAGTTTGTTTCATCACATGTTTCATCACACAATCGTTAACATTAATTATGGAAGCATCTACTTCAAATACTAAAAAAGTTACATTAAAACATCAGAATGGAATGCGTTTTATTTGTTTTTTACAGATTATGAATTGGATTAAGCTACCACAGGTATGGAATAAATACACTTATGTAGAATAGTTTCTGTATAGATTAATTTTATTTAGATGGGTATTTTAAGAACAAATGAATAGAGAAATATAAATTACATACCAATGGAATAATATATGGTCAAAAATCAAATGCAAGTGAGATAAACAATTCTATTACTTCCTGTTCATTTCCTTATAGAGGCAGTGAAGCGAATAAAGAAAACAATAAAGGTATGTAATTAATGTCTTGTTTATATTTTGGTTTTATATGCAATAAAATTGAATATTTCAGATTCTGATCGATATTTATGGCCACGATCAGCTGTGCTACTCTTACTAGAGGAAGTATTTAAACTAAAGGATGTATTGCTATTGCCTCACAAAAAAAGAAAAGTGTTCAATGTTATATGTCTAATTTTATTAAGCCATGGATATAATGTCAGGTGGGAAACATGCGAAAGAAAATGGCGTGGCCTCCAGGCAATGTATAAAAAAATTAAACAAGACAGAAATTGGAGTGGTAATGCAGCAGTGACATGCGAATTTTTCGATAAAGTTGATAATATTTTAGCAAGAGATCCTGCATATAATCCAGCCACTACAGCTCCCTTTGGCATTTTGGAAGAGGTAATATCTAATGATGAACAAGAACTAAATCCAAAAAAAAAAGGAAAAGAGAAGAATGGGAGTGGTTTGAAACTCACTTTAAAGACATAAACAAAAACTTATCTGAAGTAAAAGAAACAATGGCTGAATTTGTTAATATCCACAGGGAAAGAAACAGTATTTTTAATAGAGTTGCAGCTAGCCTCGAAGAATTAGCAAACAAATAGTAGCCTAGTCAGAGCATGTGGAAGGCCATACTAGTGAATGTTATGTTGAAAATTCAGAAATTCTATATTTATTTTGTTTTATTCTTAACTATATAAATATGTTAAGGGGTTTTATTTGAAAATTTAGAAATTCTATATTTAGTTTGTTTTATTCTTAAATCTTACTTATTTAATAAATAAAGCTGTTAAGTGCTTTTATTGTTTTATTTGATATAAATATAAAAAATTATATACATCACACATTATTTTCAAATCACTTCAAATATAAATAGGAAATAATAGGAATGTGCTCAACAGTTATAACGATACCAACATAACTGACAGAATATGTAAAATGTCACAAATAAACACCAATCAGCTGATTGGTCAGAATGAATCCGTTAAAATTCATGTTGACCAATGTGGTCAAACGAGATTGGGCGAACCGTATACTTAACGCGCCCTAAATGTCACTTCAAATAATCAATACTGCCAACTCAAATTTTTTTTAATTAACATCAAGAGATTAGTAGTGTGTCATAAACGATAACGTATTTAACAATATGTATTATTATTATAGTTCTCGTACAAAAAATATTGTACAAACTTCGTGCGTGAAACATTTCGCGAATTCGTGTCACTGGTCACTCATTCGCGAAATATGATTTCACGCACTTGGTTCGTAAATAACTATTTTCTACACCTATATTTTATATAACATTTGGCTATACTGTTTAGGAGGCAAGCATTATTGACATATCTAAATGTTTAGATGACAATTATAACAAACGTCAAAAGATAATTATGACAAATGTCAAAAGTTGTACGAATATTATTATTTATGACAGTCCATAAATGGCTTTTGTGTGTTATATTACATGCATATATATAATACTACTATATTGCGTGTGTTGTATCTTGATAATGTGTAATTTTTCGTTCCAACTAAGTGAGATAGAATTGGCCGCCTTGCGTGTTCTGCGCATGCGTCGACTAAAATTGTCCATTTTGAATTTTTTGAAATGACATATAAACAGAAAACATAATTATAACCTCTGATTTAAATTGACATCTATAACTATGATATTACTGAAAGCATACGCAAGGTTGCTTTTTTTTTATTGAATTCAGTTTTGTGCAAGTTTAGTTCATCGGTGAATTTGTAGAATTACCCAGGAAATACGCGGTAGAATAAATAAACGATATGAAGCCTGATTCCAGTGAATTATTAACAGAAAAACTTGTGAAGTTATAACTTCTGCGTTGATGTATACGTGCTTACTGGAATATGTGAAATTATATATATTAAATGTAAATACCGATCGTTTCATTTTGATTAACAGAAAAGATGTTGAACAGAAAAACTTGTGAACTTACAACTAATACATTGATTTGTACATGTTTATTATATAGTATATGTGAAATTATATTATTAAATGTAAATACCGATCGTTTCATTTCGTCTTATTGAAAAGATTTTGAACAGAAAATCTTGTGTACATTGATTTGTGTATGCTTATTGGTGTATGTGAAATTATTGAATATAAATACTGCTTCTTTCATTTTGATTTACAGAAAACGCATAAATTTATGTTTTACATACACAATCGAATAGATTCAGGTATGTTATATAAGTCAGATTGTATTATATTTCAACATATAGTTTTGCTATGTATTTTAAGCTTAAGAATGCAAATAAAATTACTTAAATTACAGTATTTATTATTTTGGCTATATATAAGAATAAAACATCTATTTTATATTTGTCTAAGTACCTACATTATTCAATATAATGTAGCGTAATCAACAATGTAAAGAACTAATTAAATTCCTGTTGTGTTCCTTTATTTAATTGTGTGTCGAGATGTACACTGAAACAGGAATGTTTAAGAAAAAGTTGTGGAATTAATCAGCATTACATTTTTGTGATTGAATATAATTTTTATTGTTGTTAACTTTTTTTTTTTAATTGAGAATGATTAACCATGAAAATAAAAACGTGATGAAGCCTAATTTACGCCCATATGGTAGCAAAGAATATAAACAAACAATTACTCTGATACACTTGAATTTCTGTAGTGTATCTAATAGCACATTAGTAATCAATACATTTTTCTTGATGTCTATGTCTCATAGACTGAGATGAGAAGAAATGAGACTTGCAAATAATTTATATTATTGCTTGTAAAAAAGGTATGTTGATGTTGTATTTGATTCAATAATTACATCAAAGTACAATTTCTACTTACGAAGTAAAAAATTAAATTTTATTTTATTTATGTTCGCAAATTTATTTTGTTTATACTTTCTTGGAATTAAAACAACAAAAACTTATTATGAAATATAAATATTTGTATGAATTAATAGATACATACAAATTTATAAAATGATAAAAAAGATTTAGAGAATGTAACAATATCAGAAAAACAGGAATACCGTTTGATGCCGTGCCTACCTTGCCGTTCATAACACTGCAGTATTTACTGCCACAATGTTGGGGAAAATTCAGAACTCATCACACATTGTCTTGGCAAATTCCAAAATGAATATTATCTTTTTACTGTACCATCTACAAGTTGTTTTAAACTAAAACATATTTTATTGTAAATTTAAAAATAAAATACATTTTATATGTGCTTGATTTTAATTTAGTGACAGAAATTACGATACATATTCAGCAAAGTACAAATTAAAAAAAATCACTTCACTATCTTATAAATAATGTGTTCATCCTTCAAGTTATTTTCACAATCAGTGATGCAATATAGCATAAATTCCAATAACCGGCCCAAAATACCCAATTTCGGCATATTATTATCTCATATCATATGGGATCTGTGGATTCCGTGGTGGACATATCAAAATTCTTCAACTTTCTATGAACACATGTATGTTCTATTAGACATATACCAAAAAAATTAGAAGGTCATGGCAAAAAGATGGGTGTGCAACTCTGTAAGATTTAATAAAAGCCTATTTATTACATATAAGCAATTCAAATATTTTAATATGTAACATAGTAATACAATTACCTAATTCAAGTACAATTTACTGTGTTATTTGCGTACATTTCTCCGATGTAGATGACAGTAATTCTAGAATACAAGAATACCACATTTATCTAATTCTTTATTATTCTTGCATATTGAGTTGAATAATTTTAGTGCTGTTATTATATCACAAATTATTGTACTTATAGAGGTGTTTTTCTTTCTATCTTCAAAGAAACACAATTGCAATGCAATTGAACTGACTGCGAGTTTTAGTTAATTAGTTTACAATTTTTACTATAACATAACCACGATTCGTACAATTTTTGACAAATATATTTCTGCGGTATGATCGTTTGTTTGTCTATGATTTGCCCATGATGCCACGACGATATTTCTTCATTCATTAAGGGAAATCAAATTATTTTTCCACATTTAACAAGGCACAATTATTAATTATAAAGAGGTTTGTCGATTTCAAAACTATTTATGCTTGTTTGACGATTTAAAAACTTCAATCAAATATTTATAGTAATAAATCTATGTGATAAACAAACAGACCTAAATTTGAAAAATTATTTATAACGCATGCGCAGTTTGGACAATGCGACTCTTAAACGACATAGCACGATATGTTTTATTTCACAATGTTGGAGCGAAGTTTTCCTTGTCTACACGCGATATAGTAGTATGTATTATATATATGGTTACATGACAGGTAAAATTTTGCAACATCTCAAATTTGACGCCATTTTAATTTAGTGGCGCATGTCGGTTGCGAGAGCGACTCAACTATAATGCAGAAATTAATGTATTATTATAATATTGGAGTTAACCGAGTATTTTAATCGGGATTACAAAAACCGGCCCTTACACTAAAAACTACGCTGAAACTTATAGCAGAAAAACAATTTAATATTATTATTGTTTGTTCGAACCTGCAGTTCTGATCGGTTCTAGAACTAGTGCGCATGTCATTTAAGAAAAAGACTGTTCGGACCAGAGACAATTGAGACGGGTAACTTTATACAAAATTTTATCCAATTTTTGATAAAATATGCATCTCATTCTTAATTATCTAATTTACAATAGGTCTATTTTTTTTCTTCAGAATAAAAGGTTAAAATAGGGGTCGCTGAGTATGTACAAAGTGCGCAAGTGTAAAATATAGTGGAGGCAATCCTTAAACCGTTGCACGTCATTACTCGTTAATGACGTCATATACTGCAGCGTAGTCAAGTCTGTTTGAAAAATCATATGATTTGCACGCCATTTTAATGTAAACAAATTTGACATATAAATATCTGAAAAATATAATTGTGTATTGTAAATTTTATAATTTTTTGGGTGGTACGGTTTTTAAAAAATGAATGACGTGCAACGGTTTAAGGATTGCCTCCACTATATATATTTGAGCAGACATTTTGAAAGAAAATCATAAATTTAAGGTTATTTATTCAGCCTGTTCAGTCCGTTTAGTTGTATTTATAGAATTCTTTAGAGACAAATTGTATTTTATGTGCGTTTTTTCAGTTTGTTTTTGTTATTACTTGTTTTATACAGTTGTAATTCAGTTATTGTTATTTTAATCTTAGTTTTGTTGTTTGTGTTGTTATTGTTGCTTTTGAAATTGAACTTAAAAATGTCACGAGCATTTTGCCTCGTCTGTGGGCATAAAGACAATGAAGTGCAAAAGATGCATTATTTTCCGGCTATTTTGAGCAAGTAAGTTTATAGGAAAAAAGTGCAAATATGATGTTACTACCTAAATAATATTTTCAGATCCAAAATATGGCAAGAAAGAATGTGCATGAAATATTCTGGCGATACACTAAGAAATTATAGAATATGTAGCCGTCATTTTACAAGGGAAAGTTATGTGAATACTGTGACGCATAGACTAAGCCGTAATGCTGTACCTACACTTTTCCCATGTAGTGCACCAGCGGAATTAAGTCAGGTTGAAACAACAGGACCAAACATAGATCATAGAGAATTTGCGGGTTTGTTAGGTATGTATTATTAAAAAATTTAAATTAAAAGTAAACAATTGTCACAGACTTATCAAAGTAAGAAACAATATTGAGGGATGAATACAACGGGTATTATTGGCATATGTAAGTATATGAACATTAATAATGGTTGGTCACTAGTAGTGTATTAGTTTCTCAATTATTACTTTCTTAACTTGCAACATATCTTTTGTATTTTTGGTAGAATTTTTGTATATTATATGATTATTGCATGTATTTTAAGTTGTCGCTGTTTTGCCTATGCCATTATTTTTAAGAACGTTAGTCACGTTTGATTATATATTTGATATTTTTGTAGATGCAACCACTAATACTGATCCTGAACCCAGTACATCCCAGTCCATACCGCAAAAAAGGTCAATATTTAAAGAATTAGAAATCATTTCCGGAAAAAATTGCAGCCCTCGAAAGAAGAAATTAATGAAAGTTATTTCTCACAAAGAGAATTATATAAGGAAGCTGAAAACACTTTGTCGGAAAAGAGCACATGATATTAAAGCATTAGCAGATTTAAGCAATACAGATTTAATAAATAATATATGGAAAGATATGCCAATAAATACAATCAATTTTTTGATATCGCAACTTCGATGTGCAAAACGCAGCCCAAAAGGAAGAAGATGGACAACTGAAGAAAAAATTGTAGCATTAGTTTTGTTCAAGAGGAGCCCTAAATGTTACAATTTATTATGTAAACTTGTCGCAATGCCATCTAAAAGAACATTGGTAATTATGCTGGAGAGGGTTATATTTGATGTAGGCATCAATGAACATATATTTTGCCATATTAAGGAAAATTTACCGAACCAATCTGATAGAAGTTGTGTCCTTTTATTTGACGAAATTGATATAAAAGAACACTTGCAGTATGATTTTGCTAAAGACAAAATTTTTGGTTTTGAGGACTTTGGTGCAGGCAAAGTTTCTCATAAATTTGCTAATCGAGCATTGGTTTTTATGTGTCAAGGTCTAAAAAAAAATTGGAAACAACCAGTGGCTTATTACCTTACTAATAATGGATGTTCATCAGAAGATTTGGTTCAGTGCATAAAAGAAGTTATTCATGCTGCAAAACATTTAGCAAGTCTTGACATAGTTGCTACAGTTTGCGATATGGGTCTGAATAATGTGAAGGTATTAAAAGACATGAAAACTTCAGTTGAATCACCATTTATACAATATGAAGGTCACAAAATCTACACTGTGTTTGACCCCCCACATTTATTAAAGTGCACAGTGGCATTATTTCGTAAATATAATGTAGAACTACCAGTTTCCATAAGAGAACAAGAAAAAATTATGACAGCTAAATTTTCTGATATCGTTAATGCATATGAAATTGATAAAAATACTCCTCTAGTATTCAGGGCTATGTTTAAAATAAGAGAAACCTACTTAGCACCAGTGTTGAAATTTGCAATGAAGGTGAATATTGCAGCTCAGCTCATGAGTTGGACAGTAGCTGCTTTTCTCTATACTCTTTTAAGTAGAGGTAAGATTATATAAAAAAAAGTTAGACAAATACATTTTTATATTTGTTATTTTTTAGGTGAACTAGAACAAAGAGTATTGGCTACAGCAACATTTGTTCAGCAGGTAGACGAACTCTTTGACAGTTTTAATGGAAGTGCTATAACTCCTCCAACTGGTAAAGAATTAAAGTGCATTGTTACTGAAGGATCTCCCCATATAAATTATTGGATGAAAGCATTTAAAATGGTTAAGAGTTGGAATTTTAGAAGAATCACAAAATTAGGAAATCTTAGAACTGGAAAACCCCCATCACAAACTGGTTGGATGATTTCTTTAAGGGCTATTGCAGGAATATGGAACCGCCTAAAAACAAATGGCCTTTCAAGTTTACGGCCCAGATCCTTAAATCAAGACTCATTAGAAAATTTTTTTGGTGCAATAAGAAGCGGATGTGGATGTAATGACAATCCTACTACTAATCAATTTATTGCTAGTTTAAAGATACAAACTTTAAATGGATTAACGAATCAGGCTTTATCAGGAACAAATTGTGAAGAAGATGGTAATGTATTGCTAAGTAATCTAACTTCATTTATTAGTTTTAATCAGACTAGTCGGCTAAGTGAAGAAGATGGTGTTGCAAAACATGAAGAAGCCCAAGCTGCATTTGGAAATAAGTCCAACAAAATTGCAAAAACTATAGCTGCAGCAGTATCTGTAGGGAAAACGGAAATATTGTCTGTTGCTTACGTTGGGGGTTTTATTTTAAAACATATAATGAAGGAGATAAATTGTTCTACCTGCCAACAACTACTAAGTTCTCCGCCAGATGATCCGCATAATGTTTTTATTTCATATAAAGAGTTTAGTGACAAACAAAAGAAGTTGATGTATCCATCAGAAAATTTAGTGGTGGTGGTTGGACATGCAGTTACTCAATTAGAAAACATTCTTCCTCAGCTTAACGATTATTGCGAAGTAAGAAAGACATGTACTGAATGTACTACTCAGAATATAAATTTTTCATTTCATAAAGAAATGGTTACCCAATCCATTATTAAAGGGGTATGTTATGTAGGTATACCCTGGTGATGTAAGAGAATGAACAATATTCAACAGGTTCTGAGAAAAGATTCCAGATCAAGTAAAAGAAAATTAGAAAAAATGAAGCATTTGTAACTTAATTTTTGTAAATGTTTGTGACATATTGCAATATTGTTATTTAATATATATATATAAATTGTACAATCACGTTTATTCCTCTTTTTTGTTATTTTAAGATTTTTATACTTCTAATTATTAAATATGTAGTATTTTTTATTTTAAAAATATAATATGTAATATGTATTATTATATAATAATATAATATGTATATATATATAAATATATGTTAAATCATTTTTAACAGTATGATGTTATTTAAATTATTATATTGAAATAATTGTCTTTAGTCTTTGAATACTTATAAATATAATCAAGTTAAAAATCATACGTATGGCAAAGAATTTTAACGTATATTTTTAAAATGCCTCACTGTGAATTGTCTTTTATGCAGTAATAAGTACAATGCCATATACAGGTATTTTTATACTTTGAACATCTTTGGATTTTGTTGGAATTGAGATTCTTAAGGTAATGCTGTCATATTGTTTTAAATTTACACATGTAATTTTTTAAATTAATACTTATGGCATACCGATGACACCTAATAAGGTAGAAACATATATATGGTTATTGCTAGTAACTCATAACTAACATTTTCTTTTTTACTTTACACAATTCAATTGATTATCTAAATACATTTAGGCCCTCCAATGTCTATAAGAATATATCTTAAAATTTAAAAAAATGAGGTAATATGGTTAAAAAATATCTTCAACCTTTTATTAGAATTACTAGTATCAAATACAAAAAAAAGCAATTTAACCATAATGTTTCATTCTATTCTATTTAACTTGAAATGTAGGTATCTTCTCTAATAATAATCGTGTCTAAAATATTAAATAAACATTCACTTAATCAAAACCTAACTTAATAATAAATTTCCAGACACAAACAATAAAAAAAGCGGTACATTCATAACACTCTACTTATTTAATTAAAAAAAAAAGTAAATAGTAATTATAAAAACATTAAAGTAGTGCGTTTAAATACTGCCGCTCTTTCGACTATTCCGCCATCTGCTTTAACCTTTAATATACAGTTGACCAGTTCAATATTCCGGATTAAAATTTATAACGTAGTTGCACGTCTGTCTAGTCTGTGGTTCGGACCATGCAGTTCTGGAACTGCAAATTCTGAGAACCTGGTAGTTCAGTGCAGGGGGTGAAATGTTAAATTGAGATTGCGTAGACATCGTTTTACTTCTGCCTGCAGTTGGTAGGTGGCGCATGTGTTGACGAAATTTTAGGATCACATGTGATACTTCAGGGCTTAGCTGCTTGTAGGCTGTTGACTGTGTTTGGTAACTATGGCAACTACATGTGGTATAGTTTTCAAATATTTTTGTTGACAGTTTCTAATTAATATTTATAAATATATGCTAATTATTAATCAGAGTTATAAAATATTAACTTATTTCTTAAAATTGTATGTGCGTAAGTATTTATTCTGCATAATTCGAGTAATTTATTTATTTATTCGCACTTTTTTCTAGACTTCCTAGTAATTATGCCGACAAGAAAATGTTATGTGTCAAATTGTGACCAAAATGTAAAAGTTTCCCGCATCCAAAATCAATTCGTTTTCATGAGTGGTAGGAAGCTACATGAGATCCTAATTTATTCAATGTCAGATCGACGATTTCCATTTAAGGAATAAATAAGTTCAAATGTAAGAATAATTTAGAATGCTTTCTCCTTAATATTTTGAAATAGAAATAAATTTTCATATAAAAATAAAGCGTTACTAAAAAGATATGTTTCTAATTTATTACTAAGTTATTATAGCAATAAGTGTAGTTTATTTTTCTTTAAAATACATCTACTATTTTACTTCCGAACATTTAAAGTGAAGAATAAAAACTACTAAGGTAAATACAAAATGGAATAGAAATATATAATATTTAAATTTCCCGGTTCATCGGTTTGATCCATTTTAGTACTGCCTGCAGTTGGCAGGCGGCGCTAAACATTGTCTAAACTTTTTACTATTAAGTTATACTATCTTCTAGTATAGTGATCTGTGGTTCAGTGTTCGGTCTTTCAGAACGCGTAATTCAAGAACCGTTCGGAACGGTTCTTGAAATTCTGATAAATCCGGAGCATGCGTAATTCTCATTCGTATCAGCTTTCGAATTTTTCTGGTTATGTTTTTTATCGTATTTATGTTGAACTTCAGAGTTTGGAGTTGTTGTAGGTTAGTTTTTAAGTTGTGTTCAAGTACCTATTTGTTTTTTATTTTAGTTTGTGATATTGAGTATTGGTGTGATTCGGTTCATCAAACCTATTTTTAATTTTGTTTACAGTCGTTTTTATTCACACCCATTATATCAATTTTGTAATAGCCAAAGTAAACAGCTATAAGTATGTGACTTGATGTGACTAAACATTAAAGCACAGTATGTATAAACCTTTCCAGTAGTTGCACTCGCAAAATTTATTGAGACAAAGTAGTTTCTTGCGCATTGTAAAACAAACCTTATTATACCACAGGTTGTATATGCACCACTTGGCAAAATCACTATATGCTCACTTGTTCTACATTAGCAAATACGTATTTTCATCCTTCTCTAAAATTGTGATTTTGCCAAGTGGGTGGTTATGATATATGGTCGATATCCAAACGTTATTTCAATCACTGATATATCATATATCTAAAGCGATCGATATATTAGTTGTGATCACTGCTACAGTAGAACATCAGTGATTAATATCTGCTACTGGGTATATCGCTCATCTACTCTTACTTATAGTAATGAATGTTCAATTGTGAGGGGTCCGAATGGGAAAACACTATATGTATACTTGTCCTACATTAGCAAATATATATTTTCATCCTTCTCTAAAATTGTGATTTTGCTGCTTGAGATATATCGGCTAGTGTCACAACTCATAGTATAGTACCGTACTATACTGTGTTCAATGGGCATCGTGTATATTCGTTCAAAAAATGTCCATTTAACGAACAGTTATTTCTTCATTTCTAATGTGTATGGTGTATGCCCTGAATCTTACTTTTAGGCAAAAACAAATGTATCTGCTGTCAATCAAATTAACCATATACCGCGGTTTTTTCTCCGTGAAGTTAAATGAGCGTTTTATGGTGTGTTTGAGAAAAATATAACGGTCACTGACGTCTTCTGTTTTTGTTTTTGTTCGTTCCGTAAAATGTGCGGGAAAATACTTTGCATTAGTTGATGCTTGTTTTTGGGTCGAGAATATTTTATTTGACAAAATCATATAATAACATATCAGCTCCTGCAGAACGTATTTCAGACAGGTGTTTGCACTATTATTAATGTATAACAATTTCCCCAGGTGTCCAGTACCATATCTAAATATATGGACGCACGCAACATTAAATGGTTTTAGTGAGGTCCTGGATTTAATATATATTTAAATACAAAAATTAAGAAAGATGCCTGGAAAGGCAACACAATCGATTTTAAAGAAGCTTTCAGCTGATATAACTGAAGCTCGAGAACTCCTTGATTCATCTGCTGCAATAGTGAAATCTCTTGAAACAGCTGACGTAAAAGACTCAGGAAATGGGGATGACATCATTGAGAAAACTAAGGATTTAGTTGATCGATTGAAAGGAAAAATCACATCTCTTCATAGCTGTTTCTACACTCACTATAATGTTTGGAAAAATAACACAGGTATCTAAAAATTAAATTTTAATGTAAATTTAGCCTATATACTATTTTAGCTAGTAGCACGAATAATCATTTAATTAGATTAATGTTTAATCATCATATACTTTGTATTAGCGGATTTTATTTTATATACAGTCTGTTTCACTGCCATATTTCTTTTATTATAAGAAATACAGTTTTGATAAAAATAAATCAATTCTTCATAAGCATAACAAGAGTGTGCCTTATGCTGAAAATGCTATTTGAACTACAAATTTTTTAACGTAGAAAGTGAATAGAGTATTTTTGGCCATTTGCGATGCAGTATTTCAGAAGAACTTGATTTAAACGGTCAGTTGAAATGTCATTTTGCTTTGCATTGAACATAACTAAATGACCATTAAATATCAGTTATTGTAATTGAACTATACCTGGGGTGTGTTTAACCTCGGCCACCGGCCTATCTCGGCAACCGCTTATTGTATAACGTGGCGGAAAAAATCTTGATAGTAAAACGGAACACTGGAATTTTAACAAAAATATTTTAAAGTTTTCAGAATGATCGCAAGGGGGCGCAATTCTAAAGATGAATTAAAAATTCGAAAATTTTCTAAAATTCAAGTTTAAAATTAAAAGATAAGGTTAAAATTTTTACTGGCAACATTTTCAGACTTTCTTTCAATTTTCATTTGAAACATTTTGATGTAACTCCCATACGAAGGGGGGGGGGGGTATTTCTGGGTACAAAAGTAGGCATAACTTTGGTTTGCTTAACGGATTTAATGTTCCCAGGCTCATTAGATAGAGTGTTTTACAGAGAATTGAAGTGTGTGTAGTTGAACAAAGAAATAATAGGGGGCGCTGTTCTTAATTTATGTATATTTATGTATATTACTTGCTTTTTCTTTATAATTTTAAATGGAACAACGTATCCATAGCCACTTACGCTGATGATACAGCAATTCTCTCTTCCTCCATTAACCCCACCATAGCCGTTCGAAACCTTCAGGAAGCAGTCGATAAAATCATTACATGGTGCCACACTTGGCGAATAGCCATTAATAGCGAAAAATCGCAAGCAATAATTTTCCGCAGGAAAACCAAACCGATCATCGGTAATATTCACATTAACCACACCGCAATACCTTGGCTCTCAAATGTCAAATACCTAGGCATCAATTTAGACCGCAGACTAACCTACTCATACCATATCAAAACATCTTGAAAAAAAGCTAAGAAGGCACGAGGAGCTCTATGGCCACTGCTGGGAGCAGCAAGCACCCTTTCACCGAAATTAAAACTCCGTATCTACACACAAATCTTACGACCTATGTTAACTTACGCCTGCCAAATCTGGCTCTTCGCTGCCCCATCAGTCATCAAGCAAATTTAGATATTCCAAAACATCTCCCTCCGGATGGCGTTTCGTGCCCCATGGTTCACAAGAAATAACCAACTTCATACAGAAGCGAACTTGGAAGACATACCCTTCTTCATGAAGAGACTCACTAAAGATTTTTATAGCAAGAACGAAAATCACGTCAACACCTCACTCGCTGCAGCCCTCAATTATGAACCTCAAGATTATCTCCCTCACAAGCGCCCCAGGCTTGCTTCATCTGAAATGACTCCTCTGTAAGAGAATATTTACTATCATCCAAACAAGTAAGATCAGCCGTACTCTGATTTAAAGTAAAAGGTCTAAGGCCTAACTTATAATTACCCAAGTAAAGAAGAAGAAGAAGGAACAACATATTTTTAATATCATAATATTGAAGCACGCTACATTTGTATTATACAGTATGTCATCGGATCGACTTTAAAAGAGGAAAATTTTTTTTATTTTTGATTTCTCATAAAATTTCACTCTTGATGATTTACTGTGCTTGTTTCCAAACCCCCAAAACACAAATAACTTTTCATTTAACTCGAACGGTTCTCGAGACAATATCATTTTTCTTCAAAATTTGGACTTAAAAGTTTTTATTCGTAATTTTTAGAAGTAACTCTAGTAGGCGCATTTCATTGAAAAATGCAACTGACAGCAGTTGACAAATCTAATAAGTTAGTATAACTGCAAATTAAATCTTCGCTAATTTGAACAGTATTTATGCTATAATGTTGACTTTACAACAAAGAATTTATCTAATTCAATGTTACGAAACTGGGGAAGAGTGCTACCGAGTTGTTATTAGAAAATTCAACCAAAAATACCCGGAAGTTACCATTTCAAATTCCGGAGCAAAAAACATGGTGACCAAATTCTTTAAAACAGGCTCGGTTTTAAACCTTAAGAAGTCAAAGAAATTGTTCGATGAAGACGATGCTGCTTCGGTTCTCGCCATTCATTCCGCAAGAGAAGCTCCAAGGTTGTCTTTGAGAAGGAGGGTAATAATAACAGGGATAAGTAAATCTCATTTACTAAGAATATTTAAGGAGAACAAAATTTTACCAGTTAAACCGCAATTTACGCAAATTTTAGAAAATGGTGATAAAGCCAAACGCATGGATTTTTGTTTAGATATACAGGGTTATGGAAGAATCAAATTTTCATAAACGAATTATGTTCTCCGATGAATCAACCTTTTCAACTAACAGTCGTTTCGTCTCGCCATTGCCAGTACTGTAGTGAGACGAATCGAAACTTTAGAATTACTTGTCGCAGACAATATTTAAAACAAATTGTGAAGATGAAGATCAATTAAACAATAGGATACAAATGCAGTCCAGTCCTTATCAGTCTTAGAAATAAGACGAAGCTTCAATGAATTTAGAGCTCGCATTGAAATCTGTGCAGAAAAAGGAGGAGCATTGTTTGAATAGAAAATTTTAGTTTTTTGAGATTTTATTTTATTTTACCATTATTTGTTAAGAGGGGCCTTTACCTACAAATAGAAACGTATGCAACTTATATTACTCGCGGGACG
The DNA here is from genome assembly GCA_963170755.1 of Amphimallon solstitiale. NCBI lineage: Eukaryota > Metazoa > Arthropoda > Insecta > Coleoptera > Scarabaeidae > Amphimallon > Amphimallon solstitiale. Next base: position 45,371,490 of record OY720676.1, on the reverse strand, counting down.
AGTGGACGCAAGGGGGTGTGAGTGGGTGGAGCTACACGTTATGAGGTTCCGATCCGAACGCTTCGGTTTTATTCATAGATAAAGGAATACTATACATGCGAAACATATGTATAAAGAATGATAAACTTACGGAACTGCCCTCTTGCGGGTCTAGTCACGTATTACTTTCATATACTTATTCATATTTTGAAATATTTAATTATTATTTTTGGATGTGAACAATTTAAATGGGTTCATTTTCACTTCGCTTCAATGCACATCTTAAAGTCGGATGAAAATTAATACATTCAATTTGTTTAGAATAAAAGAATACTCTCTTTTTAATTTATTTTCAGCCATCACAATAGTACAACATTATTTCTCATTATAATGTACAATTGTAATGATAAATAGATCTAGAAAAAAATAATAAAAAAGAAAATCTTATAAAAAAACAATTTCAGAAATGATGAAGTTACTTTATTACAAATAATTGATCGATATACAAATACATACATGTGTATAACAAATAATAATATATAATAAATTATGTACATAATCAAGTATTCTTAATTTTTATGAAGAACTTCTTGTGTTTAATATATTATTTAGACTTATATGATCTTTTAGCCCAAGTACCATCAACAACTACAGTTAGAAGTGGAAACCCATCACTATCTAGCTCTCCTTTAGATATAGCTTCAGCCTTATCTGCGTCTCTTCTTCTTCCACTGCATTTTCTTTTATTACTTCATGAACGTGCTTTTGTATATCATAATACGTTCGCGAAGACATGGTAGGCATATTCATAATTGAAAAACGCTCTTCCATTTGAGTAAAACTTTGTCCCGTGCACAAGTTTCCAAAAACCTACAATGAACATTTTGAAGACAAGCGTTTGCGGTAGCTATTTAGCCATACTCAAAATATTTTAAGCATCTCCTTGAAAATGTTGACTTTTACACTAATATAGACATAAATAGCTTAGATTACCATAAAAAAATCATTAGTTTATAATTTTCTCGGGGGACACCTAACATTATTTTGAGTCTAATTTCTATGTACATTAAAACATACAAAGAGCAAATACTACAATAACACATAGACACCGTAATCATAACGACTTCCAGGTGATTACAAATTTTTAAATCTCTTACCACAGCTTCATTTATGCCCATATCTTTTGAGCTATCACGTTCAATGTTAGAAAAAAGTTTTTCAATTGCACCACATATGCTACATTTAAATACAAATTTACAATTTAATCCATTTCTCAATTCTTTTAAAAAAGTCATGTGAGTTGAATTGCATCCATATGACGATTCATGGCCGCCAAAACTTTTTAACTGCTGAATTATCGTTTCTTTTTTTACAAGAAAAATACCTTCCTCGGGTTCATTTTCAGTTGGAAGCTTGTAACTGTAATAATTTGTAAATTTGTAAATAATGCCCAAAGTCTACAGTTTCGATTGTAATACGTACTTCCCATTACCTTGTGAGTTGCCTAAATAGATGTGTTCAGAGTTTCCAACATTAACCCCTTCAGGGGATGACAAATCAATGGAAGTTGCATCAGACCTAAGAGCAAAAGCGTATGTATTAAAAGCGGACTGTAAGAAAGGCAATCCAAAACTACCGTGGGTTGAAAATTTTAATATACACATAAAATGAATCGTTAAATATTTAAATTCTGAAGTCTACTCGCATATTGGTATTATGTACTTAGTTAAATTAAATCGAATTAACAGATATCAAAATAATGTAAAGAAAATTGTAGACTAAAAATTACTTACCTCGTATTTTGATTTTTCATACGATTTGCATGCTTACTTCTTTGTATGGTTGATCTTTTATGATAATCCAATTTTCGCTTGCCCATAACTTATATTATTGTAGCGTGATTCGTTCGTTAATTTAAAAAAATAAACAGAACAAGCAGTTATAGGAGTAACTATTTAATATCACTAATTAATGTTATTTACGTATATTTATATCCAATTCATTAAATAGACACATACATTTATTTCTACAATTTCTCTATACTGTCAGTCATGTCAATTTTAGTTTTATTGACAAACCTTGTATCCATGACACCCATTCGTATTTCGTGACATTACACTCGAATATTATATGACATTTCTTTTTAATTACAAACTGTCACTCTGACTTAGAATAGCCGACCGATTCCGATAGATTTTCGTCTTCGCTAGGACTGGTAGAGATACCGTAAAGTAGGGATAGACGACGCAAAAGCTTCGAAAAACGACGTGTAAACTGTGTGTGACAATGTTTACTGTTTAATGTTTTTTATCTTCAAAAATAATTACAGAAAGTTTTTTTTTTTTTTTATGTCGTACATCAAATGTGCAGCTGGCGCGGGGAGGTCGTTTTTTTCTTTTTTTGTATCAGCCTTACTTAGTAGACATTCATCAAATTAATGCATTTTTGGGGTTATTTCTGAGACACATAACTTTTTTAAGAAAATAAATTAGTACAAAAACGGACCTTGCCATTATATATTGATGCCTTTTGCATCACTAACCCAAATTTGAGATTCTAAAATTACAAAATGAGTTTAAAAAACGCGAAACGGCGATGCCTTAATTTTCGACAGGTAAACGCCCCTCTTAAATTTATTAAACAAAACTTGAGTCCAATTTGTATATTTTCTAGCAAGAAAATGATATTATCTCGAGAATCGTTCCAGTTAAATAAAAAATAATTTGTGTTTTGGGGGTTTGAAAACAAGCAGAATAACTCATCAGGTGTGAAATTTTCTGAGAAATCAAAAATAAAAAATTTTTTCCTCCTTTAAAGTCGATCCGGGGACAGACTGTATAAGCGTTTGAGTGGAATAAATATAGGTATCCCCTCCACGAGCAGCTACACTCGTTTAGCAGTATTATATAATTCAATGGTTATAGTTAAGCCACCATTAAATATTGTAGTGTAAATGGCCTTTTATTATATTATAATATGTATATACTTAGAGAAATGTAACATGTCCATGGTGTTAATGTAATTTTTTAATTTTTTCTGGCTAGTGCTAGTAATTGTTGCACAAATACTCTATATACAAAGAATGCAACTATTATGTTAAAAGTGTAAAGTTGTTATACAAAATGTTCTTGTAAAGGTTTTAAAGAATTTGTTTCCAGAGACACAATTTCATGTTATTTAAAATAATTTCCCAAGCTAAAAATATTAAATGCTAAATATATTTTAATGACAGACTGTTTACCTGTATAATACTCCACATAACTCTTACTCCCATATATCTATGTAGATCATGTTCTATTTGACTCTGTATATTTGAGCATATACGACTGTCACTAGAGCTCATCTAATTCCTAAAACTTTGCTTCAGGAACCATAGGTCTATCTTTTCAAATAAAAAAAGTTAGCCTGTGTCAAGATTAAAAAAAATAACCCTGTATAATTTTTTAAATTTGAAGAAAGCAGAACCAATAAATTAGACGTTCAATAGAATGGCTGTATAATCAGAGTGGTGACACGGATGTGATTCGTAGTGATTGGTTGACGCAAGTTGTACCCACATAATGACTTCTTGTGCACAAATGTATTTTACAATTACATTCTTATCTTTATTTATCGCGTTTTTTTTAAATACATCTCCATTTAATGCGCAAATTATAAGGTTATTACATCAATCCATACTTAAAAATAATTAATTATTTGTTATTTTTCCATTTGACAGATACCCACATAATGACCGAATTAGTTTACATTGATTTCCGGTCTCGTGTCACCACTCTAAAGGTGCCAATCCACAATGAGAATATGTCATGAGATTTTTGTCTCATGCAATAAAAATCGCTTCAATTTCATTTTGGAAACAGTCGAAAGACCAATGAAATTGGAGTTATCCTGCGATTTTTATTGCATGAGACCAAAATCTCATGAGATATTCTCATTGTGGATTGGCACCTAAAAGGTGCAAATCCACAATAAGAATACAAAAGTGAACTTTATAAACGAAGTTTTTTTAATTCATCGAGAATTATTTATTTGGAAATATCGATGAAATTAGAATATGTAGGTAGATTTGTAAAGTATACAGAAGTATACTGTATGACATGGAAACTGCAACACCAAGAAGGGGTGCGGATTTTTTGACCAAACTTGGTAGAAACGTATAACTAGTCAAAGGCAATAATTGATTAAAATTTCAAAGAAAAAAAACAAAAGACTAACACAATTTAACATAATTTTTATTAATAATGTGTTGAACCGCCCCTATTAGTGTCACACTCCCTCACTCTTCGTGGCATTGATTCGACTAGGTGGTCGATATCCTCTTGGGGTATGGTGTCCCAAGCAACCTGTAATTCATGCCGGAGAGCTATTAGTGTCTGCGGGGGATTGGCTAAATTCATAAGTTTTCGTCCCATAATGTCCCACACATGTTCTATTGGCGAGAGGTCGGGGGATTTGGGTGGCCATGGCAAGATATTGACATGAGCCTCTTCCAAGCGATTTATAGAAATTCTCGCTACGTGGGGAGGGGCATTATCCTGCTGGAAAAGTGGGTCTTCGAGCGTTTGAAGATATGGTAGAATATGGGGTTCTACCACCTCATCAATGTAACGCTGGGCGTTCATGGTGGTTTGGATGAACACCAATTGAGACCTACTCCCATATGCTATAGCACCCCATACCATAACACCCACTGCTCGATGCACATGCCTTTCAACGGAAAACTGAATATCACGACGTTCCCCACGTCTTCGTCTGACCCTCATACGGCCATCATGCATCCCTAGACAAAATCGAGATTCATCACTGAATACCACCCTGTGCCACTCCACGTTCCAGTGCAGTCGCAATCTACACCACTCCAAACGTTGCTGTCGGTGTTGAGCCGTAAGTGGTAACACAAGATGTGGACGATAAGATTGTAAGTCGAAACCCCTAATTCGACGATAAACGGTTCGAAGGGTTACAGGACGACCAATATTACCTAACCACACGTCAGCAATTGATCTGGTACTGGAAAACCTGTCTCTTAGTGCCATTAAGCGAAGGCGGCGGTCCTGTATCTCATTAGTTCTTCTTCGGCCTCCGGTTCCTCTTTGGCGTCTTTCCTGACCTTCCCTAGTCTATGGTTGATAACAGCGCATAATGGTGGATTGGTTCCGGTTAAGGCAATTTGCAATTTCCCTGTATGAAAAACCACCTTCTCGCAAACCAACAATTCGACCTCTGTCGAATTCGCTTAATTGGCGATAATTTCCACGTTGCCGCACTCTAGGCATAATAAAACTCTTTAAACACGTTAAACAAAGGTATAATAAGACAAAACCGTTGAAATTAATTTCAAACAAACAATTAATACACCACACATTAATGTCAGCGAAAACTGAATGAAGTGTCAGATGTGTCATGACCACTTGATCTATCGCAACAAAATTTTAATCAATTATTGCTTTTGACTAGTTATACGTTTCTACCAAGTTTGGTCAAAAAATTCGCACCCATTCTTGGTGTTGCACTTTCCATGTCATGCAGCATATTCAAACCTAACGTCAAATTTGACATTAATGAATCTGTCATGGATGTGGGCGCATATTCATACATGGATATAGATATATGGAGATGGCGTTAGCGTCATTTGGAATTTTTTGTTATGTTGTGGTTATACCATTGATTGAAGGAATACATATTATTCCTTCAATCAATGTCATATGTCATTTCAAACAATATTTCAAATTTGACGTGTTATTGCAATCCTTTCTATACTCCATTCAGTCTAAGAATAAAGCATTGGGAAAGATAGGGCTTAAAATAAACGTTTGTGATTGGTTGATTAGTTGTACATCATATTAAGTATAAGTAACTTGTAAGTTACTGATTAAATAAGTAAAGAGTGAAAATTATTGAACTGTGGTGTAATGTAAACTCATAGGAATATACAGCGTTCGTATTTTTTTAAACGTACAAGTTGAGGGTATGTGTGAATTGTCTAATAGTTGTGTGTATTTTTCTATTACATTAATAACGTATTAAATACACATAATCTAAAAACCAATTTAATATACAGATCTTGTAAGCAACCAAAAAGTCACGCCGCATATAGAAATTAAGAGGGGTCTAAATACCAGGTGCGCTTTATGTTCGACTTTATTTGCCCGCCATTTTGGTTTGGCTCACATTTGTCAGTTGGCTTTTGATAGTCATAGAGAGTGGTCGATAGCAATGGAGCATCTAAAGCTGCAACAACGTGTTGAAATTAAATTATTTAAATAATTGTTCAATCGTGAATACGAGGAGAAAATTACGTGACCTTTTTGAAAAATCTTGAAAATTTGTATGCACTGGGAGATAAAGTAAAGACTGGCCAACAATTAAGCCAACGTACACCGGAAAAGATTGATGCAGTGAAGTAGAGTGTTACTGAATATCCTGGTACCTTTCCTCGACGCCGTGCACAAGAATTGGGAATTTCTCCATCATGTTTGCTAAAAATTCTCAAAAAAGATTTGTGACCGCTATCCGGACATGTTGGAAAACTTTTGAGTGCCCGAATTGGTTCAATTAGGCCTAGAGAACATGTAGTTCCAACAAGACCAAATTGTCCCGGCCGAATAATGTCAGAAAGTAGGGATGATATCGACTGCCCCCCCTCCACGATTCCCTAGTTTGACACCTCCCGATTTCTTCCTATGGGGGTACTTAAAGAAAAACATGTTCAGCAACAAACCAACCACAACGGCGATTCTAAAGCACAAGTCTGCGAAATTGTTATGGAAAACGTGCTTAAACGAGCTCGCGTTTGCGTCACGGCCAGAGACTGACATTTCACCAACATAATATTCCATACATAATGTTAAAGACCATATGATCAACCAATAAAATATAAATTACAAAAAGTATTTCATTTAAAAGTTATTAAAAAAAATCTACCTGTTCAAACATCAATTTATTAGCGAATCATAAAGCATTCGAAAAAACATAGTAAGGGGAATATCGTCCACCACCGATATACGTGACACACTTGTATTATCCCTCGTAGACAAGCATCCTACCAGAATTAAATATCCGGACAATTTGAGGTTATTGGAAGTGGTGTGGGCGTGTTTTCCTAGTGTACGTAGAAGACATTAGGCGCTTTCCTTTTACTAGAGATCTGAGCTAAAGTGATGTGAGTGTCTCTGCTCACTGGAAGTGAGATTCTCTCACTGGGTTAAAAGATTTTGACGAGTGAGATTTTAAACTTTTCTTACTTGTCATTACAACCGTAAAATTAATTTTTAATGTTATATCATAAGATATATCAAGCAACCGAAGCAATTAGAATGCCTGGCATGTCCAAATTTTAGATTATGTTTATAAGGTATGTAATGCCTTGTTATAATTGTTTCAAAAACTTAACCAGGTAGCAAAATCATAGGAGTTAAGTGATGCTACCGATTTTTGCGAGTCGTCTGATTCTAATATCAACTTTATCATTCATAATCCACACATTTTTAGTTCGCTGAATTTCGTACATACTTTCCGTGTAGGTAATCAAATAACATAACCCTATTTTCGCCTACTATTAAATGCATTTGTTACCACCATCACCAAGCGATATTTAAATCTCAGTAGTGAGGAAGGTTCTAACCATATATATAATACTACTATATTGCGTGTGCTGTATATTGATAATGTGTAATTTTTCGTCCCAACTAAGAGAGATAGAATTGGAGTATTTTCTGTTCTGCGCATGCGTCGACTCAAAATGTCCATTTTGAAATTTACGAAATGACAGATAAACAGAAAACATAATTATAACCTCTGATTTAAATTGACATCTATAACTATGATATTACTGAAAGCATATGCAAAGTTGTTTTTTATTGAATTCAGTTTTGTGCAAGTTTATTTCATCGGTGAATTTGTAGAATTACTCAGAAAATACGAAGTCGAATAAATAAACGATATGAAGGCTGATTCCAGTGAATTATTAAAAGAAAAACTTGTAAAGTTATAACTTCTGCGTTGATTTTGACGTGCTTACTGGAATATGTGAAATTATATTATTAAATGTAAATACCGGTCCTTCCATTTCGACTAACAGAAAAGATTTTGAACAGAAAAACTTGTGAACCTATAACTAATACATTGATTTCTACATGTTTATTGGTATATGTGAAATTATATTATTAAATGTAAATACTGATCGTTTCATTTCGTCTTATTGAAAAGATTTTGAACAGAAAATCTTGTGTACATTGTGAGTGGGCAGTTATTGAATATAGATACTGCTTGTTTCATTTTGACTTACAGAAAACACATAAATTAATGTTTTATATACACAATCGAATATATTCAGGTATGTTTTATATGTCAGATTGTATTATATTTCAACATATACTTTTGCTTGTATTTTTAAGCTTAAGAATGCAAATATAATTACTAAAATTACTGTATTTAATATATAAAACAACATCTATTTTATATTTGTCTACGTACATTATTCAATATAATGTCGCATAATCAACAATGTACATAACTAATTAAATTCCTGTATTTAATTCTGTGTCGAGATATACACTGAAACATGAATGTTTCAGCAAAAATCGTGGAATTAATCACCATTACATTTTTGTGATTGAATATAATTTTTATTATTGTTATTTTTTTTAATCTAGAATGATTAAGCCATTCACGAAAATAAAAACGTGATAGTGTTATTTACGCCTATATGGTAGCAAAGAATATAAACAAACAATTACCAACTCTGATACACTTAAATTTCTTTAGTGTCTGTAATAGCATATTCGTAATCAATACATTTTTCTTTATGTCTATGTCTCATAAACTGAGATGAGTAGAAATGAGACTTGCAAATAATTTATATTATTGCTTGTAAAAAAAGTATTTTGATGTTGTATTTGATTCAATAATTACATCAATGAGCAAAGTTCAATTTCTACTTACGAAGTAAAAAATTAAATTTTATTTATGTTCGGGAATCTATTTTGTATATACTTTCTTGGAATTAAAACAAAATAAAAATTATTATGAAATATAAATATTTGTATAAATTAATAGATACCTACATACAAATTTATAAAATGATAAAAAAGATTTAGAGAATGCAACAATATCATAAAAACAGGAATACTGTTTGATGGCGTGCCTATCTTGCTGTTCATAACACTGCACTATTTACTTCCACAATGTTGGGAAAAGTTCAGAAGAATCCGATTTTAAAAAACAAAATATCAAATAAAATGGTTAAGTAAATACTATCAATTGGCGTAATCGAAATATTATTAGGAACAAAAAGTTTGAACATGCGATAGTCAATTTTTTTTTTTATTGGCAACGTATATTTTTAATTAATGTTTCGGATAAAGAATGTTTTCCTGATTTTGATGATGTATAACACGTCAATTTTCAACATAAGTTTCAAGTGTGCCGTGGTTAATATCATTTTATTGGAATGGAAATTTTAAAAAAATACAAATAAATACGAAACTTATCTACAAATATCTATCTACAAATATTGTTCAAATTGTCTGCCGCCTTGTTGAAGACATAGTTGACACCTTCTAATTACTCCATTAGTGGCGTTGAGTATAAAATTAGGAGGTATTTCGCGGCAAGAATTCAGAATTCTTTGCCGTAAAATGTCTATATTTTCCGGACTAGTAAAATAAACCTGATCTTGAAGATAGCCCCATAACCAAAAATCCAGCGGTGTAAGGTCGGGCGAACGAGCGGGCCATTGAATTGGTCCATTGGTCCCTATCCACCTCTCAGCAAATGTCGCATTTAACCATTCAACATTTATTAAGGCATTATGAGGAGGGGCGCCATCTTGCTGAAAGTACATTCGGTTTAGCTCGGCAATTGGCAAATCATCTAAAAAGTTTGTAATGTTTTCACGCAATAGTTGATGGTATTTTGCTTGATTTAAGATGCCATCTATGAAAAATGGGCCAATTAATCGATCACCCCAAAGACCGCACCATACATTTAAACTGAATCTTTGCTGAAAATTATTCTCAATTATAATTCTTGGGTTTTCTTGGCTCTTTCTGATAAAAAGGCCATTATTACTGAAACTGCATTCGTCCGACCAAATAATTTTTCGATAAAAATTACGATCTCGTTGTGTAACATTTAAGAAAAAGTTGCAAAATTGCATTCTTCGACCATGATCATTTTCCAATAGTGCTTGTACTTTTTGAGAGATGTATGGTATGAACTTGTGCTTTTTGAGTATCGCTTGTGTTGTTTGGTGCGATACGCCGACCTCATTTGCAATTCTCCGAGTAGAAGTCCATGGACTTTCTTCCACGCATAAAAGAACATCCAATTCTGTATTTTCCTTAAGGCTGGCGTTTAGTTTTCAGTTTGGTGGTGATGAAGAATATAATGTGGGGGGTAGGATTAGGTGTCGGTAAGGTGGCGGTTCATGTTGGCAAATAGACGAACTTAATTGAGGATGAGAGATGAAGCAATAGAAATGTAGATTGCTACTACAGCAACAAATTTATATCTGGGGCTTTTAAATGAACTCGAACATAGACAGACAAAAAACTATCAGGCACAAAAAATTATTAAAGAAACGCTTTCAACACGTTTTTGTCTACATAGTATTTTAAATTTATGCTAGTATTTATTACGAACCTGACTATATAGAAATAATCTCAACAGTCAAGCATCAATAAATACAAGCATTCATTTATAGCAATTTATAAAATTTCAAGTAGGTACACCTTATAAAATAAATAGGAATAAAACAATTTATGTTTGGAAAAAATATTTTTTGAAGTAATAATAATAACAATATTTAGTAATTCATGTGACTATAGACATGGTAAAGAACAAGTCAGTTTGAAGTATTCTTTCTCGCTTAATTTGTAATGTGTTTAATGAATTTTGGATTTAAAACATGGGTCATCGTAAAAAGAATGATGGACCATGCCATCAAGCTTCTATTGCCGCACAAAAACTGTTAAAAAGTAATGAAAATAAAATATTTATGAGTGACATTTTGTGTGATGTGTTACAAAGGGTAGAAAAAGTAGAACAGTCGACCATAGACTGCAGTTTTATTCTAAACATTGTGTAATGAATGACAAAAGAAATAATGTATAACATCACGCAGTTATTGAATAGCACTATTCGTATGGTGATGCAACATCTGGTTTCGTCGAGAAAACGGACAGCAAAAAAGTCGATTTTAATGTTAAATTCCTTTCTTCTATTTACCTACCTTATATTTCGTGAGATTAATAAAGTACGGAGAATTTACTCGATTTGAACTACAGTATAAACAAATAAAAAAGTATTTTGTATTTTATAGATCACCACCCACTTGTTATCCAATTATATAAATAAAATTAAAAACTTTTTAAAAATACAAAATTTCAATAGTGCGCGTGGGTGATGAGTCATCGGCCGCTCGTGTCCGGTCTCTGAACATATGAACTAAAACATACAGCTTATATTGTGATTTTCGTAACTTTAACTGTGTGTTTAGGAGATATGATTCAGAATGTAACCAGAAAAGATCAACTTACGTTTATATTTTAGTCCACAATTAATTTTCATAGTAAATCTGTTTAATTATAGGTTGTCTATAGGTGACACTAGTGTTTTTGGCAAAAATCAACTGCGCTTCTGTACTTAACATTATTCATATTTTATTATCTTCTTAAATAATATTGGAGATGCGCAACATTCAGAAGTGAAAGTAATTATTTTAGTTGTTAAACGTACCTAAATATATTTTACCGAACTGAAGTAAGTTTGCCAAAATAAGGTTTTGATTTTCCATATTATAAAAAGATGACATATCAACTATTATATTCTTTTAATAGACTTACCTAATATTTCACTATTAATGACAACATAAAGAATTTTTGGTATAAACCACCGAAAAAGAAGCTATCTACCTGACGAAATGGTTGAACATGCAGAACACATAATTAAGCCTTTTGTGCCATATTTTTATATGGTCTACCAAATCTAGTACCTTCAAGAGATATCTAAAACGTAGAATATTAACTTTCTGTGATAGAAACACCACCGATGTAATATCCTTGGAGAATATACATATAGCCCAGTCAAACTATACCAAAAAATCTCGCATGGTTCAATTAATTAGGGTACCTTTGATATTTTGATATGGTGTATGGATTGGTACACTGTTGCAAAGTTCCAAGTTTTCTTATTTTCCCCACTACCGCAGACGCCGCCATCTTGAAGAAACCGCTAAATTTTTTAGCCTCTTTTTACAAAATATCTCCTAAAGTATTAGTTTGAGCAAAAAAGCCGTTTACGTTCTTATTAAACTAGAGAAAATTTTCTACAATTTAATACAAAAACGGAATATTTAGCTTCATTACTTCCCGAGATAGACCTCCTTGAAATTAGAGAATTTTTTTTTAAAAATGTCAAAATAAAGATTTATAATCGGTTTTTGCTCGATAGTAAGTAAATGGTGTATTCTCCGCTAAAGTCTGACATAGCATTTATAGTAGAGGTAGGTAGCTAAAGTTTAAGACCAAACTGATTCTTCTAGCTCGTTTAGACTATGATACTCTCTTTTGAATATTTTTGTAGTCTTTTAGGAAGACACGTTACGCAATAACTTAATACTGACAAAATTAATGTATCTATTTATTAAAAACAAAAAAAAGTTCATTTATTGCTAAGTTTGTATATCTCATATATTCAATAGGTCTGTGAATTATATATCAATAAATTTGTAAGTAAATAAATAATTGATAAATAATTATAAATAAATTATATACTACATAAGTTTCATCAAGAAAAGTGTCAGATATACCACAACTTTACATTATAAGAACCAAATGGTGATATTTTGTTATATAAGACAAAATGTGTCTGGACGACAAGCCACATTTGGAGCTTCGGAACTTTAGCTATTTACCTCTACTATAAATGCAGTGTCAAACTTTAGCGTAGGATTCACTATATACTTACTATCGAGCAAAAACCAACTAAAAATCTTTGATTTTTACATTTTTAAGAAAAAATCTGTAAATTCAAAGAGGTCTATCTCGGGAAGTATTGGAATACTTTGGAAGATATTTTGTAAAAACTGGTATAGTGCAAAAATTTAGCGGTTTTTTCAGATGGCGGCTCATAAGCCAAAAAGTTTTCAAAAAAGCTTGTTATATTTATCGTATATAGGTATTATATTTAATCCTTTCTACCAATTATCAATCGGAATCATAGCAAATTAGACGTATAAATATTATTAGTAGGAATAATATAGATTTTGTTATGCTCTGCAACAGTAAATCTTGCAGCTTCTTTGTTTGTGTGTACGTGTATAATATAAAAATTACTTTCGTAAGTTATTGATGTAATTTAAGCTATTGTACATTTACATATTTCAAATAGACTCTTATTAATAAATACATAGGTACATATTTTTTAATTATTTAATCATACACTATGAATAAATGAAATAGTATTTATTTAGAGTAATGTACACAATGATAATTTGCGTTAAGCACCGGTAAATAAAATTTATTGAATAAGTAAAAAATGTACCTATATATATTTATAGGTATCAAAATGCCTTTGTAGTCCCGTCGCAAAATTCAATAAATTTGTGCATCAAGAATTATTTAATTTTCTGAAGTAGACTAAATAAAATATACCTAGAGTTGGTATACCATCTTCTAGTTTATCCATGTTTATGTGATTGTTTGGATATTATATTCTGATAATAGTACGAGCAGAAGCATTGTTTAAGTCTTCGAGATTATCAAGATATAAGCTGTACCACTGCAGATTTTACTTATTTCAGTACAATACAATACACATGTAATCGTAATTAGATAACATTATAAGAAGTTAATTATATCGTATATTAAATCAATAAAGGTTTTCCCTTTTCGTCCAGTTATCACAACACACATATTTCAAATAATGTCAAACTGTCAAACATTGCTATAAATATACATCGCTCGAAAGTAAACACTGTGTAAGATTATTATACCTATAGCAAATTTATTATCGTTTTTGTTTTTTATAGGTATATATTTTATATTACATTCCGCAAAGTGTTAAACTGTTGAATATATAATAATAATAATATATAACTGTTTTTATTATTAGACGAAGTATTGTGAGCAATTGTACTTTTGCGTAAATAAAAGTACCTATCCTGACATTTTTAATTAATAATAGGTACATATATACGCACAATTTCCAGTGCCCCCTAATGCCCAGAAGCTACACTAATATTCAAGTTCCTGGCGTGATAATTCTGCATCTTGACGGTTTTTCTCCACACTATAGTTGAATTGTAACCCTGATTTCATATAATGTCCACGCATTTTTATTTTGGATACCATTTACAAACGAAGATATTATTTTCGTTGCAGTATTTTTTGTTACAATGCAAACTAATTTTTTGAGGTCAAGGGGGGTGCAAGAATGCTATATTTTATTTGAAAATTACAGATAAAAAATATTTATTTTTACCTCTAAAAGGGGTATTTTATTCACAGTATATAGTGTAAAAACAGCCCAATTAGACATTTAAAAACCCCCTACGACCTCGAATCAAGTTTCCTTAACATAACTGTGTACTTTTTATAACAATTAAATTAATAGTTTCCATTTCTTATCAAAAAAGTGTGAGCCTGTTTTCAACGTGAATATTGTCCGGTGCAGCGTACCGAGACGCCAGCCTTAAACTGTCGACTCTTACTTTTTGGCATTTTGAAGGCTCCATATTTTCTTAAATTCTGTTCGATTCTTCTGAATTTACGACGGTCTGGAACCTCTCTTGTCGGATAACGATAACTGTAGAGTCTCACAGCTTCAGCACTATTTCGATTACATTCAAAGTATACTTGCAACATGTCGGTCAGTTGATTGCTATCCATGTTAATGATGAATTAAACTCACAGAAAGAATCAGAACGTTGAACTAATATCACACCGATACACAAATGTCACAATGACAGTATTTATTAACATTTACATTCTAATTGACAGTATTTATTACTTGATGCATTTGATTGCTATTCACGGCACACTTGAAACTTATGTTGAAAAATTGACGTGTTATACATCATCAAAATCAGGAAAACATTCTTTATCCGAAACATTAATTAAAAATATTCGTTGCCATTTATAAAAAAAAATTGACTATCACATGTTCAAACTTTTTGTTCCTAATAATATTTTGATTACGCCAATTGATAGTATTTACTTAACCATTTTATTTGATATTTCGTTTTTTAAAATCGGATAGTAAATAACGGAGCTACGGCTTGGGGCGTTTTTTGTCAGCCAGCCTGTATATCAAAAAAATTAGAAGGTTGTGGCAAAAAGATTGGTATGTGTCTCTTCTAATAGGTTTAATAGAAGCCTTTTTATTATGAGCAATTCAAATATTTTAATATGTAACAAAATATTATAATTACCTAATTCATGTAAAATTTACTGTGTTCTTTCTGTATATTGCTCCGATATAGATGAGAGTAATTCTAGAATACAAGAATACCACAATATCTAACTCATTATTATTGTTGTATGTTGAGTTGAATAATTTAGGTGTTGTTATTATATCACAAATTTTTATACATGACCTATAGAGGTGTTTTTCTTTCTGTTCACGATATCCCATATAATATATTCAAGGAAACACAGTTACAATGCAATTGAACTGATTGCGGGTTTTACTTAATTAATTTACAATATTTACGATAACATAACCACAATTCGTACGACTTTTGACAAATATACTTCTTCAATATGATCGTTTGTTTGTCTGTGATTTGCACATGATGCCAGGACAATATTTCTTCATTCATTAGGGGAAATTAAATTATTTTTCCACTTTTGAAAAGGCACAATTATTAATTATAAAGAGGTTTGTCGATTTTTAAACTATTTATACTTGTTTGACGATGTACAAACAATAATTAAATATTTATAGTAATGAATCTATGTGATAAACAAACAGACCTAAATTTGAAAAATTATTTGTAACGCATGCGCAGTTTGGACAATGCTCCAATAACACGGCATAGCACCATATGTTTTATTTCACAATGTTGGAGCGAAGTTTTCCCTGTCTACACGCGATATAGTAGTATGTATTATATATATGGTTCTAACCAACCTCAGAATCGGTAAGGAGGGAGGTAAAAATCTCACTTCGGCTCAGTCAGCTGATTACAAAAGGAAGGCGTCAAAATATAATCTCAGCTAAAGTGAGGTGATATTATCTGAGATTTATGTCAAAAGAAAAGGGCGTAATATGTATTCCTTCAATCAACGGTATAACCACAACATAACAAAAAATTTCAAATGACACTAACGCCATTTCATCTCCCTTTCAGTTAGAATGACATAGATATTAGAGGATTGATATTTTCATTTGCTAAACAAGGAGGCGTAATCTAGATAAAATTTGGGATTTAGTTATCAGTCTGGTTTGTTTAGTCTCTGCCATCAGAGAAATGCCAATTTATGTTTCGTTTTGACAACCACCACATCATTAAAGTTTATGAAGTTTTGCGACTGTTTCACATCACACAGCATCGTCTTTATTTACAAAAAGATTATAGCAGTGGTCAGATTCGGGATCATATAATGTCACTTTCGTGAATTTCTCCAACGAATTCGTCACTTTTTCATACCTTCCAATACAAAACAACCGTTTCGTTATCAGGCTTCACACGTATCAAAACCAAACAGCTGTTCGGTGCATTAATAGATTGTTTCCAATATTTTTAGAAATAACGTGTAAAAATTCGTTTATACGGTATAAAATTTTATAAAATTCAGTGTTATATGTTATAAGGGTAATTTTTATAACTGTATAATCACTGTGCACGAATTTGACAATATTTATTTGGAACAACCGGGGCACCTATCAGGTAAAGTCAATTCGGGTACGCTGAATTCAGTGGTGCCAATCGTTTTTTTAGGTTAGGTCATTTAATTAAATTATAACATACTTTATTTTTGCATAAGATATGAATAGAAACAAAATTGAGTTATGATTATACACATTTAAAAATCATGCATTCAGTTTGAGATATTTTCTAACAGATGGCATTAGTGTTTTTATTTAACTAAAGTCCCTAGATATATAAAGAACCGCAATTACCTCCATTTTGGCGCCAAAGAAGCGGCAAATTTAAAAATCTGTCCGTTTTTTTTAACTTAACAAATTTAATACGCGAAAATTGTATTTTTATTTTCTGGAAAAATCTTGTCCCGTGCGAATGCGATCCCGAGCCGCCCGCGTGTGAAGCGAACATCTTACCGTTAGAACACCGCGGGTACTTCAATGTGATTTGTCTTATCGTCTATTTGTATATATGCGTACGAATTACTAAATAACTACTAAATGTCCCCAAATCACCGCCATTTTGGCGCCGTTATAATGGGACAAACCAATTACGGTACTTTATATATTTAGGGACTTTATATATAACCATCAAACATATTGTGTATTATTACATATTTTGATAATTTTGACATTTGGTCTAAACAACCTCCTCGTTTGCAAGTTTTGATTGGTTTTTTCAGTGCGTATTTTGATCGGTTTGCGAAATTAATCGTTTTAAAATGTATAAAATGGATATATGTGGAGCAATAAAATTGAATAACTTTTGTTATGTTTGCGGAAAATACACTATCATGCCTAGTCGGCGTAAAATTACTCCGAACATAGTTGAAATATATCACCAATATTTCAATCAACAAGTTTTTTACGATGTGGAATGGGTCCCGTCTATCATTTGTACTGGATGCTTGAAAAAATTGAATCAATGGAATATATGCCTTTTGGTATTCCTATAATTTGGACGGACCAACAAGTACATAATTCAGCTGAATGTTACGCGTGCGTGAATTATATTTTCGGAACAAACAGAAATAAGATTCGTTCTATGACATACAAAGCAACAAAATTTGTACAGTTGCCATTACCGCACTCCGAAAACATACCCATCCCAAAAAAAACCGAGCCCTAATGAAGAATACACGCCGCCAACTGTTGAAACTGCTGGAGAGTCAGGTGTACGTATCCGAATATGTACCATCAAACGTCACTCCATATTGCAACCATATTGAAATTACATAAAACCGTCTTGACATTATGACACGCTGCCTCAAGTTATCACAGCGACAGTCGATTCTCTTAGCTAAAGGATTGAAACGAGTAAACATTTTGGCACCAGACGCTCGTGTATATGAATCAATCGGCCGTCATCATCATTTTTCTCATTTTTTTTAAATCAATTGAGAATAATTCGTTGGCTTATTGCGACGATATCCACGGTTTGGTTTTAACATTGCACCATGAATATAAACCCGAAAACTGAAGACTATTTATCGATTTGTCCAAAAGTAGTTTGAAAGCAGTTCTACTCCACGTTACGAACTCAAAAAATTCCGTTCCGATTGCACTGAGCACAAATACAAAGGAGAACTACTTATCATTGAAAAAAATCATCGATCTAGTGAAATACAATGATCACAAATAGAACATTTGCCAGCCGAATCTGATGAGCATGGTGAACGCTTTCATCAGATAACAGCAAGACTCGAACACTGGTACAGCGCAAAGAAGCTTGATTGCTCTATTAGGAGATATTTGTTGGAATTTACAAGAAGAAAGTGAAATTGAACATGATAATTGAGAAAAAAAATTAATTGAAGGAAACAATTTTATTAATTTAAAATGTGTAGTTGAATTTTATTTTATTTGCTTATATTTTATGCAAAATAAATTATTTTAGAAATGATTTGGAATCAAAAAAGTAGAAAGCAGGAATAAAATACAATTTTCTTGCGAACAAACGTGAAAAATTGTATTTTTTAGCAAAATCGGTCATTCTTTTCGTAGAATGGCTTCTATTTAGTGTATTTTACTAAAACAGTGAAAATTCATTCCAATTTTAACGAAAAAAAAAATAATTAAATACTAAAAATATTGCAGCAAAAATTAAATTCAATAATACATAATTCCATTAAATGACCTAACCTAAAAAAACGATTGGCACCACTGAATTCAGCGTACCCGAACTGACTTTACCTGATATGTGCCCCGGTTGTTCAGTTTTTAGACTTGCACAGTGTAATTAACTGTCTTAACAGCCAGCTTGTTTTATTGAACTTTTAATTGTAAAATCGTCAATTTTTTTTCGATAATCGTTATTCTCTATTATGGGGAGTTCCAGAATTTTATTGATATGTGTTTTGTTTATGTATTATACACATATGTATAATAATCAACTGCTGTTAAGACAGTTTGTTTTATTGAACTTTTAATTGTAAAATTGTCAATAATGGTATTTTGCATATCTGGAGAATAATAATTTATTTTTTATTAGTATTATTATTTTAATTACATTTCTGATAACGACTATCAATAGTCAAAATGTTCGCTAGTGTCAATTATCATATAGTAACAAGGTATGATAAACAGTCTTTTTGAATTTACTGTTGTAGTGCACATTAGGGTGGTCCTTATTTTTGAACTTCTAAATTTCAAACGTCTCACCCCCTCATTATTTTTCTTTTGTAAATATATAACGCCCTGCCAAATTTCAGCCTGATCACTTGTCATTAAGTCGTGCCTCACGTAAGTCAAAAATTGGCAATATATATATATATATATAAACGGGGGTCCTACAGCGTCAGCCGTTTCCCGCATTTCGATCTCCATCTCTTCCTGTCTCTCCAGATGTCTTCATCTATTGCTCTATCTTTCATTGTTTCCATAACCCCACTTATCCATGACTTTGCCGGTCTTCCTCGTTTCCTTCTATTCGTTGGGTTGTATTCTAGAGCTCTTCTTGGCCATCTGTTTTCCTCCATCCTTCTTACATGTCCGTACCATATCAGTTTCCTCGTTTCTATTCTTTCTGACGTTCTATGTATTCTGTTGGTTCTTTGTCTGATTTCCGTATTAGGTATATGTTCAGTTCTTGATATGCGACAGGCTCTTCTCAGGTAATCCATCTCAACAGTGTCCACTTTTTTCTTTCCTTTCTCAGTCATTTGCCAGCATTCGGCTCCGTATGTAAGGATAGGCTCAACAATTACTTTGTAGATTGTCATTTTGGTTTTCAGTGTTGCTCTTCTAGCCCACAGTATTGCGTTCAGAATTTGTACACTCTTCCGACTTTGTTGTACTCTATATTCGATATCGCGTTCTGTTGTTCCTTTACTAGAGATGATACTTCCCAAATATTTGTATTCGTAGCATCTTTTCATTTGTCTTAATTCCAAACCTGGGTCTTCGTCTGCGTTACCTATATGCATATATTCCGTTTTTGCCATGTTCATGCTCATTCCCCATTTTTCGTACTCATCTCTGAGTTTCCTGAGCATATAATCCGCATCTTCTTCACAGCTTGCAGTTATCACCTGATCATCCGCGAAAAACAGCGTTGTCAAATCATGGTCGTTAATCTTCAGTCCCATTCCTGCGCACTTCTGTCTCCATTTGTATAGTGCTTCTTGGATATATATTTTGAACAAGGTAGGAGAAAGACAACATCCTTGTTTCAGACCCTTCGTTACTGTGAAGGTCTCCGAAAGAGTATTACCTATTTTAACCGTGCTTTGAGGACTTTTATAGATATTAAGCAGTGCTCTTATATATGTTTTGCTAAGGTTTGTCTTCGTCAGAACATTGAACAACAGTTTCAAGGGGACTGTATCGTAGGCCTTCTCCAGGTCTATGAATATTAGATGCGTATCGAGGTTCCGAGATGCTCGTTTTTCGATTATTTGTTGAAGAGTGAATGTGTTGTCCGTGCATGATCTGCCTGCCCTGAATCCACTTTGTTCTTCAATCTCATTATACTCCTCTTCTATTCTTTTTTTCAATATGCTACCATACAACCGTCCCAGTGAGCTAGTCACGCTAATTCCTCTGTAATTTCCGCACTCTCTTCTGTCTCCCTTTTTGTATATGGGGCTAATGTAGGCCAAATTCCAGTCTTCTGGAATATTTTGACCCTCCACCAGGCATTTATTAAAAATGTCTACTAGGGTCTCTAGAAGAGCGTCTGTTCCGTGTTTCACCAGCTCAATGGGAATGTCTCCAGGTCCCGAGGCTTTTCCATTTTTCATTTGTGTTAACTCTTTTCTCAATTCTTCCTTATCTATTCTATGTATCTCTATGTTTTCTCTGAGTGTGACGTTGTCTATACCTCCTAAAAACTCATGTCTACTTTCTGTCAGAAGTGATTTGTAGTATTCCGCCCATTTTTTATTCTGAATTAGATTTATGTTTCCACCATCTTTTCTTTCTTTCCTGAGACTCCTTATGAATTTCCAGGCCTGCGTCACTTTCGTTCCCCCTAAGCATCGGTCCACCTCTTCACATTTTTCTTCCCACATCTCGTTTTTTCTCATGGCCACTTCTTTCTTTACTCCTCTATTGAGTTTGCTATAATTTATGCGGTCTTCTAAATCATTCGTGTTTAGCCATTTATGGTAGGCGCTCTTCTTGTTATCTATTAGTCTTCCTATTTCTTCCGTCCACCATTCCGGATGTTTTCTTTTGTTTGCTTCCTGATATCCCAAAGCTTCTTTGGCCGCCTGATGGACGCATCTTTTTATATTTTGATATTCTTCTTCAGCAGTTTCTCTCCGGTTCGAGTTAGCAAGTTTTGAAGCTAGTCTTAGTTTATAAAGAAACTGTACCGATTCTTGTTTTAGGCTATCGATATTGTATTTAATAGTTGTGGATGTTAGTTCGGCCTCATTGTTGCCCTTATTTTGGTTTCTCGTCTTTCTGTGGTGTACAGTTATTTTTGCAACCACCATATAATGATCTGATCCACATTCGGCCCCGCGATACACCCTCACGTCATTAGTTTGGAGCTTTTTGTTTTCTGGTTGAATGAGATAGTCAATTATAGATCGTACCTTTTTCTTTGGCTGTTCCCAGGTAAATTTATGTATATCTTTGTGTGGATAAAATCCGTTCATTATTTTTAGCTGTAAGGTTTCACATAGATCAACAAGTCGCTCCCCGTTGTTGTTTACTTTTTCTTCGCCGTATCTTCCCACGACCTTGTCTTCTTCAAAAATTGGCAATAGTGAATAATATTCAAACAATGGTTTTTGTGTCGCCTCTAATACTAGGTAACTAATCTTGGGTGTGTATCACGTAAAATAATGATAATCGACGTGTACGAACTTGTTACTAAGTGGTGGGAACATTAGTGTAACAACCGCTGCGCGCGCACGCACAGTATATAGTATATAAGTATGAGCGCGCATCGCTAGCTCTCGCTTTCCGCTTTAGTTCTTACGTGTATTTCAAGGTATAAGCTATTAAGCATCAGTTTTTGTATCGTGTGTTTAAAAATGACTTCCAAACGTAAACTAACATCTAATTTGTATTTAATAGGATGTGAAACTTCCCAAATTTGTGGTAGTAAATTACCTTGTATAACAGACAAGTGCTACAAGTTTTTTTTTATAATATTAGATGCGTGAATTTAACAGTTCGAGAAAGTGCGCGTTTAGCTATTGACGAAACTGTTATTTTCTGGCAAAAAGCCAAAATTCCGGTACGAGAACCTCAACACTGTGTTGCAAAGCTGGAAACTTTGTATAATGAATGGCGAAATTTACAAAAAAATTGTGGCAGAAACAGTACAACTCAGAGAACTAAAGAAACGGCGTTCACAGAAAAGTTGGAGGTACTCTTTGATATTGCTCACGCAGATGCTCTTTCAACAATAGCAATAGCAGAAGACCGAGATTTTCTTTTGTCACAAAGGCAAAAAGGGAGACCGGGATATTTAGCTGGAATTGACAGAAAACTTGCAGAAAAAGAAGAGAGGAGGGAAAAAAGGTTGAAGAAAGAACAAGAAAGGCATGAAAGACTTAATCAAGACATAAATAATGAAAATGAAGGTAAAATACTATTATTATTTAGATAGAGATTAATTTAATTAGTAGTTTTAAATTTCCTTGCAGTTATTATGACCGATTCAGATGCAACATCCGATGACAATGCAGAATTTTCTGAAGTAGAGTGTGACAAACCCGGTCCTTCCAAAGTTCAGAAGCGTGGCAATATGTCTTTTATTACGCCTAGGCTTGTAGCTGCTTTAGACAGGTGCAAAATAAGTGATAGAAATTCAGTTCATATTTTGGTGGCAGTTGCAGAGGCTCTCGGGCACTGCGTTCAAGAGCTGGTAATAAATAGATCTTCAATTCATCGCTGTCGAGAACGTTTACGCTCCGAGCGTGCTGCTGAGCTTAAGAGTGATCTGATAAATTTAAAAGAGTCCGAAACAGGTCTAACAATTCATTGGGACGGAAAATACTTCCGGCATTAACTGGTAAAGAATAAGTGGACCGTTTGCCTATTATTGTTACCTGCAATGGTAACGAGCATCTCCTTGGTGTTCCGCCACTTGAATCTGGAAAAGGCGATGAGATGGCATCTGCTGTATATCAACTGCTTGAGGAATATCAACTAAGTAAAAGCGTTGAAGCTCTTTGTTGCGATACTACGGCATCAAACACTGGTAGAATAAATGGCGCTTGCGTTCTTCTTGAACAAAAATTGGATAAAGACTTGTTATACTTGCCGTGTCATCACATTTATGAGTTGATTTTAAAATGTGCTTTTGAAATCTGTATTAGTACCTCATCTGGACCAGATATATCTCTCTTTAAGAGATTTCAACAGGCCTGGAGCCAAATTGACTTAACACGTTATGAGTCTGGAGTTCAAGATGATTATGTGAGCGTTAGAATTAGAAACTACCGTGATCCTATTTTACAGTTCTGTCTCACCCAGTTAGAACTACATCATCCTAGAGAAGACTACAGGGAGTTATTAGAACTTGCAATAATATTTCTAGGTGGCCAACTTCCTAAAGGTGTAAGTTTTCGTATTCCCGGTGCTTTCCACCATGCCAGATGGATGGCGAAAGCCATTTATTGTTTTAAAATATTTCTCTTCAGGAGCCAGTTTAGACTAACGTCGCATGAAAGTGAGGGCCTTAGGGATATTTGTATTTTTGTTACTAGTATTTACATTAAAGCGTGGTTTTGTTGCCCCATAGCTGCGAAAGCACCACTGCAAGACCTAAGTTTTTTAAAAGATTAATTTTTTTATAAAAACAATCACGAAGAGCTTTCAAGTAAAGCGATAAAAAAATTTTGCGGTCATCTTTGGTATTTGACATCGGAGACGATTGCTTTGGCTCTTTTTGACGAAAGCGTTACCGTAGAGACAAAAATTGAACTTGCAAAAGCAATCCTGGAAGATGAGGACAATGAGGACGATTTCCAAAATGTAAAACGTCCTATACTTCAAGAAGAAGATGTTGCCACATTTATCAACCAGCCGCTACAATATTTTGCTTCAAAAAATACGGCCGCGTTTTTGAAACGATTTAAAATTGAGTGTGAGTTTTTCAAGCACCATCCGTCTACTTGGAACACTCGAGAAGATTTTCAAAAGGGATTAGCAATCGTTAAAGAGCTTAAAGTTGTCAATGATACGCCTGAAAGAGGTGTCAAGCTTATGGAAGAATTTAACAGTATTTTAACAAAAAATGAAGATCAGAAACAGTTTCTTTTAAAAGTTGTAAAAGACTACCGTAAAAAGTTTCCAAACAGCAGCAAAGAAGCGCTTTTATCAACAGCTTAAATAAAATTTGTTTGTTTATATGCGTTTTTTCTTTATAATTTCTTGTTTTGTGTTACCATATTTGGTATTTTAACTGTATAGTTCAATAACTTTATAAATATGGTATGTATTGGTTATTGGTTTAGTATATCAATAACACATATCCTTCTCTAAAACAAGGGCCTTGAGGCACGCCTTAGAGTTGATTGATTGGGTTCAAATTTTGCATAGCTTATTATATTCATGTTTAGAAAACTTTTGAGGGGCGAGACTGTAAGAATTCAAAAAATTAATTTTTTGTATCACCTAAGGACCACCCTAGTGCACATATCGTTCAATTTTTTCTTGCTGAGACTAGTAGTTGTCACGTACGTTTGGTCTCTACTTTTCTTACCGATTACGAGATCTCAGTGATTAGGATGTATCTTTATCACCTATATATAATTAATTTTCTTTTCTCGTTCTTTATATTTTTTCTAATATTAATATTTGTTAAAGAGCCCCGTGACGAATCCGAATCCCAGGATAATTCAGAAAGTGAAAGAGATCTAACCCAGAGTTCTTGTTTAGTTGATGATAGCTTCAACTCGATACCTGATAATACATATACTGATATCTCTAGTAATGAAAACCAAAGTAGTAGCAAATTAGTAGATGCACAAGAAAATGAAGATTCATGTAATGATACTGCACATATAAATAACGTAGAAATTGAGAATGATGTTACAGAAGAAGCGGAACATAATCGTCCGAAATCCGTAAATGAAACAAATGCAGACAATTTAAAAGGTAATAACGCACAAGAATCTGATGAAATATGTGCAAGAAATGGTAAAATCCAAGATAGTTCCGATAATTTTAATAATACAACACATGACACGTCTATAGTGACACCATCGACTGTAAACAAAGAGACAGAAAGTGTTAGTGTTGCTCAAGATAGTATGGATGATGTAAATAGCGAGAATACACTCGATAACAGTGAGAACTTGAACAAAGATAATGCTGACAATAATAGCATTGATCCATTGAACATCGATCATAATACGACGAGTAATGATTCTAATAAAAGAGATGAGATCCATGAATCAAAATCTATTAAGAAAGAAGCTTTAGTAAAAATTAAATGTGTTGATATTAATAAACTTTTAGACCCAAGTGCGAAATCGACTGGTGTCGTTAATAATTCAGTCGTTGTAATCTCCGATTCAGAAAATGACTATTCACCTAGAAAACAGAAAAACCTAATGGCAAACCAGACGTTCGTAGATTTTAATAGTCTGCCTCCTAGTATCAGTATAATTCCGAAAAAGAAAGTGATTGTGTTAGATGATGACTCCGATAGCGATGTTGCAGTGGTTCAGAAGAACAAAGATACCGGTGCGAAATCGCGCAGAGTTAGTTTTAATTTGCACAATTCTGATTCTGAAATGAAGTCTGCTCATGCCAGACGAAATCCGAAGAGAAAGGTAGTTAAAGATTTAGCACACGTTAGTAGTCTATCTGAAAATAGTACCAGCCGGAGTGATGAAAGTCACGACGATACAGTCAAGACTAAAAAGAAAGTAACTCGGAAAACTACATCTGTCGACTATAGTGCTTTATTGAAGGGACAAGAAGACGAAAAATTCGCACGCAAAGCTTATGTTCCAATAACGAGAATTCCAGCTGAAAAACTAAAAGCCAACTACTACAAG
Source organism: Amphimallon solstitiale (assembly GCA_963170755.1). Taxonomy (NCBI): domain Eukaryota; kingdom Metazoa; phylum Arthropoda; class Insecta; order Coleoptera; family Scarabaeidae; genus Amphimallon; species Amphimallon solstitiale. The sequence continues at coordinate 45,345,172 of OY720676.1, read as the reverse complement.
AAAATATTGAAATTGGATATACGAAGGTTTGTATAAATACTTTTCATACATGAGGGTACGGGGAGGGATTTTATGCATTTTATTTTTCTACGATAATAAAGGAAAAAGAATGGAAAACATTGAAATATACATTTTGGACGGTTGTTGAATGTATTATGTTTCCAGCATACAGGGTGAGTCATTAGTAGCCGCTTCTTCGATTGCTCTTTTGTGTTTTAAATAAAAGAAAAAACAATTAGTGGATGATATATGGTTGCTTGTGGCGCATATTGTAAAAATGCTTTAAGCTGTGGCGCACTTCCGGTTTCACCGGAAATGTATGGTACTTAATTTTTTTAAATGACTCACCCTATATATTTTTGGATTTTCTTGTACTGCTTTAAATTATCTGTTCAGCTGTGTTTTCTTTTTCGAAATTGAGCGAATAGCTTTTGAGTTATTAATTTTTTTTTGAAAATCTTTGACCAAACACGTGTTCAGAAAAAAATCATTTTCACATTGTTTTTAAAAGTAAAAACATTAACTTTGGTGGTGCTTCTAGCCAAGAAAATTCTGCATCATTTGGTAAAGTTGCACTCGACAATACCTCAAAAAACTTTGTTTTTTCAAAGCCTACTTCCTGATATTTTCACATACCAAAAACTTATTTTTTTTAAATGGAACACCCAGTATTTTATTGAGTCATTTTGTTCCTTTTTTATTTTCTTTCATTTTTGTTAACAATGTCCTATACCTATCTTTTGTAATTTTTGAGATAATCACTATAGGAACAATTAGCGGTCAATTAAAGAACTACGGGCGCTGTTCTATGCACCCAAATATTCGTCCAATAAAGGCTGGAATGCGGCTGACTGCCTGAGTCAACTGTTAAAGAAAGTCGGTATATATTTATGTCAAACTTATAAAATCATCGCTATTAGTTATCATCCAAATGAATTATTCTTATGAAGAGTTAATAGATATGATTGACGTTTTGGGTGAATCTGAAAGAAACTCTTTGGTAGCATCCAGACTTTATGCACAGCGATCCCTAGTAGACGTAACCGAAGACAGAAACCTTCGAAAATATAAAGTGGGCGGTTTGAATGAACAGAAAGCATTGAATATGAAAGAACGAGCGGAAAAAGCAAAAACTGGTGAGGTTAAGACGTTTATGGAACTTAGGAGTGTAGTCGAATCCCCCATACTAGTACTACGAAAATTAGTCGTGAGTTAGATGTAAGTCAAATTTGAGAATCCAGAATAATTAGGAAATATGAAATTCACCCGTAGCATATTCATACACAGGGTTAGATGAAAGAAATTTTCAGAATCGCTTACATTTTTGTCAATTGGCAGCAGATAAATTATCCTGGCTTTCTCAATTTTTTGTTGTTTACCAACGAAGCCACCTTCTATTAAAGTGAATACGTTCATCGCCACAATTTCCGTTATTATAACACATAAAATCCCCCACTTTATTACACCTGTAAACTTTCAAAATCGTTGGTCATTAAAACGGTTGGGAGGAATAGTGGGATAGTTACATAATTGGACCTTATTTCTTTGATGAAAATGTTAATGGAGGAGAGTATCTTCGCTATCTATGGACGGATTTTCAAAACTTCTTGAAGACATCTTCAAATATATCAGTAAAGATAACCTTTATTTTATTTCGATGTTAACCAACAGTGTCAAAAATGAAATACTGCAACTGGACATTGCCGGAATTAAAAAATTGAAATGCGATGCTCTTCATTCTGTAAAATTATTACTTTTGGGATAGTTGAATATAACATTTACTTTGTTTGACAGTTAACTAAGGAAGTCGGGCGCCATCCCTGCCTTCCATTGATTAAACGAATATTTTGGTGCATAGAACAACAGCGCTCGTAGTTCTTTAATTGACCGCTAATTGCTCCTATAGTGATTATCTCAGAAATTACAAAAGATAGGTGTAGGACATTGTTAACAAAAATGAAAGAGAATAAAAAAAGGAACAAAATGCCTCAATAAAATACTCGGTGTTCTATTTAAAAAAAATAAGTTTTTGGTATGTAAAAATTTCAGAAAGTAGGCTTTGAAAAAACAAAGTTTTTTGAGGTATTGTCGAGTGTAACTTCACCTAATGATGTAGAATTTTCTTGGCTACAAGCACCACCAAAGTTAATGTTTTTGGTTTTAAAAACAATGTGAAAATGATTTTTTTCTGAACACGTGTTTTGATCAAATATTTTCAAAAAAAATTAATAACTCAAAAACTATTGACTCAATCTTGAAAAAGAAAAAACAGTCGAACGCACAATTTAAAGCTGTACAAGAAAATCCAAAAATATATAGGGTGTCATTTAAAAAAAAATTTTTACTTTTAAAAACAATGTGAAAATGATTTTTTTCTGAACACGTGTTTGGTCAAAGATTTTCAAAAAAAAATTAATAACTCAAAAACTATTCGCTCAATTTCGAAAAAGAAAACACAGTTGAACAGATAATTTAAAGCAGTACAAGAAAATCCAAAAATATATAGGGTGAGTCATTTAAAAAAATTAAGTCCCATACATTTCCGGTGAAACCGGAAGTGCGCCAGGGTTTAAAGTATTTTTACAATATGCGCCACAGGCAACCATAGGTCTTCCACTAATTGTTTTTTCTTTTATTTAAAACACAAGAGCAATCGAAGAAGCGGCTACTAATGACTCACCCTGTATGAGTTCATGTCAGTTCCCATTTTAAATGGATTTTATCTGGAGCGGTGCTCTCTATGAAGTGTTAATGTGAAATTGTTTAATAAAACATCTTAGGGAACGTCATTTCAAAATGAAAAAAAAAATTTAAAACATTAAAAAGTTTCAGAAGGAAAAGTCCGATTTTTAACTATTACAGAAATAAATAATTATTTAATATTTAAAATAGAACATTTATTAAAAATAAATAATAAGAAATCGGAGGTTATTTTCGAAAATACCACCATCAAATTCAATGCATTTTCTTGATCGTTTATTAATTGCCCGAGTTGCATGTTTAATTTTAATTGATCGGCGATTATTTCTTATGGTACCTGCAGCATTCAAAATACGATCCAGTAGTGTCTCTCTCGTGTCCACTTTTGTTGCAGAAACTAAATACTTTATCCAGCCCCACAAACAATAATCTTAAGATCTAGTGTCCAACGATTGAGAAAATGAAGGTTCAAAACATTTCTAACATCTGCACTAAAATGTGGAGGGGCTCCATCGTGTTGAAAGTAGTGATGGGAGAACTCGAGTGAAAAATAACCGGGTACCCGATTATTCAAATAACCGGTGTAATTCGGTTTTTGAATTCGAGCGACGAGTAACGGGTGATCGGCGAACCGACACGACAACCGAGTTGCTGCAAATCGGAAATGCGAACTGGCTAGTTATTAGTCGTACTTCATCACGCGTCACGTGGTAGTCGTCGCCTGCTTTGAAAAATCGCCTACCTGGTTATTTTTCACCTGGTAGTCGTCGCCTGCATTGAAATATCGCCCACCGAGTACCGAGTTGTTATCTTTCGCTCGGGTTGTCGCATTACTACTTGGACACTGATTATATATTTACTGGGAATTGGAGTAGTATATGATGATAGTATTAGCAAGTATTGAGTAGCTTTGTTAAAAAGAGAGCTCCAGGAAAATGTGCATCTTTAATTTAAAAATATATACGGGTCATTTTCAATAACCTTTAACTTTTGGCTTATATTACTTTCAAAAAATATACTTTTACCGATTATACTTTTATACTTTTTGTAGTGATATTTCAGAAACTAATTATTAACTTGTAAATCGAAATTTTTACCGTCACTTTTTTATCATTACAATCACGTATTGGCTGTTTTGCGAACGTGACGGTAATGTTTGAACAGTAGTAAAACAGTGTTAGAAATGTTATTCTAGATAGAAAGACTTGAGGTTAGGAAATATGAAACTAGCAGTGGTTTAAAATATTGGACAAATGTGATGATAACGATGGCGGCTACTATTAGAAGTAAATTGTCCCATGGGACGGTAATGTTAAGAGAAAAAATACGCTGCCTAGAACTTCCCTTTTTATAGAAAAAAACCTGTATAACGGCAGTTATTTTTGTAAAACGCGGACTCGCAACATTCACTTGGCTATAGAAGATCATAAAAGTAAACAAACGATCAACTGGCGCCATACATTGTTTAAAATTTGTGCCAAAAATTGGCGTGACGGTAATGTTAGGTGCTCTTAGGTATATTTCGTAAATATTTAAAAACAAAGAAATACGGCTATATCTTTGAAATTTTACATAAACATGGCGAAGAACAATTGTTGAAAAAATGTAAAAAAAAATAATTTTTTGAGATATATACAAGATATGATAAATATATAAAGCCAAATTTGAAAAACTGAAAAAGTATAACGTGACGGAAATGTAAAATGGAATATTTAAAGTTTAAGAATAAAAGGAGATAGCAGTTTTAGGTTATTATTTTTCTTTAAATTGACACACCAAAAAGTATCATACCTAAAAAAAAAGTAGTACCACCTAATATCATTTTAGATAGGATTGTAGTTATAGGGTATACAGCATGTGTCAATTTTCATTAGCCATAGGCGATTAATTCATGCAATACGTGACAACATGGCACCCCTACTTTCCTCTCCAATACGAGCGCGACCGATACAAGCTCAAGTTATAGCAGTAACTGTTGGACCACTGACTTGGGTGTTTGTAATGCGTTCAGAAATAATATTTACGCGTTGCAAGGATTTGTTTTTCTTTTTCCTTTCAGTAAATGCAGAGAATTATTAAGCTGCGTTCACGCTGCATGACACAAACAAAAGCGTAATTCTAATAAAATTAAAAATAAGGTAAATAAAAAAGGATTCTGAAAATAATAATAAACTACTAGATCCGGAGATCGCGGCGGCCATTTGATGTTTCCCGTTCCAGTAATAAGACGGCTTTTATTGCAGACTAGATCGCAACGTGTTCGCAGCTAAAGATTGAATGTAAAATCTGGTAGGGAGATCGGAGAAAATCGTGGAAATATCGATTGTTGCCGGGATTGGTGACGGACGGTAGGGGTGACACACGTTGCCATGTATTATTTGTATACGTATAAATCGCACGCAAAAATTGAATCCCTATACCTAATGAAAATTGACACATACGGTATGTAAAGTTAAAGGTTATTGAAAATGACCCATACAGTATTAATAAACAACATGTATTTACATAAATACTAACAATAGCGTTAGTAAATATAATTATTATGTATTAAAAAACTAAATAAATGCACAAAAATAGATAAAAACATATAAAGAATGTAAAAATTATCAGTATGTTTAGGAAACAGTCTAGTTCTTCAGTTGGTTAATTGACCGGTGACAAAATATAAGTAATAAAGGCAACTTAAATCTGCAATTTGTGTGTTTTTTGTAAATATCTGTTATTTATTGATATATACATTTATTTTTTATGGATAATGAAGTAGAAGTGCGACAACCGGAGTAAGGAAGAACCGGGTTGTCGGTGTTGATTGTCAGGTGAGCGATAAATGAAATATGACTAATGAATAAGTTCATAACTTTAATATATTGTTATTAAAAACCTGTCTACGAAATAAGCTTGAAAGTATTAAGAGTTTTTTTAAATGAAGAACTATATGAAAATGTATATTTATAATTTTGAGAGTACACTTTACTTTTATACACCGTTTTTTAAATAATAATTAGTAGTTTTTTATGGAATACCAGAACATTATACAAGGAAAAGTCGTAGTACATTCTGCGGATTGTATCATTTGCATTGTATACATTATACATGTTGGCCAGTTTAATAGATATTTGCTGATTTTTCGCGACTGGCCATGCACTAACCAGGTTAAGTGTCACGGTCACTATTGGTAAGACTCCTCACTCCACGACTATTGCTCGGTTAGTGCTTTCGCAAAAACAGTGCATAGTGTGCACTGGTTGAAACGGTATGCACTGCATACCGTTTTTGCCAGGGTTTCTGCAGTGAAATAGCAATATAAACAAGACACACAAGTTTACTTTACATAACCTATATGTGTTCATTATGGAAATTCGTGAATTAATAATTTATTTGGTAGACAAAATTTTTTTTTTGAGGGTGGTATCATTGAATGGCTACTATTACTGAAACCTTTACATTTTACTCATACAGATAACTGGTGCTTTAAACTAAGAGACATTTACTTTCGACCTATAGTTGATGATGATGTCTGAATAAATGCATATCATGAGGAAACTTTTTTCTCGTCAGCTTTTTCAGGGTCTAAAAAATGCTGGATTTATAGAAATGTATTAGACTACAAAATAAATGCATTACCGTTCAGAAGCATTTCAGCGGTGGCGACATCAACGATCACCGTATGATCTTCCCCTTTATTATTTAAGATTAAAACAATTTCCCCCTCCATTTTAACGGGAAGTCACTCTTGCCGAAAGATATATGGACGAAAGGCGCTGCAAATTGCAAGTGCTTTGAGGTTATTCACTTTACTACTGTCAATCCAGCTGTCAACAATGACAGAGAGAGACAGATATATCATACCGAACGTAACACTCCTCACGACTTGTGTATGCAGCGGTTAGCAAAGTGACAGTTATTGATGACGTCATTACACCTTCCCCTCTGTTACCGGATTTCGCAAAAATGTTAGAGTTACTCTTGCCGCAGTAACCACAGCATACCAGGTCAGTCGCGAAATATCGGCAATTATTATTATTGAATGCAGGGCGATGATACGAGTGAAAACTACTCGAGTGATAATTCGATTATCAAGATCACTCGAGTAGTGAGTAACCGGTTATTGAAATAATTCGATTTTGCCCATCACTAGTTGAAAGTACAACCGTTGTCTAACATTTGATGCTAAATTGTCCATAAATTCTGTCAAGTGAACTTCCAAAAAATTCAAATACAGTTCGCCATTAAGACGACCATTCAATACAAATGGACCAAATAATTGACCGTTCAACATACCACACGATTTTGAAGTATCCAATTACAAAATTGCAATCTTGCAGCACGATCACCTCTGTGAAAATTTTGAACAGGTTGAATATGAAAAGAATGCAAACCATTCTCTTTCAGCAATCTCCAAGTGGCCGTGTGTCTAGTTTGAAATTGGGGTCCAAGACGCCTCGTACTTATATCAGGATTCTCTTCCACCATATCGAAAATATTTGTTTCAAGTTTCACATCTAGGCCGCGATCCCTTTCAGAAGCAATCTTTGCACTTGCAAACATTCCTCTTTCTCCAGCAATTGCAAATACATTTGCAAACAGTTTCCTGTTTGGAATTTTTCGAGCCGGAAAGCGACGTCGAAATTCATCCGCTGCATTAGTTGCGTTATCATTACAAAAACCATGTCGGCATACTCTTTATGACTTAATGTTTGTGGAGTTGTTTGCTTCTAATCGTCTAAAAAACATGTATTATGTCAGTTAAGTTTAAATGACTAAGTAAACGTCAAACTAATTTGTCAAACGTTAACAAATAATATTATTTCAATGCTACAATGATTAAAAAATAGAAAGTAAATTATTTCTATAATGGTTAAAAATCGGACTTAAATATATTGGTTTATTTTACTTATTTTGACGTTCTGAATATACTCTTCAAGTACTTTCTTTTCCTCCTGAACACCCTGTATACTCGAACTCTTTTAGTTGACGGTTGACAATAAAACAGGTTTAAGCAAAAATGTTTTTTGTGTAAATAGTTTTTGATAGCAGATTTTCTATTTAAATTGAAAACTATGTTTTTAAAACATTTAGGGCCGGTTTTCCCAACACCGACTAAAATACTCGATTAACTAACTAATCAAATAATTAAATGAAGTCATGGAAATCTCTTGGTGAAACATGTCGAAATATAAGCAAGTAATAACAAATAACACACTTGGTATTGTTTCACAAATATATATAATTAAATACTCGATGTACATTTCGCCTTGCGGCATCGTCAGGAGTTCTCGAGAAACTAAAGTAAAATTTAATATACTGTAACTACCTACTTCAAACAAAAATGTAAATAGAAAAAATATACAAAAATAGAAAATTATGAAAAGGTCATGACTTATGTGGAAAGACCATTTTTACAATGCTAGGGTTTATTAGCGGTGAATTTATGAGTTCGGTTTGTTCATTAAGAACATTGCTTGGTTGTAAAAGTAAACTTTCTTTTATAAAATAACCTTCTAGAACATTCATTTTTTTTTTAGTACTATATAGTTTAAATAAAAGTAAAAAAATGAATGTTCTAGAAGGTTATTTTATAAAAGAAAGTTTACTTTTACAACCAGGCAATGTTCTTAATGAACAAACCGAACTCATAAATTCATCGCTAATAAACCCCAGCATTGTAAAAACGGTCTTTCCACACCTTCTCATAATTTTCTATTTTTGTATAATTTTTTTATTTACATTTTTGTTTGAAGTAGGTAGTTACAGTATATTAAATTTTACTTTAGTTTCTCGAGAACTCCTGAGGATGCCGCAAGGCGAAATGTACATCGAGTATTTAATTATATATATTTGTGAAACAATACCAAGTGTGTTATTTGTTATTACTTGCTTATATAACTAACTAATCATTGATTATCTCTAACCGGTGTTTTTCAAAGCGTATTGCGGTTATCTAAACAGTGTTTAAAGATTAAGAGCCAGTATTTGGATGTCCGTATAAGTTAAGTATGAGCGATATACCAAAGGTATTTCGATATTTCTGTCTTTCGAAGTTCAAATAACGGTTATCTCCGAGATAAGTCTTAGATAAAGTTATACGATAGCCAACGGGCAGGATTATGAGTTTTATCCGGAAGTTAAGTGACGATGAAGATCGAAAACAGTCGAAAAGACTCGCATATTCGAAAATTATCACAAGGCAGTTCAATTTATAGGGTTGGGTGTGTTTATACTTTTCACAATGCATCAAGATTCTTCAAACTTAACTGACTAATTGGATGAACAAAATAACTTGGAAATATGTGTAACAATCTAGTCAACATATCAGATTTCGCCCAAATAATTTGGAAAAATGGAGCGATACAGAATTTGTTTGTTAGTACCACAGACAATACTATACAGACAAACCATCCTCACGCATTATGAATGCAAACGATAGATGTCGCCACTGTATTTTTTAAATTCCAAGAGCAAACTTTAGAGATGGCACCACCAAAGAGGATATGCTCACTTATTACTTTTAACCGATAGATGTCAGTTTGTTTAAGATTAAAAAAAGAATATTTAAATTTCAGAGTTTTATAAAATAGAAATTCAAATATTCCATTTTAGACACTTTTGAATATTACCCAGTATAAATATTTAAATACTATTTAATTTTTTAATAGTCTGTCTCCTGGTACCAGTAAAATTCCGAAAAAGAAAATTGTGTTAGATGATAATTCTGATAGCGATGTTGCAGTGGTTCAGAAGAACAAAGATGTCGGTGCGAAATCGCGCAGAGTTAGTTTTAATTTGCACAATTCTGATTCTGAAATGATATCTACTCGTGCCAGACGAAATCCGAAGAGAAAGATAGTTAAAGATTTAGCAAACGCTAGTAGTCTATCTGAAAATAGTACCAGGCGGAGTGACGAAAGTCACGATGATAGAGTCAAAACTAAAAAGAAAACCACATCTGTCGACGATAGTGTTTTATTGAAGGGACAAGAAGACGAAAAAAAAGCTTATATTCCAATAACGAAAATCCCAGCTGAAATACTAAAAGCCAACTACTATAAGAAAATATTGAAATTGGATATACGAAGGTTTGTATAAACACTTTTCATACATGAGGGAAGGGAGAGGGGGGATTTTATGTATTTTATTTTTCTGAGATAAGAAAGGAAAAAGAATGGAATACATTTTGGATTAATTAGAAAGAAAACCTCGTTTCACAAAAATATATATGATTTATTTCATAAACTAAATGTACATTTCGTTTGCCATGCAAACATCATCGGTAGTATACAGATTTATTCGTGTTTTTACATTATATATATGTTCGAACGTTTGCAGTGACAAACCCTCTCATTGTAGTAAGTTAAGACCTCTATAAATCTAACCGTACTTTTATTACAGTAATATTGTAAAACTATGGTGGGTGTTTACTGAATGTGTAAGAGTGGTATGAATTCTAGGAAACTCTGACTAAGTGGAGAAACATCTGTGTTTAATAAATTGTTTTTAAATTTCTTCATATAAATACTTTCCCTCATATTTAAATTTTTACATCTAGTTCTTTTGATAACTTGTACATTATCGATTGAAAATGTATGTCCTGTGTTTACAAAATGATACGCTAAAGCTGATTTATCACTATTGTGATTTTTCAAATGATACAAATGTTCTGATGCCCTAATTTCTACGTTTCTTTTTGTTTATCCAATATACACTTTATTGCAATTATTACAATCAATTTTGTATATTCCTGAGTATTTTAAAGGGTCTGACTTTTCAATGTTGTTATGTAATAAACTCTTAGTATTCTGTTCATTGACAAATGAAGGAATTATGTTGTATCTTTTACACAAGTTTGAAATTTGATATTCCCATCTTTTATTTAAACAAAATTTACAAAAAACTTTTTTGGTTTCTAATTTAATGGATTCTAATGTAGTTCTGTTGGTAATTAATTTTTTCCTTTCTAATTTACGTTTTATTCGATCTATTGTATCTTTCTCGTACCCGTTCTCAGCGGCTACTTTGTATATGTATGCTAACTCTTTATTATAATTTATTTTAGAAAGTGGGGTGTTCTGTAATCTGTTGAGAAGAAAAAAGAATGTAGTTTGTTTATGTCTGAAGGACGTGTACGAAGTGTTATGAATATAATTATCTGTATGTGTGGTTTTTCGGTATATGTCAAAATGGAAACTGTTTTCCTTAATAGAGATAAGTAAATCCAAAAAGGGTAGGATGTGTTCAATTTCCATTTCATGGGTAAACTTGATAGATGGGTACTGATTATTAATGTAATTGACAAACTGGTCTAAGTCAAAATCTCTTGGAATAATTGCAAAAATGTCATCAACGTATCTGACCCAAAATTTAGGAAACGTTGGTCCATTTTCTTTTATATCGTGTTCAAAATAATTAAGGAAAAGGTTCGCAAGAAACGGTGATAGCGGGTTGCCCATAGCTGTTCCAAAAGTTTGTTTGTAAAACTGATTATTGAAAGCAAAAATGTTCTGATCCATACACAACTTGGTTAGTTTTAAAAATGCATTTATCTCTTCTTCTTTGATATTGTTGAAAAGTAGAAAAGAATTTAGGTTTTCTAAAGTTTTTTTCAATAGGGACATTAGGAAAAAGGGAAGTTACATCAAATGAAATTACCTTATCATCAGGTGCAATCTTATATTTTTCTAGTTTCATCATGACTTCTTTCGTGTTTTTAATGGAATGATCATTTTCAAATTTTAACTTACTAAATTTTTGTACCAGCCACTTTGACAATGCATAAGTTGGAGAATTAATATTTGATACTATCGGTCTAAGTGTATTTCCCGGTTTATGAATTTTAGGAAGACAGTACATGTGTGGGATTTTAGGATTACTCATGTTGAGTTTTAAGTAACTTTTCCGATCTATTAATTTAGTGCACGTTTTTAATGTTTTTGTAACTTCTCTTTTATATTTGCCTAACGGGTTTTTTGCTATTTTAATGTACGGGCCCACCTCTATCATGTTTTCTACTTGTTCAATATATGAGTCTTTGTTTAGAATTACTACAGCATTACCTTTATCAGCTTTAGTGTATATACAATTTTTCTTTTTAAGTCACTGTATAATGCGTTTTTGATGATAAACATTTGTGTTTTGTATATTTTTCTTTTTGATAATTTTACTTACGATTCGAGTCGCTTCAACTTTGAAACTAGGTCTATCTTCTTTCGGGATGTAATATGTGGATGTCTCCAAGTCATTGATAAGTTCTTCTAGATGAAGTTTTGCAGGTTCCACCGAAAATTTCAAACCTTTGTTTAAAAATTGAAGTTCCTCTTGTGTGAAAACTGCGGAAGATTGATTTTTGACATTATTATACTCCTTTAGTAGCGTTTCTTCTTGCGGTAGAAGGGACTTGAGTTTCTTGTTGTGTGTTGTTATTTTATTTTCCATTTTTGCCTTGATTGTTCTGTGTCTTTTTCGGTCAAATTCATCCCACTCAAAGGAGTTCAACTGTTTGCTGAGTTTCAAGTGTAATTCGTATGTTGTCAACTTTAAGTTCTCTAATTGTGTGTAATGTTTCTGTATTTCTTGATTTAACCAATATGATTTCATCCTTTGAACGGCTTTCGGAGGGATTGCCTTGTTCATTTTCACATCCGTGAATTTGGGAAACACTTTATGTTTGATGCACTTTTTTAGAAATTTGATGTCCAAATGTAAGGATCTAAGTTTTGTAGAGGCACGAATAAATTTATTTAGCTCACTTGTCCGAGAAGACATGACTATTAATCAAGATTTATTTACATTTTGGATGTTTGTTGAATGTATGTATTATGTTTCCATCATCTGAGGTCATGTTAATTCCCATATTAAATGAGTTTTATCTGGAGCTGTGTGCATTTCACATTAAAACTTCATAGAGGGCACTGAAATAACTTGGTATTTTACCATGAAACATTGTGCGGGAACTCCGGGCAAGACAGTATCGGATACGGTAAAACAAACACAATTAAACAGGTAACATTTTAGGTGCGTTTATTCACAGGTGCTATTAACAATACGTGCGGTACATCTCTCTCCAGACTCTATTCTTACTTACTATAGGGGAGAGTGGGGTACATTCGGCCCTTTTTTATTAAAAAAATCGTAAAATGGACATGCATTTTTATAAAATGAATTTTTACTTATAGTTCACATCTACATAGACTAAGAAAAAATTGCACAAAACCTTGTCCGTCTATATTGCTTATTTTACATGATTATTTGCATTTTTTCAAAATGTGGAAAAGTGACGAAAGTACCCCGTTGCTGGGGTACTTTCGGCCAAGGTGTGGGGTAGATTCGTCCCGTGAAACCACTATAAACTCAATGTTATTTAACTGATATATTTAAGTTGGAAATTAATAATAATCATTTAACAATGAATGAACCAAAGTTATAACTAAAAGTAAACATGGAAGAAGTTCTTGCAGTACCAGTTTGAGATACAGTTTGAAGTTTGGCTACAATGTCCGCAATATTAATGTCACTTCTGTCTTCTACCGGTGGGAAAAAAAAATTTTGAGTAAATCCTCTTCTTCTCATAAACCTAATTGTGTACGTAGGGGAATTTATTTGTTCAATGCGACCTGCATAATGAATTACTGCTCCAGAGTTTGTACAAAATTTAACGAGAACATAATTGCCAATTTCAAGCTCACTTTCGGAAGCAGTTTCCAGTTCTTCAAAATCGTCACTGCTGCTGGATTTAACATCGTCCAATGAGATATCAGAATCGCTTGACTGACTTTCGTCTTCCTCAATTTTCTGCCTTTTTTTCACGTTGTCAAATATATTTCTTTTCACCGTCGGTTGCTTCTTAACTTCTAGCTTTCTTTTTTTCTCTAATTCTATATTTTCTCTTATCAGTAATTCAGGAGTGTCCGTGTAAATTGTCGATTTTGATTTTCTTTTACTATTTCTTGGTTTACTGATGGCAGCTTTGGGATAAGGAACCAGTTTCTCCAGACTGAGACCGGAAGTTGAAGGTTGCTCTAACTGTAAAACGTCCTGAGCAGTACCATCTTGTGAATTTAGATTCTCATTATTAACATCAATTGGTAAAACATCCCCATGTGTGTCATTATTTTCAAGGGCGGCAGGATTGTTATCATCAAGTGGAGGTTTTCGTAAAGCTTCATCTGGAATTAAAGGCCTATCTGTAACACTACTCGCCACAAAATCTTCATCTGAAAATATTAGCCTGTTGATTGGCCATAATCCAGTGTTTTTAAACGCGTGAGTAATATTTTTGAAAGAAAATGCAGTTTCGTACGCCTTGTTTGCCAAATATCCTATATTTCTTATGGTTATGGCCTGACCTGGATGTGCTAACATCCAATCGTTAAATGCAGTAGCCAGGTGTGTTTTGAAGGGGCCATAAACTCCCACGTCTAAAGGCTGGAGCCGATGCGTCGTATGAGGTGGGAAAGAAAGTAAAACTATCCCGTTGGCTTTACAATACCTTATTGCTTCAACTGACACATGAGATTCGTGATTATCTATCAGCAGCAAAATTTTTTTTTCTACAGAACAGCGAGTAATATTCACGATGTGTTCCAAAACTTTTGGAAATAATTCTACGGTCATCCAACCGGACTTATTTCCTAGTGCAATAGATCCTACAGGCTACCCTTCTGATAAATATTCAGAGGGATTACGAATCCTAGGAAATACGAAAACAGGAGGAACCATCGCGCCAACACCGTTAACGATCCCTACAAACGTGACCAGCGAGCCCCTTTCTGCTGAAGAAATTTGACCTACTTGCTTCTTCCCTTTTGTGGTGACCACTTTCACAGGCCTTGCAACAGTTGTGATCCCTGTTTCATCCAAATTCCACACTTGTTCGGCACGAAATTTGTACTTTTCCAGGACAGAAGCATATTTTCTAAAGAAGTCATCCAATACAGGTTTATTGAATGCGATTGAACGACTCAAACTAGTGCTCTCTGGTTTTCGCAACGAAAGATCTTGATGCCTCTTCATGTAACTATATAGCCAGTCTGGTCCTACAAAGGAAGTCAGGAATAAAACGTGTTTGTTAAAACAAATGTAAAAGAAAATACATACCTGCCATCTTATTTTTTTCCCAATTCTCAGGCATCTTACAATTGGGAAGTGATTTTGCAAATTCAAATGCCAAAATTCTAATTTGCTTGTATGATAATCCGTAGTGTAAGTTTGATGAATTTTTTATGTATGCGCTAAGTTCCAGTTCTTGCTCTTTAGTAAATACTTGTTTTGCAGTGTATTTGCTATTGTATTTGGGGCCATCATCTTCACTTTCATTTCCCGAATCATCATAATTCCTAGGAACTTCGTCTAACAACCTCTTTCTCTTAATAATTCTAGATTGTAGGGTAGTTCTTTTAAGGCCATATTGCCTAGCTGCTTCCTTGACTTTTAATCGTCCCGCGAGACATTCTCGTATGGCCGAATTCATTATATTTTCATTAATGCTGACGCGATCTGTATTTTTTATGTATGTGCGTGGCATCTGCAAACATAAATTAGTCTTAAACTTATTGTAATAAAACTACAGCTATATTACAATAGGAAGTGCCTAGCTAGATAAAGCACGGGGTAGATTCGGCAGTATGACGAATCTGCCCCACTACTGCCTGCCGAATGTACCCCACATGTACAATTATTACTATCCATAATACCCACATAAAACATGCCTAAGTTGAGGTTAGGTGGGACCTGATTTTGTTTTTAGGCGCATTATTGTAATATACGGCTAAATCGCAGTGCATTTATTTCTATTATAAATATAATAGTTTTGCAGTGCAGAATTGTAAAAAACTTACCTTGTTTAGTCGCATAACACTTAATATTCACTAAGAATACCTAATACACAACTGGCATCATCAATACGTTATACATACAAAACGGAGGATTGACGGAAGAGATTTCTTGACGATTTTGGCGGAAAGTTTAAAAAATAGTTCTTCTTTTATAATATGACGAATCTACCTCAGTGCCGAATGTACCCCACTCTCCCCTATAGACATACCACATTAACCTACTTATCCTCTATGTTATTCTAAACTAATCTACTTACATGTTATGTTTACATAATATTGCACGATAGGTGTACCAGTCACCTAGGCATCGCTGTGGCAATATCCGTGAAGAGGAATGCATAATAAAATCTTGCCCTAGTTACTACTACAGCACCCTATGAAATTTTAATGAGAAATTCTTTAATAAAACATCTCACAATATATTTGAACTCTTTTAGTGTTGGTGGTTTGCTAAATGGCGGAAGAGTTAATTTTAATTTGGGGTAGACCATAAAAAAGGTTTTAAAAAAAATTGATTTTTTTCGTTTAAATAGTTTTTTTGTAGCAGATTTACTATTTAAATTAAAAACAAATTTTTTAGAACATTTTGTCCGGTTTTTCCAACACAGAGTCAATTTTTCAGCTGTTAAAAATTCGTTACAAGCACACCGTTTAACTCGCGTTGACATAGCACTAGAACACGTTTCCATACTTCCGCTTTTCAAAATACACTGGATGAATTCAACGACCTCAAACCTGCGCATGCGTATAGAGGGGGAATGTCACTTCCACATTCCACCTGACGCGCTTCTGAACTTCATTTCGTTCGCGCTGTAGAAGCATGGTTGCATTTTTTTTTCAGCCTACACTCGTATATAGAATTTCATGTCAAAATTATAATTTCCATTTCAGACTAACAGATTTAAAGAATCTCAAGAGATCTCGACGTAGAAATTCTGATTCTTCAGATTCGACTGGAAAAAGTAAGAAGGAGAAGAAATCTAGAAAAAATCGTAATCGTTCAAAGAAAGACGACACAGAAAATGATTCTGCCAGCGACACATCAGTCTGTAATAGTTTACAGGATGAGAATAATGGTAGTAGACTTGATCCTAAAACAGGCGAATATCAAATAGAATCTAGACTTTTGGTATGTATATACACAACAAAATCGATTATCTTTATACTCTAGAAAGTCGCGAAATTATTTGTTCAAGTGCGAATATATTATACAGGTTGTGTAATGGAAACACTTGATATAGCAAGCCCAAAATACATCAGAATTACAACGTCGCGTACTGTTTCCCCGCTCTCGCTACGTTTAGCGGTGAAGCATCGACTGGCAATATCACAGTTACTTCTACCCTCTCCTCTCTTTCGTCACGCCCCCAGTACGGCCAGAGTACACGACGTTGCAATGTTTACTTGGTAATATCAAGTGTTTCATTACACAAGCTGTATATGATCATTGAAATGGCATTGCAAAATAAAATACAACTATCATTGTGTGTATTGTGTTTGTTATTGATACTTCAAACGTGTATTCAATGAATCACAGAGTTTTTATAATCAAAATCTATTTATGAAATTGAATTAAACTGTTACATAGAAAATGATCATTCTCTTTGAAGGTATATAAGAATTTTCAGAAGAATTTTACGGTAACATAGACACTTTTATTGAGATATTATGTGAAAAAGCACAGTTCGAAATATCGCAGATGTTGAGTAACTATGCCGCCTAAGAAGTTTGTGCAAAAACTTTCACAATAAATAAACGTTTTTACAAAATTTTTTTTATAAATTTCCATATACGTCTCATCAGCAATTATGAAACGCGACTTAATTACTGTGATAATTTAATGCATGTGTAAAAAAACCCATAAGTAGGAATTGTTTTATCACTTTGACAGCGATAAAAGTTTACTTTAACTTTTATATCGGCAAAAAAGTTATTTACCTTTGGTTGGCCTGACAACAACTTGTGTTTTCTCGTTATGTCATAAAATTAACGGACTCACTCAAAATGTAATGTCAAAGTCGACGCAACCCTAAGCTTTGCGTACTATCTTTGGTTGACCCGACTTCAATTTGCTTACTTTATAATCATAGTGTTCGTTATGAAGTGTTGTTATGACAAAATTTGCAAACTCATTGTAAATAATCTTCACAAAATGTATAACAACTGTGTTTTTAATAACTACCGGGTGGTGCAATAGTGTGTCGGCGGAGCTTAGTGTGAAAACTAATAACGCTGCAGCAATGAGACTTTACGTACGTATGTAGTATGCGACTGTGCATTTTCTAATTTTATTTACAAATATACAGGGTGTTCCAAATTTTCGCAACCACATTCAACTTTTTTATTTTAAATACATTGCTATACTTTCTAGATATTATAATGATAGCCATTCAAATTATCTTTGCAATGATATATGGATATGTGCACTTCAGACTGTTCGTTTTGATTTTATTGATAATATTGTTAAAATCTTGACAGTTGCAGCATCTAACATTTTAAGCTGTAGTCTGTAAATGGGTAGAATGCCTCACGTAACTCTTGTGTTACTAATTTATGGACTAACACGTTATTTGTTTTGAGGTTGAACAAAGTGAATAAATATACAGGGTGTTAAATATGTCGTGTCTAAGTTATCGATCTTTATTGGTTATTTTCTCGTTTTTTTTTAAATCTAACCTATAATATTTTTATAAGTCAGCATATTCCTTGTAAAATCGCCTTTAAAATGGTACCAATAACATAGTACTTATTTCTAGTATTTTCAAAGTTATAACCCTTTAATGGGATATACTCATGTTTATAACATGCAAAATGCGGGGCATCTAATAGTTGGTTGGCCATGAAAATAAAACAAAGTAATTTTAACAAACGCCTGTTTTTTAAATGCTTTATCATTAGTTTTAGAAATACATTTTGAAAATTTTCGATAATAAAACAATCTTAATTTAAAATGTGTTTAAATATATTTCCATTCTGCTCTACACATGCTCTCAACCGTCTCTGTATCGACAGACTTACATTCTCAGCTAAGTTATTCTCACTTAATTGAAGAAAAGCGTTTCTTATTCGTTGCTGCATATTCTCTGCCGTTGTAGGAGGTGTTGCGTAAACAATGTTTTTTACAGTTGGCCACAGAAAGAAATCACAAGGTGTGAGATCTGGTGATCGTGGTGGCCAGCTTATCAAACTTCCTCTCCCAATCCACTTATTGGTGAATACCCTATCTAAATGTGCTCTTGCAGCAGCACCATAATGTGCTGGTGCACCATCATGTTGGTACCACAATCTCCTGATGACGTTATCTGGGAGGCCTTCTAATAGCAATGGTAAATTATTTTGTAGGAAATTTGTGTAGATTGCACAATTTAAAGTATTATCAAAAAAGAATGGACCAATAATAGTGTTTCCTATGATGCCTCCCCATGTGTTAACACTCCATTTTTGTTGATATAAAATGGGCTGAACAAAATGTGGGTTTGTAGTGTCATAATAATGGGTATTTTTTCTGTTTGTGGTTCCACAATTAGCAAATGTTGCTTCATCTGTGAAAAGCACATGATCTAGAAAAGTTATATCGTGTCGTAATTGTAAAAGTAGCCATTCACAGTACACTAGTCTCCTTTCAAAGTCCGTTTGTAATAAGCCTTGATGATTTTGAATTTTGTAAGGGTGAAACTTATGTTTTTTTAAAATCCTTTTTACAGCAGTGACTTCTATCCCGTGTTGTTTCGAAATTATCCTTGTAGATACGTGCGGATTTTCCACAATGGACTGGACGGCTATCACTTCATTATCTTCTGTAATCATAGCCTTACTTCTTTCATGTTCGACGTAATTCACTGAACCCGTTCGAAGAAACCTTATTAACAAATTTTCAAACGTTTTACTATCCGGTGCTCTTCGGTCGGGATATTCCATCGCATATGTTCTTGATGCTAAAAATGGATTTCTGTTGCTAGCGCCAAGAGCAAATACCATGTCTATGAGCTCCTCTTTCGAAAAATTCATTTTAAAGCAAAAACAACAATAAACTATTATGGTATCTAAATGAGAAATAATGTCAATAAAGCGATATAACTGATAACAAGGTAAATACAACACGTAACAACTACTAACAAACAAACGGAAATTAATAATTCACTAGCCGAAGTTAATTTATAACAACAAAACGCAACTACAGAAAAGAGAAAATACAGAAAACGACTTTTTATGGACTTTTGAAGTAGAGATTTGACGTTTGGTTGTACAGCCATTTTTTTTTTAAACCAAGGCCAACCAACTATTAGATGCCCCACATATTGCATATTATAAACATGAGTATATCCCATTAAAGGGTTATAACTTTGAAAATACTAGAAATAAGTACTATGTTATTGGTACCATTTTAAAGGCGATTTTACAAGGAATATGCTGACTTATAAAAATATTATAGGTTAGATTTAAAAAAAACGAGAAAATAACCAATAAAGATCGATAACTTAGACACGACATATTTAACACCCTGTATATTTATTCACTTTGTTCAACCTCAAAACAAATAACGTGTTAGTCCCTAAATTAGTAACACAAGAGTTACGTGAGGCATTCTACCCATTTACAGACTACAGCTTAAAATGTTAGATGCTGCAACTGTCAAGATTTTAACAATATTATCAATAAAATCAAAACGAACAGTCTGAAGTGCACATATCCATATATCATTGCAAAGATAATTTGAATGGCTATCATTATAATATCTAGAAAGTATAGCAATGTATTTAAAATAAAAAAGTTGAATGTGGTTGCGAAAATTTGGAACACCCTGTATATTTGTAAATAAAATTAGAAAATGCACAGTCGCATACTACATACGTACATAAAGTCTCATTGCTGCAGCGTTATTAGTTTTCACACTAAGCTCCGCCGACACACTATTGCACCACCCGGTATATTTTTAAATAGTATAATTACTATGTAATAAATTTTTCAGTAATTGTTTACACATTTAGTAAATTATCTTACCGAATTACATTCGAGCTTTCTTTTTAGTTCCGAATAAATTTTCCATTTTTAAACTCAAATTTAGTTGCTAAATGGTAACTGACCTCAACAAATTGCCTTTTCGATAAAACGAGGCAATTTGTTTCGTAGAGTTACCTAGCAACAAAAATTTTCGTTAAAAGCTGAAAATTTATCCGGAAAAAAGCTCTCGTGTAATTTTAAGTGAATATTTCTAGATTATACCGTCCAACTGTAACCTTTGGGATTTACATGGTAACAATTTTACCTCCTGTTGTTAACTTATGTTGTGGTACAAATTTTAATCGAGTTTCTGTTTTAATTAATAAATCAAACACTTTTCTACAAAATGTGTTTTGTTAGAATGACATGAACGTATTCTATTTAATTACTTTTACGTTTATTTTGAAGTGGACGAGCAAAAGTTAAGCAAGGAAAATCAAGGTGTCTAAAATGTCATTAGTCTGAATGACATAATAAATATCGTAATGTCTCGATAAAGTGCGTTTTGTATAATTTTTTTAAATGTGACACATGCTAAAAATTATACCCACAATAATAACTATACCCTGTCCCAAGAATAAGGAGTGATTCAAATATCCCGCCAAAACCCGATACACATAACTTAGGTGTTTTCGGATATTAAACCCGGGCATTGGGGTTACAACATAGTTAGCAAAAATGCGTTCGTTAATTCAGTCGAGTAAAAACAACCGTGTTCGTAAAATCAAAAGTAACCGGGTTCAACAACCTACTTCGGTTTTCATAACCTGGTAAGCGACTAGGGTAGTGCAGGTTGTTTTACTCTCTCTCCGGACATAACCTTACAAAGCGTTAATGCCAATACACAAAACAAATTTAAAAAAGCCATGCTAAATTGTATTTTGCGACAACTACTTTATAGTTTTTAATGCAAACTGCCTTCTTATGTCTCTTTGCGTTGAGTTTTATACAGATTATAGTATCATCGTCAGATTCAAGTACATACAAACAAACTTGCTAATAAAACTATTTTACGAATATCTGGAGTTGGAGTATTCACTGTGATCTAAGCTACAAATATAGGTTATGTTTATGTTACGTTACTATACAGGGCCGCAAATTGCATATGGGAATGTTTTAGATAACCTTGTAAAATTTGTGAACCTGTCAGGTACTGCCTAACCGGGTTACTTATAGTTTTTTCCGAAAACCCCTAATGTAGCAGACAATTTGATATGACATATTAAGAGTTGTGAATGTAGTAATTTGTCAACAGTTTTAAATTTTATTATTTTTTCTAAGAAGTGTAAAGAATATATATCAAGAAGATTGTTGCACAAGAGTGATTTTTTGGATGTATGTATTTAATAAAAAAGTAAAGTATAATAAACCAAAGCAAAATGTAAGAGAATGTTTACAGGTCAAGGCTTGTTTATGTTATAAAATATGGCGAATATCGCGTATTTATTTTTCCATATTAAATTTGCCTATCCAAAAACCAGTGAAATCTCTCAAAAATATGTACACTATTTTGGCGCGATATTTGAATCACTCCTTATTTTGAGACAAGGTATAATAAAATAAAAACAACAAAAGTAAAACATTAACTTTACAAAACTGAAAGACATAGTTTGCTAAATATACAGCTAAAAATATTTTTCCTTCAGCTGCTAAACAATAACGTAAACTATCTTAAAAACTTCTCTTGGTATTTTGTAGTTGGCGTACTGTAATGCCTCTACCTACATGCTTCTCTTATTCTGGCTTTTAATTATCCCTTTTTTGCGTCGTGCGTTGTTGTACACTTCAAAGGATAAATGTCCCCACAAAAGAAATCCAAAGGTGTAAGATCGGGACTCCGTGCAGGCTATTTGAATGGTCCATGGCGGCCAATCTAGCTGTTTGGAAAACTTTGCTGTAGGAATTCAGTTATGAGGGCAACACTGTAAGGGGTGCACCATCATGCTGAAAAATAATTTCCCAATTGGTTCTTAAAACAGCCAGGTGAAGACAAATTTTCATCTGAATTAAATCTAGATATTTATTCCGATTTAAACATCCATCAGTGAAAAATGCGCGTAATTAATTGTTACACAGAATTCCTACATTCTCAGGCGACTGGGTATGACTTTCTTGAACTTCAACTTTGTATGGGCTCTCGTGCCAAATACATCGGTTTTTTTTTGTGTACTTTACCATTTAAATGGACTCTCATCAATGAATAATATGTTGATTAAAATATTTTGTTTTTCATTAATATTTTGTGCCCAAAATTCGCAAAATTCCAATCTTGAAATATATACACGAGGTAGCAATTTATGTACACTATAATTTTGTATGATTTATACTTTTCCTCTTTCAAAGCTTTAAAGCAATTACTTCTGGAAATTTAAAAATTACGTGCCACCATTTAAGGGTATGGATTCATCAAAACGCAAATCGATTTTTATCTTCTCTGTAATCACTGAAAAATTCTAGCTCGTTATGGTTAGGATCTATGCATCATGTTCTGTGAAAGTTTCTCTACATTCCCATTGTTGTCCGTTAGCTCGGAATGGGGCCATCGGAAATGTACAGCAGTAAAATTATTCACAATTCCCGACCAGACAAGCCTCTAATGTTTGATGTTACAAATTCTACTCTTTCTTCAATAGTATAAACAGGAATTTTATTTTTAAAAAAATGTACAAGACACTTTATCGAGATTTTACGATAGTTATTATGTCAGTCAGACTAATGACCTTTTCGACGCCTTGATTTTTGTCGCTTCATTTTTGCTCGTACATATCAACTTTAAAACACAAAAATAATTAAATAGAACATATTCACGTCATTCCTTGCAATACACATTTCGTAGAAAATGTTTGATTTATTAATTAAAATAGAAATTTGATTAAAAATTGAACGACAACATAAATTATGAGAGAAGTACAATTTTTACCATTGTAAATCCCTACGGTCACAGTTAAAAAAAAAATAATAATAACGCAACAGATTCGAATCCATTTACAGCACAACTTATAAACAAAATAAAAATAAAATCATACAGGAAAATTGATATAACACATACAAGCTATTCAACGAATGGCGTTGATTACCTCTATCAATGACGAATATATCCATATACGGAGAGATCCATCTTATGTAAAGTGTCGTGGTATATTAAAATTCCCTAGATTAGGGTATTTTCATGTTAGACAGATTCTATTCTACATTTTTGTATTTATTTCAAACACTTACTTTTCTAACATTGTATTCTACATGATTTTTTTTTGTTATAACGTTGAAAATCTTATTTGTTTCATTTTCTTTACTGATATAAATATAACATGAACCATCTGTCAGAACCACATACGCATATTATTACACCTATACACGAGTTTTTCTGTGACTTTCTTTTCTAGGAGACATTACAATAATACAAAGTTTATACATGCGAATGTTCAAAGCATTATGAATAAACTTAATCAGATTGAATGTATTTTAGCAACCGGGGGGCGCCTACATTCATGTGCGTGACTGAACACTGGTGCAAGGATGAGCAGGTTAACATGGTTGTATTTGATGGTTATGAGATTGTTTCCAGTTTTTCAAGAGATGATCATATACATGGTGGTTCATTAATAATAGCACGAAAGGATATTGCATGATGCAAGCGCGATTTCTTTATGCGGATGTCATCTGAACTATGCATTGAGTGTTCTGGGATTACGTTTGTGTCCGGGAGTAGGTGATGTTGCTTGCTGTCTCTGTATCGGCCGCCGCCGTCCGGATGTTTTGAGGTCTTTCTCGACAGGCTGGTTTTAATTTTGAATAAAGCTTATGAACTCGCTGATAATGTGATCCTGTGTGGTGATTTTAATATTGATTGCCTGAGACAAAGTGTTAAGAGAGATATATATCTCTTGATGTGGTGACATCCTATTAGTTGATACTAACCACGCGGTCGCCGTCAAGAGTCTCTTTCAGTAGAGATGTGGTGGTGCCTGAAACGGGCATTGACTACGTCTTACATAATATTCAAGAAATGGAATGGACATGTAAAATCAAAAATCTAAATATCTCTGATCATCTTATCTCACATTCCCACTATTGAGAACAGTTTAGACATTGTACCTGATAATAATGTTATTCGTGTGACAAGGTGACAAGGTGATAGTAATATGGATCACTTAGTTAGTATGCTTTCCGCGTAGGATTGGAGTGATGTGTACGCTACCGGGAGTACTGATGATGCGTTTCGGGCATTCTTGTGCATATTTACCTGGTATCTGGACGTGGCCTGTTTTATTGTTACAAGAACTCGTAGTCAACGTCATAATAAATCATGGGTGACTCCTGAAATTGCAATGGAAGTAAATCGTTGAAGGAATTATTTTATTTGGCCAGAACTGTAAATGAAGATCATCTGTATGCTGTTTATAAAGAAAGAAAGAAGAACTACAGGTATATGTTGGATACTTCCAAAAAGAATTATAATGCTAATTTATTGGTTGAGTCCAAAAATAAGTCACGTCAGATATGGAAGGTTATTAAAAGAGAATTAGGCAAAAATAAACACAGGGAGGTTGTCGTCACTGACTCCATCGGTAGGATTTTATCTGCGAAGTGCGTGGCTAATGCTCTTGGCAGTTTTTTTTAGCAGCAATGTCGAAACTAAAATGACACAGTGTTTTGCGGGTGTGTCCTCGCAGACTTGTACTCTTTCGGTGCGTAATTCTATGTTTTTCCATGACATCACTCATGAGGAGATTCTTGAGGCGACTAAAAAGCTAAAGAATAGGAATGGTTCTGGTGCCGCTGGTTTTCCTACAATACTGATAAAGTGTTCTTCGGAGTTCTTATTGCGACCCATCCATTATTTGTTTAATCTGTCCATCAGCACATCCACATTTCCAACTGTCTTCAAAAAGTCATCAGTGGTGCCCATTCATAAACGGAAGAACGCCACATCTGTTGAAGAATATAGACCTATATCTGTGTTAGATGAATTCTCCAAGATATTAGAAAGAATTGTGTTCGACAGACTGACTGCATTTCTAAACAATTATGCCGTGTTGAGTGAGAACCAACATGGCTTTCGTGCTGCTTATTCAACTGCTACAGCTACATACAGCTTTGTTGATGCAATTTATAGGACCATTGATGATGGGATGTATATGATTGGACTATTCTTTGATCTGACATCAGCATTTGATACTGTGCGCCATGGGTTTCTTTTGGAAAAGTTGTGTTCCCTGGGCATTAGGGAGCAATACTTCAGTGGTTACGGTCGTATCTAGCAGGAAGAACAATGACCGTTAGAGTAAATGGCGTAACATCTACTGAGTCTCCAGTTCAACATGGTGTGCCACAGGGATCTGTGCTCGGACCACTGTTGTTTTTAATA
This sequence comes from Amphimallon solstitiale, assembly GCA_963170755.1. Taxonomy (NCBI): domain Eukaryota; kingdom Metazoa; phylum Arthropoda; class Insecta; order Coleoptera; family Scarabaeidae; genus Amphimallon; species Amphimallon solstitiale. The sequence continues at coordinate 45,319,276 of OY720676.1, read as the reverse complement.
TTTATAAACGATTTGCCTGAATTTGTTAGTCCTGATGAGCAGGCGATCTTCGCTGACGACACTTCTATGCTCGTGGTCTGTCGTGATGAAGACTCTCTTTTTGCCAAGGTGAGTCGGATTTTGACGGCGCTCAGTGAATGGTGTTACGCGAACAACTTGTTACTCAATACAAGTAAATCGGCTTGTGTTAAGTTTTATAAGCGCAGAGTTGCGGTGATTGACGGGTTTGCTTTTCGGAATGGTGATGTGTTGGGTATGGTTGACAATATAAAACTCTTGGGGGTTCATATTGATGGACAGTTAACTTGAAGTAATCATATCGATTGTGTATGTGCAAATTTTAACAGCGCTTACTATGCCATTTTAAAATTAATATGGTATATTCGGTTCTCTCTTATAATACTGCTCTGTGGGGTAATTCCTCTGGGGCTAGGCGTGTTTTTATTTAACAGAAGCGAATAATACGCTTAATTTTTAACCTAAAGACTGATGACTCTTGCAGACCGGTTTTTGTGGGGGAGGGTTTCTTGACAGTGCCGGGTGTGTATATTTACCAATGTGCACAGTATGCGAGGGATAACTTGGGTAGGTATTGCTGTGGTGGTCATAAATACCCGACGCGGCAAGCCCATTTGTTACTTACCGATCAGCATAGAACTGCTTGCATTGAGAAGTCACCAACATATGCTGCTCAGGTCATATATAACAGATTACCATCGGAGGTGAAGGGCACGCATAATGCTCATCAGTTTAAAATAGCATTGAAAACATTTCTACTGCGAGAGTGTTATTACAGTGTCAATGAATATTTGCAGGTATAAAGTGATTTGTCACATTTGTTTTTTGTTTGTTTTATATATGTATTTTTGTGACGCTCATATACACTGTATGTGTCTGATATGAAAACTTATTATTATTATTATTATTATATTACATTACTACCAACTACTCAATGTTGCCAACTTAAAAATTTAAGCCACCCAACCTTCACATGAGGTGGATCACTTTGCATATATTAAATCCGTATTTCATATGGAAAATAGAAATAATATCAATAATGAAAATTATGTATTTACGAATTTTCGGTGTACAAATAGTCATATATTTTGTATAATTTTTCCTAGGATGGAATTAATTCTGACAGTAGTAACGGTGCGAACGATTTACATTCAGACACAGAAGATGAAAATAATAAAAAAGAGAAGGATGCGTCAAAGAAAAAACAAGAAAATAAGACACGGAAAGAAAAGGATGCAGAATCTAAATCTAAAAAAGTACGTACGCATTTGTTTAATTTTTTTATGTGATTGAAATGTATGCTTTATCTTAGGACGATAAAAAGTCTGATAATGAGGACAATGATTCCGACGCAGAGGCGAATAGAAGAAAAAAGAAGTGGCGTAAAGACAAACTATTAACTGAAAATATTACCGAGAGCGATTCAGATGAAAATTTCGCGAAATTTATGAAGAAAAAAGATAAAGAAGCCGAGACAAAGAGGTGAGATATTTCATCAATTTAAGACTTGATGGTGTTTTTGTTTTAAATTTTATTTCAACTATACTTTTGAGGAATTCGTATTTCTAAAAGTACCAAATAATACAACAGTGTAAAGTGTTCATTTCCAGCATAATAAAATATTCTTTATTGATTATGGTACTTCATAGTTTTTGTAATTTTAATATGCTATTTACATACTTAATAAAATAAAAATAAAAGAACATTGTGGAACAAGATTATTTTTTTTTATTTATAATAGCTGCAAGTGATAATTTATTTGATAATTGATGGCAAAGTATTTTTTTTAATAATTACTTAACCTAAAATCGTTGCCACGGGAAGCAAGTGAAAGATTGAGTGTTCTCAATCAATTCAGGAATAAGCCTTTAAATGCGATCTCTCCTCCTGCGTATCTATGTAAAAGAAAATTGTTGGATGTTAATGCATAAACCTAAAATATCAAAATTAGGGGGCCAGAATTCATGAAAATCTACCACTTCCAATAACAGCTGTGAAATATAGATATTTGAATTTTGGAAGATTTGTTGACGGAAGGAAGGTTGTAGAATATTGACCTTACCCGTATCAAATCTATGTTTTGGCGGACAATTCTATTTAAGTTTAGCGATTATTTATTCACTTAAATTTAAAAATATCGGGTGTCCGAGCAATAAAAAAACGGAATATCAGAAATCGATAGCTGTAATACTAAAAAAGTTATTCCCAAAATATAAAGTCTATCGTTACGCATTCGACAAAAAAAATAATAAAAAAATCAATTGCCCTTATGCCGAGCCTGGACGACCGCGGTATAAACGAATGGACAGCGCGCGCTTGCGTGTATCGTATCTAGGCACATGAGACAGTTCATTATGTTTTCAGCCGCGAATGTGTGTATTCATTCTTAGTCATCGGCATGGCTTTTACAATGCACGAATTATGGGATATGATGTATCTGTAAGGTGAAACAGGTGGAAACGAAAGAACAGTTGAACGTTTATACGCGGAACGTTTTTCTCATCGTAGGCGCCCGTCGTATCAGGTGATTATGGACACGGTATTTGGGTTACCAGAACGAGGAACACTAGTCCAAGTTACGAAGGTAGGGGTGGTGAAAGAGAACGGAGAGTGTTACGTGCGGAAGACCAACTCTTGGATATGGTAGATGCTAATTCACTTATAAGCGCGTTAACTGCGGCAACGCGACTTTAGATTTCTTTTTTAGGGGTTACATGAAAACACTGGTGTATGATGGGGATGAAATTAAGATAGTAAGATCTTTGCCAACGTATTTTACAGCGTTAAGGAAGGAAGGAAATAGTAGTAATCCACCTGTTTTACATATCAGTCCTTTTCAGGATCACCATTTTACTTAATGGGAAAAGTTACTAAAGTATTTACGCTTTTAATAGCTAAATAAAAATTACAGAAGATTTTCCGTATCAGCTGTTGACCCATTTTCAAGTTTAATTAATAACCCCTAGTGTTTTTTTTTTATATAAAAAACACCTAACTGTGTTATCGTTATGCGCTCGGTACAGTAGTCAATAGTTTTATTGTATTTAAAATGAGCACAGTAGGACTATTCTAGTCTGACTGAACGTTCTTTGTATTTTTATGTGTTTACTTATGAACATCGGAATGCAAATTTCTTGTCTAAAAATTTCACCAAACAATTAAATTTTTCATTCCTCCGTTATTACGATAACATATAGGTTTGTTTCTGCTAGCACTTTACATTCCTACTAGTCAGTCTTTTTATTGCCCGAACATCTAATATGTAAATTATTGTTAATGCATATAAAAATAGATAACAAATTATAGAAAAACATATTGCTTATTTGCAAATAAATTATATCTTGCGCTACTTTTGAAAAAAGAAAAAAAACCTGCTTAAAAAATTGTTTCACATTGCTCTTTTTTTTGCTTTTGTGTCATTGTGAATTGTGAATCATTTTTAAATAGAACATATTATGTTTGCTTATTAATTATTAGACAATGTTTTGTCTCATAATAAAAGAAATATATTAATCATACTGCATAATTACAATAGTACAAATAAGACACCCAATAAAATGTTATTTAATTTACAAATACATAATTTACATTCATTTTATTGATCTTTTATATCTTAGCGATACTGAGAAGTCTAGATCAAGGAAACAACTGAAAAGGTACAGTGTTTAGATTGTTACGAGCAGTTGTCTTTTCCTGCATGCAGCTTTAGCGAATATGTTTTACTTGCTTACACCTATTTTCCAATTATTTGTATCAAAACTAGATATACTGTGCTTCCTTATCATTCTAAGTTTGTATTAACAGAATGTTCAAGGGATATATATGGAATGTATAAAGTTGTGTGATAAAGAGAAGAATATTTAATTTATACTATTAAAAAGACCATATGTACAGCGTAATTAATAAAATTAAAGATTATTTTATTTAACAAAGTTAATGTTAAATTATAAACCATATATGTATACAATTACTTTATTATCAATGAAAATAAAATAACTTTATTTAACTAAACACGTCTTAAAAGTCCTATTTATTATAGATGAGATGATTCTGTGAAATTATGAAATACTTTGGAACAATTTAAAACAAACCTAGAGCAATCTAGATCAATGGTCAGAATTACAATTTTCAAGAAAAGGGGGGCTGGCAAGAACTCGTTTTTGCCGATTATCTCGGCCAATTTTGATTTTTTTCCCGAGATTCTTTGGAACAATGTTTAGAACAACCTGGCACAACCTTCAAAATTTCAATTTTCGAAAAAAGGGAGGCTGGGTGACAAAGTCGTTTTTTTCAATATCTCGGCTAATTTTGACTTTTTTTTTGAAATATTTTGGAACAATTTAGAACAAACCTAGAGCAACCTGGAACAACCATCAGATTTCCGATATTCGAAAAAAGGGGGGATAACTTCACACACTCTGTGGGTCCATTCATCTACCAAATCGTCTTTATGCCAGTGCGTATCTTAATGTATTGGAACAAGTTATTGACGAGATGCCATTGCAAATACGCCATAATATGATTTACATGCATGATAGAACTCCTGCACACTATGCTCGTAATTTATGATAACAGTTAGATGAGCACTACCCAAACAGTTGGATTGGTCGCGGCGGTCCTATCTTATGATCCGCGAGATCTCCCGATGTCAATGCTTTAGACTGTTTGGGGTTTCATTAAGGAGACAGTTTAAGTAACGCTGACGAATACTTCCGCTTTAATTCTGTTTCTGACAAATTAAAGAGGAAGTATTGGAAATTACACCAGAAAGACTCGAACAAGTAGTACAGACGATAGCTCGTAGTTTTCAGCTATGCCTAGAGACAGATGGTTTTCAATTCCAACAATTACGTAGACAATAATAATATCACTGATTTACTGTCAGATAAATACCCAAACAAAGAGCTAATCCTGTTGTAATTAGACATTTTTTTATATGTATTATTTTGACAATGAATAATTTGAAGAGCAAATTATACCTCGCCTAATGTGTAGAATTTAAAAATCAGATTTACCATCTGATAATACTAATAACGAATAAAATGTTTTCGAAGATCGAAATACGGGGATTATAGCAGTATCTACAATTACAATAGTATGCGGCTACAGTGTTGCCAAATGTATATTTCTTTCAAATGGTTCCTGAACGCATACGACATTTTAACATTAACATTTTTTATTCAGAACCGATTGAAGAATGTCGCTGCGAGTAGCTTTTGTGACATTTTTTACACACGCTGTATATTTCATATATTAAAGCTTTTATAACGAAAAGACAGTGAATTCCCCATTAAAAATGTGTTGGAAATGTTGGAATAAATTAACCATAACGCATTAGTACACGCGGAAGGAGAATCAAATTTTACCTCACAAAGATTCACTTTTAACGCGGTGAAGCGATTGGTATTTATTTGAATGCGTACCATATCTCCTGTTTTCGTCGGTGAAAATACTGTTTACTAATGGAGGTAGACGATATTCAGTTCTGTCACAGCGCTTCGGTTTTATTCACAGATTTTGTCATAGATAAAGGAATACTAGATGGGAAACATAATGTATAAAGAATGAGTACTTACGGAACTGTTGATGTTGTTGATGTTTTATAATAAGCCAATTTTCGCTTGCCCATAACTTATATTATTAAACACACTCGAATATTATAGGTATATATGACATTTCTTTTTAATTACAAACTGTCACTCTGAGTTAAGTCTGGAATAGCCGACCGATTCCGATAGATTTTCGTCTTCGCTAGGACGATAGAGATACCGTAAAGTGGGGATAGACGACGCAATAGCTTGGCAAAACCTCGTGTGAAATGTGTGTGACAATGTTTACTATTTAATGTTTTTTATGTTCAAAAATAATTACAGAAAGTTTTTTTTTATATCGTTCATCAAATGTGTAGCTGGCGCGTGGAAGTTGTTTTTTTCTTTTGTGTATCAGCCTTAGTTATAGTCTATTTTTTAATTCGGAGGAGTAAAATAAAAAGGCGCGTTTACACAATGGAATTTTGGAAAATTCCTTTTTGGCGGCAGTTTTAAAACTAGCGACGATTTTATATAAATTGTAGTCAAGTAATTAAGTAAAAATTTATTTAAAAAATTAGATAATTTTAATTTGAAATAAAAAGGAATCATCATCGTAAGTGAAATGCTTAAATCAAAAGTTTTAAAGGTGATTTGTATATTTTCAAATTTAAAAAGAAAACACAGATGGTTCTTATTCTTATATGATTATTTACAAGCGAGCAAAAATTTAGACAAATATTAATTATAGCATATACATATAAAACATATAGTTATTCACAATTTTTTATTATTACATACAAGTGAACAACAATTTAGACAAATGTTAATTATAGCATATACATATGAAACAGTAACAATTTATAATTATTCACTATCACTTTCCATTTCACTTGAACTATCTTCACCCACTGATATAATAAATGGCTCGATTATATCATCGACCAACCCATCTAACTCACACATTCTTCTTTCTTCATTAATCACATGGCCTACACATTTCTTCCAATTGTCCGTAGTGATATTCTGGATTGCTTTTAGTAAAAGTATCCTCACATCAGCTAATTTAAATGTAGTATTCTTAGTTGCCACTTCATTTTTTATTTGAGCCCACACCAACTCGATTGGGTTTAGTTCACAGTGATAGGGTGGTAACCTCAAAACAGTTTTGTTACAACTTTTGGCCATCTCATCTGTAACATGTATATTATATTGCTCCTTATTGAGACGAATTAGGTGAAGAAGTTCAGATCGAAAAATCTCTTCATTGTACTCAATATTTTTTGAATTCAACCAAGCCTGCATATCGAGTTTTCTAGAATTTGTTGTGGGGATTTTTTCAATTTTACGACTGATATGTAGCATTATCCATAACAATAACAGCATTGTCTGGCAGCACTGTTAATATTTTATGAAACCATCTTTCAAACACCTCTGCAATCATTTCTTCATGATAATCGGTTGTCTTTTTTCCTTCTAAAATCAATAAACCATTCTCCACAAATCCAGCCTCAGATCCTATATGCAAAATAATGAGTCGTCTTCCTTTCCCTGCAAGATTACGTAAGCCTGTAGTCAGTCCTTCATTAAATGCCTGTCGTCGACTTCTTATATTGCCATCTACCCAAACTCTTTGTTTGGTATGACCTTCGTTTAGCCATGTTTCATCTAAATAATAAATTGACCGATTTTGACGACGATAATCTTTAATTGTCATCAAATATCTTCTTCTCCACCTAATTATATCATCACGTTCTATCAAAACACTCTTTCGATTTCTCTTCACATACCTACAATAATATATCATATTTATTCTAACATATCAAAGCATGTAAAATATAAATTTGAGTACTTATATACTCATTTTTTTTGCATATTAATTAGAATATTGGCGCTGACCTAAAGTTTATCATTTTCATCAATTTGTATAATGTTGAACGGCTCATCTGTGGCAAATCATCACGCTGTCTGATTTCATTCAGCACTTTATCAAGTATAGGAAGCTCATTTTTATAAAAAAAATTGTGAATTTGCCTTATAGCGTTCTTGACGGTTTCACTATAATCAGTAATTAAAGAGTGTCTTCCAGAACTTTGCTTGGGTGGGATAACTTGTCTTTTCTGCTTATGTTCTTTTATGGTACGATAGACAGTAGACTGTGCCACTCCTAAAAACAAGATATCATAATAATATATACCTAATGATGGTAATGTATTATAACACTAACCTATCATACTCGATATTCTTGCGACAATAGCAGTAATCCTCATTCTGGGGTTATCAGCACGTAATTTTTTGAATATATTTACTATATTCAGCTTCTCAACAACAGATAGATGTCCTAAGATCACAAATTTTCGCATTCTCAACGGGGAAATTTGCGATGCAGGAGTGCTTGCTACTTCCTCCATATCCAAGAAAAACGCTATGAAAATGATTTACACGGAGAGTATATCAGTCGATTCAGTTCTTAAGAGAACTATTTTACTATTATAACGCAAATTGAACGTAAAAAATTGAACAGAAACGCACTGACAAAATTAACGATGTATACAATAACAGCTGTTGTAACAGTATGGCGGCCGTAAACATGTAAAATTTCCATATTGTAATTCTTCCCGCCTCCTTTTTAGCGCTTCAATTTAAAAACACTCCTCCTAATTAAAAAATAGACTATAGTAGACATTAATTAAAATCATGCATTTTTGCCGTTATTTCTAAGACAACTTTTTTAAGAAAATAAATTAGTACAAAAACTGACCATGACATTATAAATTGATGCCTTTTGCATCACTAACCCAAATTTGAGATTCTAAAATTACAAAATAAATTCAAAAAACGCGAAACGTCGATGCCTTAGTTTTCGATAGATAAACAAGCGCTCCTCTTAAGGGAGGCGTACCTCCAGTGACTGCGTCACACTTATTCGACATCCGAGTAAATTCCGAATATAATCGAAGTGAATTTTTGCAGTACGTAAAGTAGTGAGTGTAGTGACTGTAGTGAGTTTCAGTTAATACAGTTTTCAAAAAAAAAAATCTATTGATTTTTATTAGTGTTGCGGCATAAACTTTGCATCCTCAAAGTGAAAAGCCACGAGCCGCCTCTGAGTTATATGTGTGCATGTCATTTACAACACGCATTGTTTTAAACATGCTTTAGTGTTTAATAATTACAATTAATATAAAATTAATGTGAAGAAAACAATTTTTTTGAATTGAAAACAAAATTAAACAGATCCCTTTGTTTTAAAGATATCTATATTTGTTATTCATACTATTTTGGGATGGATTCACTTTTTCCTTTCGCTCGAATTTTCTTATGTTTGTTTATGTTTTACTTCATAAGTCAGTGTAGTAGATTAAGTAGCAAGTGCCACTTTACTTTTCGGTTTTTAATGTTTTACTTACTGAAATAAGAACTCAATCACTTATTCTGTGATTTTTCCTCTCAATAACTTTGTTAATGAAACTATATATTTAGGCGTTATAGCTTCTTACATATTCAAACACAATCGCGGTCAAATTTGCTTGAGCATGTTTCAGCAGGATTATATTTTTGCATCATATTGCATATGTATTATGTTGCGTGCGCGAGTACAATAACGTCGAAAGTATTCAAAATAGTATCGTTACGGTGATTAAGCTTAACCGAAAAATCAAATACCATCAAATCAAATTAAACAACGTCTGGATATGTGGCCATCTCTTGTATTCTCTAGTTTAAGAATGAGGAAATTGGTTTAAAACAATTTCTTGAGGATAGCACACACTCTAATTCTGAAGGTCTGGATCTTAATGACGTAGATGTTTAATAGTAAAAGTATTAGAAGCCGTGTCTAATCTTTCTGACACAACCATTCCTGCCATATTACAAGACTATGTAGGCATGATTAAAATTAGATATTGATATTGGGTACCGAATTTATGGAAATTCAAGAAGTGTAGACAAAAACAAGCAAGCATTGATCTACTTTTGACCAGAGTAGGCAGATATTGATCTTTTGCTAGCTATTTATTTTATTACTATTTTAATTAATGAAATATAGGTAGGTGCTGGGGTAGTTTTATCATCTAACGTGATCTCTAAATATTTCTAATCCTTAGGACTTTAATAAAAGCAAATTCTTTATGCACCATTTCATCATACAAAAGCAATTGATTATGCACATGCACATTTCAGAAGGCAGCTTACTTTCTTCGGTGGTAGAATAAATACGGAAGCGGTGCTAAAATTATTTGTTTTTATTAAAGGGCAAACTTTACACCCACAGTTTTTTCATCAACTTTTTTTTAATGTCTAACTCATTTGCATTACCTAGTAACCACTGCAAAAGGTTTAACTTACGTTTATTGTAGTTCTTCAACCTGTACATTAAGTTTGAAGCATGTTATTGTTTTGTAATTTTGATTTTAATCGTTCAGGTTGAAGAAACAAAGAAGAAAAAATGTCCTCGGATCAGATTCTGAATCTTCAACTAGAAGTAGATCCGTCTTATCGTCAGGGAAATCGAGCTCATCCGATTCAGAAAGAAGTTCAGAAGAAGAAAAGACAAAGTAAGTGATTTTTAATCTGTGGTACAAGTAAGATCGCTACTTTTTATAATGACTATTCCAGACGAAAACCCACTAAGAGAAGGATAAAAAGAATAAAAGACAGCAGCGACAGTGAAGATGACGATAAAAGTACAAGGAAAAATATCCGAAAGGTAAAAATGGTCGACCTTATTTTATTATAGTCCAGTCAGTCTATCCGAAGAGAAGGCAGATGTGAGACAGTGAACCCAGAAAACACTTTTTTGTATTGTGTTGGGGAGGCAAATTGTAGACCAAGATTTCCTATGTGTAAATTTGAATTTTAATTATTTTTAAAATTCTGTTTTTCTCAGCGGAGAAATACCTAAATTGATTTTTCTGCTTCGCGCTGAGTAAATTAATTAGGAAATTTTTATCACAAAAATTTGCCCACGATGAGATTTGAACTCATGACCTTCTTAATGCCGTCAAGATGCGCTAACCAAGTAAGTAAGTAGATATGAACTCAAGCCCTCGTGGCGCAGTTGGTTAGCGCATCTTGACGGCATTAAGAAGGTCATGAGTTCAAATCTCATCGTGGGCAAATTTTTGTGATAAAATTTCCTAATTAATTTACTCAGCGCGAAGCAGAAAAATCAATTTAGGTATTTCTCCGCTGAGAAAAACAGAATTTTAAAAATAATTAAAATTCAAATTTACACATTCATTTCCGAACTGCCGGATAAAGTTGTATTATTTCAATCTGTCACTTGATGATATCAAGACGTTTAAGTAGATATGAACTCAAGCCCTCGTGGCGCAGTTGGTTAGCGCATCTTGACGGCATTAAGAAGGTCATGAGTTCAAATCTCATCGTGGGCAAATTTTTGTGATAAAAATTTCCTAATTAATTTACTCAGCGCGAAGCAGAAAAATCAATTTAAGATTTCCTATCTTGCAAAAGGGGTAAATTTCCTATTATAATACGGAATTATTGTTATGTTGTTTTTTGATCTTTTTTTGGCGCTCTACAATTTAGGTCTAATGAACTTTTTACCAACTATATATAGATTGTTGTTGAGATATCGAAGGAAATCGGCAAAAATTGAGATACTGAAACTGGTTTTTCGTCATTTTCTTTTTTCTCGTGGTAGGTACACCAACAGAAATAAGTTTCCGTACACTTCGCGGAAATATATAGTGGTATGGGAATGTTCGCCATATACTAATGCATAATAAACACACCCATACCACCTTATATCTCCGCGAAGTGTACGAGAACTTGTTTCTCTTGGTATACTTATCGAAACAATATTTATTATCGAACTTGTAGAACATGATAATGCACGTAATTTGATGTTGTTTTTTTTAATGGTTGATGAAAATTTTAACACGCTGTAAAGTCGGCAAGTCTCACGGTAATAAATAAAACAGTACAATTAATTAATAACATTTAATTTTGTTACGTAAATTATATTTTCATTCTTTGTGATGGTTCAAGACAACTAATTGTCATAGAAAACATAAATAAACAAAAAGGTCATCTCCTAATATGAAAGTGGTACAGTGAATAGCGCTATCTGCTAGATCTTTCTCAAAGTTCGAACGCAGCGGTATTTTTAAAATAATATATACGAGTATGTGTACGTATATATGCAATTACACTAGTTATTACAATATCTGAAAGCATAATATAATATACTTTTAGCATTTTTATTTGAAAATATTATTTACAGGCTTAATGGCGAGCTAAAACTCGTAATTTTAGTATCTCAACATCTACCAATAATAGTATGTAAAAAGTCATATGACATAGAGCATCAGAAAAAGAAAAAAATGACGAACAACAATTCCATATCAAAAACATAAATTTCTTTCTTTTTTTACGATGGTGGGAAACGTATATAGGAAATCTTGTTTGACAATTTGGAATTAAACTTTTCTAATCCCCCCCCCACACACACACACACACACAATATAACTAAACTGAAAGTTCCGCTAGACGGCGGAATCCTTGCGATTGTAGTAACGTGGTCGTCGACAAAGACTGTGTTATGTGCAGATACGCCGGAATTTGCGTATTTGTTTTGTCAATTTCCGCCGGTTTACGGCATGTTGCTGTACTACATGCAAATTCCGCCGTTATCGTAACGATCATGATAATAAACTAGTTTTATTTATGCGTGTGAATTTGCATCACAGACGCATACAGGCGAAGAACTTTATTAACGGGGCGAAGAATTCAAATGGAAATTATTAGGTCGCCGGTGGACATTAAGTCACAGCGTATAAAAAAAACAGCCTTCTCGGTTCGATTTTTTCTTTTGAAATATATGTACTGACTGAACTACTTATAAATTCTGTTATACATCTTATTGGATTTCATGAGACTAGGGAATTGAAATTTTAGTCATGTTTTTGACCATCAGTCTTAAGTTTAAATATTAAATATCATTTGTTGATGCTCAGAATGGATTTTTTCCCAATATACAGGGTGCACCACAACGGATAAAGATATTTGAATTTTGTAAAAAGCTGTTACTAAAGAATGTGATCGACTCTAGTTTGCTCTCACAATTGTGTTTTAGTATGTGGATATATAGATGGCGCTGCACTTAATAAAATACTAAAGTCACTATATCTAACAAAGTACCGCAATTAGGACGCCATATTGATTCCAATACCAACTGAAATGAAGTGAGTAGCTTGATTTTTAAATGCCCTGTTTTAGTGACTTTATGGAATTGACACATATTATGACGATTTTCAATATTATTTATTGTTTAAATTTGTTTTAGTAACTGCATTTTTTTTGTAAATAAAACGAAATATGTATTATGGCAAGCTTATATTTATTTTTTGACAACGGATCTCATAGCAATGCTTCTACTATTTTTATTCTGTTAATAAATCTGGAACTGCATCTGGACGTAACAGTTTTCGATTATCCATCCGTTTTTGTTCGAATTGTTTTTCCGAAAAATGAATCTAAATGTTTTCTAATCAAATTAAACGATATATTAGGTTACTGAGCACTTACCTCACAGATCATAGACTTAGGGCTTAAGTCACTTTGTCCAATACATTTCATCCATAATTATTTCCGTTGTGTGTTACGTTTGCCTTATTGTCAAAACAAATAAGATAATATAATAACAATTAGACAAAGTATGTACAAATATATTAAATACATTGCATTTATAGTTACATACCACTTGGCAATCGGAACATACGATATCCATTTTCGCTTCTGCTTTTGCATCGTGCAACATAGCAGCCAGTCATTGTCACAACAAATACAAACGTTTCTTACTATGTATAACACCAATTATAACACATTACAAATAAATAAGCGACCAACGAGCGATTTCGTGATTTCGTGTTTTTACAGTAATAATATGACAGCAGTCAAACGGCCATTTTGTCTCCAAAATATATCTTTCTCTCTCTTACTCATGGTCCTTACCAATTGCGGTACTTTATAGATATAGTGACTTTATAAAATACTAAAAATGGAAATGTCATTTATCAAACACAATAATTGTCCTTTTCATAGCTTATTTTAATAATGTTAACTTTCCTATAGTGCAGTAACTACGATATTCCACATTTAATAATTCGAAAACGGTTTAAGATACCGTTATCATATGGTATATTTTTGAAATAAGAGTAAAAAGACCATTATAAAAATTTAATAATATACAGACTAATCCATTAAAAATATATATATTTTTCTTTTTATACCGTTGTATCTGCACGTCACTGTCTTTTTGATAGCATGCAAATAAAATTAAGTCTAAGCCACACAACTTTAATTTGAAAATTTTTTTTGTATATGTAATAATAACGATGATAAAGGGTGTGTAATTTATAATGAATAACCCTGTACAATTTGGTTAACACTGTAAACTATATGAAAATTGGATTACAAATGATGGGCGTATTTGCCTTATATGTACGTGTAACATGTATTTGTTGATTTGTGGTATTCCTGATCTTAATAATGAATATGAAATTCAGGTCTGGAAAAACGATTCACTCGCCGAGTCTACGATTGCCGCAGAAAAAGAAGAGAAGGAACGGAAAATGAGGATTGCAGAAAGACAGAAAAAGGTCCGTCAACTTTCATTTTAAGAATGTGTATATTTCAATTATACTAAATATATATTATCTTTCAGTATAATCAAATATTTGAAGCAGATTCGTTGGAAAAGTCGAACGTCGATAAGGTAATCCTTGATTTTAATGAAGAAACAAAAGAAGAGTTATTAAAAGTGGACCCCGAAATTGTGAAACATCTGAAACCTCATCAAGCCAAGGGCATTCAATTTATGTGGAACACCTGCTTTGAATCCCTAGATAGGATTAAGAAATCTAAAGGCTCTGGTTGCATATTGGCACATTGTATGGGATTGGGAAAAACGTTACAAGTATGTTTTGGTAATTGTATTAATTGTTTTAAACTTATGTGCTTTGTCTACTTCAAAAATACAGCGCCCAAATACAAGAATAATTTGACGGAAAGTGAGACTCAAAATGAATTGGGGAATTAATTTATTTTTATTATTCTTCATGGTAGTCCTCTTCAAGTTCAACATGTTTGCCTATATAAGTCCTTGTTCACAATGGACATAAGAAACATAAGACATAAGAAACCCATAAGACGTAAGATTTACATAAGAGATACATAATGCGTAAAATTCAAGTACTGTTCACAATGAACGTAAAGAATACATAAACGTAAGGATTTGCGCATGCGCTATAGTGGTATTTTGTTTATTTATTTTGACGTTTTAAGGTTAGTAATTTCTAAAAATTCTGACAATACTTAAATTTCTGTTAGAATGGATAATAATCTGCATATTAGCCTTATTGTTATTAACGAAAAGTAACAAAAATAAATGTCAAAGGAAAACAAGTGGGTTTAGCCGGTAAAAACAAGAAGAGTAAATCCAGTCTGTAAAACCTATTTAATTTATAATATGTATTCTCAAATATATCAAATGAACTTCATTTAACCACACAAATTAAAAGCTCATCTATTTAAATTACATTATAAAGTCTTTAAGAATCATTGTATCTGTATTTTACAAATACAGGTTTCTTAATTTGAAATAAAACCCTTCTTTTTTTATTTTACCATTGTGTTTTATTTATACATACAATTTTGTTTTCACACATACACAAATATTAAATGCTCTATCTTAGGCTTGTAACTTGTTTTTAATTAATTTTTTCTACATTATAATGTACTATTACGTCCTCAGATAATGAAATTATTAACATCGTAATCCTTAACCATTTCCATGTTATATGCTGATTAGCTTTTTAATCGCATTCATGCATTAGACAATGCACTTTAATTCAATGAATGTTATAATCACACTCCAAGAATATTTGGTTCACTGTTACATTTAGGAAAGGTTATAACGACAGCAAAAGCATTATATGCTGCAGCATGATGCTCGGCTTTGGTGGTGGTTTCAGTACTAAAGTAAAAATATTTAGTGTAGGTTATTTTTGTATTGCTGTATGCCTTGAGATGCTTCACAAGTAGTATGTGGAGGTATTAGGCATAGCAAAATTCAAGTCAATTTCACATACATATTTCAAACAGCACTTTGGAATTAACAATTTCTCATGTGTAACTTCCATCAATCGTTCTCTTTCGCATATATCACCCATTGATAATATTCAATACGCCTTTGTAAACCAGTGCTATAACTAATGTTTAAAATACTTGTGATGTCTGGTGTTTCGGCTATTCCTTTCCAGTATATCACATCTTTGTAGCTCCGATGTGCTTTGTTAGATATAAATATGCTTCAGCTCTGACCAACTGAAGTTCTATATCTACTTGTCCCTTTTCCATCATCTAAATCACATTTACTTTTTTTACTCAATATGTAAATGGCACCAACAAATATTTACTCATATGGAGTAATTACAACTTATTGCAGTAATTTGTAGTAGATACATATATTAAATTATATTAGTTAAAATCGATAAAGCCTTTGTATTTTTCACGTTATCAGAACAAAATCGTCGCAATTCAAATTGACAGGATTCGAAAGTATGGGATTATACAGGCTTCCCGCGTTTTTTATAATATCGTTACCAATCGGTTTAAGTTGTGAAACCTCAAAAAGCTTATTTTACTAAAATTATACGTAAGAAATACATAAGAAAAACATAAAGTTGAATTTATTTGAACTTTATGTATTTCTTAGGTTCACACGTAAGGAATACGTAAACATAACATAAGGTGACATAAGCACTACGGCCACTGTGGATAGCTGCATTGGTTTCTCATACGTTTAACTTTACGCGTTACGTTTATGTTACGTACAGCTTATGTCTTATGTCCATTGTGAACAAGGACTAACTCTCTTAAGATAAAGAATCATAACGCAGCTTTAGTAGGATGCGCTGACAGTAAATGGTAACCGATAGTTCATAGTAGTGGTACATGTTGAATTTGTAAATTTAAAGAACGAGTTTCAGAGATTTTAAGAAACATCTCAAAGGGGTATAAATGCAAAACGTGACATATTCGCGAATACTTCTTCAAACTTTTTGTACATAGGTTCAGTTTGTTTTTGAAATTATTTGGAAAACGCTTCTTGATGTATTTGTGCAAATAGGTTCTAAAATTAGTGTAGACTTGTCGCTATTTGTACTAACAGTTGAACATGCCTCATTTCTTGCGAAAACTGACAACAAATTACTAGTACTGAGAATCCAATTATGAATAATAATAATTTTTTTTACTAGCGAATTTTGGTAAACACAATTCACTTACTGCAAAAAACACATTTTAATCACAAAATAAAGAACCAAAAACATCTAAATTTAGGTGGTTAATTCTTTGTTTAAATTTTTTTCGTCAGAAACTTCAGGATGGTTGAGGGCAGCATTATTATTAAAAAGATATTCGAGTTGGGAATCCTCTTTCCAATTACTGCCAAAATGAGCCATAATGACTATCTGGTTTCAAAGAAACCCTAATTTAAGCTCTTTGACCTTGATCATCTGGATCATTTTTGCTTTTTTGGTAACTGCTTTAGCGTGGCGTATTTTGCATCTAACCACGAGTTCAAATCAAAATGACACTCTAAGTGGTCGGACTTTGCACTTGAAAATCAACTAGCGTAATGCGTGTTAGCAAGACAAGTTCAATGTTTCCCGGGCAAGAATCCCAGTAAACCGATGACATCTCTTGCAGTATGGTATGATACTCGATTTTCTCCATATTACACCTTCTTCCCGATTATGTTGCTTGGTCGACGATAGTCAAAGACTACTGACGCGATTGTGTTAAAACTTCATATTTATATTGATAATAAGTCACTGAACACATAACGACACTAAAGAGCAATAACTTCCAACCCCTACATTGCGCGAACTTAAAAACGATACCTCGTAGTACATACTGAGCGTATACTGTACGCATGCACCATTGATGCATTCCAAGACCAACCTAATACATAATTTTGAAGAAAGTTACTAGAAAAATAAGATACAGCAAATTAAAAGTATTGTGCAGAAATAAATGTATTAAAAAATGTATATTAAATGTATATTTATTATTATTGCTTATTCGGTTTAATTTGTAAAATTTTAACATATGGCAGCAATGAAAAGTATCACATAAAGGTGAGCGGTCCTGTCCAGCGAACACTCAACTGTTGTGAAGTGAACGGTTGGAGCGGGAACGGTTCCCGATCCGCCTGCTGAATGAAAGCATTGTTGGCAGAAGATTTTGTAAATTGTCTGCCTGCTATTTTGGGAATCTCTGAGGGCGTGCACTTATTTATTTCGTCCTTTTTGTTGATAATTTGAAATTATTTATTGCATAAATCAGTCGAAATTTTAAACAAAATTATATATAACACCGCCGATATTCAAATATTTAAAGTGTTCTAATTAAAATTCAGAGTAACCAACTTCAAAGAAACAAAATTTCTAAGATGTTCGAACAAAACATGTCTCTCAATTTAAGCTTTTTTGAACTTTTAATAACCGAAATAGAAGAAATAGTATAAAATACAAGTTTCATAAGACATTTTGCGCACTTGTTCTTTAGTTCTTTAACTTGAACGTGTGCGCAAAAATCATGTCTCATGAAACTTGTATCTTAATATACTATTATGTTCAAACCATACAATGTTAACTGGAATAATTAATTTATATGCCATAAAAAATCATCATTTTATTTTTAGGTTACTAGACTATTTAAATGATCTTGTTCTATTCATTTAAAATATGAATATGATGAACATGTTTTTGGTAAACCACGTCTTCTTTTGACAATAATGTCTGTCATAAAGTAACCTTTAGGCAAACTGTCATTCTATTAGCTTTGGAATTTCGCTCACCAACTTATTATTCTTGTAAATAAGCGGCAATACAACTTTCCAATGCTTGTTAGTTCTTTAGTAACAGCATTTTTTTGTATTTATTAGATTATAGCGCTGGTGCATACTTTACTTACAAATGAGGACAAAACGGGTATAAGAAAAGTACTAGTAGTTTGCCCTATGGGCACAGTCTTAAATTGGGTAGCGGAATACAAAAAATGGTTACCTGATGATGAAGTAGAAGTTTTTGAACTAGTTTCTTGCAAACCAAACCATGAGAGAATGTACCAAGTGCAGGAATGGGAGAGAATAGGTGGCGCTTTAATAATAGGATATGATATGTTCAGGAATTTAACGAATGCTACAAATAAACGTCTTAATAAGAAGATGAGGGCTACATTTCAAACGAGTCTTGTTGATCCAGGTTTGTATGCTTGTTCTACTTGTCCAACCGATCTTTATACTCCCTAATCAAATTACATACTGATAACATTGGTAAACACGTTATATTAAGCATAGGTATTTTAGGCGTGTCTTATATATTGTCGCATGTTGAAACGAATTTAAAATCGAAAGTTGTTTTTTTAATTAAAAAATATCATTAATATTAAGCAATAGGTATATCATATACATTACTCTGCAGTATTGAGAATAATTGGTTGGTTTGTTTCTGTTTCGGTCTGAGTGCGTATTCACTCTGTATATTTGTAAGTTGATAGTTTTACTTTAACTGAGTTTCAATTAGTCTTAAATATAATGCCTAGGTAATTGATAATACATAAGAAAATGATTCAAGTCCTCAAGGGATATAATTACAAATGTTGCCAAAAGATGTCGCATAAATATATACAAAAGAAAAATATGAAAACATCGCTTACTACTAGTTTTGGTTTGAACGTGAACGTGTGCGGACAAAAGAGTGTAGCACTGTTCTCTTAGTTAAAGTGTATTTCGTTAAAACAATAACTAGTAGAGAAAATCAATATAAAAATGGTAGATACGCGAGGTAGTAATAGGAATGATGTGGAACTCATCACCAGGTTGAATGAGGTGGAATGGAAATTCAACAGAAATTTGTTACTATATTAGATAAATTAGTTGAGAAACTGTAATATTATTTATAAAAATAAAAGAATTTGGAG
The DNA here is from genome assembly GCA_963170755.1 of Amphimallon solstitiale. Classification (NCBI taxonomy): domain Eukaryota; kingdom Metazoa; phylum Arthropoda; class Insecta; order Coleoptera; family Scarabaeidae; genus Amphimallon; species Amphimallon solstitiale. The sequence continues at coordinate 45,299,714 of OY720676.1, read as the reverse complement.
TTATAGTGTTTATTATCTACTAAATAAAATATAATTCATTAACAAAGATCTGATTCATGGATGGTTTTTGCAGTACAAGCAATATGTTACGTGATAATATTACATAAGATATTTCTCTTTCTAATACCATCATCACTATTATTATTATCAGTAATATCATTATAGGGCATTTGCATATCTTCATCTTCTACTTGCACATCCACATCATTCATTTTCATACAAATGTTGTGTAAAATACAAGAAGCAATTATAATTTTTGGTATTAAGTCAGTACGATAAACATTCACTTGTCTCAATATCCTGAAGCGGCCCTTCAGGAGACCAAAAGCTTGTTCAATGTAAACACGAGTTCTTGAATGAAAATAATTAAATTGTCTATGTATTCTTGTCAAACGTCCATTGTCTTTAAAAGGTGATTAAATAAGTGGTATTAGGATATGCTGAATCACCTAGCATATGATGCTTTTTATTTATGACATTGTTATTTAACATGTTCATTAATGGTGACATTTTTAATACCCGTGCATCATGGATGCTTCCAGGGCAACCTTAAAAGGACAAAATTTAAAATTACTATTATTCCACTTCATATTTTATATTTAGTACCAGCAAAACAACTTGTAAATATATATTTAGCATTGCATACTCCTTGCAATACAATTGAATGATACTTATTTCTGTTAATATATGAATTTGGCATATAATGGGGTTGTGTAATTGGAATGTGAGTGCCATCGATGGCACCTATTACTCCTGGTATGCCAGCTCTTGTTTTTAAATCATATATTGTTGATTCTATTTCTGCATTAATTGGCCATTGAATATACATTTCCACATGTTGAACCAAAAAGTTGACAGTCTTATAAAAATATTCCCAAGCGGTAGAAATAGCAACTTCAAAGCGATCCCCAATGCTTCTGCAATGGAACATATTTACATTTGTAACATTATTTTGCATATTACCTGTACGGCTCTTGATTTACAAGCATCCATATAGAAATTAAAACCTGTCGTTCTGCAGAATGTGTTGGACGTCCACCTTTATCAGATATTTTTTCTAATTCCTTACCCATTATACTGAGTAGTGCCATAAATGATTCCTTTTTTAACCGAAAATGTGCCTGGAAATCTACTTTGTTACTTTAGAAAAAATTTTGAACTAAACAAACACCTACCAGATAAGCTGTAATTCTGTACAACATGTACATAATTCTTTATACTCTCTTTTTCTTTCCATGTGTGTAAGGAAATATATTTCCTATAACCTCCTCATCATCGTCATTTTCACATTCACAGTTACTTATAAATTGTAAAACAGTGGATATTATCAATGTTTTTTTGGTACTGGTACTCATGCTTCGAAATATATTGTAAGAAAAAAACAAATCCGATGATAAATATTGCTGGTTTGGTTATGTTTACCTTTTCGATGTGTGGGTGTCCAAAATCACTGGTACTTGAGCGTTCTTAAACTACCAACCGACTCTATGAACCTACTAACCCCGTCACGTGATTTAGCGATCGGGTTAAAAACACGAGGTTAAGTTTCCGAAAATGCTTTATATCCAATACAAATGTTGAAATTAATATCTTAACTCCACCGCATATGTCGTCAGTCCATAATAGCTGCGTCACTTTTCTTATACAATCACTATGATAGTTTACTGTCTTGTATTTCATGACGTCTTGGAATGAATTTTACAACACACAGAAAATCAGCTGTAAAATTTATGTTGAATTATGTAATAATTTAATTAATGAAACTCTGACATCTGCTATTTGCTGTGAAACCAAATAACGTTCGCAAAATCAAAATTGTCCGTTTAAAATTTATTTGGTTGGCCGAATGTTATCCTAACATAGTGGAAACTTTATATAAAGATTGTGTTTATGATGCATTGTATAACTTTAACAAAAATAATTTAATGTTGCACTTGATTTAGGACCAGATTTGGTAGTATGTGACGAAGGACACCTGTTAAAAAATGAAAAGACCTCTATAAGTATTGCTATGAATCGTATCAAGACATTGAGGAGAATAGTACTGACTGGTACTCCGCTGCAAAATAACATGAAGGAATATTTTTGCATGGTTCAGTTCGTCAAACCGAATTTATTAGGAACATACAGGGAATATTTGAATCGATTTGTCAACCCAATAACGAACGGCCAATATACAGATTCTACGCTACACGATATTCAAATTATGAGGAAGAGATCACACGTATTGCATAAATTATTGGATGGTATTGTCCAGGTATAATAAATTATAGTTTTTACTGATGATTTATGTTAATTTATTAATTCAAACTGGTTTGCTAGTTATACTATACTCTGTTTTTTAATTCCGCGGACCACAAAGTAGAGCCATATGTACACTATGCAATATATGGTGACATTTATTTTTGACAAAGTCATGATAGGGGTTATGTACATTATGTTATGTGTATACACACTGATATGCATGCACCTGTTCAATATTTTTATATCAAGATTTATGTATTTAAATATTTTTAGTAAATTTCTGCAGTTTGAAATATTTATATTAAAATATGGCATCAATATTTGCATTTTGGTCAAGGAAGTTAGTTAGTTATGTACATGATATCTAAAAATAATACAAGAGATTTACTTAATATTTTATTGACAACCATACGCGTAATGTTGGCATTTCTGACTTTTTAAAAGTTTGGAAGTGTGACTATGTTCACGTTTACTTCCCGCCCTCTATTACTGCCCGCATGTACTTCCCGCCCTCTATTACTGCCCTCATTTCCCAACCTCAATGTCAATCACAAAACTGTCAACTCGATATGTCAGAACCTTATCGGAATTTTTATCACAAATAATTATTAATTGTATGGTTGTAAATAAAATTAATTGTTACATTAGAATTATTGGAAGCTTGAACCCATGTAGATACACCGCACTGGTATTGCTGATATGATGATATAGTGATTTTTTGTCCTCCATTCGAGCAAAGATATCCGGATTGCTACGGGAGGACAGTTTCCCTCAGTTCCAGTGGAGTGCAGTCCTTGAAGACTTTACTACTCAACATTTCTTTTATAATCTATTCACCGAAAAAACTGGCGTACACTTATTTGACGTTTACGCTAGAACATCACAAATCTGACAATTCAATATGTCAAAACTTTCACCGGAATTTTTATTACAAATAATTATTAATTGTGTGTTTGTAAATAAAATTAATTGTTACATTAGAATTATTGGAAGCTTGAACCCATGTAGATACACCGCCCTGCTATTGCTGATATGATGATATATTGATTTCTTGTCCTTCTCCATTCGAGCTAAGATATCCGGATTGCTACGGGAGGACAGTTTTCCTCAGTTCCAGTGGAGTGCAGTCCTTGAAGACTTTACTACTTAACATTTCTTTTATAATCTATTCACCGAAAAAACTGGCGTACATTTATTTGACGTTTACGCTAGAACATCACAAATCTGACAATTCAATATGTCAAAACTTTCACCGGAATTTTTATTACAAATAAATACAGGTGTCCCAGAAACAAAAAGACGGAGTGGCACAGAATGTATGATTATAAATACACGTAAGAATGCTCATTTGTAAATAGAAACGAACACGCATTCATAGAAAAATACGCTTTTTTTCTGTGACGGGAAAAAAGTTGACAGTTTATCCTTCTTGACAGGTAATAAAATGTTACTTTATCAACCCGGGCATAAAGTGGTCACTTTTTGCCCATGGAAAAAAAGTGCCCACTTTTTGCCCGCTTAAATTGACAGATATTTGATTATTTTACAGGTTTCCATTAGCAACGCAGGTGTAATGTCACATCGATTGATTTTCTGACTTCAATATAGTTACGTGTTTTTTTCAATATTAAATCGTCGTTTTTCCCATCACAGAAAAAAATAGTGTATTATACACGGGAAATAAATTAGATTTTAGCTCTCGGTAAACCTTACCTCGAGCTAAAATCTAATACTTTTTTCCCTTGTATAATAAATAACTATTATTTGTATAAAACGGGAAAAAAATCGACTCACACATATAAAACATATTTTTTGCCAGATGGGCGACCCACTTTATTGCAGACAATAAAAGATTGTTTTTATTTTTAAAATGGGAAGGTTGTTGCTCTTTAATGTGTTTGTAGTCGGAAACAGCTGATTATTTTAGAGTATTCAATAAATCGTAGTTTTTCTAGATTACAGTAAATATCAAGAATGTAATTATTTTTTTCTAGCAGGTGTAAAATTAAAGTAATTAATGGTTTGATATTTATTATAAAGTATCTATTCCTCCTTTTTTCTAACACGAGTAATATGGTGGTCCTGAAAAGGACCGATTGTGAAAGTGAAGCAGGTGGATATTTTGTCCAGGGTCGGCGTAAGGCCAATTGAATTTTTTATTATTTTTTTTCTGCCGTCTGCGCACGAATAAAGACTTGAATATTTTGAGGGTACGTTTTTACACAATCTAGCTTCCGATTTCTGCTACTCCGCAGTTTTTTGCGAATATTTTGCAAATCATGCTTTTTAGACATGTACAGTTTTGTGCAATAAATTGGCGTACACGTCTTATTGCTAATTTTGACATTATTTTGCCATTGTGAAAATGGCTTAAGTTAAGTTGACAAATGGAATTATAGCGTCAATTCAATTTGTCATACATGACAGGTATTCAAACAAAAGTCATATTTACATAAGCGTATATTAAGTGTACGCCAATTTATTGCACAGAACTGTACATTACGACTATAAAAGTATTTAAAACGTAGTTTTGAATACCTTTTGTCTAAAAAAAATTTCAAAAATCGGACGGGAAGTAACACTTTTACTCTTATCGAATAGCGATTTTTTGCAAATATGTCGCAAATTATGCATTCTATAGATCTTTATCAACAGCACAAAAGTATTTAAAGCTTGTTTTGCAATGTTTTTTGTATACATGAAATTTCAAAATTCGCACCAGAAGTAACACTTTTACTCTTAGCGAGTAGCATTTTTTTCCGAATATCTCGCAAAGTATGCATTTTGAATAATTTTTGTATAAAAAATTCTTAAAATTCTATAATTTGAATGCACTTAAACTCTTTGATTATAGTTACTTTAATACTACTTACATATTAAAGTAATGATAATCAAAGAGATTAAGTGCTTTTTATTCGCTTATTTTTAAATTTAGAACGATAGTGTATTACTTACTTTTTGTTTAGAATTTAACTCTCTTTCAAAATATGTCGAAATATACATGATGTTCCATTTAAAAATTTGTAGCTTTTGTGAATATCTCAAAAGCTAGCTCTTCAATTGTTTCTCTGTTTTGACTAACTTAATCAGCAAAAAGAGTCCTGCTAGTTTGCTAATTTAACCGACTTCGTAGCTTCAATAATAACAAAGTTAGCAATGGTGAACACTTAACTTTAGACACCTTGTATATAATAATAATCTTTTTATACCGTTGTATCTGCACGCCACTGTCTTTTTGATAGCATACAAATAAAATTCAGTCTCAGCTACACAACATTTATTTGAAATATTTTTTTGTATATGCAATGATAATGATACATAAAATAAATGAATAACTCTGTACATTAACATCAACCTACACTTTTGATTGTGTGTGTGCTTCATTTAACCACGTTTCATCTAAGTAAAATATCTTTTTTTGCTGGACTCTATATGATCTAATAGTTATATCTTCAAGTGCTTACCTCACTACGCTCTATCAAGAAACTCTTCCTGCTTCGCTTCATGTACCTATAATAATAATAATAAATTTTATATATCTATTCATCTTAACAATAAATATATTTTACTTGAAATTAATTTTTTTCATTAGTAGGTATAATGATGAACGACTCATTTGAAGTATGTATATTGGAACAGTTTTGAATTTCGTTAAAAACTTTATTAAGTGTAGGAGCTTCATTGTTATAAAAAAAATGAGGTGTGGCCACCACACGACTTTCTTATACGTATGAGCGTTTCAAACTATACAATTTTAAGAATTTTTTTTATACAAAACTTATTCAAAATCCTATTCAAAGTACTTTCATTCTCTTAATAAATCGCTATAGAATGCATACTTTGCAAGATATTCGAAAAAAAGTGCTACTCGCTAAGAGTAAAAGTGTCACTTCCGGTCCGAATTTTTAAATTTCATGTATACAAAAAATATTGCAAATTCAACTCTAAATACTTTTGTACTCTTAATAAATATATATATTATATAATAATAATTTACGACATATCTGCAAAAAATCGCTATTCGGTAAGAGTAAAAGTGGTACTTCCGGTCCGAATTTTGAAATTTTTTTTCTATAAAAGATATTTAAAATTATAATTTAAATACTTTTATACTCTTAATGTACCTGCCTAGAAAGCATGACTTGCGAGATATTCGCAAAAAACTGATCTTCGATAAGAGTAAAAGACCTACTTCCGGTTGGAATTTCGAAAAACTTTTTTAAGATGATTTGTCTCAAATTTAATTTTGAGTATATTTTAATTCTTTATAAATTTGTTTAAACTTAGTAATTGACGAAATACTGGCAAAATTCGATTTTTTCAGTGAAGTAAACTGCTACTTCCGGTGTACCGATTTTACTGAAAAACTAATCAGATCTCAAGAGGGAGATTGTACACGAAAATTCAAAATTTGGAATTGATATCTACAGCGGTTTGACCTCTATCGTGATCACACACACAGAGACAGACACACACACAGACATTTTTTAAAAACCACTTTTTCGGTATCAGGGGACTTCAAAACGTGGACATCTGCAAAAATTTCGAGGTCGAAAATTTTTATCATCACAATACTTCCTTATACTACGTATAAGAAAGTAAAACTGTGTTTTACTTGTCTTACAGCATTTTACTTTCTTATACGTAGTATAAGGAAGTATTGTGATGATGAAAATTTTCGACCTCGAGATTTTTGCAGATGTCCACGTTTTGAGGTCCCCCGATACCAAAAAAGTGGTTTTTAAAAAATGTCTGTGTGTCTGTCTGTCTGTGTGTGACCACGATAGCGGTCAAACCGCTGGAGATATCAATTCCAAATTTTGTAATTACGTGTATAATCTTACTCTTGAGATCTGATTAGTTTTTCAGTAAAATCGGTAGACCGGAAGTAGCAGTTTACTTCAGTGAAAAAATCGAATTTTGCCAATATTTCGTCAAATATTAAGTTTATACAAATTTATAAAGAATTCATAAGTACTTAAAATTAAAATTGAGAACAATTTTATTTAAAAAGTTTTTCGAAATTCCTACCGGAAGTAGGTCTTTTACTCTTATCGAAAATCGGTTTTTCGCAAGTCAAGCTTTTTAGACAGGTACGTTACGTGCATAAAAGTATTTAAAACATAGTTTTCAATATCTTTTGTATAAAAAATATTTCAAAATTCGGACCGGAAGTAACACTTTTACTCTTACCGTATAGCGATTTTTGGCAAATATGTCGTAAATTATGCATTTTATATATATTTATTAAGAGTACAAAAGTATTTAAAGTTATATTTGCAATATTTTTTGTATACATGAAATTTCAAAATTCGAACCGGAAGTAGCACTTTTAGTCTTAGCGAGTAGCACTTTTTTTCGAATATCTTGCAAAGTATGCATTCTATAGCGATTTATTAAGAGAATAAAAGTACTTAGAATAGGATTTTGAATAAGTTTTGTATAAAAAAATTCTTAAGATTGTATAGTTTGAAACGCTCATACGTATAAGAAAGTCGTGTGGCGTCCACATCTCATTTTTTTACATTTTCGTCAAAGTTATTGACTAATGAGCGTCTACCAAAGCTTTGCTTGGGCTGAGTAACCGCTTCCTCTGACTTATATTCCTTTATAACTTTAAAAACCGTACTTCTTGCAACACCTGCAATAATAGAATCAGGGTAACTTCAGAAACGTAACACATAATACAATATTACCTGTTGTGGACACTACAGCACGTGTCAATTTTCATTAGCCATAGGCGATTAATTCATGCAATACGTGACAACATGGCACCCCACCTTTCCTCTTCAATGCGAGCGCGAGACCGATACAAGCTCAAGTTAGCAGTAGCTGTTGGACTATTGACTAGGGTGTTTGTACTGCGCTCAGAAATAATATTTACGCATTGCAAGGATTTTTCTTTTTCTTTTCAGTAAATGCAGAGAATTATTAAGCTGCGTTCACGCTGCATGTGACAAACAAAAGCGTAATTCTAATAAAATTAAGAATAAGGTAAATAAAAAAGGATTCTGAAAATAATAATAAACTACTAGATCGCGGCGGCCATTTGATGATGACGGCTTTTATTGCAGACTAGATCGCAACGTGTTCGCAGCTAAACATTTAATGTAGAAGTGGGAAGATCGGAGAAAGTAGTTGCGATGTCGATTGTTGTCGGGATTGGTGACGGATAGTAGGGGTGACACACGTTGCCACATATTATTTGTATACGTATAAATCGCATGTAAACATTGAATCCATATACCTAATGAAAATTGACACATACGGTATATGCGATGCCATTTCCCTTGTACTTTTTTTTTTGTATTTTCATTTCTCAGCTTGATATAAGTATTGAGAACTATTTGCTTTTCAATAAGGGGCAAGTGACCAAAACGGCCGCGTTTTGTCGGTGGAGAAATAGGTAGGTTTCTACTTGTACTCGTACATTGGGTCTAGGATATATTACGGTAGACAACTGTCAAATAAATAGAAATGAGTGTCATTTGGGCTCGGAAAGAACCAATCGAATTTCCCAATTTTAGTGCTAAAATTTAAAGATGATCCGCGGAATTAAAAAACAGTATATGTGGATTTAATTGATTTACACATTGGTATTTAGAACTTTCATGTTAGAATATTGGCAACTTGGGGATACTTCTTTCATATTTGCTCTATCACCAAAGTCACACCTAAATATTTAATTTATAAAATAAATATGAGTGCTTAATAATATGATCCTGCATACATTCAACTATAACTTTGTCAATATGATGAAATAAAATGAAAAATTTTTAATTTTAAATTCATATTCTGTTAAAATATTAATAATTTTCAGAATCATTACTACACATCCTTAAAACAGCGGTTATGGGATTTTAATGTCAAGTTCGATATTTCGTGGATTGCAAAGAGCAGATATAACTTTTTATGATATAACATACAAAAATGTATTTTATATTCGTATTTCTAGATGCAGATGGTATACCTAATTTGAAAACAATTTTATTACAGGCATCAATTTAATCCCTATTAATAATAAAATCCTTTTGCCACTACATTGCGGCATTGTACGACAATTATGTGTGGAAATGAATATTTTCTTAATTAGAGAAAATCTCGTGCATACAACGTTCCAAACACTCCCTTCTATATTAATAATTTTTTTTTTCAGAAGTTTGCCTTCTCACATAATTGACCGCAATCTTTCAAGTTAAAATATTTTTAAACTCGTGCAACATCCGGTTGCACCGGAAGTAGGCGCCATCTTTGTTATTTTAAATGTGACACCCTGTATTTTATTCGAGATTTGAATTGCTTATTTAAATAGAAGAACAGAGATACCGGGTTGGATTATGTCAAAGTCAACCGTTTCGGAGTTATTCAACTGTTTTCCATTTTTAGGGCACTTGAACGTAAATTTTAAAAGTTCTTTATCTGAGACATGAAAAAAGATAAACAATTGAAATTTGTTCCTGAGATAGTCAAAGTATTGTCCTATTCGAATATCACCAGGTTTTGCAATAATATTACACATGGTGTTCTCTAATTAATTTACAATTATACACATTTCAAATGCAAGAAACTCAATTTTTTCAAATGAAACACCCTGTATATTTTCGCCTTTTCTGAAGCAGAAAAAAATTGTCTTTCGATCCACTATTACATTCCCTATACCTATCTCTAGAGGTTTTTGAGTTATTGGGGAGATCAGCCTGAAGGCCCGATATTTTGCCATTTATCACACACAATTTCAAGAATGCCTTGGAAGTAACAAAATGTTTAGTTGTCAAAATTTCGTTCGCTGTCAGTATTATTAATTTGATGCTTGGATATTTTTTGTACTTTACTGAATGATTTGATTAGTGCATAATGGAAGGCTATAATAATAATTATCCAAATGAAAGTATCCTTAATTTATTTTACATACACGGAGAATGTAATCGCATAATAAGTAGAACTTGCCGTGTGTTCAATCAGAGATACCCTAATTTGCCTCCGATAAATCGATTCAAATTTGCAAAAATTAAAACACATTTTTTGCGACATTGGAATATGAACACAAAAAGAAATTGTACTAAGCCAGTAACAGGTGAAGAAAACAACGAAATTAATATTCTGGGATATTTCACAGCTCATCCCCATGCTTCGATACGTAAAGCAAAGGTGGATTTAGATATTAGTATGACATCAATTCAACGCGTGCTAGCAAAGAACAAATGGCACCCATATGCACAAAGGAAAGTCCACGAACTGAGAAATGGAGACGCTCAGAGAAGAATTGATTTTTGTGAGTGGCTAACTATTCGTAAACAGGAAGATCCGGACATGTTACGAAAGATTTTTTGGTCGGATGAATCCAAGTTTACCAGGAAAGGCGTTGTAAATAATAAAAATTGTCATTTTTGGGCAGATGAAAATCCCCACTTTTCACGAGTAAGCCATTTTCAATATCAATTTAGTTTTAATGTATTCGCCATAATAGGGCGGGGAAGGGTATTTTATCATATTTATGATGAAAGGCTAACGTCCGAAAGATATTTGCGAATCATTAGGGAAGTGGTAGCAAACATAGTCAATGACATGCCACACCAAAACTATTATTGGTTTCAACTGGATGGAGCTCCAGCTCACTCTACTCATGCTGTATATCAAGAGTTGACCCAGCTATTTGAGGATAGGTGGATTGGTCCAAATGGACCATGTCTTTGGCCTGCTAGATCTCCGGATTTAACTCCAGTTGACTTTTTTTTATGGAGTTACATAAAAAAAGAGGTCTATGCAACACCAGTTAACTCCAGGCAAGAACTAGAGGATAGGGTGCGAAGAGCATTTGACCAAATTGAAGTTCAAATGATTGAACGTGCAACGACTGACCAGCTCCAAATAAATGCATTGAAGTAGGCGGTGGACATATTGAGCACTTGCTGTGATTTGGTTTTAGATTTGTTTTTGTTTTCTTTGTTTGACTTATACCGTGAGATCAAAAATGTTTTCGCGATTAATAAATTTTTGGTTTTGAACTAGAAGACTTTTTTTCCATGCCCATAACATTCTTACAAATGACTATTAATCCACTCGTCCTATACTTAATCTATTATTTTTTCAGTTTTATTTGGCAAAATATCGGGCCTTCAGGCTGATCTCCCCAATAACTCAAAAACCTCTAGAGATAGGTATAGGGAATGTAATAGTGGATCGAAAGACAATTTTTTTCTGCTTCAGAAAAGGCGAAAATATACAGGGTGTTTCATTTGAAAAAATTGAGTTTCTTGCATTTGAAATGTGTATAATTGTAAATTAATTAGAGAACACCCTGTGTAATATTATTGCAAAACCTGGTGATATTCGAATAGGACAATACTTTGACTATCTCAGGAACAAATTTCAATTGTTTATCTTTTTTCATGTCTCAGATAAAGAACTTTTAAAATTTACGTTCAAGTGCGCTAAAAATGGAAAACAGTTGAATAACTCTGAAACGGTTGACTTTGAAATAATCCAACCCGGTATCTCTGTTCTTTTATTTAAATAAGCAATTCAAATCTCGAATAAAATACAGGGTGTCACATTTAAAATAACAAAGATGGCGCCTACTTCCGGTGTAACCGGAAGTTGCACGAGTTTAAAAATATTTTAACTTGATAGATTGCGGTCAATTATGTGAGAAGGCAAAACTTCTGGAAAAAATTCGCGTTGTAAGCACAAAAACTTCTAATGTGCTAGTTACATGAAACACGGTGTATAATCCGTACTTGAATACTAAAAGTATTTTTCTCATTTCAGAGAAAAGACTATTCAGTGCTCGCGCCGTTTTTACCACCAAAACATGAATATGTTCTCTTCGTTGCACTGACTGAAATACAAATCAAATTGTACGACTATCATATGAGAGAAAGGTCTCGAAGAAATGCAGGCGAAAAAGGTCGCAGTTATCTGTTTGTCGATTTTAACGAATTCCAACGTATCTGCACACATCCTCGCATATTGCTGGACAAAAGTATCGAAGAAAAACGGAACATCGATAAAAAGGTAACATTGAATAATGTAATTGTCAGAAGATATTTTCATGTCATATGATTCTAGGACTTCCTTGATGATGAATCAGAGGGATCTTTGAAGGATTTCATAGATGATGGGGACGATACAGATAAATCGAGCAACTCAGAAAGATCTTCGAAAGGATCTGGATCTGATGAAAGTCAGAAGAAGGATCCGCCAAGGAAAAGAATTACTAGAGCTACAAAAGATTTAAGTAGGTACATGCAGGTCAATTTTTATACTAATAGATTTTTATCATTCCTATCGTGAAATCTGTAGTTTACTAAAACAACACACTTTGTATGTAAAATTATAGTGAAACTAATTTTACTCAGTTTCCATTGTGTTTCTTTCTTCTGCAGGTATAATATAATAATAATAATAAATGTTTATTGCCCAACAGTTTAACCCAGTAATAAGGCAATTTAATACAATACATAATACATAATAGTACTTAAATAACACAACAGTACAATATAATAGCATGAGAACATAATATAAATGCACAATTAATATAAGGATAAAATGCAGGAGCACCATATAAGAAAAAATAAAGTTATAGATCGGCAGCTAAACAACTCAAAGGATTATTCTAAATGCACCCGTAAAAGCTGCTTATAATAATAATAATAATAATAATAATAATATTTATTGTCATAGACCCGTACAAGGTATTGACATTGTTATACCCTGTGTTGCATCGTCGACCTGAACATAGGAAATCCCATGTTAATTTTAAACGTGGTGAATGAAAGTTTCCCAGTTTATTTTAGAGAAAAACTTATTGAGAATTTTTTAAAGAACTCATAAAAATGAAGCGAATTGCAAATTTCGAATTGTTTTTGTCAAGTATTTTCTTAGATATGAACAATAATACACTAGTAAAATAAGCCGAAATTGTAATCCAGTCATAATCGAAACAACAATCAAGTCACTTGCAAATTCAAATTAAAAAAAAAGGCAAATTGACGTTTCGCGATAAGTCAAATTGACGTTTCGCGATAATTTTGCTCAAAGTCAATGCTAAGTTAAGAAATATGAATTATTTTACCACAGAAGAAAAAGTTATTATTATGATTAAGTGGTATTATGGAGGAAATAGTCTACAGGGCGTAAGAGATATGTTTTCCGTGCATTTTCCCGATAGGCCGATTCCAAGTAAGGCGACCATTAGAAATGCCATTGAACGGTTTGAAGCAACGGGCACAGTAATTAAAGATTGTAAATGTATAAAGGAGAATAATGGCAGGGTTCATCAACAAAGAAACGAAAATGAATTAGATATTTTGCTTCAAGTCCAAGAAGAAAAACAAGTAAGCACGAGAATTCTTGGAGAAACAGTGGGACTACACCATACTATACAGCTTGGCGCATTTTGAAGAAACATAATTTTAAATCATTTAAATATGCGAAACATCAAGAACTGTTGGTCGGGGATAGAGAGCGTAGGGAAAATTTTGCCTTTGAAATGATGGAGAGAGCAAATAACGATAGGGAGTTTTTAAACATTTGCTTTACAGATGAATGCACGTTTACTCTCAACAATGAACCAAATGTTCAAAATTTAAGATATTGGAGCCAGGAAAATGAGCACCTTTTTCTCTCTACGAGGACTCAATATCCACAAAAAGTTAACGTTTTTATTGGAATTTTCGGACATCATATTATTGGACCTCTTTTTTTAGAAGAAAACCTTTCTGCTGAATATTTTCTAAATTTATTACAAAATCAAATTGAACCTGCTTTAGAAGAAGTTGTTCGTGAAAATCAGCAAGTTTTTTTCCAGTTAGACGGATGCCCTGCGCACAACGCCAGGATTGTAAGAGAACACCTTCAAAATGCCTTTAATGGAAATGTGATAGGTCCAAATCAAACAATATGCCCCCAGGTCCCCTGATCTTTCACCGAACGACTTCTTTTTATGGGGACATTTAAAAAACGCTATTTATAAAAGTGTACAATATGAAAACTTGGATCAGTTAAAAAATGCAATATCTCTGGAATGTAGGAAAATTAATCAAAATCAGCTGAGTAACGTACGAAGGTCATTTTATGATCGCTTGGGGCATCGTTTAACAGTAAACGGTGGGATATTCGAACATTTAATTTAGTTTGTTAGTTGTTCATTTTTTAATAATGTTTTTACTCCAATATGTAATGTAATAGGTATAACTTCGTATGTATTTGAGTTCTAGTGTAAAAGATATCGCATAATGTCAATTTGCCTTTTTTTTTATTTGAATTTGCAAGTGACTTGATTGTTGTTTCGATTATGACTGGATTACAATTTCGGCTTATTTTACTAGTGTATTATTGTTCATATCTAAAAAAATACTTGACAAAAACAATTCGAAATTTGCAATTCGCTTCATTTTTATGAGTTCTTTAAAAAATTCTCAATAAGTTTTTCTCTAAAATAAACTGGGAAACTTTCATTCACCACGTTTAAAATTAACATGGGATTTCCTATGTTCAGGTCGACGATGCAACACACGGTACACAAGTCCTAATTCTAATCTCGTATTACAATAAAAAAAAACAACGTACAAATAATACAAATAAAAACACAATAAAAGTGAATGGCAATGATATCCCCCCCCCTTGTGCCGCTACATCCCAGCCAAAAACTTGTCAAAACTATAAAAACTGTTGTCAACTAGGTATTCTTTTAATTCACTATTAAATTTTGCACTGTCTCGTGAATGTTTTATGTAACCTGGGAGGGCATTGAATACTTTATTCCCTGCATAGTACGGTCCTTTTTCATATACAGGGTGAGTCATCTCCGCGGGTAAGGCCAATTATGCCTTTAAGAGTAAATATTTCGAAGCGGTTTTACTTTCTTATACGTAGTATAAGGAAGTATTGTGATGATGAAAATTTTCGACCTCGAGATTTTTGCAGATGTCCACGTTTTGAAGTCCCCTGATACCGAAAAAGTGGTTTTTAAAAAATGTCTGTGTGTCTCTCTGTGTGTGTCTGACCACGATAGCGGTCAAACCGCTGTAGATATCAATTCCAAATTTTGTATTTACGTGTATAATCTCCCTCTTGAGATCTGATTAGTTTTTCAGTAAAATCGATAGACCGGAAGTAGCAGTTTACTTCAGCGAAAAAATCGAATTTTGCCAATATTTCGTCAACTACTAAGTTTTAACAAATTTATAAAGAATTCATATGTATTTAAAATTAAAATTGAGAATAATTTTATTTAAAAAGTTTTTTGAAACTCCTACCGGAAGTAGGTCTTTTACTCTTATCGAAAATCAGTTTTTTTTTTATTTTCGCAAGTCATGCTTTTTAGACAAGTACGTTACAGGTATAAAAGTATTTAAAACATAATTTTCAATATCTTTTGTATAAAAAAAATTTCACAATTCAGACCGGAAGTACCACTTTTACTCTTATTGAATAGCGATTTCTTGCAAATATGTCGTAAGTTATGCATTCTATATATATTTATCAAGAGTACAAAAGTATTTAGAACTGGATTTGCAATATTTTTTGTATATATGAAATTTCAAAATTCCGACCGGAAGTAGCACTTTTACTCTTAGCGAGTAGCACTTTTTTGATAATATCTTGCAAAGTATGCATTCTATAGAGATTTATTAAGAGAATAGAAGTACTTAGAATAGGGTTTTGAATAATTTTTGTATAAAAAAATTCTTAAAATTCTATAATTTGAAACGCTCATACGTATAAGAAAGTCGTATGGTGGCCACACCTCATTTTTTTTATTGTGATAGCTGTTCATTAGGAGTACATTTTAAAAATATTTTGTATTATACAGAGTGTTCCATAACTTGGTGGCTAACCATAGTTATAGTTTTTTAAATGGAACAGCCTATATATTATTGCATATTTGTATTCCCCGTATAATTTTTAGTCAAAAAGTAGCAAGATAGTATAGGCCTAAAGTCTAAAATTTTTGACTTATTCCCATTTTGCTGAAAAATTCAATGTTAGTATAAAATTATATTTCTCGAAAACGACGTATTAGATAGACGAATTTTTTTGCAGTATTGTTTACAATAAGAGGTCCTTAAAGAAGCATGTTTTATTTTTTTACAGTTACTAACTGCATGTGCAGAAAACTGGATTAAAATTACATGACACGTTTTTGTATGTCTTTTTTTTTTAATGGGACAGCCTATATATCAGTTCATTTGTGAGTTTCTTATTAAATTTCACATCAAAAACATGTAAGATGTTAATACTTTAAAAGTGACTATTACTGAGCTACGAGGGACACTATTTATGTATTGAGAATAGAAAGAATAAACAAATGAATTTGATGAAAAATACCTTTTTCGTGTACTTGATAGAAATTGATAATATTGTTTAACCCAAAATAATTAAGAAAAGTGAGACTTTTCTTGTTAGCAACACTTTTCTTGTTAGCAACACATTAGGTGTTTACTTGTTGTGATGTTTTGTCACTAAGTAAACAAATCCTTGACATGGATTACTTTGATAATAGGAAAATGACAATTTTTATTTTTAAAATTATAATTCTCTTGAAGTACACGAAAAAATTACGTGTTCAACGCGTAAAAAAAGTGAGTTTTCTAGCTCGGTGAAAACTTGATTCGCTCGCTACGCTCGTTAATCAATCTGTTTTCACTCGCTAGAAAACCATCACTTTTCTTTACTTGTTAAACAATCTACTATTATTGCTTTTCAAAATAATCGCCTTGAGATCTATACACTTTTGCATGCGATTGAACCACCCTTCAAAGCACTTTGTCCAGTCAGAAGATGGTAGCTCTAAAACATCCGTTTTGAAGGCCTCAACCGCTTCTTCGGGCGATGAAAATCGTTGTCCACGCAGTTTATCTTTAATTACTGGAAACAAGAAGAAGTCATTGGGTGCCAAGTCGGGGCTGTAAGGCGGATGACCCATCAATTCGATCTTTTGTGTGTCCAAATACTCGTTTGTTGCATGTGATGTGTGTGAGCTCGCATTGTCATGATGCAAAATGATTCGTCGTTTTGGGTTGGTTTCTCTCAATTTACCGAAAATTGCAGGCAAACAAATGGTCGTATACCACGCTGAATTAACGGTCTTTTGATTTTCGAGAGCCACAGTTGCCACAGGACCAGTTTTCGTCAAGAAAAACGCCACCATTTACTTCCTAACGCTGCGAGAACGAACAACTTTTGTTGGCTTTGCTTCACATTGAAACACCCAAACTGCCGACTGGTCTTTTCTTTCTGCCTCATAAGAATAAATCCACGACTCGTCACCTGTGACGATGTTGTATACCACTTTGGATGCACCACAGTTGTATTTTGAAATCATTTTACGGCACCAATTGACACGAGCATTTTTTTGAGCATCTTTCAACAAATGTGGAATCCAACGCGCACACAGCTTCCGAACACACAAATGTTCGTGCAAAATCTTATGTATGCTGGTCATACTAATGCTTAAATATCTCTCGATTTCTTGATATGACATATGACGATCTTCTTCAATTAGTTTTCGCACAGCATCGATATTTTCCGGCTGAATTCAGTTGATTGATGCATTGTTCTTGAGTTAGACCACGTCGAAAGTCATAATAAATCATAGCTCGAAAATTTTCGCGAGTTAATTCCATATTTTGACTGAGATGAAATTTTAAACACTGCAAAAAACACAAATATTGCTCGCACTTCAAAACTTTCTGACTACCTATAACGTCAAAAATGTCAAACTTTACGATGACAATATCAAATTTCACCTGGGAATACCAGTGTTGCCAATTCTCAATACATAAATAGTGTCCCTCGTATTGTCGCTTTTTGATATAATTTTGTCAGTACTATACTATATTAATTAAAACCATAAAACTGACAAAATTATATCAAAAAGCGACAGTAGCTCAGTAATAGTCACTTTTAAAGTATTAACGTCTTACATGTTTTTGATGTGAAATTTAATAAGAAATTCAAAAAGGAACTGATATACTACAGGTTGTTCCTTTTAAAAAAAATACTTTTATACAAAAACGTGCAGTTAGTAACTGTAAAAGAATTGCTCTGTCATGTTGCTAGAATTCAACGTCATAGTGTGAAATGAAACAACTCAATTAATTTAAATAATTAAAATATAAAAGTTCATAATTCAGTATATTAGAACATTCAGATTTTAGTATTTCTATAGACAGTACTCCTACTTAACTTGATTTATGTGTATACATCATAGTACATTTTTTTTCACTTGTTTATACTTGTAAAGACAAGCATTATTTACATCATTTTTTTAGATCTGATATCTGATAGTGAAGATGATAAACCTGCAGAACAATTAGATCCCCCGGAATGGTGGAGAGAGTTTTGTACCGATGAGGATTTAGATAATTTATTGCACAGCGGAAAATTAACTTTGCTATTTGAAATTCTACGATACTGCGAAATGATTGGAGATAAAGTGTAAGTATTTCGATGGATTTCTGAAGTATTAAATATCGAACAATACATTTTCGTTTTTCAGGTTAATATTTTCTCAGTCTTTATATTCTCTAAATTTGATAGAATATTTTTTGAGTAAAATAGATGAAGAAACACAGAACGGCGAAACAAATAGCTTTTGTGGTTTCTCCGGATCTTGGTCTCTTGGTTTAGACTATTTCCGTCTAGATGGATCGTCATCCTGTGATAGTCGTGCCGCTTCGTGTAAGAAGTTTAACGACATTGATAATACAAGAGCGAGGTAAGAAAGAGCGCTAGTAACATTTATTGTTGCTAACATATCCGACACCATTTTAGGTTATTTTTAATCTCGACAAGAGCTGGCGGATTAGGTATTAATCTAGTTGCAGCTAATCGTGTTATAATTTTTGATGTCTCCTGGAATCCATCGCACGATACGCAAAGCATATACAGAGTGTATCGGTTTGGACAAACAAAACCCTGTTATATTTATAGGTTTGTTACATTGGTAAGTGTGCTTTCTTTGATCATACATTCAGAGTAACCCAAAAATTACCGTAAAATGGGGTGATTTTGTGCCTGCCGGGGCGTGATTGTGCCACTACGTGTTGATCGTGTATATTCGCACCATATCGGCACATCGATTCACCTACCGCCCCGAACTCTTGGTCAAGAATACCGATATTAGAAGCGAATAGAATGAAATGTATGGTTTGTGTATGCAATACCCTCCATTTCTGTTCCGTCAAGTTATTAAGTAGGTGAGATTTTGCAAAATTTTCGTTTTATCGCATACTTTCTCCTGGATTGCCTAAAGTGTTTTAATAATGACCGTTTCAAAGTTCACACGTAATTAGGTGTTATATAGGTTATCTTTTAAAGAATACGCAGTGGTCGAGTAGTGCAAAATAACCTGGGTGTGTCACCTTGAATAAGATTCCGACAATATAAGGGGGGAATTTGTGCCACTACCTATTTTGAAATTCAGTTTATACGCTTAATTATCTTTATTAGTTACTATTCTATGTGAGAATTGGCTGTTCTTTTGTTTTATTTTTGTTTGTAAGAATATCTAGTTTTTGTTATATTTTATAAATAAAAAAAATTTTTCATTAAACCTTTTATTTGGGGCGAGATTGTACCACAAAAATAACAGAGATAAAACTAAGTGGGGTGAAATTGGGCCATGTCACTCATACCATACAGTTTCAATATAATATGAAGCTGGGCCTGGCACATTTTCAGCCTGAAAATAGGCGGCATTGTGCTAAAACGGTAAACAAGTAGCTGGCACAAAGCCACCCCATCCTATGGGGGGAAATTGTGCCAATTGTTATAAATAATTTTAGAAAAACGAATGGAAATTTCTAAGTCTTTTTTACACAATTTAGTAACCAAAGGTTCAAAGTATATCGTTAATTTTTACAAACATTTTTGGTGTCTATAATTGTCCGAATTCTTTGAAAACCATAAAAAGTGGCATAAAACCACCCCATTTTACCGGTAGTTAATCTTTTTGCTATAATATTTTTCATTTATTCATTGTATATACCAGCGGTTCTTAACCTATGGGGCGCGACCCAAAATTGGGTCGCGAAGCATATTTCTTGGGTCGCGCTGAGTCGAACCAAAAAAGTTAGTAATACACCAAATAATAAGTAATACCAACACCTCCTAGAAGAGTTATTCCCTAATACAAGTTATTCCCTAATACAATGTTTCGGTTTTACCGCTCTTCGCGAATGGCCTTCCGGAAGTGACGTCCAATTCCTGTCCTGAGGCTTTCTCTTCTAGGAGGTTTTGGTAATACGCACGCCATTGCTTTGCGTGCGCGCAGACTCAGTAAGCTCTCTGTCAAAAACTCGTTTCTGTTGTGTATTTTGTTGTGAATAACAGTGAAACTTGAAACGTGTAATAACAGTGAAACGTGAATACAAGCATTTTAGAAACAAATTTTGTCTTATTATTAATAGTGGAGTGATCAAGCTGCAGTGCGTATTGTAAAATTGTAATCACCCTAATAATGGCAAAACGTGAATACAAGGAAGCATTTTTAGAATTAGGTTTTACTTGCATTAATGATCGAGGAGTGAACAAGCCGCAATGCGTGTTGTGCAGCGAAATATTAAGTAATGAATCGATGAAACCGAACAAACTTAAAAGACATTTTGATGCAGAACATAAAATTTTTTTCTTTGAGGGAAAAGATCGTACTTTTTTCGAAAGAAAAGAAGCCCATTAAAGAAGACAGCGTTTGGATGCACCAAGTAGTAGTGGTTTTATAAATTCTGCCAAACAAGCTACACTTGCTTCTTTTCATGTGGCTTGGCATATTGCAAGACAAAAGAAACCCCATAATATTGCTGAAAAACTTATAAAACCTGCGCCATTGACATGGCACGTATCATGTGCGGAGATGAAAGTTCAAAGAAATTACAAAAGATACCATTATCAAATGATACAATTCGTTTACGAATTAATGATATGTCATTTGATATTAAGAATCAACTTATTTCTGCTATAAAAATTGCTGGTTTATTTAGTATTCAACTGGATGAAACGACAGATGTAAGTAAAGATGCTCAACTCATGGTTTACGTGCGGTATCCAGGTTTAATAGATATACAGGAGGACATTTTATTTTGCAAACCAATGTCAACAACAACTAGAGCTGAAGATATTTTTCTTATGGTCGATTCGTTTTTTAAAGAAGAAGGATTAAATTGGAATCGGTGTTTCAGTATTTGCACCGACGGTGCAGCTGCCATGACAGCATCTCAAAAGGGATTTTCGACAAGAGCAAAACAAATGAATCCACAAATTATATCGATTCATTGTTTGTTACATAGACAAAATCTTGCTTCAAAAAAATTATCACCCGAATTATGTATCGTTTTGGATGAAATTGTTGCGGTAGTCAAATTTATCAAATCAAGAGCTCTTAACTGTAGAATTTTCCGCGAACTGTGTTTCGAATTTGGTGCAGAATACGAACATTTATTATATAATTCTGAAGTTAGATGGCTGTCCCGGGGCAAAGTTGTTCAAAGAGTATTATCATTACGGACAGAAGTCGAATTATTTTTGAGAGAAAAGAAACACCCATTAGCATCTAAATTCTCCGAGTTGAAGTGGATTACTCAAGTTGCTTATTTGTCAGATATTTTATTTGAAATAAATAATCTAAATACGTCTATGCAAGGACGTAATCATACTATTATTGAATTAACTGAAAAAATTACATGTTTTAAAATAAACTCAAATTATGGAGAAATAAGGTTGAAGTAAAGAAACTTGCTTCATTCCCGACTCTTAATTTACTTGTTGAAGACAATAATATGATATCACAGATTTTGAAATACAGAAAATTATTATTAATCATATGGAAAAACTAATAGCAGACTTTGATCGATATTTCCCTGCAGACGATGTTTTCAAATATAATTGGATTCGAATGCCATTTAATTTTGATGTAAGTGATTTGCATGAGGAATTTGTTAATATTAACCAATTTCAAGAACAATTAATAGAAATACAAAGTGACCAAGCACTTCGATACAATTTCTACAAAAACACTTAATCTTTATGTGCTTTCTGGTTAAAATTAAAAACCGAAAAGCCAATAATTGTTAAAGAAGCCCTAAAAGTATAATTACCCTTTTCAACAACATATATGCGCGAGGCTGGTTTTTCGGCTCTGTGTGTAATCAAAAACAATTACCGGAACAAGTTAAATCCTGAAATAGATATAAGGTGCTCCTTGACAAGCATTCTACCGAGGTTTGAATATCTTTCAAAATGTATTCAAGCACAAGGTTCTCATTAAAATTGTATGACTTGCATTTAAAATTTAAAAGACAACATATGTATTGATATTTCTTTTTTTTTAGGAATAAGATAAAATGTCAATTATTTTCAAAAAGTTATAAATATATTTTAATTTGATCAATAAAAATTATTAAAAACACTTGATTATTAATTCAATTTTCCTTGGATCGAAAAGTACTTTTGTTTATCTTTATTATTAAAAAAATAATAAAAAATTTGTAAGTTAAAAAAAATCATCATCGTAGGATTGAAGATTTTTTAAAAATACGATCATGAACATTTTTCTCAAATTTGGGTCGCGGCTTAAAAAGGTTAAGAACCGCTAGTAAATACGAGGGATGTCCGATGTATTCTCGTTATCAGTATGAAAAACATTACAAATCAAGTTCAATTAATTTCTATTTTTCAGTGTAATCTCTCATAACGTCAATACATTTAGTACATCTTGGAATTAGCTTTTGAATACCATGTAAAAATGACTTTGTTTCTTATCGGAAAAATGGGGATTTATTGCCGCATTGAGCACCTCATCGTCGGAAAATTGTTTTTCACAAAGGTCGTTTTTTAAATTTTGGAACAGAAAATAATCACTAGGGCCCAAGTCGTGGCTATAGGGTTGGTGGTTGATTTCTGTGTAACCGCATTCTCGGACAGCAGCAGCCTTAGAAACACGCGCTGTGTGAAACAGTTTTCTCGCCTATCTTCTTTAATTTCTTCCCTTAAAATACGCAAAATGTTTAAGTAAGATGCTGCGCTGCGTTTATGGTTCCATCTTTTTCATGTACTCCATCAGCAAAATTCCTTTAGTGTCCCAAAACACTGTGGCTATAACTTTCCCGACAGATAAAGAGATTTTAAATTTCTTAGGATGGTCTGCACCCTTATGTCATTGTACCCTTGCTTTCTTTCAGGAGCATAGTCATAAACCGGTGTTTCATCAATAATAACAATGCAGTCAAAAATACTCACCACACAGCTCCAAAATCTCTACAGCATTCGACTCGCACTTGTTTCTGACTTTTGAAATATATGTGGTACAGCATTTCCATTCAGTTGTGGATATTTATATGCATGCTGTTAACAACAGGAGTTGTTTTAAATATTGTTGAACATTGATGGAAATGTAGAATTATAGAAACAACATTCTAAACTTACTGTCATGTTGCCAATAGTCCAGGTACTTTCTAACAAAATTTTAAACTTACTGTCGTGTTGCCAATAGTCCAGGTACTTTCAATTTTCTCAGGGAAAAAATGTTTCTCACATACACAATCCACGGTACTGAAAAGAAAGCAGCTTTTACTGTGCTTGAATTGTAACCAGAATTACAATGCGCGACAATTCTCTGACGTCATTATTGAGAGTGGTTAAGGTTCATAATCCTAACAAACCGCACAGTCATTTTTCTCCCATGTTAATTATATGGTGTAAAAGTAAGACAGTATTTCTAAGTATTTTAGTACAGAGCGCCTACATAAATTGACTTTTTTAATGATAGGTATGATGTGTGAAATGTGTTCTAATGATTTACTATAGTTTAACACAGAAAATACTTGTATTTTTGGATTTACAGACAACACAACATTGTTTTTACAACAAACTGGCTCTCTTTTTCTGAAAGATTTTATTTATACCTTCCTTGTACAGCAGATCGATTTTCATGTGGCCGGTGGGAGAATTTGTACGCGTCAAGTAAGGGAGTTTATCGCTTAAAACGATGTAAAATACTGAATGCCCTACCTATGAATTTCGTGCGCATCTCGAGGGCGGTACTTCGAACCGGCCACATGAAAATCGGTCTGCTGTAAGTAATTTAATCTTTTCACATTTAGATTCTTCGAAAAAGCACGAAATTATGATTATCAAAGAATTTTACTGAACTTGTATATGCAAAACCTCTGAAATAACTTTCTATGCTGGTACAATTTAAATATTGTTTCTTTCCTTGAAGTATATTGCTTTGTATCATTGATATAATTAAACTTGCAACTTCATAAAGATTTTCAATAGAATAATGAAGAAAAAAGAGTCACCGTTTGTTGTAAACACAAATATATATTGTCTATAAATCTAAAAATACAAGTATTTGATGTGTTAAACTATAATGAATCGTTAGAATACATTTCAAATATAATACGTAACTCCAAAAATGGTCAATCTATGTACACAACTTTTATAAAAAATACTATGAGACAGTCTCTTCTTTAACTCCATATACTTTACACGCGATAAAAAGAAGTATCCGGTTAGTTTGAATTGTGAACCTTGACCTTTATCGAGGCGTTTCTTTTATTATTCAAGGGAGTAATTGTTTACTATAATATCATTATCTTTTACAGGGGACTATGGAAATGAAGATCTATGAAAGGCAAGTTATCAAGCAAGCTATTTCAAAAAGAGTAATTGACGAGCAACAAATCGACCGACATTATAACCAAAGCGATCTAGCAGAATTGTATAAGTATGGATATTCGTTGTAAATAAAATAATTAATTCTACTAACTATGTAATTCTATTAGATTCGAACCAGTACCTGAAGAAGAAAGACCAATTCCCTTAGTTCCGAAAGACGTTCTTTTAGGTGAATTATTACAGATGGATAAGAAAATTTATAAATATCACGAACATCAATCGCTTTTGGAAAATAAAGTGGACGAAGTACTCGATGAAGAGGAAAGAAAGGCAGCCTGGGAAGAATTCGAAAACGAAAAAATAACGAGAGCAGCCACAGGTAATTAATTCATTGATTGTTGAATTATATAAGGTTATATAGACAATTTTCTTTTATTTATGCATTTCAGGTACTATAAATAATTATCCAGTACAGATGCTACACGCTGGTATACAAAGTCTTATACGGAAAGGAAATCCAACTTGGTCGGGTACTCGTGTAACTAGAGAATCAGGGTTAATGTTCCAAAGGCTACTAGAGGAAGTGCAAATGGGGCCTTCTCCGGTAAGTTTGTATTTTAAATTCATCTTTATTTCTTGTATAATTTAAGAGAGTTTTGCAAATTAAAGAGAGGAGATCTTTCTCTTGCTATATGTATGATGCATTTAAGTTTATTTCTTGATTCTAACCACGAGTAGTTTATAAGATATAGGAAATATTGCGTTGGATTTTGTTAGCCATATCAAATACCTAAATATTTATAATTCTGAAAACTAACCTCGCCTTTAAACCGCAACCATGGCCAACTGGATATCGACGTACAGTACACAGACCGAGTCCTGACCGATGGGAGGAGCCTCGACCTATAAGTCGCGCAGACTTATAGGTCAGTGTGTAACAGAGAAAGTATTCAGAAAAAAGAAATGATAACATTTGTTCATCATCGCATACATTAGCCCGACGAAAGAGTAAATGCAGATAAGAAATTGTAATATACTGAAAAGAGAGGCTTGACAATTTTTCCAGACTGCTCGTGCTTATCCTAATATTATCTTCTGAGAGGGGCATCTCACCGGTCAGCTCTCAGTCTGTCAGCTGTATGTAAAAGATACATTTAAAGTGAAGAATTATAATACATTTTAAAATTCTAACAACTAATTTAACATTTGCCCACTTATTATAGAAGCAACATTATCACTCTTCTTTCAGTGTAGATATAAATACGTTTTCTGATAGTACTTGCTGGTTGTTTATCACTCAAATACGACGAGGCGAAAGCGGAACGCGAAACATCAAAGGATCCGACTATACTGTCGCTTCTCATTGATCGTTGTTGTCTGATTATAGGATATCATCAGAGGATATTTCATCAAAATTAAACACTACATGTTCTTATTTCTTTTTTAACTTTACTTTAACTGTTTTTTATTAACATCATGATGTTTAATACCATTTGATTTAATCTTAGCTGTACTTCTACATTCGACAACCCGCTTAATTGTTTTTGAGAAACGTAAAACATTTTATAGAACAATAATATAATGCTAAATCAAATTTCTTGTCAAAATTAAAATATGTGTGTCTCTGCGACACTATTGTGTTACTATTTTGTAAAATCCTAAGCAGAATCATGTTCTTAATCAACTGTAGTAAACAGATTTTTGCCTGACTATCCTTTTGTTTCTTAATTCCATTTTATATTTGCATAATCGTTTCTGTTAGTGGTATAATAGTTTTAGAAATAAGTTGTTATTTAGATATTTAATTACTTGTCCTTGACTGTATAAATTAGTATTCTGGATATCCTTTCATGTACAATGATCAGAGGAAATTATGTAACTTTTGTACAAGTATTCAACACCCCTTTCTTTAAAAATTGCATCTGAATCTGCTCTTTTGTATTTTATGAACTACTATTTGTTGATGAAAAATGAAATTGTATTTAGGAAATGCTTAAAATTGTCTTTTAAAATAAAATCAAAATGTACGTATTAATACTTACCTACATATTCTTATTTTTTTAATAACCTCTAAAAGGATTTTCTTTTTTGGTTGCAATAATTGCTGCAGCTATAAGTATGCACAAATAGACCATCCATATCACATACAATTTTTCAACCTTTACTTAGCCAAAGCTTGCCTATACTAAAATACTGTTAATTATCAACCGCCAGATCACTGTTCGCAATGTCAACAAAATATCGATAATGTTTTCAGTATTATATTTGTGGGATATTTGTGCATATTAATGTCGCATTTATTAATTTTGTATATTCTTTTTGTGTCTAATGGTATAATGTTTGAAAAAATGTCATAAAAATAAAAAAAAACGTGGAATATGATCAGATAAATGTTGACTTAAATATTAAAATACAATTCCGGATATTTTAATTTACAACACTGACTTCATTTGCTTTGAAATACAGCAGTTTTGATAAACTGCCTACAAATCTTACTACAAAGATATTAAATAATAATTTAATTAATGAATTTTCAGTTTGTATAATTTGTTCGTTTATCTTTACAGATATTCGAAATGGTAAGAACAGAGATCCATCTTTTACAAAAAGCCCAAGCGAATTATTACAAAATGGTTCAGCAACAACAGGCACTTCTGCAGTTCCAGCGACAATTAGCACAACAGTAAGACTTTTAAAAAAATATCTACCTTTCGATTTACCAGCGCAAATTCCCCTCATCTCACTGCAATATTTTAATTATTTATTAAACGAATTACATTAATTTTAAATCCATCATATACTAACTAGTAAAACAAATGTTTAATTTCAAAAATTATGATGTAGACTTCAGATGTTTTCACCATGCTATGGTACATTTCTTCTACTTGACGATCGTATTGCTGTGAATTTGCTTGTAGATGAAAAAAATCAGTCTTTTGCTATCTTGATTCATATCAAATTAAATCCTTACTTTTATTTTTTATGTTATCCTCTTTAAAAATCAATATTCTGACAGATCATTCGCACCCCAATTTCACAATTTTTGCCTATACCTGTCTCATGTGAAAATTCCGATAATACAAGAAGTATCATAGAATAAAGCGATACCCATACGGTTAACCACTACCTTTGCAACAGGCAGTGCTCGCGTTGTCGAAGGGGCATCCTTATGGAGAACTTCAAACAGGTGTGCGAAAAGGCGATTCAATCTCGAAGAGATTGATGTGCAGCTATACTTCATTCACTGAACATATAGAGTAATCACGAGCTGTCCACGACTGTAAAACGTGCACAGCTCAATTTACTATAGAAAACTTATATTAACAATGAAGTTTATCAAATCTTTTGATTCCATGTTTAAATTTTCGAAAACAACAATTTATTAGTTTATATAAAATACTGAACCGATTTAAATTTACAAAAAATGCATGTTTTGTCTTTTAGATAGCTAAAATACGTAAACCTCAAACATAACCTATATCGTCGGCTTAATTTGCAAACTACGTAACTCCACTCTTGGCCGAAATTGGGGTTTTAGCGCCATCTGATGTCGAATTTGCTCACAATTGTACGGAAAAATCCCTACATCCATGAAAAAATTGTTTCTCCGTTTATTGTGTTATTAGGAAACTGCTTAACTCCTTCCCGCCAAATCAGTGGGAAAAAGGCGTAACTCATCTCACGTGCTTAGTTATGTTCAGTGAAGGCAAGTGAATTTTAGTGAAATCTTATTTGAACTCGCTATTTATCAGGTAAGAAAAGGATCATTTACATTTTAGCTACAAATCAACACACAATGTGCTGCAATTAGAACCAGTTTCATCGGTTTTCATGACTACATGGAGTTACGTACTTTTCGTACTCATTTGTCATGTCGTTCATAATTGTTTCAGGAAAATGTCGACTCGAATCCAGAAAATATTTCATGCGTTAGCGCAGCAGAAAACTTGTTTACAACATGAAAATTCTGCAATAGATACAGTTGAGCCAGAAAATCACAAAGGAAATAATGGTTCAGAGCAATTCATTGTCGACGAGGTTGCTGAAAGTAATGATAATTACACTGTGCAAGTCTAAAAACTGAACAACCGGGGCACATATCAGGTAAAGTCAATTCGGGTACGCTGAATTCAGTGGTGCCAATCGTTTTTTTAGGTTAGGTCATTTAATCGAATTATTTCAATAATAAATTTAATTTTTGCTGCAATATTTTTAGTATTTAATTATTTTTTTTTTCGTTAAAATTGGAATGAATTTTCACTGTTTTAGTAAAATACACTAAATAGAAGCCATTCTACGAAAAGAATGACCGATTTTGCTAAAAAATACAATTTTTCACGTTTGTTCGCAAGAAAATTGTATTTTATTCCTGCTTTCTACTTTTTTGATTCCAAATCATTTCTAAAATAATTTATTTTGCATAAAATATAAGCAAATAAAATAAAATTCAACTACACATTTTAAATTAATAAAATTGTTTCCTTCAATTAATTTTTTTTTCTCAATTATCATGTTCAATTTCACTTTCTTCTTGTAAATTCCAACAAATATCTCCTAATAGAGCAATCAAGCTTCTTTGCGCTGTACCAGTGTTCGAGTCTTGCTGTTATCTGATGAAAGCGTTCACCATGCTCATCAGATTCGGCTGGCAAATTTTCTGTTTGTGATCATTGTATTTCACTAGATCGATGATTTTTTTCAATGATAAGTAGTTCTCCTTTGTATTTGTGCTCAGTGCAATCGGAACGGAATTTTTTGAGTTCGTAACGTGAAGTAGAACTGCTTTCAAACTACTTTTGGACGAATCGATAAATAGTCTTCAGTTTTCGGGTTTATATTCATGGTGCAATGTTAAAACCAAACCGTGGATATCGTC
Source organism: Amphimallon solstitiale (assembly GCA_963170755.1). NCBI lineage: Eukaryota > Metazoa > Arthropoda > Insecta > Coleoptera > Scarabaeidae > Amphimallon > Amphimallon solstitiale. The sequence continues at coordinate 45,269,971 of OY720676.1, read as the reverse complement.
GCAATAAGCCAACGAATTATTCTCAATTGATTTAAAAAAATGAGAAGAATGATGATGACGGCCGATTGATTCATATACACGAGCGTCTGGTGCCAAAATGTTTACTCGTTTCAATTCTTTAGCTAAGAGAATCGACTGTCGCTGTGATAACTTGAGGCGGCGTGTCATAATGTCAAGACGGTTATATGTAATTTCAATATGGTTGCAATATGGAGTGGCGTTTGATGGTACATATTCGGATACGTACACCTGACTCTCCAGCAGTTTCAACAGTTGGCGGCGTGTATTCTTCATTAGGGCTCGGTTTTTTTGGGATGGGTATGTTTTCGGAGTGCGATAATGGCAACTGTACAAATTTTGTTGCTTTGTATGTCATAGAACGAATCTTATTTCTGTTTGTTCCGAAAATATAATTCACGCACGCGTAACATTCAGCTGAATTATGTACTTGTTGGTCCGTCCAAATTATAGGAATACCAAAAGGCATATATTCCATTGATTCAATTTTTTCAAGCATCCAGTACAAATGATAGACGGGACCCATTCCACATCGTGAAAAACTTGTTGATTGAAATATTGGTGATATATTTCAACTATGTTCGGAGTAATTTTACGCCGACTAGGAATGATAGTGTATTTTCCGCAAACATAACAAAAGTTATTGAATTTTATTGCTCCACATATATCCATTTTATACATTTTAAAACGATTAATTTCGCAAACCGATCAAAATACGCACTGAAAAAACCAACCAAAACTTGCAAACGAGGAGGTTGTTTAGACCAAATGTCAAAATTATCAAAATATGTAATAATACACAATATGTTTGATGGTTATATATAAAGTCCCTAAATATATAAAGTACCGTAATTGGTTTGTCCCATTATAACGGCGCCAAAATGGCGGTGATTTGGGGACATTTAGTAGTTATTTAGTAATTCGTACGCATATATACAAATAGACGATAAGACAAATCACATTGAAGTACCCGCGGTGTTCTAATGGTAAGATGTTCGCTTCACACGCGGGCGGCTCGGGATCGCATCCGCGCGGGACAAGATTTTTCCAGAAAATAAAAATACAATTTTCGCGTATTAAATTTGTTAAGTTAAAAAAAAAACGGACAGATTTTTAAATTTGCCGCTTCTTTGGCGCCAAAATGGAGGTAATTGCGGTACTTTATATATCTAGGGACTTTAGTTAAATAAAAACACTGATGCCATCTGTTAGAAAATATCTCAAACTGAATGCATAATTTTTAAATGTGTATAATCATAACTCAATCTTGTTTCTATTCATATCTTATGCAAAAATAAAGTATGTTTTGTTTAGTTTAATTAAATGACCTAACCTAAAAAAACGAATGGCACCACTGAATTCAGCGTACCCGAATTGACTTTACCTGATAGGTGCCCCGGTTGTTCCAAATAAATATTGTCAAATTCGTGCACAGTGTTATTGTAGAACAGATTATGCAAATAGCGAAAATACTTTGGATGCAGTTTCAATGATTCAAAAGGCAGAAGTAATTTTTCTGAATGACATCCCTAATTTGACAAGTAGTGACACAATGGAGTTTAACACAGTTGATGAGTTTGCAGAAATCAGCTTTGTAGATCAAATAAATAATATCCAGAATATTATGAATAACGAAGAACCCAACCCTCCTTCTGATGTAGAATTGCTAGAAAACGAAAATGTAATATCAGAGACTCCTATGCCAGAGGAACAAGCTGTAGTAGAAAATGACGAATCTACAAACGTTGAACTCGAAGATGAGCTGGTTCAACAAGAAGATTTGGAGGATGAGGCACCAAAGAGAACACGTTCTACAAAATACATGGTTAACTCGAAAGTTTGGAACGCAAACGAAAATCGTTTGTACAGGGAAAAAGGAAAATCGTATTATGGAAAGAAGAAAGAAAATGGGGAATGGAAGTACGATTTTTTGAAAAAGCCCAAAGCAATGCGACCAGCTTGTAACTGCAAGCTTAGCAGAAATGAAAAATCTACACTAAAATGTAGACACCTGAAAGAAGAAGAAAGAACGCAAATATTCAAACAATTTTGGGAATTTACTTGGAAGGAGAAGAAGGTCTTTGTCAAAAGTCACGTTTGTGTCAAAGCAAAAGCTAGAAAACGAGGAGAACAAGAAAATTCAAGGCGAGCAAACTCAAACACATTTTATTTGGGCAATTATAAACTCAGAGTCTGTAAGGAAATGTTTCTCAATACTCTAGCGGTCAAAGATTGGGTTATAAGGAAATGGGCCAAAGATGATTTACCAATCATGAAACAAATCTCACGGGGTACAAATTCTGTTAGCACTTCCGAGACACGTATTAAATTGCTTCATGATTTTTTTGATTCCTTGCCGAAGTTAGAATCGCATTATTGCAGGTCCTCAACATCAAAATTATATTTAGAGCCCATTTGGAACTCCAAAGCCCATTTATATAAAATTTATTGTCAAGACTTTTGTGCGAATCAAAATAGCAGTCCTTTGTCAATTGCAACGTTCCACAAAGAGTTCGATAAAAAGAGACTATCACTGTATAAACCTAAAAAAGATTTGTGCGACACCTGCGTGGCGTTTGAAACTGGTAACTTAACAGAAGAAAAGTATAACGAACATATCCAAATGAAAAAGGAAGCAAGGGAGGAAAAATCAAAAGACAAGGAGTCTATTAATGACGTATTTACTATGGATCTGCAGTCGGTATTATTATGTCCGAAATCAAATGTATCGTCTTTATATTACAAGACGAAACTTATCGTGCATAATTTTACAGTTTATGATATTAAACGCCAGCAGGGATATTGCTACCTTTGGAATGAGTCTGAAGGTGGGCTTACTAGCAATGAGTTTACAACTGTAATTATTCATTTCATAGAAAACCAGCTTCAAGTATACCCTATAACCGACAACAGAGAGATAATTCTATACAGCGACGGTTGTGGCTACCAAAACATGAATGCAACGTTATCAATTGCACTATTTAATCTCGCAATGAACAAACAGATAGTAATTACTCAGAAATATTTACAAAAGGGTCATACCCAAATGGAGGTCGATAGTGTCCATTCGGTAATTGAACGAAAAATACGGAACAAGAAGATTAACACACCAGCAGACTACGTTCAAATTTGTGCGACAGCATGCCAGAAAAAGCCTTACAAAGTTGAGTACTTGCTCCATCATTTTTTCAAACTATGTGACAATATAAAGTTTTTCAAGTCTATAAGACCAGGAAGATCAATCGGTTCACCAGTGGTAAACGATCTAAAAGCACTACAATATTCAAACAGTGGCGTTTTTTACAAGCTTCGACACCCAGAAGATTGGCAAACTTTGCCAGTCAGACTGAACATGAATAGCATTGAGCCAGTAAATTTTTTAACCCTACCACAATTACATAAAAGTAGGTTGAAAATCAAAAAAGAAAAATATCAGCACCTTCAACAATTAAAAACAAGTATGGAAGCAGACTACCACAATTTTTTTGATAACCTGCCCCATGACTGATTTTTTTATTACTATTATTTTACTATCATTTCATTTCAGTTTGCAGTATTTTAGAATCTTTTTTTTTTAAGAATGTATACATACATATTTTGTTTTCTTTATGACACAAAAGTGTATTAAAACCAGTGTTTATTAAAAATATTGTTTTTTTTTCACGTCTTATTTTCTGGAGACATAACCCATACAAAGTGTGTAACTCCTTTTTTTTTATCATTTTTATTTTAGAAAAATGCGTAAGTCCAGTTTTCCTCTTTAAATGTAAATACTTCAATCAGCAGAGGTCAGAATTCGTTTTAGAATGAAATTTTCATACCATAAAACCATTTAAATGGATGTGGTGTACAAAACATGTTTTTTTTTTGCATTAGATTATAAAATAGGTAGTTTTTTGTCTCTCCTGTAAAATTTAGAAAAATTGAGTTACGTACTTTGCAAATTAAGCCGACGATATCAACAAAACATTCGTAAATTGCTTGAAATTCATCACTTAATAAGTGGATAAATATTAATTGACTTAACAAAAAATACACAAGTGCGCATTTTGTAAACAATTTAAGATAAATTAAAAATAAAGCAAATATATTAGACTTTATTCACATGTGTATATAATATAAATTACAAGTTAAAATAGGGCATAGGTAGTTACTTTATTGTGAATTTATAAGGAATTTTATACATGTATAAATATAGTACATACATAGTAAACATATTTAAATAAAATGCAAAGACAATATACTTTATTTTTAAAAAATATATGAAAGAAAGAGCAAAAGAAACTATGAATGTACACAAATATTTTAAATTTTTCTCTGTTGACAATTAAAATTATTCCTGAATGTCACTGTCACTACTTTCAGAACTATCCAAATGGATTATGAAACTATCTTGTAGATTTTCAACAATCACGTCTAACTCTTACATATTCTTCTCTATTTCTTTAACATGTTCGATGGCATTCAACCAACTCTCTTTTGTAACATTGTTCAACGATGTGTCTAACAGCTCTTATTTATTGAAATGTTCTTTGTGCACTTTAACTAAATGTAATTACACCATATCTTTTTGAAAGGATATATTTTTTTTATTGCAACCAAGACTGAATATCACCTTTCCGTGTGGCTGTAGTTGGCACTTTTTCAATTTTTCTACTGTGATAAGAAGCATTACCCAACACTATAACACATTTTTCTTCCAAAGTTGGCAATACCTTTTTAAACCACTGCTCAAAGATATTTGCATGCATTACTTCGTGGTAATCATTGGTCCTTTTTGACTCAAACAACAATAAGCCGTTTTCAACAAATCCATTTTCTGAGCCAATATGAAGAACAATCAATCAATCGTCTTCCCTTTCCAGTTGGATTTTTAAGACCCATTGAGAGCCCTTGTAATAATGCTTGCCTTGGACTTGTTACTGTTTTATCTACCCATATTTTTTGCACAGTATGGCTATCATTGACCCATGTCTCATCTAGGTAATAAATTTTTCTATTTTCTTCCCTAAATTATTTTATTTGACGAAGGTAGCGCCGTCTCCATGATGTAACAATTTCACAGTTTTCCTTTAAAAAACCATAAACTATTACGAGCTCTTTTTTTGAAAGAGAAGTTCATTTCTTTCAACAACTTCCACAATGTTTTACGTTTGAGGTTTGACAAGTTCTCATCTTCATTTACTTTGAATAAAATTTTATCATCCACTGTAGGCACCGCATTTTCATAGAAAAATGAGTGTACTATATGTCTACTAATATTGCGCATATCATCATCAATATTATCCAGGACAGGTCGCTCTCTTGTATACATCTTTGGTGGTTTCACATCTTGCATTGTGTTCTCGCAAAATATTAAAAACACTTGCAGAGCAGATACCTACAGCTTCGACTGTAAAGTCAACAATTCGTGTCTTAGAGTCAGCTGGGCATTCTTGTTGCTCAATATATTCAGTACAGTCTCTTTTTCTAGCACTGTAAAATGTCTCTTTACTCGCTTCTTCGTCAGTTCTGGCTGCTTTTTGCACAGTACTGTATAAACAGGTAAAAACAGTATCTTAAATTCAACACTTCTGGAATCTGAAACATTATTAACCTATAAACCATTTGCTTTGTTTACTATCTATAGATATTACCTTCAATAAATCTTTAATAACTAATAGAGTCTTTAAAAGACTGAGAATAATAACAAGAAGAACTTAAACAAATATAAGCAGTGCAAACCCAAACAACAATACAAAATACTAAAGCAAAAAGTATACATATATATTTCATAATAACAGACAATGTTAGTCACAATTATGTGACAAAATCACAGAAAACAGATAATTTATATCGTGTGTTGTAGGATTTGTATGTAGATATAAGAACCAATAGAAAGACAGTATTAAAAATCATGCGTTGATCACGCGTTTTTTGCTACTCTATACGTTCAGTGAACAAAGTATAGTTATATATAAGAAAACTCGTTTAACGAGCCTTACCCACTTGCGCCATAATGTAGACAGGTAAATAAATACGTATAAAGTCAGGTTATGTAAAATGTATACATTTAATAAGTATAATCTCTAAATAACATGCCATCGAAATTAATTAATAACATGGTATTATTCCGATTTGCCGCAGGCTTGACCTCAATATCTACTTTTATTTTTCTATGTGGAGTTAGCATTTTAACGAAATCACTAAATTTTAAAGTGTGATTATAAGTAATTATGCATTTGTCAAACAGCAAGTTACATATTTATGTTCATATAAATATGCTTAATATCATTGAAAAAGTGTAGAGCCTATCTTCGCAACGGCCAATGAAATGAATATGGGCAAGGGATATACTGTGTAGAATATTGTGTTTAAGAATATCTCGATAATGAAATTTAATTTTAGTATTAATCTCTATTCGTATCGTATGACACACGAGAATCAGTTATAATCACATATACTTCACGTTTGAAATCCATAAAAATAAATTATCAAAACAATTAATCAAACGTAGAAAATTATGTATGATATAAAGTACAGGTTTAACACTTCATAGTCTGTACGTTCCGTAATTGTATACACAGTGCTATCAATTAATTGAATTATTCACAAAAACCTGTGGTAGGTTATCACCAGCATTGCCCACTATTAATCTTTGTGCTAACATGCACACTTTAACAGAGTATCTATGTTTTGCCGACTTCACAATACTAATTAAATTCAAACTTCATTCAACGAATTTGCTTTTAGATTCATAAAAGAGTAATCAGTTAATTAATTCTCTGCCGAATCATTGTAATGCCTCTTGTAAGGTGTTATCATTCATCACCAATATTAAAAAGAAACACTCTATTTGTAACAGGTTATTATGGATGCAAAAAAATTAGATGATAAAGTATTTATGAAAGATTATACAAACTTATCAATTTAAAAGGAATGTCAAAAAGAATGTACAAATCTAAGCTAATTTATTATACTTTACGGTAGATAAAATTAAAAAACACTTGATTTCGTTTCACTTAGTTTATTAGAATATCTCTAACAATATTGTTTCGGTATGTTCTACCATTCTCAAAGAACTAGGAAATAATAAAAAAGATATTAGTACAAAATAAAAACAAAATAATAAACAACAAAACAAATGTACATAATATTATTAAATCAATAAAAACAAAAATTGAAACAAATAATTTAATACTCACGAAAGCAGATAAAGGTAACACAATCACTATTTTAAAAAAGTTAGACTATACAAATAAAATGAATAACTTACTCAATAACGAAGACTTTGTAAAAATACAGGACCCTACTAACAAATATCAAAAAGAAATTAAAAACATAATAAAGAGTAATCATCTAGAAAATGAACATATAAATATAATGAACCCAAGAATTCCACTCTTATATGGACAACCGAAATTACACAAAAACAATAACCCAGTAAGACCTGTAGTTTCATACATTAATGCACCAAACTACAAACTGTGTAAATACATCAATAAAATACTACAAGACAAAATTAATTTTAAATCCGAAAAAAGCATAAAAAACACAATAGATTTAATAAAGCAGTTAAATACACTAAAAATACCCCCAAATGCAAAACTAATATCATTAGATGTAAAAAGTTTATTTACTTCCATACCAATAACAGAACTTAAAACTATATTAAAAGAACACGTTAACAAATGTAACATAGAGGACAAAGAAAAATCAAAACTTTTGGAAATGATAAACACATGTATAGACCAAAACTATTTCAAATACAAAAATAACATCTACAAACAAACTAACGGTTTGCCTATGTGTAATCCTCTAAGCCCCCTTTTAGCAGAAATTTATATGGCACACTTTGAAAAAGAATTATTCAAGAACGACAATAAAATCATAAAAAAGATATTACACTGGACAAGATACGTAGATGACATCTTTTGTATATTTTTAGGAACTGAAAGACAAACAAACGAATTACTAAATTACCTTAATACAATTAACAACAAAATACAATTCACAATAGAAATGGAAAATAACAATCAACTAAACTTCCTAGATATCACAATCAAGAAAGAAAACAACAAATTAATTTATAAAATATATAGAAAACCCACATACACAGACACAATAATACATAGATATTCAAAACAATCCTGGAAAATTAAAATGTCCCCGTTCCGTAGCTTCATTCATAGATTAATAAACATACCATTAAATAAAACAGATTATAATAAAGAATTAAATACAATTAAAATAATAGCAATGAATAACGGATACAATCCAAAAATAATAGACGAAATAATAAAACACAAACATAGAAAAAACCTTCAAACATATTTTTACCCCATAACACAGAGAAAGAAGGAGAGAGCCCATAAGATAGGCTTTATTGTAGCCCTTCAGTTTTAGTTCATTTAAGGAAAATAGAGGACACTACGATTTAGAATTTACCATTATTTTATATTTGAACCACATGTTTGCTGGAAAAATGAAATTAAGATTTGTTATAAGTTACCTTTTAAGTTTAACTAACCGACACCAGATGACGATATTGGGGAACTTGAATTAAGATCTATTTTCTATTTTTAATATTTAACAAGAATACAATCTCCTTATTCATCTCATCCCAAACATATTTAGCCTTGAGTTGACGACAAAAAACCAATTCACTTTTGTTAGTGAACGACAAAAAACATATACATATGTAAACACACCATAGTTATCAATATAAATTACGAATTCTTGAATTTCAGATGAAAGAAATTCAAACATTATTTTCGGTTTTCCGAGTGAGATTTTATATTAGAAAATAAATCAAATAGAGTTGAGAGAGATGTTTTTTCTTAGTTATGAGGATCGTCATTTTACTTTTAACGCTGAGTCACTTTACAATAAAACATTTACATGCCATAAGAAAATTGAATATAAAATAAATCCCAGTATTGGAATATTAAGAATCATTTTCATACGTTGCCCTATAAATTGCTTAATGGTATCACCATCTACAATCTCGCTTTGAATGAAGCATAAAAAGAGCCCGGAATGATTTCACTGAAGTCCGTCGATCATAATCACAATTTCTTAGATTATTCTGAATCTGTAATTATTGTCCTTTCACTGAAACATAATAATGTTATTCGGTTACCTATTTAGCAGATTATAACAAAAAATGTTTACATCAACTTAGTAGCTTTATTAGACATTCATATCACAGAATTTTTGTTATATGAAAATGAGGCAATATCCCTATACTGATGATCGAGTCGAGGTTTTACATCAAGTGTCCAAATGACTGCCGTCAAAGAGTGTGTCGAAGTGCCGGTGAAAGATTTGCACCTCATTTATTTAAGAGTTTTCGAAATAATTTATTAAATGGCGGTTATGTATAGGTAATAAAATTATTTCTTTCAGTGACAAAGGAGTAGTAGTATAGTAGTATAGTATTGATCAGAAAAACAAGAAGAGCAGAGCACTAACAAAAATAACAAATGCGCATATACCACCCAGTTCCTTTCAAAAAGTGAGTGTAAAATTCTCTGTTTAAGTTTTTAGTCAGATGATGGTCGCAGCTATAAGAGTTTTCAGTTCTTTAGTAATTTAGGATTATCAATTTCAAACACTAATTCCTTGCAATTTATTTCTCAAAAGTAGGCGGAATTATTATTACTTCAGCCAGATAAATTATTTGACAGTTACAGTACATATTAGTTAAGACGTCATCGCCGTTCAACGTCGTTTCAATAATTTCAATTATTTAAAATGAGAACCGATTCTCAAAGCGAAAAGGTGGATATGATTTTAGTAATTAGAGAGTTTGACGAAAATTACTTGCTAGCATCAAGAGTTTATGCTCAAAAATATCCTAACACGCGTCATCGCCCTGACAGGCGGCCATTAGAAAGTTTATTGCAAGTGTTATCAGAAACCAGAAAGGCAAAGACCAATTATGGGAAATGAAGAAAATGATTTTGTTGTTATCGAATCTCTTGTAGAAAAGCTGCATACAAGTCAGCGAAAAATAAGTGAAGCCAGTGGAATAATTAAGCAGGCAGAGCGTCGGAAAAATTATAAAAAGGCACAGCTTTTTCCCGTATTGTATTCAATTATACCAAGCACTTTTGGAAGTAGATTACGATCGTCAACTCGTATTTTGTTTATGGGTTCTCGAGAAGTTTAATAAAGATGAATTTCTTTTGGATTTTGTACTTTTTACGGACGAGTCATCATTCCACAATAACGGATTAGTTAATAGACATAATTTTCACCACTGCAGTGACGAAAATTCCCATTTTTTTAGAACTCTCGAAGGCAACACAGATGTTGTGTCAATGTGTAGGGTGGAATAATTGGAACGCTAGTGATACGTTCTTTTTCGATGATAACTAACAAAGAATGTGGTTACAACTAGACGGTCCACCAGCGCATTTTCAAGTAAATGTTAGAAATGAATTGGATAGGCAATATCCCAATAGGTGGACAGGACGCGGCGGTCCACTCAATTGGCCAGCAAATTCTCCAGACCTAACGACTTCTGTTTTTTTTTATGGAAATATTTCAAAAATATTGTCTATGATACACCACCAACTACACCAGACGATATGAGAGACAGAATAAGAATAGCGTTTCGTTCTTTAACACCAAGTATTTTATCAAGAGTTAAACAGTCCTTTCAAGAGAAAATTCGTTTATGTATTGAAAAATAAGGACATCATTTTGAGCACTTGTTAAAACATTAGTTTTCTTTTACTACTTAAGTTTGTTATTTGTTTAATAAAGTACCTATGTATTTGTTGTTTATCTAGTTATGACGCTTTTTAATTATTGTGAAACAAAACCAATCAAACCGTTAGGTTAATAAATATTAGCCATTTAAAAAATGAATTGCACGAAACTAAAGGCTGTATTACACTTACCAAGTTCTTGACCAAGTTATTGGCCAAGAAATTGTCGGCAAGTTCTTGATCAAGTTATTGTTGACCTTGACTGTTTTACACCTATCAATTTCTTGGCCAAGTTTTTAGATGAATTAGCAGTACCAATAGTGCAAAAGTACGAAACAAAAAAATTAATAAAGTTACCGAAGATTTGCGTTTGATATTGAATGTAAAAATAACTGCACAAGAGATGCAAAAGAAAATAAATAATTTACGCATACAATTCTTTCAAGAAGTATCAAGTTAACATGTCATTTTTAACAATTTTCTAAAATGGAATTTGTATTTACATTTTAGGCAGTTGGCAAAAAAGTTTATAACATGAATATTACTAGAAATCACTAAAAACTTGATCAAGTTGAGAAGAAAAATAGAACATGTTCTAAGCCACCAAGTTCTTGGCCAAGAAATTGACCAAGTCGACTTGACAAGTGTAATACACGACTTGTCGTCAATTTTGACTTGATCAAGTTCTTGGCCAATAACTTGATCAAGAACTTGGTAAGTGTAATACAGCCTTATAGTTTGAAATTGAAAATCCTAAATTACTAATATAGTTTTTAGTAATAATAGTAAATAATGTATCTGTTTGAAGTAATAATAATAATAATATTGTTTTTAAACACTCTGTATAATCTTTAGATTTCAACTTTAACTTATCTTAGAGTCTGATGCTTTGAGTAAACAATAAATACACTTTAAAATAATTCGCTCAAATATATAAGACAGAAATAGTTAAATGTCTCTGTTAAGTTATGTATAGGGAGTATAACAGTAAGTAGCCTTCATTTAGCCTATAGTATCAAAATATGCCATAATATACAAGTGTTCCATTTAAATTTTCATAACTTTGGTACGCAACTTTTATTGAATCACTCTGTATATTTCAAAACAATTTTAAAACGTGCCCGTAATGTGGCAAAGTGTTAAAACATTTTGTCACTTCGTATATATAAATCGACGGAAATGTGGTGCGCCAGCCTGTATATTATCTGTGCTATACCTATATAAGTGTTTACATTAGGATATTTTCCAGTTTGTTCACTAAAATCAATCCTCTTCCTAGATTGTATTTTTATAATAATATTCCCCCAAACATTAATCTTACTCAAAGAAGGAGCTCTTGGAATTTATAGTCAATAAATCATATAAATAGAAAAAAAGTACGCGCAAGGTAACTTTGTGTGCATAGTTGATGTAACAGTTTTTTGTGCAGAAATGATTGCAAGCAACTATAGACCTTAAGTCTTATTATCATATGGGTAGAAATTAAATGAAATTTTGAATCCTATATTTAGTAAAAATGGTTTTGTCAATTATTAGACAAAAATAATTATAATACTTTCAAATAACAGAAAAAAATATATGTAAAGTAACTTATTCAGTACCGAAATAAATTACCTAAAATAATATTTTTTTTAGGAGTGTCATGTGTCGTTAACTAGAATACCAATTGTAGGTTTCAATCTCTTAAATTACAACTAAACTGCAGATTATATAAATTTATCAAATATTCAGCGCCTCTGGTGGTAGTAACCCGGCGACGGTGGCGTAGCCTGGTGTTCGTAACCATTTTAGGGCTACAAAAATTTGTTAATCATGGGCCATCTGGATATTTATCTGTGCCCATAATAAAAGAAACAAACACAAAAAAATGGCATATAATACACTACGTCCCCTCAGTAAATAAACAAATCAATAAAATACTGTTTAAGAAAGGACTAAAAGTAGTCAACGTAAATAAATACAATCTAGGTACCATGTTAGGCAATAGCAAAGATAACATTACGAATTTAGAAAAATCTGGCGTATATAAAATTAATTGTAAAAATTGTGATGCTATCTATATCGGACAAAGTGGAAGAAACATAAAAACAAGACTAAATGAACACAAAAAAGCAATAATCCAAGGAACAAAAAACACAGGGTTCGCAGAACATTGCATTGAGAAACTCCACTTTCCCGATATAGATAGTTGTAAATTACTACATAATGTTAACAAAAGCAAAAAACTTAATTATTTAGAAATACTAGAAATTAAAAAAGCTATACATAAAAAATTACACATAACCAACACACAGACAGAATACATAAACACTCCGATAATAGACACAGTAATAAAATGGTCAAAGTAGGTACAATAAACACACCCTCAGCCCTCAAGTAATATATAAGTTTACAAAATATACACACAAATTTAGTTCTTTGAGAATGGTAGAACATACCGAAACAATATTGTTAGAGATATTCTAATAAACTAAGTGAAACGAAATCAAGTGTTTTTTAATTTTATCTACCCTAAAGTATATATAAATTATGTTTCACCAAGAACCGACAGCTATATCTATAAATAGAATAATTTATTATACATCTATTCAAATTCGTAATCAACTGTATTAATAATCCAAGATAGAATAAACAAATAAAATGAATGTTAGTTTAAAATATTACAATTAAGTAAAAATATTACAGCAATATATAATATGAAATGCAGTTACGGACATGTAAATAGTTATGAATGAGTTGAAGATTTAAAAGCCGACGATTAACTAAACTCTCCTCTCAGGGTGATCAAGTATGATCGTGTCCTTTTCGAAAGACGGACGTTCCATCTTTTAATTTTACGTTATCCGTTATTTCCTTAAATAGGCGCTCGATTAAACGCATTGGCCGTTTTCACATTAACCGACATCGACACGACATCAGCACAGCACCGATACCGGCACGATATTAGTAGAGTAGTTGCACATTAAACGACACGACATATGTAGTTGTCGTTTGTCGTTCGAGGAAACGTCATGGCGGGAGTTAGCAAATTGTATTTGCTTTATTTGTTAAATTTAAGGCGCAAAAAACGAAATAAACAAAGGCAGATATGGGTACATCCAATTATAAAAGTGAGATATTTAGAAGGTACCTACTATACTCTGTTTGATAAGTTGGCTAATGACCCAAAAGAGTTTTTTAACTATTTTCGTATGAGCAAAAATACATTTGATTACATATTATATAATATAATTAATAAGATCAAGAAGCAAGATACTCAATTTAGAATGTGCATACCACCAGAAGAAATGCTAGCCAGCAGTGACAATAAGGTAAGGTTTTTGCCATCATGTATTGGAAAAAAAATCGTTTTATTTTAAGTTATATATAAGTTTATTCAAAAACCATAGAAACTTATTATTTTATGATTAAAATCAAAAAAAAAATAAATAATAGAAGAAATAGTAAAAAATTAACTAATTATTTAATGTTTCTTCAAATAGTTCTTGAAATTTGTTTGCTCCTGTATAATTTGTCAAAAATCTTTGAGAAGATAGTTCTTGTTGTTGTTCCACCTGATTCGAAGGAGGAGGCGATTGATAATCAAAACTTTGGAGCGAGCTTAGGTAAGAATCTGAGTGGCTCATCGCAGGCGAAGGCGGCGGAACATTAACCAGCTGCGGTTGAAAAGATTGTTGTTTTGAAACACGTTGTTTAATTTTTTTTATACACGTTAGCACTCCCATTTGCAAATCCATCAATTCTGTCTCACTCATATCTCGTATATATGGAAGAAAGGACAATAGCAACATTTCATGGTCGGATCGAGGATGATGTGAACATGGATCAACTGATTGTTTTCCTCTTTTTAGTTCTAATAGGATTTCACGCTCTATATCATCCAATTGCCTTTTAGACTTTGGCCGATATTGACTTGGAGTTGATCGATTAGTTAATGGAGAGGGCTGTGTCTGCGACGTTAGTTTAGGTTGATATCGCGTAGATGCAGCTGGCAGCTGTGAATCTGTTAGCTCCTCAACTTCAATGCTGTCTTCTTCTGTTCCAGCCCGACTGAAATTGCTCTCTGTCTCATCTTTCTGTGCTATCTTCCGCAAAAATTGGAGATGTTCGCCGTATATATAACTTCTTTTTGCTCCTTGGCCACTTTTTGTTTTCAGAGATCTCAGAAAGGAATCCCTTATATTAGACCATTTAGACATAATAATGTCTCCTGCAGAAAAAAAGAAAAACAAATAAACTAAATAATCTTTTATTTTGTTCTAGATATTTAGCTGCCGGGTGCACGCTGACAGATTTGCATTATAATTATAGAATTGGAATATCTACTTTAAGCAAAAATATAAACTTTTTGTGTAGCCAGATATGGAACACTTTCAGATCCATATATCTCAAAGAAATGACACAAGAGGACTGGAGAGAAATTGCCAATAAATTCCAAACTAAAGCCCATTTTCCTCTGTGCCTTGGAGCTATTGATGGAAAGCACATTCGGATTGAAAACTTTCCTCATGCGGGATCGATGAATTTCAATTACAAGAAATATTACTCTATAGTCCTTTTGGCAATTGCCGATGCAGATTACTATTTCTTATTCGTGGATATTGGAGCATATGGGAAGGATTGTGATTCCTCAATTCTTAAAAATACTGAGTTTTGGAGAAGACTAATGGGCAATGAATTAGACATACCAGAAGCAAGACCTTTAACACCAGAAATGGGCCTAAAAGTTCCTTATGTTTTTGTTGCCGATAATGCGTTTGCAATGAATGAGCACATTCTAAGAGATTTCTCAAATCATAGTTTAAGTATTAAACAACGTGTATTTAACTATAGACTGCATAGAGCTCGTAGATATGTGGAATGCGCATTTGGAATTTTAAGCAACAAATGGAGGATATTTCACAGAGCAATAAATGTTTCCAAACCTTTTTCAAAAAATATTATAAAAACTTGCATTGTATTACATAACATAATACGAAAAAAAGATGGATATCGCACGGAAGATTTGATTATTTCTTCTGGTTCCAAATTACAAAACATACCACCTGTTAAAACACAGTCAACAAATAAAACTGGGCAAGGTGTGCGCACGTGTTTTGCAAATTATTTTGTTAGTAAAGACGGACAATTACCCTGGCAGTTAACAAAAATTTAACTTATGTTAAATAAAATAATAATAATAATAATAATACTTACCTGTCTTTTTCTTTTCCGCTTGGGATAATTGCTCATATCCATGCTCTAAAAATATAAATATTTCCTGCCAACTTTTGTCCCGTAGTATTTTGTTTTTATTATTTTCATTCGTTTTATCCCAAAATACAGGGTTTCGATTCTACAAGTTCAATTAACGTAACAATATCATATTTGAAACCGGACATTTCTATTTAAACACTAACCAGCAGTCGACGACACGAGTGGAGTGACTGCTCCTCTCCGACATGTCGTCGCCTATAACGACACGGTGCCGACATGTCGGCGAATGTGCAAGCATTCCCATTTATTTACATGAGATTACGCGTCCATCGGCATCGTTATCGTTATCGTGCCGGTGCCGTGTCGGCCAGTGTGAAAACGCCCATTACAAATACCCCAACTTGTTTTCATTGCGTTACGTTTTGACAGACATATAAGAATGTATAAATAAATATAAATAAGGAGATGGGTCTTCCACTATGCAGAGTTAGGACAAATTATACTAAATAATAACATTAGGTATTTTAACAAAAATTAAATATTCAATTATGGATATGCGGGACATAGCAATATTTTGTAGTTATTTATAATTTTTGGAACTAAACATTTGTCGTTTATTACAAGTTATTTTGTTAGGGGGTATTTTGACGGGCGAATGATCTTCCTGAGTGTGATTTATTTTAATATAATGCTTTATCTTACAGGTATGCAAACCGTATGCCCACAACAGCTTACAACAATGATAGACCCGCATTACCTACGGGTGGATTTCCAACCACATCAGCACTTAGGCAAGCTTTAAACGCCCAGAATCCTACTGAATATATAGATTTAAATGACTGATGAAAATAAATTTAGAAATTGTAAAAAATTACAAAAAATAATTAAGTATTTTATATTGTAGATTAGAAAAGCGTGTAAACTATTTCTCGATATTATGCTTTTAATGTATATTTTTCTTTAATATAAATAGGAAAATGTAAAAGATTCTTATATTTATTGTTTTTCGATAAAAGAATTTTATACTTTCTTTTCTAAATAAATGGAAAGAGAATATAGTTTTCTATTTATTTTTATTAATACCACTAATGAACTACACAATTTAAAAATAAGTAATCTCATAGAACTCCAGCAACACACCATGCGACACACAGTCGAAGGCCTTGGAGAGATCACAAAACAGTGCGTTTACAGTCTGTGAATTCTCAAAAGCATCAGTAACGTAGTTTACAATGTGCAGCACTGCATCCAAGGTAGATACCCCTTTGCGAAAACCATATTGTTCATGCGTTAAAATGTTATTTTTTTCTAGGTAACTTAGAATTCTATTGAATAAGACCCTTTCAATAAGTTTCCCTAACACTGGTGTAATTGCTATTGGTCTATAGTTTTCAACTTTTCCACGATCACCATCCTTATATATTGCAACAACCCTCGAATGTTTAAAAGAACCAGGAAAAAGTCCCTGCTCAAAACTACTGTTTACTATATATGCCAAAACATCAGCTATCGAGCAAATCATGTCCTTCAGTAAGTATGTGTTCATTCCAAATATATCTTTGCTGCCCTTTGATTTAATAGTATGAGCAGTACTGATTAGTTCATCACTAGTAACAGGAGCAAGAAAAAATGTTGCATCGCTACTCTTCATTTTTGCTTTTAAGTAATTTCTAGACTTCAAATTGGGAATCTCCAACCCCGAAACTAAACGGTCCGCTACTGTAGCGAAATAATTATTTAATGCGTCTGGTGAAGGACCAAGAAAGTCACACCTACTGGGTTTGCAATTATTTAATTCAATATTTATTATTGACCATGTTTCCTTACACCTATTTTTAGATTTGAGTAACCTATTTGTGTAGTATTCCTGTCGAGCCCGCAGTAGTAATTCATGAAATTCATCCCTGAAAGATTTATAGAAAGTCATGTGCTTACCGTTTATCCTAGCTGCATCATGAGCAAGGTCAAGTAGTTCCTTCTTTTTTTGTAGACATTCAGTGGTTTTTATCAAATATGATGTAGTTGGTCTATCAAATACCTTTTCTATAATTGGGAACGAATAATTGTGTATGTTTGCCAGGGTGTCCACTAAATACCGCATTGTCTCATTCGGATCACTTGATGTGTATATACAATGCCAGTTTTGATTTTGCAATGCCGCGATAAATTTCTTCTTATTAGATGAACTGTATGAATGTATAAGTTTGCAAGATTTTTGATTGATACAGCTATCACTGGAAATGCTTATTTGTTGCGCCTCACGATCAGACAAATGCACCTCCTGTACCCTAGCATCAGTGAATTCTAGGTAGTTACTGACAAATATATTATCTAAACAAGCACCCCTTCCCCCCTGATATCTCGTAGATTCATATATAAGTTGCCTCGAACCAAAGCCATACATTATCTCTAGAAAAGTCTTCCGTTTAGTATCATTTAGTTCTAAAAATTTTATATTAAAGTCGCCTAAAATCACAATTTCATTACTTGAATTTAGTTTGTCAAATTTATCTAACATATCAAAAAGATTATTACAAAACACATCAAAATTTCCAGAAGGCGATCGATAAGCCACCACAACAAAAACACCCGAATTAATTAGTTCTATTGCACAAAATTCACAATCCTTCTCCACACAGAACTTCCCGACATATATTTCTTTACAGTATATATCTTGCTTAAGGGCAATACAAACCCCACCATGACTAAATTTGGTTCTACAGAATGAGGTCACAATTTTGTAATTTATTATTGGAAAGTTCTTTATATTATTTGAATTAAGCCAGTGTTCTGATGCACAAAATATATCAACATAGTTTTTTTGCAACATATGCTCGACTTGAGCTACCTTGTTTGAGAAGGATTGCACATTTAAATGCATAATATTTAAGAGACAATGTCCATCCATAAAAAATCCTTGACACCACAGTTCTTATTGTCTTTTTCTATACCCCCGCAGACATTAGAAACTGTATCCATATTCTTCGCCGCAATATCGCCGACAGGCCGCTGCTTCTGCTCCACCACCGATGGATGCTGCATCTCTCTCGATACTTCCACTGTAGTGCATTTCTCATCCTCTACACGGTGTTCGTAACATGTTTCTGGGTTCGTGAACATCATATTTGCGAGAAACTTGCTTACTCGTCTTTTGGATGTCATCTTTAAGTGAATACCATCCTTCGTGTAGTCATCCACTGTTATAATATTATTTATGCATAAGATCTCAACATGATTATATAGCATAGCAGAGTCATAGATTTTATAATTTATATGTTCAATAATATTATTTGTATTTTTGTTAACACAAGTAAAAGGTATTGTGATGATTATCAAATTGGTGTTTTGAGTAGTTTTCATCAAATCTCGAAAGTTCCCCACAGTTTCCAGTATGCTTGAGCTGTCATAACAGTATTCCATGTCATTGGTTCCTCCCATTACAAGAACGTAGTCAGACTTTCCAAAACTCCCAATGTTTTCATGCAAATTTCCAATGACGTCGTGAAACCTGGCATTGGGCTTTACAATACCCGTTACCAACGCATCAGGCACCCGGTCCCCAACCAATTTACTCAAATGACGACCATGACTGTCACACAACAACAGTATTCTTTGTGTATTTGTGGTACTCAAGTCGGACGTTAATATTTCCCGTCCCAAAGCCTCCATACTCTCACTCTGCTTTGGCACTTCATACTTTTGAGAGTCTTCATGTAAAGAGTCAGTTTGAAAGTACCCGTCTCTCAAAAAATTATCCGTTTGCGTATAGACTGTGTTCAACACTATATTTGATCTATTTGTCAGCGACCGAATGATTTCATTTTGTTTAGCTATAGTTTTGTTGAGGTGTTCTATTTTTGTTTCTAAAAAGATAATTTTGTTATTCCTTTCTTCTTTCAACTCTTCCAGTGCTAACACTTTATCCCCTGATTCCGCTAATTTATCACGTAAATCCGTTATAATATCCAGCGGTTCCTTTATATTGGTATCTTGCTGATTAACATCGGCTATGCCGTCATATTTCAAACTAATATAACTATTATTTGTTTTCTCTGAAGCAGAAGTGTTTTTAATATCAGATTTAAGTTCATTTCCTCTTAACAACTTACTTTGTTGTGATCTGGTAGTCGGTCTACTAGACATTTTGTTATACTTATTTATACCCTGTATATTCCTTACTTAAATCGTGTATATACCTATACGGCTATATATGTTGCACGTATATACGTTTTACCGATCCGTGTGCCTGGTGTAAAAAAGAGTGGACGATGTTTTATGAGGTTCGGCAAAAAGAATATTTCCAGGAGATTATTTCATCTTATTCTCATATAACTGATTTATCTTCGTGTCTTTATAATCATAATTTAGCTTGGCCTATGTAGAATTTTCCGGTGAACACACCGATATAACTTTGCATTTAAAAACTTTCCATTTACCGCATTTTTCGATTAAAAATTTGATTTAAAATGAAAAATAGACTTGGACTACACGACACGCACATATAAAAGTTACCTTAATATTTTGGCCAGGTACTGTAGGTATTACAAAAATTATCAAAG
Source organism: Amphimallon solstitiale (assembly GCA_963170755.1). Lineage (NCBI taxonomy): Eukaryota > Metazoa > Arthropoda > Insecta > Coleoptera > Scarabaeidae > Amphimallon > Amphimallon solstitiale. The sequence continues at coordinate 45,249,501 of OY720676.1, read as the reverse complement.
TAAACAATAATACACATTGGAATAAACTTTATGTTATCTATCAATGATGAAAATAATATGAAAAACAAACGTAGAAAATGATATGTGAGCACCACACGAATTTGTGATTATAGTGTGTGCGTTCAAATTTGATATATAAAAGTTGTTCTAAATTGTTTTAAATATTTTAATGCTCTTAATACATCTGGGAATCTGTGATTTCCGGTCCGAATATTGAATTTTTTTATACACATTCCAAATCAAAACCAAATACCAAATATTTTTAAAAAAAATGGTATTCAGTAAGAGTAAAAGTGTTACTTTCAGTTCGAATTTTGAGTTTGTTTTACAGGCACACATACACACAAAGACTTATTTTTCTTAAAACCACTTTTTTGTATCAAGGACGGTGACATGAAGCATAATCAAGCATTATAATGTGTTTTTTGTACTCACTCGCCGCCTGTAAAGTAACATTTCGCGCATGCATCGCTCGACCAGCAACGAGTTTTTTCCAGTCGACTCCGACTTAAAAGTGCAAAAAGCACTGGCACTTTAGGACATTAAAAAACAAAATTGTCTTTATGGTAATAAAATTTAGTCTGTAAAATACTACTTCTCTGTATTTTTCCTTATTAAAAGCTAGGGAAATAGGTGTAATTCCTAAAAATTCTTCCATAAAATTTGTAAGCGCCATCTATTTGACGACCCCTCAAGCAACATTCACATTGAGAGTTAATTGTGATCAAACCCAAAAAGTAGTAAATCCAACTATAAATATAAAATAAAAACGTCATATACAAAAATATTATAACTTAAACGTTGAGTAATAGGTACGTACATGAAATGCATAAATTAATTAGGTAATCTATTTTAGGTTTGGAATGATACTAATCACTTTAATCAATAATATTTTGTTAATTTAATGATCGTACAAAAAATATTGTACAAACCACTTGCGTGAAGAGATCGCAGCCCATATATACCAATCGCAACTACCCCGCTAATCGTTGCCTTGTTTACTGAATTGCCCGCGTCACTATCTTCGATACTGAAAAAACTTTCAATGAGTGATGGTTGGTGAGTACGTTTTGGTGGGACAATTACATAGACAAAACATTCGTTTATTATCGGTGATATGCTAGGTATCTGGGAGTATATTGCCGATAATAAATGAATCAGTCTTGTCTATGCAATTGCCTCACCAAAACGTAGTCACCAGCCGCCACTGACTTTCAATTCCGCCATGGTGCACATATAACTAAATACGAAGCGCATTTGACCGATGATATTTATTTGGTAAAAACTACAGTTAAAAATCCTTTGTTTTCTATGGACTTTAAAGATGAAGACAAATGATTGATATTTATATTTCTTTGACCGCTAAGTTCGAATTTTTTTTGCAGACATCGCAGAACTATTACACGAGTGGTAGACTCTGAATATAATTGTATCGATTCTCGACCCTTCCGTTTCTTCCATAAATTTTTGATTAATTGTCGTTTATTATGAGCCACACGCTTATTTTTTTTTAAGTCACATTTACAATATAATATGTAGGTTCTTCAAATATCTATCCTCTATCCCAAGTTTTTCCTAACGCTACTTTAACATAAAGCCTGCACATACTTTTTTTGTTACTTTCTAATCTTTCTATTATTTCAATCACAAAATACTATATAAAACGATATATTTACAAAAAAAAATGCTGATTGCGCCGTAAAATTTAGTCACAAAGCTGCCTCCACGTATAACAAAAAACACACCACTCAGTTGGCACATACAGACCACCAAATAATGAAAAATTGCCACCTCTGAGGAACATAATATAAAGCGATCATCGCGACAAACATAATGTTGAGCATTAGCGCGTAGCAGTCAGAACGGGTGGTTTCAAAATAACAACCCCGACGGAGAAATTTTATATCTCAAACTTTCTATACCACCCGTCTATAATATTTGGCATTCCTAGGCTATTTTCTAATGTAAGAACTACAGTATTCATGTAAAATGTAAAGTTTGTTTTTGTATGTTTGGTATGGCAAAATGTGTTACAGGGTATTCCACGAGAGCCGTTCGTTAGAAATTTTCGTGGTTAGAAAAAACTTAGAATTCTGAAATTTTGGGTTCCAGGGTTATTCAAGATTCTCTTTCATTTTAAAATATTTTCAAGATCATACTACTTCCGGTTATACCGGAAGTCGCCATTAACTTCCTTATTTTAAATGGAACATCCGGTATATTATTTCATTTTTGGATTCATGAGAAAATTTCATAGTGGGTTTTCATCAGGTTTCCCTATACCTATTTTCAATTTTTTCTTAGATATCTTGATTTTTTTGAAAATTTTGACAGATATAGCCCTGTTTTGAGCATTGCGCCCCTTAAACCAATTTCGATTGGTGGAAAGCGCTTCTGGGGTAGACGGAAGCACAGGAATGATACTTTCGAATGCCATATTGACAACTGATTTATCGCATACAGGGTATCCAAAATTTAATGACTAATTACATCATTTTAAAAGTTGAAAAATTCGTTTTTTCAAATAGGACACCCTGTATTTTATTGGATGGTCGGATGCAGAATTTGATTCTGCATCGATTTGCTATAACATTCCCTATACCTATTTCCAGTGGTTTGCTTGTTAATCCAAATTTTTTATTTTAATGTGGTTTTTTGGCAGAAACTGAAACATCGCTTGCCTTTCGAAGTCAAATAAACATCAATGAAACGGTAAAAAATTTACTTTAATTAGAACATGAAATTAGTACATAACATTTAGAACGAAATATAAAATAAAAACAAAAAATTGGAATATAATGACAAAAAATAATAAGGGTATGTAAAATTACAATAATTGTTCTATATGACCTCCATTTTGGTTCAAACACTGAATAACTCTGTCGTATACTCCTCGCGAAACAGATCTCCGAAGTTCGTCTGGACTTATATTAGTAAACGCATGGTGAACACGGTTCAATAATTCCTCTCTAGTTTGTACCGGCCTAAAGTACACTAGTTCTTTTATACGACCCCAGAGGTAAAAATCCAAGGGGATCAAATCGGGTGATCTGGGTGGCCAGTTCCAAGGTCCCCGCGGGCCAATCCACCGATCCTCGAACATCATTGACAATTGCCGGTGTACAGCTATAGTTGAATGTGCTGGAGCACCATTAAGCTGGAACCAACTGTTTGCTCTATCACGTGGAGGTAGGGCATTTAGAAAATCACTAACAAACCCTCTCAGTATCTCCAGATATCTAGCCGCATTTAAATTTTCATCGTACACTTGATAAGCCACTCTGTTGTCCATAATTAAACAAAAAACATTGAAACTAAAGCGGTCTTGGTGATTATGTTCCCTAATAACATGAGGATTATCTTGTGCCCAGTAGTGAGTATTTCGGCGATTTGTAATTCCTTGCCTGCTGAATTTCGATTCATCAGTCCACATAATCTGATGAAGAAATCTCGGATTTTCGGTCATTTTAAAAATCATAAATTCTCAAAAGTTGACACGTCTTGCCTCATCACCAAGACGTAATCCGTGAACAGTTATCTCACAAAAAGGATGCATTCCATGTTTTTTTAATATTCTGTGGATTGATGTTTTTGAAATACCCAAATCCAGCGCTGCTGTCGAAATTGAACTCCGCGGATAAGCTTGAAAAAACGCCAACACATTCACCACGTTATCTTCATTATCAGTTACGGGCTTTAGGTTATTTTGAGTTGCCCTTACGTTTCCAGTTGCTACAAAGCGAGTTTCGATTCTTGCGAATTTTCCGGGAGTCATTGTTGGTAGGTCCGGATATCGTTCATTAAATAGTCTGCATACTCGTCGAACAATTCGTCCACATTCACCGTGCGTGTAAAACAAATTTAATAAATCATTATTGGAATATTCTTCAACATTCTCCATTATAAACTGTACTTAAGCAAGTTAACAAATTCCATAGAACTGTAAGTAGATACCTCACGAATCTATACGATGATACTGCTTTGACATTAAATCCACATTGTTTCAATTCCTGTCAAAATCAAGGCTTACTAGGTAGAACTTTTGGAGTTTGATCACCTTTTGATAAAAATATGGATTAACAAGAAAACCACTGGAAATAAGAGCATGTTATAGCAAATCGATACAGAATCAAATTCTGCATCCGACCATCCAATAAAATACAGGGTGTTCCATTTGAAAAAACGACCTTTTTCCACTTTTAAAATGATGTAATTGGTCATTAAATTTTGGATACCCTGTATGCGATAAATCAGTTGTCAATATGGCATTCGAAAGTATCATTCCTGTGCTTCCGTCTACCCCAGAAGCGCTTTCCACCAATCGAAATTGGTTAAAGGGCGCAATGCTCAAAACAGGGCTACATGTCAAAATTTTCAAAAAAATCAAGATATCTAAGAAAAAATTGAAAATAGGTATAGGGAAACCTGATGAAACCCACTATGAAATTTTCTCATGAATCCAAAAATGAAATAATATGCCGGGTGTTCCATTTAAAATAAGGAAGTTAATGGCGACTTCCGGTATAACCGGAAGTAGTATGATCTTGAAAATATTTTAAAATGAAAGAGAATCTTGAATAACCCTGGAACTCAAAATTTCAGTATTCTAAGTTTTTTCTAACCACGAAAACTTCTAACGAACGGCTCTCGTGGAATACCCTGTATAGATAATGAATACACAGTGTTTATTTGCTCTCGCACCTATGTTTACTAAATAGTAATCTGCATATCTCTGGATGGCTTGTACTGTGTGATATGGTATTTTAAGGTCGGTTTTATGACGCGTATTGTATTCTTGGATGTTCTCACTTCTATTAAAAAGCTCTTGGTTGTCATGTACAGTTGTGGCCGTTGAAAACTCAAGACACTTGATTTTGATGTGAATGTCAAAAATTTAAAATTTTGTAATGTGTAAATCAAATTTTTATCAGTCTTTTTGATGGCAATGTCACATTTGACAAATCCATAGTCACATTATTTTTTAAAATGCCGCAATTATCAGAATTACAAAAATCTATTATCAAAACTAGATAGAGATACGGAATGAGTCTAAAGACCATATCAGAAGAAGTAATAAATGTAGACAAAAACACGGTATTATTAGCAAAACGTAAGTTTGAGGAAATTTGGTTTATCAAAAGGAAACCAGGCACCGGGAGACAAGAAATTTCAAATCATAATGAAAATGTGCAATTGGTGAATTTCCTTAGACAAAATCCTTTTGCGACTGCAGTGTAAGCAAAAATTAACACAAATTCTCTAGGTTCTACAAAAACCGCGCGCAAAAGGGATATTGAAAGTGAATTAAGAAATAAAGCTGCTGCTCATAAGATTTTTTTAACTGAGACAAACAAAATGCAAAGACTTCGTTTTGCTTAACAATATGTAAACAATGACAAGAACTTTTGGGAAAATATTGGGTGCTTTCTTTCGACCAAAGGATTACTAATCCATTAAGGCCGATTTATAAACTTGACGTTACCGTTGCCGTTCGCAGTTGCCGTTGTCAAGTTAAAATATACAACGGCTATGTATGTGTAGCCAATCCCCCGCAGACACTAATAGCTCTCCGGCATGAATTACAGGTTGCTTGGGACACCATACCCCAAGAGGATATCGACCACCTAGTCGAATCAATGCCACGAAGAGTGAGGGAGTGTGACACTAATAGGGGCGGTTCAACACATTATTAATAAAAATTATGTTAAATTGTGTTAGTCTTTTGTTTTTTTTTCTTTGAAATTTTAATCAATTATTGCCTTTGACTAGTTATACGTTTCTACCAAGTTTGGTCAAAAAATCCGCACCCCTTCTTGGTGTTGCAGTTTCCATGTCATACAGTATATGTTTATAAAGTGTCGCTGCCGTCGCCGTTCGTTGTTATCAGTCGTTGCTTACGAACGGCCGCCGTTCAAAGTTAACCAACTTTTATCTTTCACCGTTGCCGTTGGCTGACGTCAGAGTTATTCAGCCAATAGGATGATAGAAAATTTTTCTACTACAATTGTTTTGTTTTTAGACGTCTAGTTAGGTTAAGTGCTTTCAAGTTTGCTTTCAATTGTCTTTGTGAAGAAAGATTTTGTTTTATACTGTATTGAAATAAACAATGGATTTTATTGAAGAAGGTAAAAATTTGTAAGTAGGTATGTATGTAAATAAAATATATAAAATCAATTTTTCAGAAGCAAAAGTGCCTCTTCTAATTGAATTAATTCAAAATTATGAGCATTTGTACAATTTGGGTGATAGAGACTATAAGAATGTAAAAAAAAGAAGAATCGTGGAAAGAGGTATCACAAATAATCAATATGCCAGGTACAGTATGTCGAAAACAGGCTTTTGATAACATATGAACATGATTCTTTTTTTTTAAGTGGAGAAATGCAAAAAAACCTGGAAAAACTTAAGGGACAAATTTATGAGAGAAAAAAGAGAAAAATCTTCGGGCTCTGGTGCTTCAGATAGTAGTTGGCCGCATTTCAAAGCCATGTTTTTCTATTCTAAATATTGCAAGCCTCGAAAGTAAGTGCACTAAATCTTTTCCACAATTATTTGCTTTAAATAGGAAAATTACTATTAAAAAGATACCATTAAATGTATGATTATTTAAAGTGTAATGTCTTTTATTTTGCAGAACCTCAACAGCGATTTCAAAAGTCAGTATACTGCAAGAGCCAGAACCCAGACCAGAGTCAACAGGCTCATCAGCATCCGTGTGGAGCACGATGGACACAATTTTGTCACCAGATGAGTATTACCAAGGAGAAGAAATAGAAAAACCTGATGAGATGCAGAGAGTCGTGGAGTGTGAAGCAATGGATCAGCAGGAGATTTTGCCATATGTAACACCTACTTCAAGAAACAGTAAGTTTAATGTATTTGTAGTGGCATCTTGCTTATACATATAGCATTGTTATAGCAAAAGGCAGAAAAAGAAAGCACGAGCCTGATATTGGTGATGTTGTTCTAGCTGCTAATAAGATAGCAGAAACAATAGCAGATGGTGGGAACAACACAAATGCAGCATTCACCAAATATTTGTATTTCCGGCTCCAGGAAATGCCTCCAGAAGAAGCTAAATCAAAAAGGAAACAGATTCTCCTTATTCTGGAGGAAGACTAGGAGTTTGTAGTAGTAGTAGCAATAGGTTAATGCATTTAAAAATAAGATACCATTGGAAGCAAAACAGAATTTTTATTGTTAATGTACATAAATGTAAAGTAAATAAAGATATATTATTAAAATTCTCATATAAAATTCTAAAACTGTCGCCCTCTGTTTACTATATTTTCCTGCCAGGGAATTTTCCCAATATCTGTGCAAATATATTCCCCTAACGTTTAGACAAAGTGTCATATACAGCAGTAGAGCGGATTGCATACCTACATTGCTCACGGCACGACGAACCAAAGACGAACGGCGAGTTTATAAATTGAGATTTTCAAACTTCAATAACGGTGGTTGCGAACGGCAACGGCAACTGCGAACGGCAACGGTAACGTCAAGTTTATAAATCGGCCTTTAATCCCGATTGCAGTCAAACCGAACGAACGGTTGCGTTTATTTGAATACTGAAAGCGGATTCGCAATCCCCCCACCCCTTAGAATCCACCTTATTTTAGGTTTAGCAGATTTCGAATCCATGGAAATTCTAACTGATTCTAACCTTAAATATTGATTGTTTGAGGAGAACATGACTGAGGAAATAGACATTTTAGAAGCAATAACTGAAGATTTAGGTACATAAAGTATACATACCGTATTCCACTGGATTACAGTTTAATGTGAACTTGACAAAATATGAGATAAAACGAATCTACAATAATAACTTTATTTTTTATACATAAATGCAGAAGCAAACCCAACCTACAAATTACAAATAAACAGCATTTACTCCCGATTGCGCATGAAAGTTCTTTCGACTTATTGACTTTATCGCGGATTTTGAATCCACGATCAAGTCAGTTTCCCTAGATTAGTAATCCTTTGGTCGAATGAAAAGATATTATAGTCCTGTAGCAATGCAAGTGTTCGAGTATATAAAAACCAATTGGCGAAATGTATACAGAAACAGTAGCGGCTGGTGAGTTCGTTTAGGTGGGGCAATTACATAGACAAGACCGATTCATTCATTATCGGTGATATATTTCAAAATTCCGAGCATATCACCGATAATAAACGAATACTTGTAGCTGTTGCATACATAGATATTCTGGAACATACATGTTGCCGTCAGTAATTCTGGTTTTTGGCAACCATTTTATTCGTCAACATGATAACTACAGAATTCATACGACGCATGTTGCTGGAAATTTTTTAGAAGCTAGTGGAGTCCAGACGTTGCCTTGGCCGGCGAGGAGTCTGGATCTAAATCTCATAGATCATGGTCAAGAAAATCAACGACAAAATTTTGCCACAAAAGCAAGAATTGATTCAAACCATTTCATATATCTGGCGTGAAATCCTCTTAGAATGTGTGCAAAGTACGGTATCGTCAGTGCCAAGACGCCTCCAAAGCGTTATAGATTATGGTGGTGCTACAATAAAATATTAACCACTGTTAACAAAATGGCTTTATATACCTTATTATGTCAATTTCGCTACATTACACAAAGCCAACATTAAATTTCCATGTGTTATTCATAACCCAGTAGTACAAAATTCAAGAAAATTATGAGTGTTTCAAAAACCGTAATTTACCATGTCCTGGGTTTCCCTGAAGTTTTAGCAATATATTTGCATTTTGAAAACTTTTACAAGCAATCAACTTTTCAATTGCAAATATTTTATATATTTTTCAGTTAAGTAATTAATTTTTATAAAGACTACAATAATACAAAATATATCGAAGCATGACCAAATAATATACAATATTCTGAAATAAGCAGTAAAGAACGTTCAAATCAGCAGTAAAGAACTCCGAAATCGGCAGTAAAGTAAACCACTGTACGATTTTGGTGTATGTTGGCTTGCATAAGTTAACCATATTCGTGATGAAAAATTTAATTTTACTGCCTTGTTACACAAAAACTATTAATATAAGGTAGACCCGGGGAAGTGCTAATGTGGGGTAAGTGCAACCTAGCCCAATAAAAAGACTCACCCGGCACTTTTCGTCTTGACATATCGTCGGTAATAAAGAAAACACGCGTATCTTACAGATCCATGTATAAGATTGGATGGTTTCCGTCAGATGGCACCAGTATCGTCAATAGCAAGAGTGTTTCTCGTTGGTGTTGAGTTGGTAATTTAATTTGTTTTGTGCCGTTTTTGCTGCCACTAAGTAAGTATCAAACAATTTTTTACTACCTACCCCCATAAAATTGTCTATATTTTCATTTTGTATCAACATTGATGCGATCTACAAAACATAACTTCATCCTTTGTCAAAGGTCGCACTTGCCTCGCTTAATTTCACCCAGTGAGGCAAGTGCGTATGAAATCCTGAAAAATGCTGAGGCAAGTGTGAACCTGTATAAGAGGTTATCCTTTTTTCAGAATGGTACGGAAATACGTCCGTAAAACCCAACGTGGTACCCAGTACAGCAAGGAAGCATCTGCTGCAAGCTGTTGCAGCAGTTAAAGCAAATCGTTTGAGTCTACATAGAGCCCATCGTCTTTACAACATTCCAAAATCCACCTTGCACTGTTACGTTACTGGTAGAAGAGGGGAAAAAAGTGCTACTCAGGGAAGAGATACAATTATCCCATGTGAGGACGAGAGGAAATTAGCTGAGGGGCTAAAGTGCCTGGAAAAATGGGGTTATGGTCTTTGTAAAACAGAAGTGTTAGATATCGTAGCCACCTATATTTCAAATAATAATATATCAACGCCCTTTAGAAATAATGTGCCTGGACACCAATGGTTCATGAATTTTAAAAAACGACATAACTTGTCAATAAAGGAACCTCAATCAGTGGAATATGCAAGAAAAAAAGTATGTGACCCATTCATCATCTACAATTATTTTGAACTGTTAAAGAACACGCTTGATGAATTGAAACTTGTGGATAAGCCTGATCAGATATGAAATCTGGACGAAACCAGCCCGTCTATCGATCCATCCAAGTCGAAAGTAGTCGGTGCCAAAGGCCTTCCATCTACACGCGTCACCAGCACTGCTGGACGTGAAAATATAACCGTCTTGTCAACGGTCAGCGCAAGTGGAAAAAAAGCCCCTCCTTTGATAATATATAAAGGCAAATATATCTGGGATAAGTGGCTTGCAGATGAAGGAGCGGACTGTTTTTCTGGCATTACTTATGCAGCAACTATTAATGGGTGGATGGAGAGCTCGGTGTTCTTGAATTTTTTGAAAATCACTTTTTTAGAAGCAATCGGTGATGTTCGTCCAGTTCTACTTATTTTTGATGGCCACAAAACTCATGTACATTGTGATGTTATCACCTTTGCGCAATCTCAGAACATTACAATTTTAAAACTTCCACCACACAGCACTCATTTATTACAACCACTGGATTTGGCGGTGTTCAAGTCATTCAAGGCTAAGTGGGACGCGGAACTGACCAAGTGGCAACGAACACATTCAGGTCTTAAAATTCCCAAGAAAATGTTTTCCCAACTTGTCGGAACAACTTGGCAGAACTTGAGACCAGAAATCATAATGAACGGGTTTCGAAAGGCTGGGATATATCCCTTTAATAAAGACGTGGTTCCAGAAGATAAATTTGACAGAAATAGCTTGAATAGATGGAAAGCAGAGCAAGCTAGAAACAGACAGACGCAAGCAGACAATGAACACATTAATAATGAAGACAACATAAATAACGAAGAAAGCGATGTAGAAGAGATGGAAGACGAAGGAACAGTCAACAGCGAACAATACGTCCATAACGATGAAGACGCAGTTTATAGAGAGAACGACATAGAAAATCCTAATGCAGACAACGACATGGACAACCTTAACGAAGACCACGAGAAAATATGTGCAGTTAATCAAGTGGAAAATAATAATACTGTTGCTAACCCAACATTTGAAGATCTGTTGTTGGCAACAGTGAAACAAGCACGACCTGAGGTTGTAGGAACCCGAAAGAGAATACGCCCCGGGGCAGAAGTAGTAACAAGAATAGCTGCAGAAGAACTGTTGATGTTAAAAGAAACTGAAAAGTTGGAGAAAGCTAAAAAAAAGAGGAAAATGAAAACTGTGTCTACGTCTCTCAAGTCCAATAACTGTACAAAACGAAGGTCCAAGGCTTCTTCATCCAAAAAGACTAATGCTGCCAGTATCTCTAGTAGTGATGAGTCTGAAAGTGAATTGCGACTTGATGACTCTTCTGAATCGGACCCGGAAGTATTTTATCAGAGTGTAAGGGACGAAAGGGATGAAGAAGACAGAATTGATGCTCAATTTGATGGAACGCCCAAAACCTTAAGTATCGGCACATATGCTCTGATTAAATTTAAGACTAAAAAGACCATCAAATACTATGTTGGAAAAATTATTGGCAAGGGTGCAGAGCAGTGGAATGCTTCGTTTCTTCGGAGAGGCAAGGGCGAAAAATTTATTTGGCCTACCATTGCAGATACATCAATTATTGACGAAGACGATGTAGAACTGATTTTACCACCACCCCAGGAAGATCATTGGGGTAAATTGATTTTCAACGTCAAATTTAGTTCTTATGATCTTTCCTAAATTAGGTGGCATTTTTCATGCTTCATTTACAAAGTTTGTAACTTTTTTTCTAATAAAAATATCGAAAAACTGACTATACCACTAAATTCAAAAAATTTTGCAGAATCCGCACTTACACCTTTATTCACACAGTTTCATTTAGATCTGAAGTTGAGTAGGGGGTTTGCACTTGCCTCAAAAACGGGGCAAGTGCAAATGTTTGCAATAATTTACTTTCTTTTTTCCTACACAAGTATGGACATACAGCGACCTTTTAGCGAATATACCATGAAAGGTAAATGTCCAAGTGTGCATCTCAACAAATATCTAACTTTAAACTAATATGGTTCTCCCCTCAGCCCTTTTTGATTTCATCTCTTAAAAAAACGTCTGCACTTCCCCGGGTATACCTTAAACATTTATTTTTCACGTTTTACTCGGTGTTTAATATTCAGCTCATTTTTAATTTATTTCACAATATCAACGTTCCCATGAATGCGGGAAGATATTTTAGGAGCGATCGATATAATAAACTGAAATCAAATAGATATCTTTAGCGTGATTAGTATAAATTAGTTATATTCACTGCTACCTAAATGTGGCGAATAATATCGCGTACCCGTATTCGCCCGCTGAATTTGGTACGGTCGATATCTAAACGTGTCATTCACTGATATATCTAAAGCGATATTAGCTGTGATGTGATCACTGCTACTGTAGAATATCAGTGATTAATATCTGCTAATGGTTATATCGCTCATCTCTAATACCAACGCTGCCTTACTCCAGTTCAAGCTAGGGTGGGTTGCCTAACATTCGGCTGAGTATCTACTTATTTATAGCATAACTGAATTGTGATAGAAACGTGGACGTATAAAATAGCAGCAATTTTTTCAGGAAATGGCCCTCCTCGTCCATTGCTCGCCTATAAAATAATAATCATAGTTTTGTGCTAATTATGCAAACAATTGCAGTAAATACTTCGACATATAATTTAATGCTTTATAATGTCAATGTCATTATCTCTCATTTTATTAATGTTTTATCTAAATCATTAAAAAAGTGTTTGTGTGATTAGCTAAGACTTAAAACAGGTTTAAGTGTTTATCAGTTCATTATCACGAGTACCGTAAATGCAAACGATTAACGTTCCTTCTATTTTTAACGCTTAGAAAATGAACACTGCATATTTGCTAATACATTCGGGTACATAGTATAAGTAACTTGGATGTTTTTGCCCTAGTATCTTTTATATTTTTGATAAATTATCGGTAGCCATTCCACAACATATAATTAACGCCATGTATATATGTACAATAGCTGCGAATTAGTAGATCAGTATGTGCTTACACTGCTTATAAATATAGAATCGCGTGTGTAGCTGGATGAAAACGAGGCGTCCAGTCGGTGGAGAGAGAGATTGAGTGTTGGGCGCCGTAGGGAGGCGCGAGTTTGTTCGTGTTCCTTTTCCCGCGTGCAGATTTTACATTATTAATCTGCAAAAATGGATCCGGAAGCGTTCCTCGACATCGCCAACCAGGTGGTGAAATTAAAAATGTTCCCATATTTCGACATTGCGCATTGTGCTTTGTGTGCTCTTTCGGTACGAGAGGATCTCGGCACTGGTAAGTTCAGGCAAGTACTCGCCGATTGGTAGGTACCGGAGACGTCGGTTTTAAAACACGGTCTTGCGCCGGCGTCTACCGGCTATTATTACTCTTTCATATCAAATATTTCTTCTGTAGATTTGATTTTAGTAACAGATTATTATTTAATGAATATTATTATTATAGTCGAAAATGAATTTACCTATATAGTGAGACTAGAATAGGAAGGGGAAAATTGACCTATTTGCTAAATATTTATGATAATAATAATAATAATAATATTGTTTATTTATCAAGATCCGCTATACATTATAGAAATATTTATAATAGTTAATATTATTTTGAGTATACAGTGGTCGTAGCAGAGTTAATTGAAAAAAATATGTAAATAGTGACTTAATTTTCTTAAAATATGTACTTTTTAGCGAGTTTTAAAAAAATTCGTACCAAGCATGTATAAGAAAAAATAATATATATTCAACGAGGATATAATGATGGCTAATCACTATAGACTGGAAAATATGCACTAAAAAGTTTGCCAAATATGCATGCAATATGCACTTAAAAATCCCTAAATATGCACTTAGAATATGATGTGCATTTATTTATTATGTTTTAGGAAATTAAAATTTATTTGTCGTATTTACAAATTGTATATTTATTTATTACAATAAATAACCATATATTTCTTTAAATTTTCCATAGTTAAATTATGTCTACGATCTGTAAGTATATGTTTATATTGGGAAAATGTTCTTTCAACATTGCAAGATGTGATCGGTGCATTCTTAAAACTAGGTATTAATCAGGGGCTTATATTAATGTCTTCATTAAAATTGCCATTAATTACATTATTTATAGATTTTAATGTAACAAAACCTCCATTTTTGCTTAGAATTGCGGCTAATTTTTCTTGAATTCTTTTTCCAGTCAATCCGTTGACTTTTCCAATTTTCTTTTCAATATCATTTACAATGCCAACACCATCATTTAAAGATAAATTTCTATCTTCTAATCTAGTAATTGCCTGCTCAATTATCGCAAAATTAGATTTAATATATGATAGCTGATTTTGTATTGTCGAATTATTGAAAATTACGTTACACTTTTCTATGGCAAGACTGGTTGCTGAATCAAATTGAGTTCTGGTGGCAATGGAATGCCGGGAGGCATTTCGTTATATAATTGCACTCGTAAGGGCGCTTTTAAAAATCCTTTTTTGATATTACTAATTAAATTATTTACATCTGGAAACTCTAATCTAACTTTTTCAGCAACCCTATTTAAACCATGAGCCAAACAAATACAATGGATTAAATTGGGAAAAAAAAATTTCAGACTTTGAGCTGATTTTAACATAATATACGAAGCGGCGTCAGTTACCATTAACAGAAATTTTTCAAAAGTTACTTTGTCGGATAAAAAGAAATTCGCTAAGGACTCATTAATAAACCTGGCTATGGTAACATGATTTGTTTTGTCTAAATTACCTACATTAATTAAATGTCTTTTAGATTGAGTTGAACCATTTAAGGTTCCAATAATCAAATTAGCAACCTGAAGGCCCTTCGTGTCGGTATTTTCATCAACAGAGAGCCAAAGATTTTGGTTTTTCAACTACTTTCTAATACCATCGGTAACATCTTCATAAATTTCGTTGATGTATTTCTTGCGTAGAGCTGAGGAACTGGGCACATAAATGGGTTTATCATCGACTTTGCAATAAGTTTTCAGGAATTCTTGAAATATCGGTTTGTCCAATTTATGTAAAGGAATATTACAACCCACAAAAGGATTACACAAATCTTTGGAAAATGCTTCTTGTGGATTCTTCGAATTATTGAGAAAACTCTCCTCCAAAAGTAGCTGCCGCGGTTTATTCAAATTTTCAGAAACCCTGTTCTGATGAAATGTTGTGTTCAAATCTTGCACTACTTGAAATTTCTTCTGGCAGGTCATCTGTGTAACAAATATATATTTTTAACATTCAGTTATAATAATTATTATTAATTACTATATTACTACAAAAACTAGAATAATAAATTGTCTGGTTTTGTAAAGTTCTCCAGTTGTTTAAATTTGATTGATTTTGGTTATTTTGGTGTTTATGACAAAGAAATATTACAAAGATATATTAGCTTTAAAGAACATAAAATTAAACATATCTAATAATAATTTATTATGAAATTGTTTCATTATATTTATGAACACAAAAAAAATTCTCATAATTGTAGAACTTGTTATTGACAAAATATTTCAAAATTCAACTTACCCTTTTGTCGCAGAGTGTGCACAAAACACTTTCTTCGTCAATAATTTTTAGTGCACTGCAATCACTTATCCAATTTTTTATTAGAGATGACTTCGCTTTAGCTATCTTCGGCATTTTCAAAACTTTTTAATTCACTTTTGTTTCACCAAATAGCACAGACCTTAACACGTTTACGAATGAACAAACTATGAAGGAAATTATTTCTTTTTCTTATATTGATATTAGTCGTACGGTATAATATACCTGCATTAATACCTACATTTCTGAAAAGGATTTTTTACGTAAGTTCTAATTGCCCTATAAGCCGATTATCAGTATAGTTAAATCCTATTTTTGGGAAAGTCCATCTCATTATTAATGAGATGGACTTTTAATGAGTCATTAATGCAAAGTTGAAGGAATACAATCCCTTCACGTTTACACAAACAAATTAAATATCTTTAAATATCAGATTTTATTATGGTTGTTATGAAAATGGCGAATATATGCATACCTAAATATGCAAAATTATTATGAAATATGTACGTGCATATGCAGTTATGGTAAAGTGTCCAAATATGCATTATATGCACTAAAAAAAATGGTAAAAAACGTATTCTGAGGGTGGAAAATGGATAAGTACACAGTATAGAAGGGATATACCAAAGAACAACAAATATGCATTTTGCATAAAATCCAGTCTCTACTTTTTATTATGGTTGTTATGAAAATGGCGAATATATGCATAAATATGCAAAATTATTATGGAATATGTACGTGCATATGCAGTTATGGTAAAGTGTCCAAATATGCGTTATATGCACTAAAAAAATGGTAAAAAACGTATTCTGAGGGTGGAAAATGGATAAGTACACAGTATAGAAGGGATATACCAAAAAACAACAAATATGTATTTTGCATAAAATCCAGTCTCTACTATGAAGCTTTCACGCGCCGTAGACTAGTGGTCTTCAATCGCCCCGGAGAATAATAGCCAGCTTATGCGAGTCAAATACTGTACTCCGTCCACGACTGTTGCATTCAATTTTGATTTTGATTCCATTTGTTTATTTTGTTTGTGTTTACAATTTCAGTTGGTTAAAGGCCTTTGTAGTTTAGTAGAATTGCTAGAGTTCACGATCCAGACAACTCCAGATCAAATCCTATTCAGACCAAATTTTTTTTCTGGATAAACTTTGGATGAACGATTAATCATTAGTAATTTGTGGGTATTATTTTACTTGATAAAACAAAAGTATATTGATTACATTTAATAACAGCCGTGGACAAATATGTTTACGTTTATACATATTCATATATTATAATATGATATACATATTACAAAAAAATAAGCGCAAGACAGCTTTAAAAAATAACAATAAGTCTCATTATTTAAAATTATTTCTTATCATAAAAAAACATTATATACAAGTAAGACTTTGACAACTTTGGGATTTTGATGTACAATTCTGTGCAATAAAGTGGCGTACACGTCTTATTGCTTATTTTGACATTACTTTGCCAATGTGAAAATGACTTATTTTTTCCTGTATTGAAAAGGTTAAATAATGCCTTCATTATTGACAATGGTTGTCAAAATGATTGGTTCTGAGTGACTTTTACCTTGATGATTATTTTATTTAAAATTATCGCTTGTAAAGACATTATCTTAACATTAAATAGAATTTTTTTTTTTTAAATAAGAAAAGATAAAATAGTCCATAATTGTCAAACAAAGTGATCTCGGAGGAAACTTAACTTCCGTATGCAAACTTATCAGCCGGTCATCAAAAAACTCGCGGAGAAAAGCAAGATTTTCTCGTGTGGTATGTGCTGTTGCACCGTCTTGCTGGAAATAACCGTATTGAAGTTCATCATCGTCTAACTGTTGCACAAATTCAGTCAAAAAAATATTTCTGTACCTTTCTGCGTTGACGGTGAAATTGAAAAAAATTGGCCCAATTATTCTTCTGCGAGAAACTGCCATCCAAACACCAATTTTCTGAGCTTGTAGTGGCGTTTCAATAAAAATATGCGGGTTATCAGTGCTCCACATTCGCATATTCTGAGAATTGATGTATCCCGAAAGGTGGAACCAAGCTTCGTCAGAAAAAAAAGTTAAGTTCAGCAGATCGTCATTCATTAAATTATTAACGAACCAATGGTAGTACGCAAGGCCTCTGGGGTGGTCTGCAGGCAGAAGAGCTTGATATGATTGCATCTTATATGGATTCATGTTCAGGTCCTTCTTTACAATCGTTTGGCATGTTCCATAAGAAAGCCGAATTTCTTGAGAGAGACGTTTTAAAGGTTTTGTAGGCTCTTCTTCCATACGTTGACGAACGTCATTAATAACTTCTTCTGTACGAACTCTTGGTCTACCAGCACCTTTTTTATGCGTCACAGAACCAGTTACGCAAAACACTTAAACACAATTTGTAAGGCATGCATAAAAATTGTCCGGTAATACTGCTACGGCTGGGAAGTGCTCTAGAAAATTGTCCACACACAAACGTTGACTGTATTCCCAAGTTCCATTAACTAGCACACCCGTTCGAAAATAGGTTTCAATCATGTAAATTTTGTGCTCTGTGGTGAGAACCATGATTCAAAAACCGTGCAGGATTAGAAAACTTCAACACAATAACTTGACAGATTTTGAAATTCAAAAAATTATGACATACCTAAATGTACGATGCACGCTACGACAATAATTTTAAAATCCATGACCACCATTGACCAATTTAATTGTTGATATCCCGGTATTTTGGGTATACATTTTCTTAGTTAATAAACCCCATATATCCTCAATAAGGTTCAGATCTGGGCTGTTATCAGGCCACGGCAAAGTTTCGATGCTATTATTACCAAGCCATGTTCTAACATAATATTAACTGTGCGTGCATAGTACAATTGTCATGTTGATAAATAAAATTTTCGGGATATATTTGACGAACAAAATATGGATATAGTTTTCAGCATTTAACCGCTCGTCTATTTTGAAACAAACTCCTAACCCTTCATAGCTGCAGAGAGCCCATACATTTACGCTGAAACGCCCGCTCTTCGTACCAGATTGTGCATTAAATCGTGCATTCGGCGATCTATACACACGTATACTTGTGCGTAGACTGAAACACTTTTTCATCAGAGGATATGACATTTTGCCAAAAAGGCAATTCTCTATAAACGTAATTCGAAGAATATAGTAATCGAGCTTGTTTGTATTCCTCTGTTAATTGTAATTTTCTAAGTTACAAGTAAAAATTGAAATAAATTCAAATTGAGTTCAAAACAGTTTTATTCAATTTACTACAATTGTTTCACCCTACTAGGGCTTCATCTGGTGATGAATATTATAATACAAAATATAAAATATTTGTAGACGTTCTTATTTATGTCTTTTCCTAAATGAAGAGGGGGGGGGAGTTTGTGACATTATCTACAAATATTTTATATTTTATATTTTGTCTTATAATATTCATCACCTGATGAAGCCCTAGTAGGGTGAAACAATTGTAGTAAATTGAATAAAACTGTTTTGAACTCAATTTGAATTTATTTCAATTTTTACTTGTAAATTATGGAGTTTCAACACGTATCTCCGTCTTCAATCAATTATGTAATTTTCTAGCCGGCATAGAACTTTTCAAATCCGATTCATGGATTCTTCGACAAGCTGTGAATCGTGAACCAGGAAAATTTACTGCAATTTTAGCATTTCTAACGGTATCAAAAGGGTTTTCACTTAAATATTGTAAAAGCAGCGCATCTTCTTCCCGCAAATATTCGGGGACGAGCAGAACCACCTCTTCTATACCGTAGTCGTCAAATTTTAATTTCGGTTTATACTTCTATCCCATGCAAAAGATGACTTTATAATATGCAGCGATGCCTGCTTGCTAACAGTGGTGGGAGAGCAACGCAGTGTCGAGGGACCCTCACGCCTTACATTTCATAGGAAACGTTTGTCGATTGTACTGTCTTGGCAGCCTCGCTTATGTTTATCTTTAGTTTATTTCGTCGCGCTCTTTTCCTCTTTCTACTTTCGTATCAGAAATTAAAATATGTCGACTACGGTATAATGTTCTTTTCTCCTCCCAGCGTTTCTTAATTTTTAGCACAATTTGTTTGATTGTTCACGTTTCACGTTTGTTTGAATATGTTTTACAGCTTTTCTTCTAGCAACATCCCTAGCAGCAAAATCACTATATGCACATTTGTCCTACATTAGCATTATTTTTATCCTTCTCTAAAATTGTGATTTTACTGCTTAGAATAGTTTAGGCTCCTTGGATCAGCCTCTGCCCTACGTTTGCTTCACCTACATTTTTGTCTTCTATAGCTTTTAACAATTTTTCTTGCGCTTCATCTAAAAGTTTATTGGCAGCTCTCTTCTTTTAGTTTTTTTTCCCGTAATTCTTTTAGATTTCTTATGTCATCCAATCTATGTCTCTCCTTTTCCTTAATTTTGTATTATTTTTAATTATGGCCCTTGTTTTTTGTTTTTCAAAGTTCGTCTTTTTCGAATGTTCCCTTTCCCCTTATGTTTCATAGGTATGATGAATGAGCATTTTTAGCCACCGAATAAAGTTCCGCTGTAATCTTTATATTTTCTACTTTACCATTATACACAGATTTTATGGCACGTTCAACTACTAGAATTAATTTCAATGTCTTCCCTTAAAAAGTATTTCTGCTACAAGTGAAAATTCTTGCCGAAAGAGAGAATCCCCTTTTTACATCCGTAATTTGGTGTTCTATTAAATTTTATGTTGAATATTTAAGAGGGGCGTTTACTAACAAATAGATCCTTTGCAACTTATATTACTCCCGGGACGTTTGCCGAAACTTCGAATGACTTCTCTGTAGTCATTGACGGCTCAAAGTCAGAATCATCAAATATTTGAGAATTCAGTGGAACTAGGCCACTTGCTTTAAAACCTTGTACAGCATTGTTTATTGTGGCAACCTTGCCATAAGCCACGTTAAATATTTTGGCTACATCTTTAATGGTAATGACTTGTCCTGGATGTTGCGACAAATAGTCATTGCATGCCCGGCTATAAGCGGTTTCAAAAGGTCCGTAAAAAGAAACATCCAGCGGTTGCATGCGATGGCTTGTGTGGGGAGGAAAACCCAACACAGTAATATAGTTTTCTCGACATAAATTCACTGCTCGTAGAGTAACGTGCGAAGAATGGTTGTCCATAAACAGCAAAATTGGACTTTCCTTAGAAGGTCTTACATTTTTTATAAAATGTTGTAACCATTGGAGAAAAGACCCAGCGTCCATCCACCCTGACCCATTGCACACGCCCGAAGATCCCGGTGGTGCATCGTTTAAGAAATGCTGATGCCATCTGACTCTTGGAAAGAGGAAGAACGGAGGAACATAATGGCCAACAGCACTAAAACAGCACGCCACACTCACATTTGTACCCTTTTCAGCAGAAGATACTTTTATGACTCTACGGGTTCCTGTTGGACTTAGCACGTTCGGTGTCTTAGTTGGCACCGTAGGACAGCCAGTCTCATCTACATTGAAGATTTGATGAGGAGCGTAATTTATTTTGGCTAAAATTTCTTCATATGTAACAAAAAATGATTCTATATTTGTTCTGTTAAAGGCTGCCAACTTCGCCGCCGAAGTAGCTTCTGGCTTTCTCAATGAAAACTTACATCTTGTCATAAAACTTTGAATAAAATCTTTCCCCGCCTTTTTACTTTCATTATTAAAGCGGTGAGGAATCTTCAAAGTTTCGGCGTAATCATAAACAATCTTCGAAAACTGTTCTCGGGTTACACCAAACGCCCTTTTATTTAGATCCTCTACATATTGCTTTAAGTTGTTCACTTGCTCATCGGTAAATGTGCACCTGAATCTTCCGCTATTAATTGGCATAGTCTCCTCAGTATATTTCTTGACATAGCGCCGCAAGGTACCTTCCGGAAGATTGTATTGTTTGGCTGTACTATTCACCGACGCCCCACTCTTCACCTTCTCCACAGCCGCGGTCATTTTTTCCTTTGACCAACTTTGCCGGTTCGTCTTTCGTTGGTAAATTTTAACCGTAATTATTCACTGCAAATTAAACATGACACTTTACGCTAAAATATAAAATAATATATACGTAATAAAATTATATACTTGTCGGGTAAGATGACGAGCTCGCCATCTTGTCCGCTTGTCGGGTTCGTCAACTTACCCTACACGACTACTTTTAAATAAATTTTACAACAGACAAAAATGTATACGTATTTTGAGAAGCGTCTATAAGCTATGGTCATACAATAATAATATCTTACATAAAATACTTACTGCGGAAAGAAAGCACAAATAACAAACAATCTACAGCTTGTTTTATAACGAACTAATTTTACAAGCGCACAGGGTCAAAACATTAATGGCGTCATCGCGCCACAAAACTATGACAAACTTTACTATCCTCGCACTGCAAAGTAAGAAACAATGTTGACACACGAGATACTTCTTTCTAAAACGTGGCGCTATCTATTTACCTTTTCCGAAATGAAACAATTCGTCATCTTAGCCGATTCGTCATCTTACCCGCCCTTCCCCTACTACTTTTAGTGATAAAATGCTAAACATGATAAGTGCATATTTAAAGATTTATTTAAAATTAATGTTGCCTAAAAACCTTCAAAACCGACAATTTTCAATATTTTCTAGGAAATAAAGTTGACGAAAATATAAATTCAGAATCATTGATTCTATTTTATAATTAATAAACTAAACTAGGATAGACTATAAATACGCAAATGTTGGTTCATGACAGCCATTATGAAGCTAATTCGGGAACAGGCTATATAAACATTTTCAATAACTTACATATTACTTCTTTTAAATTAACGTGTTATTTATATATTTATTTTATATACCTATTTATACTGTTTAATGTGTATGTAAAAGTCAATAAAAGTTTTTATTTAATTTAAATTGAAGTAAGTGTTCTCCATGAATGTGTTGGGTGGTATTTAAAGTAAATTTATATAAGTTTTCATCGATAAATAAACATGTGAGTCAGACTATCCAGATATTTCCTAATCATGTAAGCGAAATTATTTTGTATCTAAAGCACATACGGATGAATTATTTGATGTTTTGTCAACCTTTAGAAATAAGCTCCTATAGATAAATGTATGACATTAAAGTACAGACAATGTTAAAATATTATTTTAAGTTTATTTGGTTCGTCTAATTGCAGAATATACTAGGTATACGCACTTTTATTTTTCAAATCGCAAATGAAAATCATTTTACTGTGAAGACATTTTAACAAACTCATATTTTAATTATTAATAAACTGTAAATTGTTAATAAAACAAAATAAATCATACACGTTCATTCAAAACATTTTCCTATTTAAAGATAGACATGTTTGATGTCCCTTGGCATATACTTCAGTGACACAGATGTTATTTTATTGAGTTATAATGATTGTCGTGGACGTTTGTTGCATTGTTTTCCACAGAATTAAATTTAACTGTTTGTATATATAGAATTTTATTTTATTTTGGTTACATAATGGTATTATATTAAGGCACAAGGCGCATTTATTCTGCTGTACTATGATTAATTTCTCTATAATAATATTAATACTAATAATCTTTAAAACACAAACATTAACAATAATAGGCAATACGGTACAATATATTATACAAGGTGTGTATAAATTGGCGGACCCACTACACGCGGCGATGTTCTTCGTTAAATTCGGAGTCCAAAATCCTAATACGAAAATGTTGTACCATGCTCCATATCTTTGCACGAGGTTCCTAAAGTTCGGACTTTCAGTCTTGAAATAAGCATTATTACTTGATATTTGTTGACAGAAAGAGCTACAATTTAGAAGAAAGAAGAATTGTTGTTATTATCCTTTC
The DNA here is from genome assembly GCA_963170755.1 of Amphimallon solstitiale. Taxonomy (NCBI): domain Eukaryota; kingdom Metazoa; phylum Arthropoda; class Insecta; order Coleoptera; family Scarabaeidae; genus Amphimallon; species Amphimallon solstitiale. Next base: position 45,226,099 of record OY720676.1, on the reverse strand, counting down.
GTTAAAGTTTTCTTTTTGATTTTCAACTTTGTTTTTAATATTTGTTTATTAACTTATTTTGACGAAAAACACATCTGACAACGTTGTAAAACAATAAGTAGGCAGCCTAATATTGTTCTAGTCAAATACATTACTACTGTCAAATTTTGACACTTTGTAATCTACCTATTTCATTCGACTTGCTTATTTTTCGTGTTTATTTGTATAGTTTTAATCAGTTTTCGGATTTTCGTGTTTACTAGTTGTTCTGTTTGTTTATTATGAATTTTACGTTCAACGAATATGCCGATATGTACATGATATACGGTTTCTGTCGTGGAAATGCTAGCATCGCAGGGCAGGAATATCGAGTGCGTTTTCCAAATCGAAGGCATCCGAGTAAAAATGTATTTCGAAGGCTGGACCAACGACTTCGTGAAACAGGTTCGTTTGTTCCAAGAAATGCGAACGCAGGTCGACCAAGGCAAATGCGTACCGTGCAACTAGAAGAGCAAGTTCTAGCCACAATACAGGAAGATCCCTCTGCGAGTACCCGTCAATTAGCTTCTACACTAAATATTCCCAGTAATAAGACTGTTCATTTGGTTCTACGAGAAAACTTGCTTCATCCACACCATGTTTCTAAAGTTCAGCCTCTTTACGGAAATGATAACTTATTTCGAATCAATTATTGCAATACAATCTTAAATAGAATTCAGGAAGAAGGTGACTTTTTAAGGCGTATTCTTTGGAGTGATGAGTGCATGTTTACCAGAGATGGTGTGTTTAATACTCATAATTTTCATCATTGGGCAGATGAAAATCTACATGAATTTCGCGAATACGGTCACCAAAGAAGGTTTGCTGTTAACGTTTGGCTGGGTATAATAAACCACAGGGTAGTTGGACCAATTTACTTACCAAATCGCCTAGATGCCGGTGAATATTTAAATGTTTTAGAACAAGTTATTGATGAGATACCGCTGAACGTACGCCGTAATATGATTTACATGCATGATGGAGCTCCTGCGCACTTTGCTCGTAATATAAGAGACTGGTTGACTGATCACTTTCCAGACAGATGGATTGGTCGTGGCGGTCCCCTTTTGTGGCCTGCGAGATCCCCCGATCTCAATCCATTAGATTTTTTTGTTTGGGGTTTCATTAAAGGTAAAGTTTACGCTACACCTCCACAGGACGCTGACGAAGTTAGAGCCCGAATTGAAGCCGCAGTATTAGAAATCACACCAGAAGGACTTGAGCGAATAGTACAAACGATACCACAAAGATTGCAGCTATGTCTACAAACTGATGGATTTCAATTCGAACAATTATGTAGGTAATAATTACATTGATTTCTATCAAGAAGATGTACAAAAATTAGTCAATATTATCAAAAAAATTTTAAACTTTGTAATATTTTCGTAATAAATATGTAATCTAAGAAACCAATTTTATTTCGTTTGTTTCTTTTTTAAATTTAAAATGTAAGGTTCACATGACGACGTGTAAAAATGTTCCGAAGATTATAACTAGCAAATGCGTGTTCAATATTGCCAAATGTATGTTTCTTTCAAATTCATTCTGAAGACAAAGGAAGCCTGATACATCGTTTTAGGATTAGGACTTTTAACTCAAAATTTGACCAAGAATGTCGCCACGTGTAGTGGGTCCGCCAATTTATACACACCTTGTATACAATTAAGATAAGTGTATCGTGTCTTATGTGATTATTTCTTTATATTCTTAGTACGAGGTGATGTCAAAAAATGTTGAGACTAGTTATGTTTTCACGAAAGTACGTTTACATACTATCACCTTCAAAATAGTCCCATTGCATTGCAATACAGCGTGTCTAGTGTTCCTGTGACTTCAGGAATATAACCTAGACGTCTTATTGTTGAAATGAGCAATGAACTTTTTATAATTACAACTAGTGATGGGCAAAACTGACTTATTTCAATAACCGGCTACTCACTACTCGTATATCTTCTGAACACATATACGAGCGCGCCTAGAAGAAAGAAACGCGCCCTATTGTTCCCCCACTATCTGGGTACCTGTTGCTACTAATCCTTACCTTTGCGATTTATGTTTTTGGCCAGGTTTTTAGTTAAAATCGACCTATGTGCGGTGTTTAGTTTGTCGTGTCGGTATAGTCGGTTCGAGTTCTTACATCACCAATTATAACTGTTCAACTTCATTCCCAGATAGCTAGGGCTGTCACAATGCTGGAACTCTTGCTGTTTCCATATATATTATAATATTATATTACTTGATATGTAATTGATAACAAATAATTGATGCAAAATGTCTGTAGTATTTTGAAGATAGAAAAGAACGCTTGAAAAAGTATGTTATGTATGGATTGTATAGTAAGAACTAGTGATGGGCAAAATCGAATTATTTCAATAACCGGTTACTCACTACTCGAGTGATCTTGATAATCGAATTATCACGCGAGTAGTTTTCACTCGCATCATCGCCCTGTATTCAATAATAATAATATTTATTAAACTGGTAAACATGTATAAAAAAGCTAGTAATTATTAATTAAAATAACGGCGTACAAAAACAAAGTGTACTTTCAAAATTATAAATATACATTTTCATATAGTTCTTCATTTAACAAAACACTAATATTTTCAAGCTTATTTCGTAGACAGGTTTGTCGAGTGTACTGTCTTGGCAGCCTCGCTTACGTTTATCTTTAGTTTATTTCGTCGCGCTCTTTTCCTCTTTCTACTTTCGTATCAGAAATTAAAATATGTCGACTACGGTATACAACACCAACAAACCGGTTCTTCCTTGTCGCATTTCTACTTCTTTATCCATAAAAAATATATGTTTATATCAATAAATAACAGATATTTACAAAAAACACACAAATTGCAGATTTAAGTTGCGTTTATTACTTATATTTTGTCACCGGTCAATTTACCAACTTAACAAGAAATAGACTGTTTCCTAAACATACTGATAATTTTTACATTCTTTATATATTTTTATTTATTTTTGTGCATTTATTTAGTTTTTTTTTATTACATATTAATTATATTAACTAACGCTATGGTTAGTATTTATGTAAATACATGTTGTTATTAATACTATACAGCATGTGTAAAATCATATTGGGGATAGGACATATCTATAGTATGCATACCGGCAACAACGCGCAGGTCGTGCTAGTAAAGTACGATTAGCATTTCAGTTGCATACAGTCAGTCGATGGGTGAACATGTATTTATCTAAGCATGCAATCACACGCTTCGTATATACATATTTACCAAATAAGAATTCAAAATACTTCTGGGAGTTTTATTATATTGTGTATACAACGCAGTAGGAAAATAAAAGCACAATTCTAATTAAACATTAATTCTTAGTAAATTATTCTATAAATTTACTAAGAACGGAATTTTAATGAAAATATAAAATATACTCTAAACAATACTAAAAAATAAAATGTTATCGCATAGGCTCAAAAATGCCTCCTTCAGCAGCAAGGCATTGTCCGAGTCTACCATAAAAATTTTTTTGAAGTGTAAACTTCTTTGGGCGCGTTGCGTTGATTGTGGGCACTGAACAAGACTGAGCAGTCACGCTCGGCTATGTAACGCTCGTTCGGGTAAAGTCGGGTCGAGTCGACTAAGGGAACGAGAGAAATATATCAAGAGGTATTTAATTTCAATTAAATTGAAATTTAAATGAATAGCAGATTCGATCCCGAGCCGCATGGGTGAGAAGCCGGCACGTTAGCATCAGACCAGCGCGGGACTCGTAAGCGAGTATTAATATTGTCCATTTATATATACACACACGCGATTATATATCGCGGCCGCGATATATAATCGGACTGTGTTTTGTTGTGTGTGTATGAGACATTATCTCTATAATAATATAATATAATATTTCGCGCTCAGGTAAGTTTCAGCATGTTTATTAAAATGATATGGATGACTCGGAAACTGATCAGTATATTCCGGGTGTTAAATAACGTCCACACGCATTTACTATAATTTGTATACCAATGCAAAACAGAAACGTTGAGAATAGAGCATTGCTTTAATTGCTCATTATATACGAATTTATAAGCATTCAATTCTTTTCTGTTACACAAGATGGATGAAGAAAATCAAATCGATGACAAATTAAAACGAAAAAGGGAATTGTATAATGCGCGCGTGAAGAAATATCGTCAAAAGAAGCACACTGAATCTCAGCAACTGAATTCGTCGATACAGGATGACCCTAATGTAATATAGAACGGAAAAAAAGTTGGATTTCGTATTATTAACCTCGCCTTGATAAAGTTTTCACTTCTGCCGTGTGGCACACCCATTTTCTTGTTTTTTTCTCGCACATTACGAATCATATCAACAGTCAATATGATTCGTAATGTGTCAGAAAATTTATATGATAGGCTCGGACAATGCCTTGCTGCTGAAAGGCATTTTTGAGCCTATGCAATAACATTTTATTTTTTAGTATTGTTTAGAGTATATTTTGTATTTTCATTAAAATTCCGTTCTTAGTAAATTTATAGAATAATTTACTAAGAATTAATGTTTAATTAGAATTCTGCTTTTATTTTCATACTGCGTTGTATACGCAATATAATAGAACTCCCAGAAGTATTTTGAATTCTTATTTGGTAAATATGTATTTACGAAGCGTGTGATGTATGCTTAGATAAATACATGTTCATCCATCGGCTGACTGTATGCAACTGAAATGCTAATCGTACTTTACTGGCACGACCTGCGCGTTGTTGCCGGTATGTATAGTATACATATGTCCTATCCCTAATATGATTTTACACATGCTGTAAGTATATATTTTTAAATTAAAGATGCACATTTTCCTGGAACTATCTATTTAACAAAGCAACTTAATACTTGCTAATACTGATCATTGAGTCATCATATACTACTCCAATTCCCAGTAAATATACCGGGTGGTGCAATAGTGTGTCGGCGGAGCTTAGTGTGAAAACTAATAACGCTGCAGCAATGAGACTTTACGTACGTATGTAGTATGCGACTGTGCATTTTCTAATTTTATTTACAAATATACAGGTGTTCCAAATTTTCGCAACCACATTCAACTTTTTTATTTTAAATACATTGCTATACTTTCTAGATATTATAATGATAGCCATTCAAATTATCTTTGCAATGATATATGGATATGTGCACTTCAGACTGCTCGTTTTGATTTTGTTGATAATATTGTTAAAATCTTGACAGTTGCAGCATCTAACATTTTAAGCTGTAGTCTGTAAATGGGTAGAATGCCTCACGTAACTCTTGTGTCTCTAATTTATGGACTAACACGTTATTTGTTTTGAGGTTCAACAAAGTGAATAAATATACAGGGTGTTAAATATGTCGTGTCTAAGTTATCGATCTTTATTGGTTATTTTCTCGTTTTTTTTAAATCTAACCTATAATATTTTTATGTCAGCATATTCCTTGTAAAATCGCCTTTAAAATGGTACCAATAACATAGTACTTATTTCTAGTATTTTCAAAGTTATAACCCTTTAATGGGATATACTTATGTTTATAACATGCAAAATGCGGGGCATCTAATAGTTGGTTGGCCATGAAAATAAAACAAAGTAATTTTAACAAACACCTGTTTTTTAAATGCTTTATCATTAGTTTTAGAAATACATTTTGAAAATTTTCGATAATAAAACAATCTTAATTTAAAATGTGTTCAAATATATTTCCATTCTGCTCTACACATGCTCTCAACCGTCTCTGTATCGACAGACTTACATTCTCAGCTAAGTTATTCTCACTTAATTGAAGAAAAGCGTTTCTTATTCGTTGCTGCATGTTCTCTGCCGTTGTAGGAGGTGTTGCGTAAACAATGTTTTTTACAGTTGGCCACAGAAAGAAATCACAAGGTGTGAGATCTGGTGATCGTGGTGGCCAGCTTATCAAACTTCCTCTCCCAATCCACTTATTGGTGAATACCCTATCTAAATGTGCTCTTGCAGCAGCACCATAATGTGCTGGTGCACCATCATGTTGGTACCACAATCTCCTGATGACGTTATCTGGGAGGCCTTCTAATAGCAATGGTAAATTATTTTGTAGGAAATTTGTGTAGATTGCACAATTTAAAGTATTAACAAAAAAGAATGGACCAATAATAGTGTTTCCTATGATGCCTCCCCAAGTGTTAACAGTCCATTTTTGTTGTTATAAAATGGGCTGAACTAAATGTGGGTTTGTAGTGTCATAATAATGGGTATTTTTTCTGTTTGTGGTTCCACAATTAGCAAATGTTGCTTCATCTGTGAAAAGCACATGATCTAGAAAAGTTATATCGTGTCGTAATTGTAAAAGTAGCCATTCACAGTACACTAGTCTCCTTTCAAAGTCTGTTTGTAATAAGCCTTGATGATTTTGAATTTTGTAAGGGTGAAACTTATGTTTTTTTAAAATCCTTTTTACAGCAGTGACTTCTATCCCGTGTTGTTTCGAAATTATCCTTGTAGATACGTGCGGATTTTCCACAATGGACTGGACGACTATCACTTCATTATCTTCTGAAATCATAGTCTTACTTCTTTCATGTTCGACGTAATTCACTGAACCCGTTCGAAGAAACCTTATTAACAAATTTTCAAACGTTTTACTATCCGGTGCTCTTCGGTCGGGATAATCCATCGCATATGTTCTTGATGCTAAAAATGGATTTCTGTTGCTAGCGCCAAGAGCAAATACCATGTCTATAAGCTCCTCTTTCGAAAAATTCATTTTACAGCAAAAACAACAATAAACTATTATGGTATCTAAATGAGAAATAATGTCAATAAAGCGATATAACTGATAACAAGGTAAATACAACACGTAACAACTACTAACAAACAAACGGAAATTAATAATTCACTAGCCGAACTTAATTTATAACAACAAAACGCAATTACAGAAAAGAGAAAATACAGAAAACGACTTTTTATGGACTTTTGAAGTAGAGATTTGACGTTTGGTTGTACAGCAATTTTTTTTTTAAACCAAGGCCAACCAACTATTAGATGCCCCACATATTGCATATTATAAACATGAGTATATCCCATTAAAGGGTTATAACTTTGAAAATACTAGAAATAAGTACTATGTTATTGGTACCATTTTAAAGGCGATTTTACAAGGAATATGCTGACTTATAAAAATATTATAGGTCAGATTTAAAAAAAACGAGAAAATAACCAATAAAGATCGATAACTTAGACACGACATATTTAACACCCTGTATATTTATTCACTTTGTTCAACCTCAAAACAAATAACGTGTTAGTCCATAAATTAGTAACACAAGAGTTACGTGAGGCATTCTACCCATTTACAGACTACAGATTAAAATGTTAGATGCTGCAACTGTCAAGATTTTAACAATATTATCAATAAAATCAAAACGAACAGTCTGAAGTGCACATATCCATATATCATTGCAAAGATAATTTGAATGGTTATCATTATAATATCTAGAAAGTATAGCAATGTATTTAAAATAAAAAAGTTGAATGTGGTTGCGAAAATTTGGAACACCCTGTATATTTGTAAATAAAATTAGAAAATGCACAGTCGCATACTACATACGTACGTAAAGTCTCATTGCTGCAGCGTTATTAGTTTTCACACTAAGCTCCGCCGACACACTATTGCACCACCCGGTATAATCAGTGTCCCAGTAGTAATGCGACAACGCTAACAAAAGATAACAACCCAGTACTCGGAGTCGGTAGGCGATTTTTCAATGCAGGCGACGACTACAAGGTGAAAAATAACCTGGTAGGCGATTTTCCAAGGTAGGCGATGACTACCAGGTGACGGGTGATGAAGTACGACTAATAACTAACCAATTTGCATTTCCGATTTGCAGTAACCCGGTTGTCGTGTCGGTTCACCGATCACCCGTCACTCGTCAATCGTATTCAAAAACCGAATTACACCGGTTATTTGAATAATCGAGTACCCGGTTATTTTTCACTCGAGTTCTCCTATCACTAGTAAGAACTACTTTGTGGAGTACAAAATTAATATTTATGACATAAGAAGTTTTTGAGCAGAAAGATAATTCAGTCTAATTCTTGATCAAATCTTGTATTACGCATGTGCCAAATATAAAATGTGTTCGCAGACCACGTGATGCTCATGCTATTCAGGTTATAAAGATTATCAATCATGTTCAAAGGATACTCCTACAACAAGATACCATAAGCAAAAGTTTACGAAAAGAGTCACCTGAAATTCAGTACATATTCGGAATCATTTGAAGGAAAGAAAGCAGCCATCAAGTTAACCTGTGCAAGTCAAATCATCTTTACCCAAAAGTAGGATTACTAGAAGTTGTAGCTCAGTAACCAAGTATATCAGCATCTGTAACAGAAAAAAAGAAACATTTTTGATCAAATGCCTGAACAAGAAAGAGAATTTTAGTACGCTCCGCTGAAGCTTAAAACTAAGAAATAATTTTAATAAATGCTATATACTTTGATACCTACCTGTTTTAAAATAAAAAAAATAATATTTTTTTTGTAACACGTAATCAATATATTTCGTGAATTATAATTTTGTTTCATATGGAAACAAATTTGTCCTATATCCACCAAAACTTTTAGAAACCTTGTTTACACTATCAAAACCTATTTATAAATGTCAAGTCAAGTCAAGAAGTAATGTACGGTCAACGTGCCTATGTCATTAAACTAAATTACCTTCTTTTTCTTTTACTAGGTGCCCAAGCATTTTCACGAAAACATCCTTTAGCATGCTGGCTGTCATATATGTTAGTAGTATTCGCTGGTGGAATGTGTGCTGGGGCACTTTTAGGAGAGCCAATCCTTGCACCATTAAAAAACACTCCACAAGTTGTTGTAGCAACGCTCGTTTGGTTCGTTAGGTTATGGCTTTGATTTAAACTTAAAATGGACTAATGCTTTTGCTGTACTCTTTCAGGTACCTAATTTTTTATACACCACTTGACATAGGATATAAAATAGCGAAATTCTTACCGGTAAAAGTAGTTTGTTCGGCCATGAAGGAGATTTATAGGTGTAAAAAAGTATATGACGGTGTCAGCCACGCTGCCAAAATATATCCGAACGCTTACATTATTATGGTTATCATTGGAACACTGAAAGGAAATGGAGCGGGATTTACAAGACTTTTGGAACGATTAATTCGAGGAGTGTGGACACCGACCGCCATGGAATTCATGCAACCAAGTTTGTAAGTATTTATTCATTACAGTTTATAATTTCACTTGATTGGGAGTAAATAAGTTCTTTTATCGCTAGCAAAATATAATTTTTCCAACATTTTTCTTACATTTCATCAGAAAAATAATTATCAAATTCTGATCTGTAGGTGTTGACTATGACGATACTCATTAAATAAATACTTCTTATGAAGGCTGATGTAATTTTCTAATATGTACATAATACAAGTAATGTAATGAAGGAAATTTTCTCAAATGATCAGGTCACGAAATCCCATGATAACGAAAATTGGATTTACGTAGCAATCGTATTTCCCGCTCTCTTTATCCGTATGTAACCACGTTAGCGGCTAAATGGTTAACGCTATCACTAACAAACATTATATTTAAGAGTACCTATAAACTTTCTCTCATGACCATCACAAAATTCTAAACTAGAAGTGACATATTATCATCGGGAAGCAATTTTTTTGCAAATATCTCGAAATGCTGCATTCCACATGGACTTAATATGAAGATAAAAATATTTGAAATGTAATTTAGGACTTTTGCGTATATTTTTAAAGCATTTTGACCGCGCATGCGTATAAGAAAGTCGAATGGTGGTCACACCAACTTATTTAAATTAGAGAGGAAGGTATAGAGGAGACGCGTTATATTCAATTGTACGTCATTGATGACGTTTACATGATGTCATAACTGTAGTGGAGAAACTAAAAAAGTTACTTTGCTAAATTATATTTTGAGGGCTTTTATTCCATTAGTTTGAATCAGGGGTCTCCAAACTTTCCAGCCTTAGGGCCATACTGATTACTCCAGTAAGTTCCGAGGGCCAAAACCATATTATCATTGTTGCCGGTGGTAAAAAGTGAAATAGTCCACTGATGAAAAAAAGTCCGAAAAAGTACGCAACGTTTAAAAAAGGCTGCAAAACGGCAACACTGCATATTATTAATTTTCCTGTCATTATCTGTAATTTCTAGATTAGTCGTAGAGTACGAGCCATGAGGAGTAACGTGACACGACATCTGGTGGACACAAGCGGACATAGGTAGTACCTGCTATCGCTAACAGATGGCGCTAATAGCACGTACAGAATAATCTCGTTGGTTCGAGAAAGTTCTGGTGTCTTCCACTCACTTCTAGATGGCAGTAATTGGAATATATAAGAAGGCTAGTGGCGCAACCACAAGTCAGTTCCTATGACACTGTTGTGAAATAAAATAGTGCGTACCTCCTTAAAACGTGTTTGTGCGTGTTTAAGTTTAAGACATCTTTGTAACAGTATTTTGATTTGAATTGTTGCTTTTGTGTGTGATTTAGTAGTATGGAAAAGAAGCGAAAAATTGATAGTGAATGCAGAAAATTCAAAGATCAGTGGAACATTCAGTATTTCGTAATTGAGTCCAGTAAGAAGGCGCTATGTTTGATTTGCAATGAAAGCATAGCCGTTCTCAAAGAATATAACATTAAACGTCATTATGAAACAAAACATTTTCAAAATTACTCAAAATATACAGGAAGTTTGCGGACAGAAAAATTCGAAGCTATGAAGCGCGGATTGAAATCGCAGCAATCTTCATTTACAAAACTCAAAACTGAACAAGAGGCTGCAACGCGTGCCAGCTTTCGTGTGGCTCTTGAAATTGCAAAACGTGGAAAACCATTCACCGATGGAGAAATGATCAAAGAATGCATAATTGCAGTAGCCGAAGAAATGTGCCCTGAAAAGGTAAATTTATTAAAAAGTGTCAGTATGTCAGCAAACACTGTGGCTCGAAGGGTAGAAAACATCGCTGAAAATATATTCTCTCAACTGTTCGACAAAAATGGACATGTTGAGTGGTTTTCTTTGGCCTTGGATGAGTCAACGGATGTGTCAGATACTGCTCAGGTGTTGATTTATATTCGAGGAGTAGATAAAAGCTATGAAGTGCATGAAGAACTTCTTGATATGAATAGTATTCATGGCACAACTACTGGTACAGATATTTTTAAATGAGTTGAAATGGCCATTAATCAAAAGAACCTTCGATGGAAAAACTTGAAATGTATTACAACTGACGGAGGCAAAAACATGAGTGGGAAAGATAAAGGAGTGGTCGCTCTTGTGTCAAAGGCTGTAGAAAATGACGGTGGTTTAAAACCATTAGTCTTACATTGTATCATTCATCAACAGTCTTTGTGCGGAAAATGTTTGGATATGTCTGAAGTTCTGAAACCAGTCATATCAACTGTTAATTTTATCAGATCTTTTGGGCTGAATCACCGACAATTCCGACAATTTATTGAAGAGATTGGAGAAAATGACTTACCTTATCATACTGCCGTACGTTGGCTTAGTTGTGGGAAAGTCCTTCAGCGCTTTTTTGAACTTCGAGCAGTGATCGAAATTTTTTTGAATGAAAAGCATCGCCCTCTTACTGAATTACAAAACAACGCATGGCTGTGGAAGTTAGCATTCTATGTTGATTTGACAAAACATGTGAACGAACTGAATTTGAGATTGCAAGGAGAAAACCAGCATCTTCCTGATTTATACACTAATATCAAATCATTCCGGAAGAAATTGATACTGTTTCAATCACAACTACGAAGTAAATGTTTTTCACATTTTAAAACATGTGAAATATTCAGCCACACTACTGAGACTGAGTTTCCTATCGATTTTGCAATCGAAACTTTGAGTGCTTTGAAAATAAATTTTGATACTCGTTTCTCGGACTTTGATGCCATTGCGAATCAAATTAAGATTTTTCAGAATCCTTTTGATACTGACATTGAAACCCTAGCCCCGGAACTTCAAATGGAAATAATTGATCTACAGTGCAGTGATATAATTAAGAACAAATATCAAAACTCATCTTTGTTGGAATTTTATAAGAGTCTTCCACTGACACAATTTGATAATTTGCATAAATTTGCTCGTGGGCTGTTTTCTGTTTTTGGTGCTACTTATTTGTGTGAGAAGACCTTCTCCAAAATGAAGTACACAAAAAATGTTTACAGATCTAAATTAACTAATGAGCATCTTAAATCTCTTTTAATAATTGGTACAAGTAAAATTAGTCCACAACTACAAACTATTGTCAGTGGAAAATCTCAATTACACAAATCTCATTAGTATTTCATATGTCATTATGCTTGTTATAAGTTATGTTTTTATTTAAAATGTATAAAATGTTAGTTGGATTCATTTCAATAATTTGTTAGTTATTATATACTGAAGTAAAATTTTCTGCATATTATACATGTCTTTACTCATTACAATTCTGTGTTTCTTTATACAACTTATCACAAAAACAATAACAATAAGCCTACAACAATGTTATGAGTAGTTAGCCCATGACCATATCAATGTAGATGTCATATTAATAATTATTCAACATAAAATTAGAATACTTCAGTAAACTAAATTTAATTTGCTATAAAAAAATATGTTCTCTAAAAGGAGTTTTCAAGTATGCTAGCTCTCCGCGGGCCGGACAAAATCTGTCCGCGGGCCGGATGTGGCCCTCGGGCCGTAGTTTGGAGACCCCTGGTTTAAATAGAGAATGTGTAAATTGATCGTAATATACGCAATCATGGCAAATAAAAATATAATTTCCGTTTCAATATTAAATTTCTCTGTCACATATTTTTAATAGACAGAATTATGTAGTTACAGAGACTGATAGTTCAATTCGGTGTTGGCCTACGAGTAAAGAATAGAACAGGAGAGATAATAACGTGGTGGGGGAATAGGCATTTTTTAGACGGAAGTAACTACTTTAAGGGAGGTCAGTTATATCCTGTTATGTCAAAAATGACGTTTTAGTGTTTCTATAATGGTGAATTGTGTGACTTGTGGTCGTTCTAAAACGGCTAGAACATAGAATATCACTTTTTCTCTTCATCGGTAAGTTATTTCATTGGCATTCAACATAGGCAATAATAATTTAAAAAAAGTTATTTTAAATAACTTGTCATATATCTAACATGTCTGATTATGTGTTCCGTGGCGTAACATACATATCCAAGTCATATAATATTTGTTATATTTTTGACGCAGATTTCCTTTAAACCCGTTTATAATATATTAAAAAGAAGAAAAGAATTGAGAACATAATACACTCACGATTTTCTTTAATTATTTTTGGGCTAAGCCTATTTTAAATGATTATCATGAACACAGGAAGTGTACATATACCCTATACAGAATATTTATGCACGCCTATGTATTACGGCGGCCATATTGAGTTACCACTTTGGACAAATATTATTTTTATATATATATATATCTTTATTTGCCATCAAAATGTTACATAGCTTGTCATAGGTAATAAAAAAATAAGGATAAGTACAAAAGTCTACACAAAACATATCAAAGAACTTACACACATGTAGAAGACATGAAGATTTCAATACACGTATTCACGGTACATATGCATACACTACCCCAGCTTCCGTTCGATCACCGACTTACATCATTATATTATCAACATCATCTAAATACTCCTGAACAGAGTAATAGCCTTTGGCTATCAAACATTTCTTAAGAATTCTACGAAAAGAATTCATGGACATATCCCTAATAGTTTGAGGCAACCTATTATAGATTTTCATTTGTATATTATTTCTTTTACTTTTGGTTTGTTTATACTGAGGCTCATTCAACTGATCTATGGATCTTGTATTATAACTATGTACATCTCTTAAGGAGTCTCTCTCCTGTTTTATTCTTTACTCGTAGGTGTAGCAGATAAAATCATATCTGTCATAAAGACGTGTGTTGTGTACATTTTCCTGTCAAATTTTCGTGTTTATTTTTGCGTTGATATAAATTGTTTAAAAACAATTCTTTTTAGAACTGCATGTACATCCTCTTTATTACCTATTTGCGTCCTTTGAATATAATGCCGAAAGGTTTCTGTAAACAGTTGAAGCTTCTTACAGACAATCCTATAATCATCTGTTAAATTTAATGTGAATAGCGTAAGTATTGGTTATTTTAATTTTTATTATGGATACGTTATGAAACATTTAAGGTTTTTCGACAATCTAAATCAATATAATAAATAAGATGAAAAAGACTGAGGTCTTAGAGCATTTCAATTACAATAGTTATTTATGTACCAAGTCAGTAAAGTGATCCTTTATCGAACGAGTCTGATTTATGAGCCAAGCGAGCGAAGCGAGCGAGGCGAATAACAGACGAGTTCGATAAAGGCACTTCACTGACGTGGTGCATACAAAATTTTATCGCCAGCCGCAAAAATTTGTATTTTAAAAAATAAAGATATAATGACTTATGACATTTTATGACAGCGACAAACGATTTATGTTTAATGTCATACAATCATGTCTGACAGATATTAGCGACAGGAAATAGTATACGTATTATGTATCAAGGTTTATAAACGCCATTTTAGTCACAGACAGACGAGTTCGATAAAGGCACTTTACTGACGTAGTGCATACAAAATTTTATCGCTAGCCGCAAAAATTTGTATTTTAAAAAATAAAGATATAATGACTTATGACATTTTATGACAGAGACAAACGATTTATGTTTAATGTCATGCAATCATGTCTGGCAGATATTAGCGGCAGATAATAGTATATTATGTATCAAGGTTTATAAACGCCATTTTAGTCACGAGTTTCATTAATCACGAGTGTAGCGTACGTAGCGCAGCGAATGATCAATAAAACTCGTGACTAAAATGGCGTATAAAACTTAATACATAATATACTTTTATCGCCAACCGTCAATAAAGCGTTTTATGGAGGTAAACAAACACTTTACCGTACTGTACAATAAAGTACTTTACCTGCCGCTAATATCTGTCAACGTAGCCATTACTGATGACTTTAAACATAAATCGTTTGTCACTGTCATAAACTGTTATTATATCTTTATTTTTAAAATTAACAATTTTCACGATTAGCGATAAAGTTTTGTATGCACCACGTCAGTAAAGTACATTTATCAAACTCGTCTTTTATTCGCCGCGCTCGCTTCACTCGCTTGGCTCGTAAATCAGACTCGTTCGATAAAGTATCACTTTACTGACTTGGTACATACATAAATAACTATTTCTAGGACCACAAATAATCATAGCGTCATGGAAACCTATGCGATAAATGGCATTTTAAACACGGGAGTAGAAAATAGTCTATTAGGTACCTACCGAGGTGTAAAGTGTTTCATTACTGTCGAAAGATTAAGGGTGGGCTTTCCTTAAGAAAAATTTCCGAACGGCGTATGTCGGGTTGCCTGAAATACATAGAATATATTTACGGAGTTTAATATGCCTGTGCCTTTTACACGATGCAGGTAGACGAACAGAAACATGAAGCAATGTCTGGTCAACTGGCAAGAAAATAAATCTGGGATATTTGTCTTCTGCATTTATTGCATGAAAATATTGATGCGGCTACTTTATTCCAAATTTGTTTTTGCTCTTTCTGAATATCCTTTAGGCTTGTATGTATTTAGTTTTATTAAGACTCCCGTTTTATGTAATTTGTAATTATTTTAATGATATTTTCCGAAATTAATTGGATATTAAGTTTTATTCTGCAATAAATATATAACTTTATTATTATTATTTATGATTATCAATTATTTAAGTTGTACTGCTTATTATTTCTCACCATCATTTGTATTTACTTAACATATTGATGCTTTGTAATAGAGAAAACTAAAATCTGATAAAAAAACAATGCCGGTGTTTCTTACAAAATGTAAAAATTTATATTCTTTAAGTAGCACATGTTTTAAATTATTGACAATTATATTCTTTACAGTCGACACTGGTATTGTTAGTTAGCAAAATCAAATATAAAAATTTCACCGTGGGTAAGATACGAACTCTGTGGACTGGGAACTAATCATTTATAACAACAACTTACAATTAATTGTTATTGATATTATTATTTTTTTTATTTATGCCTTACATTCTATAATTTTTTTCAGTAAAGTTTCGATAATTTTTTTAAATAACCGTATATGCCAGACAAAACGTCAAACGCACTCCTTTCAACACCACCTTATAGGTAGAGTGCAAAGCGCGTTTTTTTTCTCACGGTATTCCCAGTAGACCTAATTCATGTTTTTTACAATAACAGAAATGTTTAAAAAAGTATAGACAGTGTAGAAAATAAATAAAAAAGAATGGCCAAGTAGAGTTTTGTTTAAACGTGTCACAATCAGTAGGTACATACGAATTCTCCAATTTGACGTCTCTAATTTCTAGATTTCTCAAAATACGAGGATCAATAATTTCAGGTAATAAAGGGAGAAAATTAAATTACTCTAACCGTTGATTGAAGGAATATATAAAGATGCGCCACTACATAGCACTGAGCGTAGCCAAAACTGGATCCGAGATCTATTGCGACTGCATCAGTCGTTTGGGTCAGAGATTCGAAACAGCCCGAGACAGCGATGATGTTTCTCGGCAAGGGGTTTGCGGGACGACTTAACGGAAAGACACGCAATTTTACTATAGCGTTGCGCATCTTTATATATTACTTCAATCAACGCTCTAACTTAATTACCATTTCTGGCCAGAGTTCTTCATCTCTGTATATTGTCTCATACCAAGTATACTTCGGAATCCAGACTATGAAGTAACATACATCTTTCTGAGCTATGTTTAACTGTCCCTATATTTGGTACATGTAATGGTGCCTAGATTTTAAATGTAATTCGCTGTTCCTAATTTCTAAAAATGTAATTATTTTTGTCCCGTAGCTTCAAATGGAGTTGCTTCGCGAGCCTTGAATGGACACTTTACTTCTATAACCGCGCTTTGATTAGAAATTATTCCGTCCGAAGATGCCGCTAAATATCTATATACAGGTTGAATAAAAAGACCACAAGACTCGACTTTTAGATCTGTCAAACATTCAAAAGCTTTAACAGCTTGCTCTTCTTTTTCATTACCGTGCAGTGTCGCATTCGTTCCTATAAATTCCTGGTATAATAAAGCCTTCACAGTATTGGCCGTAAATGTAGTTCTTCTCAATTTCATTATCTTGCAAAAATTGGTCGCTGTTAATTCTTCAAAAATGTATCTTTTTTTCTTCGTACTTTTGATTATTTATATCTTCAATAAAATATGCATATGCCTCCGGCACAAAGTCGCGATCGTCTGTAGTTCCTGAATGTGTTTTTTGTTTCTTATAAAATGTTTTCTTCTCATACCGTTTTTTTTTCAGACACTGTCGTACACATCCATATTTAGTCTGAAGCTTTGAGTGATATTTGCCCTTACAATTAAATGAAACTGCTGCCGCCTTGCAACGTGCACTGTAAGAATTACGTTGAATATAATACAATCTTTTACCTTCTACAAATTTTACAATGACTGAATTAAAAGATTGTAAAATGTTGGCATCTACGTTTCCTATTAAAGATATACTATTAGGCTGAGCCGACTTAAAGCGTTAATAAAGTCATCATACATATTAAAATTCTGAAATTTACATATTGATCTCGCCTTCTTTTGATCCTTGACAAAAGTAAGAAGCACAATTCGAGTGTTCACCAAAAATATGTCTTTATCCATTTATAATGTCACGCTGCAGTTTCACTATCTGGTTCGTTATTTTTAAGTTCGGACTTTTGTAATATATGTATTAATATTGGGTATAATAGTTCCTGACACAAATGTTTCTTTTAAATCAAAAAGGTTCTTCCCAATATGCAACACATGAAGGAAAAAAAGAAAAAAATCTAAAATAACCTAACTAATTTGACCAAGATGGTGTCAAATTGAAATCAATATGGCTGCCTGTAGCTATGAATGTTCTTATATGTAATATACTTGTTGATCCACAGTGGTTTCTCTATTCTTCTTTATACTCAAATTTTTTAATTGTCATTATAATATACATCATATTACACGTCATAAATAAGTGCAAAAAAGAGAATAATGCAACTCTGCGCTTAACAAAGTATATCAAAAAAATACATAAAACCTAACCAATTTACTAACAAAACATACGAATTAAAACTAATTCAAAAACACGGGCTCGAGATACTCTTTAGCTGTATAAAAGGATAATGTCAAAGCAGTAAGTGCTTGGCCTTTCTGGAAAATCCAGAGATACTTAATGTTATTTTTTATTAATATTTATTGGTCGCAATTGCAACTGTATATATTAATTCATATTTTCTTTTGCAGTTATACGAAATCTTGTATCGTCGCATCCATCATGTTCATCTTGGACAAGAAAACAGAACTGATATCAGCGCCTCATGCCCTCGTATATTTCGGCATAGTGATATTCTTCGTCTATTTCAAGTTGTCTTCCATTTTGCTCGGCATTCATGATCCATTCGTGCCATTCGAAAACCTAATGTGTGCTCTATTCTTCGGTGGCATCTGGGATTCCATGGCTAAGATATTCGGACGGGGCCAGATAAAGGAAGGAGAAGTTAAAGACGCCAAAAAATCCAATTAGAAACACTCAACTATAGATCCAAAACCCAATATTTTTATTTTTCACAATTTTCTGTTATTTACAAATACATTTGTAATTTTACATTTCCTAAGCGTTGCATTAAGATTTTTTTTAAAGTTTCGTTAATTTTTCCAATTAGAACAGCATCTGTCTTGTATTTGTGTTAGAGATTTAGAATTAAGGACAGATACTGAATTACTACGAAAGGTTCTATAATGTGCGGATATAGAAATATTCGTAGTTTCAACAGTTAAAGATTCACCTTTTAGACTAGAATAATAGGTATGTCTTCTTTCATTATTGAAAGTTTTCGGATTAAGGACAATCCACCTACGGAAGTTTCAATTATGTGCGGAAATTGAAATTTCTGTAGTACAGATGACTTTTAATTATTAAAGAATTGTACAAGATTTGATAGAAATAGTATTTTTGCTATTTTTAACTTCCAACGTAAAGAAAATATTTTAATTTTAAGATGAACGTATTGTACCAATTTTATTTTATCGACAAATAAATTGATTTACTTTAAATTATTTTTGCCTGTGTCTCTAAATTTCTTGATTGTTTAACACCTTCCTTACATTTATGTGATACCGTGATATAAATTTCTAGGACGAAGATGGCATTGAAATAGAAAATATATATCTGAAATTATCCAGATATTATAACTTAAGGGTCCTATATAGTGGATCGGATATGTAATATTGGTTGCATAGCACATAATTTAATAAGCCAAGGAAGTCCGAGTACTTATTACACATTGGGAATATATAATAAATATTTCAAATAATAACTCAATATCTAAGCGAATAAAAATTCATTTATGACCAACTATTTACACATTTGTAACCGCGGTAATTATTTATAGCAGAATAACAATTCATTGTAATGTGGGTTGCCTAATTTTAATTTATTTTATATTCATTTTAAACAAAGTGAAGAATAGTTGAACGAAAAATAAGTGTACATCCGGGTAGCTTTCTATTCAATTTATAACGTGAACCCAAGCAAACAAATCTCCTCCGAAGGATTTTTGAGAAAACTGGTTTTTAGTATTTTGACATATTAATTAATTTTCTTTAATCCGATAATTTTTTTTATAAATTTGATTCTTCAGCCGGGTAAATTACTAAATTCTTCATAAGTTGACGTTGAAAGGTTGTCTCCATCTTTAAAATCAACAAAAATATCTGGATTCTAAAATCTGCTATTTTGTCATTGCTGACAGATCTACTAGCGAGGACCCTTAAGGGTCCTATATAGTGGATCGGGAATGTAATATTGGTTGCATAGCACATAATTTAAGAAGCCAAGGATGTCCGAGTACTTATTACACATTGGGAATATATAATAAATATTTGAAATAATAACCCAATATCTAAGCGAATAAAAATTCATTTATGACCAAATATTTACACATTTGTAACCGCGGGAAAGATTTTTATTAGAATAACAATTCATTGTAATGTGGGTTGCCTAATTTTAATTTATTTTATATTCATTTAAAACAAAGTAAAGAATAGTTGTAGGTTTTTATTCAATTTATAACGTGAACCCAAGCAAACAAATCTTCTCCGAAGGATTTTTGAGAAAACTGGTTTTTAATATTTTGACATATTAATTAATTTTGTTTAATCCGATAATTTTTTTCTAAATTTTATTCTTCGACGGGGTAGATTACTAAATTCTTCATAAGTTGACGTTGAAAGGTTTTCTCCAAATTTAAAATCAACAAAAATACCTTTCATCTAAAATCTGCTATTTTACCATTGTTGACAGATCCACTATATAGGACCTTAACGTTTTCAAAATTGTTTTGACAGTGACAATTGCTGTCATCAATTAATGTCTTACATTAGAACTGTTGAAGCAAGTTTGAACATCGGGTTTGAATAAATTCAAATATGGTTTACAATACAGTGCAAAAAACGTACATGACTGAAGCCTATTTTCGAAGGACTGCGAATTTGAGTCTACACTATGTTTTAAATTAAATGCGAATCTGAAAAACTTTTTAGCATATCACCGGTGTATTGTGTGTGGTGTCGGATAAGTATACAGAGTTACATAGTAGTACCACGCGATCATTTAAATTCTAAATTATAGCAGGCGGGATTTTTTTTATTAGGTTGTCCAGAATGTCAATTATTAGTTAATTGAAATTTGCGGTTATGTTATACTTTGTGACATTTGTGAATCTTATGTGTAATCGATTTAAATTTAATGGAAATGAAAGCATTACAAGATAAATTAGTTTTATTGTGAATTACAAAAGGTGTTCAAAGTGTTAAATCCAAAGTGTTGTTATTTAAATTATTCAAAAACCACTGACAGTATTCTATTCGTACAGGAAAATCTCGAGGGAAAAGCTCTTGAACGACGTTAATCTTATAGGGATAAAAATTTAAATTTTCTTTTAAAATTTTTTGACAAGTTGCATATGCAAGGTTTATTTCTTGGGCTAATCTGCGAAGAAATTTTTTGGGAGACTGTTCCATTATTTCTGCAACATTTGCCACAATCTCAGGAGTCCTTTTTTGGGCGCGCCACTACCAGCTTTCCTACCTACAGTTCCAACATTACGAAATTTCGTCACACGTGTAAATTTCTTGGACTAATTTTTGATAATCCGCAGGAAAAGTAGGGAAGGCATTTTGAAAATCATTGATGCAGTGCGGTACTGAATATGTCCATTCACCATTCTCTTGTCGTTCGGCGTTTTTAAAATAACTTTCAGTAAGAAAAATCTTATGTTCTAAATCAAACATTTTGAAACGTCACTTTGACAATTCAAATTGTAAATTAGTACTTATATACCAACTTAATTTAAATTTCACAAACTGCTCTAATTTAGAATTTAAATGATCGCGCGATATTATGTCGTGTGTAGACGAAGAGCGTCATAATTAAAGACCGGACACGAGCAGCCGATGACCCATTGCCCACGGGCGCACTATTAAAATTTTGTATTTTTAAAAATTGTTTAATTTTATTTATTTAATTGGATAATATGTGGGTGGTGATCTATAAAATATAAAATACATTATTCTTTGTTAATTTTGTAGTTCATATCCAGTAAACTCTCCGTACTTTATAAATCTTACGAAATTAATAAATTTTACAAACCCCTCACGCTTCTACCTACGCCGATGAAGAAAGGAATTTAACAGTAAAAACAACTTTTTTGCTATTCTTTTTCTGGACAAAAGCAGATGTTGCAGTTCACCATATGAATAGTGCTATTCAGTAACTGCGTTATGTTATACACTATATTATGCCTGCCAAAAAAATTATGACACAACTCTCGTCTCGTTGTTAGACGTACACGACAAAGTACTACTATTATGTATGATTGAAATATTTGTATTTTTATAACTCTATATACTTATCGATACCACACACAATACACCGGCGATATGCTGTTAAAATCTTTTCAGATTCGCATTTCATTTGAAACATAATGTACAGCCAGCGTCCATGCTTGGATGTGATTTCAGATAGCACTTCCCAGAGTTATAGCTGTAATTCCAAAAAATTCTTATGATTGCCTTTCCAATTGTGTTGGTATTTTTCATGAGACTGGTTCTGTGAACCATAAATCACGTGCTGGTTGACCAATTGTTCCTTCGGAAGAAGTTATAAATGATGTTCGTCAACGTATGGAAAATGAAACCACAAAACCTTTGAAACGTCTTTCTCATGAGATAGGACTTTCTTATGGAACATCCCAGAAGTTGTAAAGAAAAACTTACAGATGCGCCCGCATAAGATGTAATCACATCAGGCTATTTTGCCGGTAGACTACCTCAAACGTCTTGCTACTGCCAGTGGCTTGCATATAATTTAATGCAAGATAATGACCTGCTAAATTTGACATTTCTCTCTGATGAAACGTGGTTTCATCTTTCGGATTACATCAATTTCTTTATTTTTATTTTATTAAATTAGAAAAAATATACATAGCTCTCTTTAACATACGAGTAATAAATCTGGATTATTTACGGTATGGGCTTAGTAATCAGTATTCAATACTAAACACACACCTTGAAGAACCCAGTGGCTTAAATGTTCAGTGGTACCAAGATCTGCCTCAAACACTAAACCAACTCCCATAGCATTCCTTCTCAAGGAAGTAGTGTAGACAGGAGTCCTTAAGGTATTCTGTAGCTTTAATCGGTGAGCTTCTATCGGTATTACACTCATCACCGGTAATTCTTCAACTAATATTTTAGGCCTAGACCTTCTCAAACAGTCATGTTCTACGTCCCAGCGAGCTCCTTCTAAATATAATCCATGGACTAAACATGTACCCTAGAAAATGTTCAAAGTTACTTATGCAAAACCGAATAATAAGAAGAATAGAGTTTCCACCTGTTCTGGTCGTTCCTCTATGTCCAAAGGATCCAAAAATTTTGTGACTTTAGTATATAACGTTGATCTATCCAGTGGCCAGTTGTTCTTTCTGCAAGCTATTTGTACTAACGCCGCTAAATACGTCTCAGGAATGTGCAAACCTGAGAGCCAAAGTACCATAGGATCACCTTGAATAGTCTAAAATATTTGAAAATTTTATATGAATTTTATATTATATTTTATATTTCAATGGTTACTGCAAATTTAAGTTTTCAAATGGGTTGTTTTTATTTTGTTTATTTGGTAGAGAGAATTTAATTCTACTTTATATAAGTATCTTAAAGAAGATTAAGATAAGTTTATTTCGAGTAGAAAAAATGATCATTTCTTTTAGCATAACTCTCGTATGGGAGCATCGCATCAGGCAGAAGATGGAGCTTCGGCAGAACTGATGGCGTTTCCCTTTGGTACAGTATTTATAATATTATGGATATATACAGTATGTCCCCGGATTGGGTTTACAAGAGGGGAAAAAAAAATTATTTTTTATTTTACAATAAAATACTAACGGAATTAAATTTTATGCTTCATTTCAAATGACCAAATCTGTAATTAGAATTACGAAACTGTCAAACCCCTATTTAGAATTACAAATTTTTATTTTCTTTTTTTTTCAATCGCAACATTAAAAAAGAAATAGGTTAGAAACAATAATGTATAAAACTGTTCTATTAAGTCGTCACCCCTTTCAGCACGTAATTCGACTCTAAGCTACAGTTCCTTATAACTGTTGCGAATTTCTTCAAGTGTCATCTCTTATACGATTTTTTAATGCTTCCCCCTTGTTAGGCAAGTTTTCCATGTAGACTAGTTGCTTTAACCATTCCCACAAACAAAAATCTAAAATAGTTAAGTAGGGCTTCTTGGAGGCCACAAAACAGGACCATTCAAACCAATTCAACAATTTTCGAATTTTTGATATATCCAGGCAACATCAATGTGCGAACGGTGGGCCGGACTACCATCATGTTGAAAATACATCCTCTGCCGATAGGCAAGTGGGAGTTCACTTAAACCATCCTAGAAAATGTTGCTTAACATTTCCAAATAATTGTGCTGATTTACATTGGCATCAAAAGAATATGGGCCTTTCACGGTAAGAAACAACACACCACACGTTTACCTTAACTAAATATTGACGTTTTGATGCAATTCTAAAGTGAGGATTAGTATCACTCCAATGACGAATATGTTGTGACAAAACGGTACCATTGCTAGTAAAACTTGCTTCATCGGAAAATACAATGCTTTTGTGAAAATTTTGGTTCTCCATTATTTTATCTCCCATCCACGTGTATAAATAAAGACGCTTTTCAACATCTCCCGGTTCTAACGTATGATTAAAAATGGGTTATAGGGGTATAATTTACGTTCCTTCAAAACTCTTTGAATAAGGGATTTGCTCATATTTAGTTGAAGCCCTCGTCTCCGTAATGAGAGCATCATCTTCATCACGTACTATTTTTTTTTCTTTAAATTCAGAACAGAACCAGTTTCTAAAAATTTTTTCACCATCCCCCTTACCCATACGGGAAACAGTTACTAATTACAGATTTGATCATTTGAAATGAAGCATAAAATTTAATTCTCTTAGCATTTTATTGTAAAATCAAAAATAAGAATTTTTTCCTCTTGTAAATTCATTCCGGGGACATACTGTATATATATATATAGCAAGAGCGCGCGAGGTATGATCACCCGATGGTATACGTAAACTCGTATCTAAACGTGGTCCGATAATACATATTAGAGTTACGGCACAACATACTAGCATTGCGCCTGCTCATATTCGAACTCATAGTGATCTGATTATTTTTTCGCAGATTGAAAATGCAACTGCAGACACGTGTTCCGAAGTACTTGGTTTTACAGGTGGCTACAGTTGCATTTTCAGCGGAATTACCCCATGAAATTCTTTACATGTATTATTCTAAGATCCGGATTTATTTTTTCTTTATTTCATATCCTATAGGTTCAGATGGAAGATAGATGGACAATGTCTACCTCGCGGCGACGTTTACATGCATCCTTAATACCGAGGAGATTCTGACTGAAGCGTCAATTGGTAGTCTGTCTCCTGTATATTTCTCTGATTGATGTTTTTCATCCAATGTTATCCCATCTTATTCCTTGGCTGCACTGACGAGAACCAAATAGTTTGAAACACGTGTCTTCAGTTGCAATTTCAGAGGAATTACTCCATAAAATTCTTATGTGTGTGTGTGTATGTGTGCATATATTGCTATTGCTTCTGTCAAATAAACTATTATTATTATTATTATTATTATTACTACAATATTACTTTATTCGACGGTTAATTCGAAGTCAATCAACTGTATTAAGAAAACACATACAAACTGCAAGTATAAGTCAACAAAATCATAAAAATAATTTGTCATAAATTAAAGTTTAAAAACAAAAATATTACCCAATTGAAATACTGTTCTTGTCTTTTCAAGAAAAACTCCATCCAACCGCCCAAGTTTTTGCAAGTAGCTGGCGTTAATTTTCTCCAGGCCACCGGAAGTTGCCCATTAAATAATGAATAGGCAACGTTGTCTAATGTTGCATCCATGCCAATTTCACCTGCAAGAGCTCGCTTCAACTGTTTGAGAGTCCGAGTCATTGTATTTATTAACTTATTAAATCTCTCTAATTCTTGTAGCAGAACAACAATAGTAGGAGTCATGGTTAGCTGGAAATCCCTACGAACTTTCCATATTTCGTATTCTTCGGGCATTTTGCTAAGGATATCATTAGACACGTTTAAGATAAATTCTTCTCGACTAATTCCCTCACCGCTTGCACCTTAAATTAATAACAGTATTTTGTTTATGATAAATCAAAAATCTCTGATTTCATTTTATAATTAACTAGGTTCAATGATATGGGAACATTTTAAACGATCATATCCTACCTGTTTGAGGCTGGAGTTCTATTAGTAACATCCACATTTCTTTAGTTGCCTGGGTGTAATAACCGATTTCCGCATTGGGATGTAATCCAAATACTTCGGGACTATTTGCTAAAGGTAGTTCATCAATAGCATCTAAAATTCGGCAAAAAAATATATAAGCTTATGTTGACTGCTTTCGTACTTTCAACATTCGTAACAAAACTATACATGTAGAAAGATTAAATATCACCATACTGGATTTTTATGCTTACTACTAAATATATTGTACCCACTAAAAAATGGATTAAACAAAAATAATTTGCAAATTTGAAACGTCCATTTAACATTTCACGCAACGTGGTTTGATTATTGTATTATTTACGCAGTATGACGGATTGTTTAAATAACTTCTATTACCATTCAACCACTACACAGTATTTAGATCACATTTCGAAGAAATGTAGTAAAATATGATTATTTTGTTACTGGATACAAACCTATGAAATGATTAATACCTTGTCTCAGAATAAGAAGGAGTGATTCAAATATCGCGCCAAAATGGCGTATATTTTTGAGATATTTCATTGGTTCTTGCTTAGGCAAGTTTAACATGGGAAAATAAGTTCGACAAAACGTCATTTTACGTTTATAGTCAAGCCATAATCTAGTCTCCTACATTTTTACTTTGATTTATTATACTTTATTGTGTTACTAAATAAAATCCGTACTATTATGTACAACATGAACATGAGTGATCAGACGGCTTAAGACCTTAGGAACAAGTGATCAGGCATTCGAAACTTTGAATTTGATGAATCTGTCAAAAATACTGTACGACAGTGTGAAATTCAAACGTCCAACACTTAACATCATTGCAAAAATAACTATAAATGAGTCCACACCAAAAATGAACTGAATAACTGAAAATATCTGGTGGAGAATATCTGGGAAAAAGTTTGGATTGCTGCAAGTATATTGAGTGCACTACAAACTTTGTTGAAAACCTGAAGAATTAAAAAGCCTTACTGATAAAGATAGGCAATTAAAAATACTTCATATAAGATCTGAATTGATACATAAGGTTAAGTTACTTCAAAAAATCCCCTTTCAGAATATCACTTATACGAAAACTTATAGCAATTACAAATGTTACAATAAGTATTTGGAAAAATAGTGCTTTTAACAGCATGTGAGCACTAAATTATTGTTAATTTCCAATATTTAATAGAAATAAAAAATAAAAATTTGTTATACTTTATAAGATAATGTAAATTATTCAATAAAAATGTTTCTATAGATTTTCAAAATACATACATTTTAATAGGGAATAATAATTAGCAATGTGTAAGTATATATCTTTGCAGGTCGTGTAAACAACTTCAGTCGATATAAATTTTCCTATTTATTATTGCTTTCATTCAGCAGGCGGATCGGGAACTGATCCCGCTCCAACCATTCACTTCACAACAGTTGAGTGTTCGCTGGACAGGACCGCTCACCTTTATGTCATCGTCTGTCATCTGGTACTTTTCATTGCTGCCATATGTTAAAATTATAGAGATTAAACCGAATAAACAATAATAATAAATTGTTTTACTGCATTAAGGTTTGACGTAGTTTTTAGTGGAAGGGATGGTTTTTCCAACCCCGAATAAAATACTGAGTGAACTCCAATATTATAATATATTTATTACTGCACAATACCTTTAATTTGCTGTATCTCGCTTTTCTAGTAACTTTCTTCAGAAGTATGTATTATTGGTCTTGGAATTAATCAAAGGCGCATGCATACAGAATACGCTCACCAAGTGAGCATAGAATTTTTCCGCTCACAAAAATGGCGACCGCTCCCGAACATGTTCAGAGTGAGCGCTCGTCTACTGGACATGATCACTGAACGGTTGCGCAACTGTTGAGTCTGTTGAATGAAAGCATTGTTTATAGATATATGTACCTACTTGTGTTTATAACTTTACTCTCCTGTTGCAAATTGCCTTGCACTCGTATTGCTTCTTCGATTGGTAGAATGAAAATATGCACATTCATCTATTTTAACCAAATTAATAAATGAAACACAAAACAGCTAAATCCTTAGTTAGAAATAATACAGTTCTTCTAACCTCAATTGTCATGATATCATATCAAAGTGTTTACTAAATTTTAAGCTATGTGTTCCATGTTTTGGCGGGATATTTGAATTACTCCTTCTTATTCTGAGACAGGGTAAAAAAATGACTCATTTCCTTACTAGTAAAAAAATGTAACAGACCAATCATACCTCTTTAAAGTGACTAAACATTTATTTGATAACAGTCAAATATTTGGAAAATGGGCGAAGAAGAATTTCAATGTACGCCACCAGAATTAGTCAAAATCGCCAATCAAGCTGCTCAACACTAATCCCGACCAAATTGCCTAAAGTGTATGAAAATGCGTATGAAAACATTTCTGAAGTGGAGTAGAGAACAAAATGTTAGCAACTACACCGAAAACGTTTTGTTGGCATATTTTGCAAGTTTATCGAAAAATTTGAAACGCTTCACATTATGGGCACAATTTTCAATGGTTAAAGCTCAATTAACTTAATGGAGAATATAACAAATTGTTAACATTTTTAAAGCGTCAAGACGAAGTTATCAACCAAAAAATCTAAGGTACTGAATAAAGAGCAAATTGACAATTTCTTACTTAATGCACCAAACAGAGAATATTTAGCTGCAAAGGTACGTACGTACTATACATGGGCGAGATAGGGGAATACGGTACAGTTTCACTCAGACTAGACCGACTCGTGTTTTGTCGGCTTTCCGGGAAGCCGGTAGGTAAGACGGTGCCCGAGAGCCGACAAAACACGAGTCGGTCTAGTCTAAGTGAAACTGAACCGTATTCCTCTTTCTCGCCCATGTATAGTACATATAGTGCGCAATATAAAATTTTCACCAAACCTTCTTTTTAGGTTGCATTAATTTTTTGAATTACTGGTGCATGCCGATGTGTATTGGAAAGTAGGTGACATTAAGGATGATCTAGGAAATTTAGTTTTAGCTGCTATACCTAATACCAAAACAAATAATGCCCTTTTACTATAATTGGAGAATTATACATAAATATGTCCAAATTAATTATTAAATATCAAAATGTGTAATGTCACAATGTTGTAGTGGGTATACACAAAATATCAATCGTAGCTAAAGTAATTACTTCCTACTTAAAATTGCCGGATCAGTCGCAATATACCGGTTATTGGTTTCGACGTATTTCAGCTACACTTCTTGTGGATAACGGTAAAGATATCACTTTTTAAAACAAACACAGAGAATGGAAATCCACTGTGGATTTGTTGCTAAAGGTTACCTATACTCCATTCAGTCTAAGAATAAAGTAGATGGCGCTACAATTTGAGCACAGTTTACACACGATGAACTTTGTATTTTGAAAACAAGTAAAACATATGTTTACTGTCAGATGGATAGCAGGGATATACATATCTGATATCATTATATTTTGACATTTACGTACATTTTTGTACAAGTTGGTAAGTCATTCCTCAAGAAAAAGGAATGCACATGTCGTCTAATTGTACTTTTTTGTGCTTCATCCAATTTATTGTAAGTATGACGATAATTTCTTTTTCTTGGAGGAGAAATTGGAACTCCATATAATTCCATTTCTTTAATAATGCAGTACATTGTATTCCTATTAATACCCACTTCCTCTGCTGTTTGATTGACTGCAGCTGTTTTAGACATATTGTCTTTATGCTTAATGTACACATTATAAGCCATTTGCCTTTGTCCAGATCTTATGTGTTTCCCTTTACGATTTTTTGAAGGACCTGGTAAAATGCTTCCGCCGTACTATAGAATATTAGCGATTACGAAATAACGAAATTGATAAAATACCTTAACAAATGAATATTTCACTTGCGAGTTCTAAGAAGAACTATTTTTTAAGAATATTAACAACAAATAACTATGTAAAATACGGAAATCGACAAAATCTTTGAACAAAACTGTCAGTAAACAAATTTTTGAGAGAACGAGCTAAATGCGATTATTTTGCCGGTGTAAATGCACACTCGATTTCAACCAATCACAAACGTTTATTTTAAGCCCTATCTTTCCCAATGCTTTATTCTTAGACTGAATGGAGTATAGACGAATCTATATGAAATAAAAGAGCTACAGCAATGAGAATATTGTATCCAACAGGCTACAGCTCCCATACCACGAATCAGTCACCTGTTTCTAGTACCACTGAAAATAAAGACAAAGCAACTACCACTACTACTATCAACAGTAACACTGAAATGAACAAAAGTGACTTCAATATACAGGTTGAGTCGTTAGTAGCCGCTTCTTCAATTGCTCTTTTGTGTTTTAAATAAAAGAAAAAACAGTTAGTGGGAGATTCATAGTTGATTGTGGCGCATATTCTAAAAATACTTTAAGCTCTGATACACTTCCGGTTTCACCGGAAATTCACGAAACTTAACTTTTCTAAATCACTCATCCTATATATTTTTAGATTTTCTAGTACTACTCTAAATTGTCTATTCAACGGTTTTTTCTTTTTCGAAATTGAGCCAATAGTTTTTGAGTTATTAACTTTTTTTGGAAATATTTGACTAAAACACGTGTTCAGAAAAGAATCATTTTCTCATTGTTTTTAAAAGTAAAAATATTAACTTTGGCGGTGCTTGTAGCCAAGAAAATTCTGCATCATTTGGTATGAGTTGCACTAGACAATACCTCAAAAAACTTTGTTTTTTCAAAGCCTACTTCCTGAAATTTTCTCATACCAAAAACTTATATTGTTTAAATGGAACACCCAGCATTTTATTGAGGCATTTTGTTCCTTTTTTATTCTCTTTAATTTTTGTTAACAATGTCCTATACCTATCTTTTGTAATTTCTGAGATAATCACTATAGAAGCAACTAGCGGTCAATTAAGGAACTACGAGCGCTGTTGTTCTAGGTACCAAAATATTCGTTCAACCAATGGAAAGCAGGAACGGGGCCCGACACCTTTAGTCAACTGCCAAACAAAGTAAATGTTAAATCCAACTATCCCACTCTAGCAAAATTCACCAACACAGCCAACTACATTGAGAGTTATGTTTTCGATCCTGTATAAAGTGCTGCCCTCTAAGAAACCCTCCTTTAACCAAAACACCGATAAGGTGTAGTAAATGAAGTGCACTACTCCTGACTAAAATATCATCTACGTATCTGTGCCAACAAACAACATTTTTGAAATTCTAAATCAAGAAGCTACATCGTAATGAAACATGTCATATTTTTGAATAAATTGTGATTATACTGGAAATTAGTTGTAAATTGTCTTTAAGTTCAACCCTAATTATTATGGATTTCCAGCAAGTATCGGCCGTTTCAATTAATATTAAACAGTATAAATCACACGGAGTAGAAAGTTTCGCTTCGTTTGCAATGTCTCAGCTTACGCCTCGACAGAAAACTAGGCTCAAC
Organism: Amphimallon solstitiale; assembly: GCA_963170755.1. Taxonomy (NCBI): domain Eukaryota; kingdom Metazoa; phylum Arthropoda; class Insecta; order Coleoptera; family Scarabaeidae; genus Amphimallon; species Amphimallon solstitiale. The sequence goes on along the minus strand of OY720676.1, from coordinate 45,194,625 downwards.
AAACAAAATTACAGCTTTCTACTCCTATATGGTAATGTAAAATACTATTAATTTGTATCTGCTCTTATTTAGTTTCTTACAATGAAGTTATAATGCCAAACTCCTGCTAGATGTACTATAATTTCTAAACATTAATAAAAATGCATTATTTACCTATATAATCATCTTTGACGCCTTCTGGAGGAATTACGTAATCTACCGTGTCATCATGATAGAAGTGAAACGGTTGAAAAGTATCAAAAAGAAAATCTCCCATGTATTCGTCCATGTACACTTTAACGATACGTCTGTCGAAATCGTCAATAACTCTTCCACCATACATCACCTCCCCGATCAAATACTTCAAGCTATTCCAGGGGATTCTGTCATCTTTAGTTTCCAGAGCTTTCGTCAGATAAGTGTCCAAAATTTGAACGCACACGTTGAAGTCGGACTCGTTGAAATCGTAACAGATATTCCATCCAATCTTATCGTACTTTCTGCGTTCTTGCACGACGGCATGGAAGAACGCCAAAACGTAGACAAGAGACTTATACGCCGGATGATTGCAGGCCTCTAAGGTTTGTGGTCGCATCTTGAAATATGTATTCCGCAGGTTCAGTTTAAGGCCGTTGGGTGGTTCAGTTACGACCTTTAATGACCTTAAATGTAAGTATTATTCTGTTAAATTTTTTATAATTAAAAGCACTACTAAAACTACAAAAATTATAATATTTGAACCCACTTGAAAAAAATGGAAAAAATCAAAATTGTTTGTTATTTATTATAAAAAGAAAAGATCAATGCCCACCAGTCGTCCTAAACAACAACCAAATACCATAATGCACAGCTACAAAATATCTAGTAATGCATCTACACTTCAGACTCACAAGATCTTACGGACTAAAAGTTCAGCCTGTATACCTATATATACACCCTCTCTAATGTTAATTGTTCATCATCGCTAACGTTGTTATTATTGAAGCTACGAAGTCGGTTAAATTAGCGAACTAGTTGGACTTTTTTTGCTAAGTAAGTTAGTCAAAACAGAGAAACAATTGAAGAGCTCGTTTCTGAGATATTCACAAAAGCAACAATTTTTTTAAATGGAACATCCTGTATATTTCGATAGTTTTTGAACAAGAGGTAAATTCTAAACAAAAAGTAAGTAATATACTATCGTCCTAAATTTAAAAATAAGCGAATAAAATGCACTTAAACTCTTTGATTATTGTTGCCTTAATAAGTAGTGATAAATTTATAATTTTTTTTATCTTAGTAAATGTTCGTTGTTTGTTGATCAATACACTTCTAAGCTCGTCTGAGAGCACGTCTTGTTACTTTTAGGATAGTTCTAGCGGGAATTATTTATTATGTCTCTAATTTTGTTTTCCAACTCCACCACATTTCTATATTGTTGTTTATAAACTTCGTCTCTGATGTAACCCCACAGATAAAAATCTAAAGGTGTTAAATCAGGGGATCATGGAGGCCAAGGAATTTATGCGTTTGTTCCTATCCACCTATTATCCAAGAGTCTACCTAGCAAAATAGAGATAATAAACTAATGGTAGGTTTTCGAGAAGATTCTCGCCAACTGGCGCTAATAGTTGAACATAACGTACCCCTGTTAGGGTGCCGTGATAGAAAATTGGACCAACAACTCGAGAACCAAGTATGTTACACCAAATATTTAAGCTAAACCGATGCTGCGGGTGTCGTGGATCCTCTATCATGGGATTCTGTCGAAACCAATAATGATTGTTTCTTTTATTAGACATACCTTAAGTTGAAAAGCTAGATTCGTCTGACCACAAAATAAGTTAGCCAGTTACAAAAAATTAATCTTCTTTCTGCATCTCCTGGTTATATTGTCTGTACCCTTCTCTTTTTATAGCGATGCAGTTTATGTTTCCCTAAAATAAGTTGACATTCAATTATCGCGTAATGTCTCTAACTGAATTTTGAGGAAATGCTTGAAAATATGCAAACACTCGTAATTCCGTTTCTTTGTTGATTATGAAGCCTTTCCTTTTTCTAAATTTCTTAAATGTATGTTCGTTATTCCTTGGTTTTCTGTACTATTTTAAAAAGATGGTCCGGAAATTTGTTACAATAATACGCCAATGCTTCCACGGTGTTTCATCTGCCAAACAGATAAGCTTCAAGTATATCGCATTTTTGTAGATTTGCGAAAGGCATTTTAGTAGAACTAACAACCAGTAATAAACTATTAACAATAGGTAGCCGTACACAACCAATTAATTACAAAACAGATTAAGTTTACAAACTCGTTGACGTTTCAAGTAATCTTTTATTTCATTTTATATTCATCGCCTACTTACATATTAAAGCTATAATAATAAATAAAGAGTTTAAGTGCTTTTTATTCGCTTATTATTAAATTTAGGACGATAGTGTATTACTTATTTTTTGTTTAGAATTTAACTCTTTTTCAAAAAATGTCGAAATATACAGGATGTTTCATTTAAAAATTTGTTGCTTTTGAAAATATCTCAAAAACTATCTCTTCAATTGTTTCTCTGTTTTGACTAACTTAATCAGCGAAAAAAGTCCTACTAGTTTGCTAATTTAACCGACTTCGTAGCTTCAGTAATAACAAAGTTAGTAATGGTGAACACTTAACTTTAGATCAGGTGTATATACTTACACAGATATGTTAAGAAATAATAATACTTAGTTCTTCAACACAATATTTTTATATTGAAATATTCCGATAGATTTTCGTCTTCGCTAGGACCGGTAGAGATACCGTAAAGTGGGGAATAGACGACGCGAAAAACCTCGTGTAAAATGTGTGTGACAATGTTTACTGTTTAATGTTTTTTATCTTCAAAAATAATTACATAAATTTGATTTTTTCTTTATATCGTACATCAACTGAGCAGCTGGCGCGTAGAGGTCGTTTTTTTTCTTTTGTGTATCAGCCTCAGTTAGTAGACATTAATCAAATTCATGCATTTCTGTGGTTATTTCTAAAACACATAACTTTTGTAAGAAAATAAATTAGTACAAAAACTGACCTTGACATTATAAATGTATGCCTTTTGCATCACTAACCCAAATTTGAGATTCTAAAATTACAAAATAAGTTTAAAAAACGCGAAACGGCGATGCCTTAGTTTTCGATAGGTAAACGCCCCTTAACAACGTACACATAATCTAAAAACAAACGCATTTCAAATTCCGCGCCAATATGTTCACTGATGTGTAACAAGGATAGAAGATCTTGGTTATAACAGGTTGGCTAAGTGGAATGAAGACACTACAATTAAGTTTGTAGAGTTGTATAGAGAACAGGAATGCCTCTGGGATGCGAAGTTGCAATTATATAAACATAAACAAGCGAGAGAATCTTCCATAGAAAAAAATTGTGGAAGCAATGAATATTGCGAATTTTAAAGACTCACAAGTAAAAAATAAAATCAAAAATTTAAGATCGACGTATAACCAAGAACTGACAAAGATTAAAAGATCGGAGCATTCTAGAAATAGCCGGTCTTGAAACACGGAATTGCTCTTGGAGATTTCTAAAGCTGTTTCCTGTTGCCAGATACGTTAATGTTACTTCTAGTGTTCTTCTACTATAATAGTTTTTTTTTACCTTCTAACAACTTTAATATTTACCACAATTACTTATTATAACCTTTAAAAAACTGGAGTGAGTTGAAATACCTTTCAGTGAATTATTAATTCACTTCATACTCTTTCATAAATACAAACACAAAAACAAATAAGTTTGTTGTTAGGTAGAAAATCCAAACTAGCACTAGAAAACTCCTCCTCTAAAAAACTGTCATGAAACCTATCTCATCGTATGGTGTTGAGCTTTGGATAATACAAAGAAGTCAACCCAAAATACTTCTTACGATAGCAGATGCATCGTGATACGTCTCAAACCGTACCCTACGTGAAGACTTAACGAGAAAGTAATCACTGAACAAATCAGATAACATCACCACAGACTAGAGATCTATGTCCACCCCCTACTCTAAACTCTCAAACTAGCACAGTAGCTTAAAAAACTTTGTTTGTTTTGATTATTAGTAAATAAAACAAGAATTATTGAAATTTCCAGAAACTGACAATTAAAACAAAACAAAATAAAATAAAATGGTTATTGTTAGATCAATAGTCTCCAGTCACTGGTCACTGGAGTATTTGATGTTAAGTTTAATTGACAAATTTTTATATTAATTCTTGACTAACAAAACTTTTTGATAAATTTTATCTAATTTGTGTGTCTTCTATTTTAGACAATTTAAACTAGATTCTATTCAAAAGCATCAAAAAGCATCCTGAGAAAAAGCGTTTTACTCCTGAATAAATATTGCATATTTATTGCAGAATAATGTGATAATTGTGAGAAACATGTAACAAAACTGTTGAAAAATGTAATCGAATATAACACAAAATATTTGATCTTGGGCCTTCAACTAATTTTGATTTTATACATTCTGCTTTACTGAAGTGCTTAAATATTAGTATTACCTCTGTAAAATTCCAATGGGAAATGTTGGCGTAGGATCTGTTGTCAGCCAAAGTCGAAAATCTGGATGCGGTTTGCTTATTTTCTCCAAATGCTTCTCTAATACCCTTACGAAACTCAATAATAAATGACAATTCTGCAACATTAGCCACTGGCCTCTGCTAATAGCATTTTCTAATAGACTGACAGCTGCCCCTTCCTGACCTTGTCCAAGGGATAAATACTTGAAATTTTCAACGCCACCTCCAAATCTCTCTGCCAGTTTCATCAATTCGGCCGTGGGATCTGAGCCGGGACTTAAGATGAAAACAACGGGCGTCGTCGGACTGCTCTGGTCGAAAATGTTCTCGAAACTGACGACCGGCGGCATTATAAATTCCTCACCCATGACCGCAGTGATGTAATCACCAACTGCCCTATATACGCGATCGATTCTGAAGCATCTCAATAGCATTAACACTTGAAAGGCAGTAAGTTTTTCTTTATATTCACACGGGAAGTCCACAGATTCAGGAGCGTCCAGATCATACCTACAAATATTTTACAATAAAAATATGAATTATAGGTAATTATGCAATAAATATTTTGATATAATTTCAGATACTTGACTGGTAAATAGAATAGGTACGTGGAAACTTTGTTAGGACGCTTGTGTTAAGAGGAACAAGTTGAGAAGCAACACAGAATCTCGAAGAATACTTGTCTGAAAATAGAATATCACCAGATTGTCATCAGATGTCAATTTACCTCAGGCTTGCCCATTTGAAGATTTTTGAGCCCTTTTATCTCGCAAAGTGTATGATGGAGGATGGCAAGGCGAAAATAAAAAAAAAAGACGTAGAAATTTTAGAAAGATATGCTAAATAGATGTTCAAAACGTCCAGAACATGATGAGGGTTGATTGCAGAAAATTTCGCCTAGCATGAACCCTTTCGTTAAGTTTAAGTTAATAATGTTGTTAGTTACTAAGCCGTAAATTATAGCAAATAATAAAAGTTAAAACTAAGATAGGTACTTATTACAAGAATATTTTGTACCAAAACTATTGGGACCTACATAGAAGAATAGTATACAAGAAACTGAAAAAGTAGATTGATTGAATTCAGATAAGAAAATTAGCTCAAATAGAAAAATTCCTCTTCCAAAGCAAGAAAGGCTTCGAAAAGAGTAAGAAAAAAGTTAAAAAGATGATTCTTCTCAACTCACCATTCCTGCCATACAGTTAAATTTCGTTCTATATCGAAAGGCAAAAGTTCAAACAATTCTCCAAAATCGCTCGTTAGTTTCAAAATATCGTTCCATCCTTGCACTGAAATCCATTTTGCAGGACAGGGTCTTGCTGATTTCTCCAGCGACACATTTCCTTTAATGAAAAACTCTAATTCAGCCTGCGTTATGTCGCCTTCATGCTGTTCCAACTTGGTTGTCATTTGAAATGAATATAATAGTTTGTGTTTCTCGAATATTCCGGTACAGCCATAATCATAGACATTCTTCGTTAATGTATCGATTATATTTGTCAGTCTTTTTGCTAAAATGGTGTGGGGTAAAGCCTTGCGCAAGGAATATGAAAAGACCTCTAAGTAGGAAGACAATGAGTATTGGTACATGCTATTGACTCCCGCCATATCTGACAATACGAAAAATAATATCGCGCCTCTTTTCGCAACTGATCTGTATCCGTCTCTTAGCTTGTCAATTTCTATTGAGGTGTGCTGCGCCAATTTAAGTTTAATACTCACTTCACTCGCTTTTGTTTTAGTATTTTCTAAAGTATCCACTAATTCAACGTTATCTAACATGTTACCAGTTGAAGTAGACAATTCCCTCAGCAACGAATCTTCGAGTTGCTGCAATAAGTTCTTGTTCTCGCTCGTTTCTGCTATTAGATTTTCTCTTTGCTCTTCTAGATCTGACCTTTCGTTTCTGACGACGACGCTCAGAAGCTGGTCTTCTAAACCTGACATCGTCACCATGTAATTGATCACAACTCCTCTGGCATACACGGAAGGATTGAAGAATGGATTTGGTAATTTCGTTGTGAGGTACATTCTAAAATTAGGGTCCCAATCGACTTCTTTGTCACCCAATATTACGAATGATCTCCCCATGACTACTTTAATTTTCTTTTCTAATACGTTGTCCATAACTGGATCTATATAATCATCCACATCTTGAAATAGGATTGGTGTTCCATATTTTATGGCCATATCTACATGCCTGAGAAAATCGGAATCATTGAAAGTCAATATTTTCATATTATTTTTTTCCTCTTTTTTCTTGATCCAAGTTAAAGCTTGTTGCTGCGGATCGATACAGACCGGAAATCTGGACGCTCTAACAGTAAGTATACCGTTTTGGACTGATAATTCGTCAGGAGGTAAGCTTTCTGATGTCCATTTGCTTATTTCTACGTCGTTTGTTAGACTGTTTTCTAAACGGAAAGGTTGCGTTAAAGGAATTTTACGTTCGATTATATCACTCTGCCAATCTTCGTATATCATTCTTTTTCTGTATTCATAACTAAAAGGACCTGTATAACTCAGAAATTCAGCACACAACAAACAATTTCCAACTAATCTTTCCTTTTCCAAGTGCAAATTTTTAAGATCCTCAGTCCATCGAGCCCGCTCTGAACTTAAACCGCTAATTAACTTATCCGCAGCGACAAGACGTCTCATCATAATGTCAGTCTCTTCTTGCAGCTCCATCCTTCTTCTCATGGCAAGTTCATATTTATCGTTGAGCTTCTTCAAATCCTCTTCTAGTTTCGAAATTTCACTGTACAATTTTTGGAGGCTTTTCATTGCCGAGTCGTATTCTCTCTGCAAAGCTTCTACTTTCTCCTTTTTGGGCCTCACTTCACGGTAAACAGCGCAGTAACCAAGGACGGCCTGAACAAATTTCAATAATCCATAACCAGCTTTACTGATAGAAGCCATATCGTCTAATTTGCTGGATTTTTTAAGGTGAGCTTTCACAGCTCTGACTTGTGCCTGTGTGATGGCATCACAATTTAATTCCTGCAAGCTTTTGAGGAAGTACGGATCGGACATCATTCCCTTTGCGCTCTTCCAAGAGACCTCCTTAATTCCTCTGATTATCACGATGCATTCGCAGACAATTTGCACGGCTTCTGGAGGTGTTGCGAATGATCTAATCTCGGTAATGTCTGCCTTATCCAAATCACTCAGTGCTAATCTGGCCATCTCTAATGCTGGCATAGCCGCGGCCAGAGCTTCCTCTGCCTCGCCTTGCTCTACAGTGATGACTTTCTTTTTTTCCTCGATTTCGACACTTTTTTGTGATGCGATGTCCTTTTTTACAGTCGCTTCGTCGGTGCCTTCTTCTATTTCTTTGAGCATCACCTCGCACGCTTCTGTAGCTTCAGTCACGATTACTTTTTGAATAGCAAGTTTGGCGTTCAGTTGTTCTAATTCGGCGCTGGCTTCAGCAATTTTCGTTAACCCTCCCATCAATCGGTCACATTGGGCGTCTATGTAATTATTTTTTTCATCTAACAACTTTAAATAAGTTTGTATAAAGTCCAGGTAGTGTTTGGGTGTCACGTAATTTTTACGTCTTAACTTTAACATAAAATCAGTCGTATAATCAGCTACTGTTTGGTGAACATACACTACATGTTGCACAATTGGATGCCTGTGGGCTTCTGGGAGTTTCGGATTTTCTTTGAGAAAAACAGACGCCACTGCTTCTAATGCCTGCAACGGCCAAGGAAATAGCCAATCTATTGTCGTATTATTAACCAATCCGGGAAAGTTTCTGCACCGTTTCGACAAAATATCACCAGCAGGCGACATTGATAAGACCACATGTAAATTATCACTACATTTTGTAACAAAATATTGCCAAACACCATCTTTGGTAACAGGATAGCCCGCGTCGCGTGCGTGAGTTCTGCACGAACCAATGATTTGATCTTTATCTTCTTCGGTGAACAATGAAGGTATCATTCCGATCATTAAAATGTTATTGATGAATTCCAGAAATCCTTCTTCCGCAACTTGCGCGGCTGTGAAAATGAAAACCGTCGGTTTCCGATCTATGCCGAGTTGGGAAAATAACTTCTTCAAATCGTCTTTAAAGCTGTTTTCATTGTAGCCTCGGCAAAGTTGGATTTCAAACGTTTCACAGCCAGCTGTAAATGCAGCTAATCTGGTCAGAGACGCCTTACCACTCCCACCGACTCCCACAAGGAGAACATGTCCTCTTTGCAAGCGAATTGCTCTGTGAATTCGCGTTAAGTGTTCCAGAGCATCGTTAAACAAAACAAGACTCATTTTTTCTTTCCTCTCGTTGTATTCGTCCATTATTTCTTGGAAGAGAAAATAAATAGCTTCGTAGTCAAGTAAATCTTCGTAATATCTGGGCTCATCTTCATTTACAGCATTGCGATAATCGCCAAATAGTAGTGGTTCGCGCATGCTATACTCCAATATGTCTATAATTTCCGCTGGTGGTTCCTCCTCAGCAGGTGGTACGGCTCCTTCAGTAGCAACAACTTGTGACGCGGATTTTGTTGCTGTAGTATCGTCTGTAATCTCTGTCGCCGAAGTTGCTTTAACATCTGTCGGTGGAGCTCCCTCATCTAAAGCCTCTGCTGGAAAATAATTACTAATTTGATCTATCAAATGATTCCTCATTAATTCTTGGTCCTCTGTGCATATAAGCCTATCGCAAACTACTCTTGTAAATTCATTCCTCCATAATCTGACTATGTGGTGTTTTGCCTCGTACAGTTTTGGAACCGTTGAACAAAGGCCGGCGCAGATTCTAGATAAATCTCGCATGTTGAAGATATAATGGAATTTGTTTGGTGTTGGTGGCAATTCCACAATTAATATTTTATATAAGTTTAAAGTCATCGTAACCAAAATATCAGATAATTGTACTTCTTCGTTAAATATGGAAAAATGTCCTTCTAATATACTAGTGTAAATATGATGCAAAGTGTTCTCGGATGGAAAAGCTAAGTTAAATATTGCAAATTTAGACATAAATCGTGGATCGACATCATTTCTACCACCACCTGCGACACCCATGGATGCAAAGTAGCTTATGTCCCGTAGTTTCTTCCAGTTTAAATCTTTACCTCTATCGTAAAATCCTTCATTTTCAAACAATAATTTCAGTAACGCTATTGGCTGTTGAGTACCATACTCGTCTACTTGAGGCATATTCATGTCATCGATGAAACAAATCAGTTTTTTGCCCATCGGTGGCCCGTAGATATTCTTCGAACGCTTCTCCACAGAAGATTCCAAATTCCTCTGAACATCCATTGAAGATGTGCGTGAAGAAAAATTTATATTAAGGACTATATTTATTTCTTGGTCCAGCGAACGTAAGAAGTCTTGAATTATGGCCGTTTTTGAGGTACCAGTTTCCCCGACCAATATTATCGGCTGGTGTATGCTGTTCATCAACTTCAAGACAAACGTTGTTCTGACAGTATCCACGGTGGGTACCAATATCTCTGAAAATCGTTTCTCCCTGTCGTGCACATATTCATGTACTAACCATTCCCACGCAACCCAACAATAGTTCTTGATATCGAGAAAATAATCATAAAGTGTCGCATATTTGCTTGGCATTTTACCAACTTTCGCATAATTTTCAGGATTGTCATCTTCATTCATGAACGGGCATTGTTTTTTAATAAACGTATCGAAGTCTTCCCTTACATTCGCGACCAAAGAAGCACCCAAAGAATTATAAACGCACTGCAGAAATATGCTTTCCAATAAGTTTTCGTCGACTGGATCTTCGGGATTTCTAGTCTCCTCTTCTGATTGTGGATATATCGAATCTAACATAATACATAACTGTGTGACCATGTTCAAACCAGTCTGTGGTATTATCGTCTTCAACGGAGCAACTTGTTGCATGCCTAACTGACCAAATAATATATAGGCTAAAGCATCGGGCACATATTGTTCATAAACCGTCTGAAATACTTCCCGTTCTGGCGGATGTTTTCGTGTTTTTATCCATCTGTCCCAATACGGTTGATAGCCTAAATTTTTCGGATCAACATACACCATTCCAGCTCTCGACACCGTAGCTGGTGAGGCATATTGAAGATCGCCAACTTCAAAGAGTAATGCGCAGACTGGATGGTTCAAACGTATTCGCTCACCGTTTGCGAGCGTTAACAACTTATTATCGTCCATTACGGAATTCATATTTTCAATCCATAACGCATCAACATCGCCGTCAAATAAAATATATTTTCTCTCTTGTTTCTCTGTTGGTTTGTTAATGTCCCTGAAGATATTTGACAATAGCCCATCAGTCCAATCTCGCGTTACTGGATCTAGGATTCCATATAACTCAATTACGGAACAAGCTTTCGGATTTAATGTTCTAATATTTGTTGGCAAACCCAAAAAAGTTTGAGCTCTCGCTAGCGTGTGAATAACAACCGTTTTTCCACCACCAGTGGGACCGACGACCATAGTCGAGTGCCTAGTCATCATAGTTTCATACAGTTGGACCACCTTATCGACTTGTTCCGGTAAAATAATATAGCCATTATTTTCAAACGCTTTGTCTACGGCTTCATTAAAATCTGGATAACCTACACGAGGACAATCCATGCCGGGAAACAAATCTCGAATTAATCCCAAGAATAAAGGAACATCCTCGAACACAAACTTGGGGTAGTTCATATCCCTCAAAGCTCTCATTAACACTAAAGCTTCGGAAATATCAGGAGAAGCTCGCTTTAACACGCCTGCCATTCGCAAAACCGCATTTAGAGCTCTCAAACCCCAGTCGTAATGGTATTGTTTTGACAGTTGTTCCCTAGCTAGTTTATATAGAACGGTCATCTTCTTGGCTAAGACTTTAGCTTGCAAAAATCCATCGGAGAATAAGGATATTAAGCATATCATCTGCAGGTCTGGCAAAATACATACAACTGGTCTAAATAGAGCCTTGACCGATTCCGGAAGTTCCGTTCTACCCGCATACCCTGGATTCATAGTGATGAATATGCCTACTTTAGGATCTAAATTGATTTCGACACCCTCGAAAATAAATTTCTTCAATTTCAGAACCAACGCACTGCGTATCGTTTGTAATTGAGTTGATATTACGGAAAGGACCGATATGTCGATTCGATTGAATTCGTCAAAACATCCCCACGCACCGCATTGTGCTAAACCGGCCAGATTAGTTCCGATAGCCTTGTAATCCATGCCTTCACCACAATTTGTAACGATACACAACAAGCCCATTGCTTTCGCCAAATCTTTTGTAGTTTCAGTCTTTCCAGTGCCTGCAGGACCCGCAGGTGCTCCGCCCATATGCATTATCAAAGCTTGGGTTATCGTTAAATATATTCTGTCAGTAAGTGGTGTTATTACCAATCTTCCATTTAAACCCATGTACTCGTAACCGTATTCAAAGCTGCCCGTACACTGAGTCACCCATAAATTGTCCAAATGATTGACCCAATAGAAACGCAACTGACTTTCCCATTCAAATTCGTGGGCATCAGTCACGCTGTCCCTCACGAAATCCTCAACTATGTCTCTGGAGTGCACCTCAACAGTTGCTATTGTTTTGAACTTCGATCTGTCATTTACTGATAGATCTGCGCGCACTGTTATTACGATATCATCCAGTTCTTTGTTCAATTGATTCAAGAATTCTTTCATAGCTCGTTTATTGCCTTTCTTAATTTTAGCGAATACGTTTTCGACTTCTGCCGTCCACCACACCTGATTAGCAGCCAGACAAATCATCCCTTGATAATCCATCATCCAAGTCGTCCTGGGTCTCTGGGTCTTACCATAATCGTAAATAGATTTCTTAGTGATGAAACGGTTTGATCGTCTCATCTCGTTGAGCACATCGTTCATCCAATCTTCGACTTTGCCGTCGGTATTGACGGAATTGCGGAATTCCATTATTTCCCCTTCAGATGATATCATGGCGCTTGCGGTCATTCTGTCGTGACTGTCAGGGCCGAGACGCAAACTCTTTATGTTGTCGAACATTTTGATCATGTGATCTTGAACTACTGCAGGATCACTACTGCCCAATATCGACAGAAGTTCGTCCGTAGAGATAAAATAAAATCTGGGAAAGCGGCGCCTTTTAGAATCCAAATAATCGTTGAGTGATTTTTGACAGCGATCCAGACCAAGGCTTAAATTTTGAAATTCACCTAAACGTCCAGGTGCGTTACAACATTCAAGAACGTTTGGTTTCTTTGCAGTTTCTAGCATAATTCTCCTGAACATTTTGTCTATGTCATCAAATTTCTTTGCTTCTTCTGGCAGTTGCGATCGTATATCTCCACCGATAAAAATGCCTTCCAAATATAGCCACTTTCTCTGTACGGCAAACCACTCATCGATGACTTCTCCAATATTCGATAAGCTTTTCTCCAATTTCTGAACTACCAACAGAAACGGCCCTACATACTGAGAACCAGCCATACTCTGCAAGTTCATTGAATTATCTTCGAGTACTAAGAGAATATCATCGACAGCTCCTAAAATAAACCCTCTTTCTTCGGTTCCCTTCATGTGCTTGTGAACAGTGAAATTTAGGTTATTCCAAGTATCAGCAATATCTTGTACACCCTTTTCAATGCCTAATTCCTTCATAGCGGTGTTGATAATTTCTTCGGCAATATCTTGATATTTGTGCAGCTCCATTGTAAACATATTATCTAAAGTAAACCGATCCAGAGCCATATCGAAATGTTGACCAGTCTTTTCCATTAACTGTTTCCAATGTCTGTCTCGCAAGGCTTCATTCTTTAAAGATACCATAAGGGGAACTGCATTTTTGAAATGCTTCATTTTCAAGTCCAATACTTGACCAATAGGATAGGACCGCACGTATTTCGGTAATTTTCGGAAATCCTTCATGAATGTATCAATTCCATCCATTAACGCTTGTGGATTTAAATTCACCCATAAGGTACGGCCCCATATATCTCTAGCGCCTCTTTGGGCGTAATATATCTTATATATCAGTTCGAAACAGTGGAAATCATCTTTTGCTCGTAAATAGTCTGAATAATCCGCAAGAGGAATGTCGAAAAGCATTTCGGCATTGACGAGATCTAAACGTTTTGTTTCTAATTCTTCGAAAGATTTACTATATTCGTCCATAAGTTTCAAGCCCGCGTCGAGATCCTGATCTACTGCACCTGGACCTTCACTATCGAATCGCTCCACGAAAGCAGCTATAATATCGCAGAACTTTTTGATCTCAGTTTGAGTTATTTGAGCGAAGCGTTCTTTGGTTGAATCTAAAGTCTCGGTTCTGAACAGGGCTGTCATATAGAGACGCTTCCAATCTTCTTCTAATTGGTGAGAAAGGGCTGCATCTTCGGGATCATAAGAAATTTCGTGTTGACTTAATATTTCGTAAGTTTCTTGATACATTAAGTATTTAATCTCAGCCGAGACATTATTCTTAAGTATCGTGGAGATTGCTTGCATTATAGATTTAAACTTATCCAGACCTTTTATATTTTGATTAACAGTAGTTCTTAACTCCTCTAATTCGGCCTTGAATTCAAGCATCCTTTCCCTATTAAGTATGGCTAATTTATCGCCTAGAGTGACTTTCCATTCCATGCAGTGAAAAGTAATGCCATCCATCAAAGGTCGGAGATTAAGCCTGATAGATCCGATGTCTATATAATCAGAGATAGTCTTCAAATCATTTATGATGTTCTGGTAGTGGATGAATTTTTCATCGAACTCAGACAAGGAGTGATACTTTTCGACAAAATCACTGCACGTCTTTTCCTTATCATAATACCATAAATTCTTATACTTTTTCCAGTTTTGTAAGTACTTACTGACGTCAAATATACTCTTATAGCAATTCTTTTGCAACTTACTCAGAGAATCGTGAATGTCCGGTACTTGTATGACGTCATCATAGAATGAGTGAACGAAATAATCCTCGGTCGTACCGATCCTTTCCGGCTTACATTGAAGACACATTTCGTTCATCCATCTGGGGAATTGTTTCAATTTGCTCAGGAAATCTTTCATGTTACGTATAGTGATATTGTATATTTCCTGGGGTGTCGGTTTCAGGAAAATTTCGGAGGAAGAAATAACCGCATCGACTTGGAATAGCAATCTCGGAAAAAGAAAATCTTCATTGAACCTTTCCAAATTACTTATGGTCATTTTAATGAAAGCTGTATATATTTTCTGCTCCCAAAATTGATAGTACAGCCTCATCTGCGCCGATCTACCGGTATTTGTATTCAATGCCAAAGATTCCAGTTTGATTAATATTGGCCCGAATGTGTCGTATATCTTGAGCATCTGACATACCTTCTCGGTACGATATTTATCCATGTCATTGAAGAATGCTTTGCAATCTAAACGCGCGGGTTCCTCTTCTGCTGTCTTGTACATGAATAGATTAAAATTAGTTAGAGCTTCAATGCGAGCATACAGATCCTTTTCTATATGATCAATTTGCCTGACAAGTGACCATAACACTTTAATTTTTCTGTGACAGTCCACGGTGTATTCTTTAATGCCCAATGAAGTCCAGTTGATTCTCGACAGGCCTGGCTGTATGTAAGTTTCAATATCTCGAATTAGCTCACGAAGAAAGTTTAACTGCAACAAATACACAATCGTATTTCTTTATTAATTTGATGGCGTGGTTTAAAATTAAACTTTGTTCTCATTTGTTCATTTAAAAAGATTTTTGAGTGTAACCATTTTCTTAAATTTAAGATCATGACATTTATAGATGGTGCTGCTGTACGAAATTAGTGGTGAGTAACTAGAAGCCGCTTCTTCGATTGCTCTTTTGTCTTTTAAATAAGAAATAAAAAGAAAATAGTGGAAGATTCATTGCTTGGGGGCACATTCTAAAAATACTTTAAACTCTGACGCACTTCCGGTTTTACCAGAAATGCATGGAACTTATTTTTTTTTAATGGCCCACCCTATATATTTTTGGATTTTCTAGTACTGTTTTAAATTGCCTATTCAACTAGTTTTTCTTTTTCAAAATTCAACGAATAATTTTTGAGTTATTAATTTTTTTTTTTGTAAACTTGTAACCAAACATGCGTTCAGAAAAAATCGTTTTCGCAATGTTTTTAAAAGTTAAAACATTAACTTTGGTTTGTGCGTATAGCCAAGAAAATTCTGCATTATTTGGTATAAGTTGCACTCGACAATATTTAAAAAAAAAGTTTGATTTTTCAAAGCCTACTTCCCGAAATTTTCGCATACCAAAAACTGATTTTTTTTTTAATGTAACACTGGGTATTTTATTGTGACATTTTGATCCTTTTTTATTCTCTTTCATTTTTGTTAACAATGCCACAGGACAGCCATGTTTCGGAGATCATTTTCATACAATGCTGTAAAATTATAAAATGGATTTCAAAAATATTTTGTTTGCCTACAAAAATAAATTTAGGTCCTGCGTTAGACAAGCTCTATTGAAGTAATTTCTATTTTTCTTAAAAGCGAAAACAGAATAAAAAATGAGGTGTGGCCACCACACGACTTTCTTATACGTATGAGCGTTTCAAATTATACAACTTTAAGATTTTTTGTATACAAAACTTATTCAAAATCCTATTCTAAGTAAGTAAATCGCTATAGAATGCATACTTTGCAAGATATTCGAAAAAAAGTGCTACTCGCTAAGAATAAAAGTGCCACTTCCGGTCCGAATTTCGGATTTTTTTTTATACAAAAGATATTTATAATTGTAATCTAAATACTTTTATACTCGTAATGTACCTGCCTAGAAAGCATGTCTCAAATTTAATTTTGAGTACATTTTAATTCTTTATAAATTTGTTTAAACTTAGTAATTGACGAAATATTTGCAAAAAAAAATTCGAATTTTTCACTGAAGTAAACTGCTACTTCCGGTCTACCGATTTTACTGAAAAACTAATCAGATCTCAAGAGGGAGATTATACACGTAAATAGAAAATTTCGAATTGATATCTACAGCGGTTTGACCGCTATCGTGGTCACACACACACACACACACAGAGAGACAGACACACAGACATTTTTTAAAAATCACTTTTTCGGTATCAAGGGACTTCAAAACGTGGCCATCTGCAAAAATCTCGAGGTCGAAAATTTTCATCATCACAATTCTTTCTTATACTACGTACAAGAAAGTAAAAAATGAGGTGTGGCCACCACACGACTTTCTTATACGTATGAAAGTGATACTTCCGGTCCGAATTTTGAAATTTCATTTATACAAAAAATATTCCAAATCCAACTCTAAATACTTTTGTACTCTTCATAAATATATATAGAATGCATAATTTACGACATATTTGCAAAAAATCGTTATTCGGTAAGAGTAAGTGTTACTTCCGGTCCGAATTTTGAAATTTTTTTTTAAGCAAAAGATATTTAAAAGTACGTTCTAAATATTTTTATACTGATAATGTACCTGCCTAGAAAGCATGACTTGCGAGATATTCGCAAAAAACTGATTTTCGATAAGAGTAAAAGACCTACTTGCGGTCGGAATTTCGAAAAACTTTATTAATACGATTTTTCTCAAATTTAATTTTGAGTACATTTGAATTCCTTATAAATTTGTTTAAACTTAGTAATTGACGAAATATTTGCAAAATTCGATTTTTTCACTGAAGTAAACTACTACTTCCGGTCTGCCGATTTTGCTCAAAATCTAATCAGTTCTCAAGAGGAAGATTATATTCGTAAATACAAAATTTGGAATTAATATCTGTAGCGGTTTGACCGCTATCGTGGTCACACACACACAGACAGACACACACAGAGAGAGAGACATTTTTTAAAAACCACTTTTTCGGTATCAGGGAACTTCAAAACGTGGACATCTGCAAAAATCTCGAGGTCGAAAGTTTTCATCATCACAATACTTCTTTATACTACGTAAAGGGAAAAAAAGGTTTTTTTTTCCAATTTTCTCTTGTTTATATTACAATTTATGCATCACTTTGTATTTTTCTTTCTTTGTATTCATACTTCTGTTTAAAATTATAGTTTTATTTTTTTAATTTTTGTATATTTATCTGCTTTATTGAAATTTATAGAAGTTGTTTTATTATTACATTTGATTGTTTTTTAATTGCATGCATCTTGTGTATTTGTACATTACGTTGTACTTATTCTAAATATACTGTGCTGGCTAGGTTAAGTGTAAGAGTAGCTATACCTAAACTTCGCCTAGATCCGTATAGTGTCTCTATATGTATACTTGTATACTAACTAAACAATAAAGTCGATTTATTATTATTATTATTATTATGTACCGATATTTTGTAATTTCTCATATAATTACTATAGAAGTAATCAGCGAAGGAATAAAGAATTACTAGCGCTGTTGTTTTATGCACCAAAATATTCGTTCATCCAATAAAGGCTGGAATGGATCCCAATTGCCTGAATCAACTGTTAAAAAAAGTCGGTAAACGTTTATGTCAAATTAATGAAAGCATCGCTATTAGTAATCATCAAAATAAATTATTTTCATGAAGAGTTAGGTAATGGATATGATTTACGTTTTTGGTGAATATGGGAGAAACTCTCACTAGCATCCAGATTTTATGTACAGCGATACCCTGATAGAAGACAACCTAAGCCAGAGACTGGTGAGGACAATAAGTTTATGGTACTTACGAGTATAATCGAACACCCCCATGCTAGTACAGCTAGTATTACGAAAATTAGTCGTCAATTAGATTTAAGTGAAATTTAAGAATCTAGAATAATTAGGAAATATGTAATTCATCCATGTTGTATTCATACATGGGGTTAGATGAAAGAGATTTTCAAAATCGCTTACATTTTTGTCAATGGGCAGCAGATAAATTAGAAGAACAATTTTTTGTTGTTTACCGACGAAGCCACAATTTTCGTTATTATAACACATAAACACCCTCAGAAGAGCATCTTCGTTTTCTAAGGACGGATTTTCAACACTACTTTTTGAAGACGTGAAAATTAGTATCAGAAAAGCGTTTACATGAATATGTCGAAACGTTTTACGCAAGTTACGTTGGTATTTCTTTGGAAAACAGAATACGCACGTGCATTGCACAAAGTTGTAGTTAGTTGAACATATTATTTGATGATTGTTGTTGCGTTGCTTAATAGTGTTAGGTTATTTAATTTGCGATTATCTTTTTGTTACTACATTTTTTTCTATCAAGGTTTTACGACATTAATTTATAATCTTGAAAAGCTATAGCCATCTGTTATGAGAGCATCGACAATGAAAGAATAGCAGCATACCAGCAGTTTCATGTACCTTTTAGAGGCGCGGCATCTTCAAATATATCAGTAAACATAACCTTTCTTTTATTTTATTGTTAACCAATAGTTAGATTTAACATTTACTTTGTTTGACAGCTGACTAAGGCAGTCGGGCCCCATTTCAGCCTTCCATTGGTTGAACGAATATTGGGGTGCATAGAACAACAGCGATCGTAGTTCTTTATTTGTCCACTGATTGCTCCTATAGTGATTATCCCAGAAACTACAAAAGATAGGCATAGGACGTTGTTAACAAAGAGACTAAAAAAAGAATCAAACTACCACAATAAAATACCGGATATTCCATTTAAAAAACAAGTTTTGGGTATGTGAAAATATCGTGAAGTAGGCTTTGAAAAAGCAAAGTTTTTGAGGTATTGTCGAGTGGAACTTATACCAAATAATGCAGAATTTTCTTGCTACACAACCACCGAAATTAATGTTTTTATTTTTAAAAACAATGAGAGTATGATTTTTTTTCTTATTACGTATTTTGGTAAAAAAATTCCAAAAAAAAATTAATAACTCAAAAACTATTGGCTCTATTTTGAAACAGTTGAATAGGCAAATTAAAACAATAGTAAAAAAATGAAAAATATATAGGGTGTCATTTAAAAAAATTAAGTTCCATTCCGATAAAATTGAATAGAATATGCGGTAAATATGTATGAATATATGTATATGTATCGTAGAAGCGGCTACTGATGACTCATCCTGTATATTACAGATTAGCTCATATGAGTGCATTACCTGTGCAGGTTTTAAACCCTGTACGATATTATTATATCTCTCTATCATTGTTTCAACAGCTTCTACATCAGCTTTCAATCGAAACCGCTGGATCGAAGCATTGACTATTGATTCAGGTAAATCGTATCCCAAATTTTCCATTAATTCGGCACCTGCTATACAGTGATATATATCCGTATTAAAATTAAGGGTAAAGTGAATAGATAATTCCGACATAATGCAGTTTCCCATAATGTCGTGCCAAGTAAAGCTTCTCTTCGATTTAAGCTTGTCCATGAAAGTGTTCGCAGGTTTAGTTCCCACTAACCACTTCAAAGTATTTCCGACTGTAGATAACCGGAAACCTGTGAAAAAATATATTATATTATTTTCATATAATTGACTTAAACAAAAACTATCAAAGATTCTCGTTCCCTACACAGTGTGTTCGACAACGACGAACCAACACAACCTTATGTTTCTTTAAATAGAATGCTATGCGTTTTTTTTTACATTTTATGATAGCCATTGAAGAGCTGATTAAAATGACATCAACTTGTATTTGTCGACATTCAACTGTTTCTGAAATATGGCAATTTTTCGTTACAAATTGTACAACATTAATAGAGGTATCTTTTCAGTACGCAAAATTAATGTTTATTTCGACATATCTACGCATGTTTTTTAGAATTACATACTATTCGCAAAAGTTAAGAATTCTAAAAAAATTAAATACCATTGAAAAGTACTTAAAATTTATTATTTAAAAATAACTTTTCTTTTCTGCCTGTGGATGATATTGCAAAATTTATAGAATATTATATCTGAATAAACCCGATTACGACTTAAAAATATGAGTTGCTTTGACTTATATTACACATAACTAAAATTAATCGACAAGAGTTACTTACTTCTAATATTTTCTTTTTACAAATAACTAATTTTTATTAAAATCTTCAAACCCATGAAACGAAAAGTTTGGAAGTTCATGAATTAGCAATAGTATAAAAAATATCGCAGTGGCTCTGTGTTAAAAATTCTTTAAACGTCAAACTTAGATGTTTAACTTCGGTGTAAAGGGAAATCGTCATTACATGTATACATGAATTTACATTAAGTGCAAAATAAAATAATAAAAAATGGAATTAATAGATATGGTCTGCTTTGGGGGAAAGTGATCGAAATTGTTTGTTGACACAAAGAATATACAACCAAGAATATCCAAGTTGGGTCTACCATCGATGAGTGCCTTTCAAAAATATTCCGTATGAAAAAAGGAGCCGTAGAAAACGCAGATGCACAAAAAGTTCTTTGTTTAGCGTTCAAGAAAATCCTCATACAATGGTGCATAAACCTTCCTTCTAGAATCCTTGATGTGAGCAAATGTTTTTTTTTGTTTTACCCCAAATGTATTTGTTTCCATATTTTATATATTTCAAATACTAAATATATGAACATACTATAAAACCAAACATTTATTAATTTGTTACATGATAACTTATATAACTGTGATGATTGAAAATAGTAGTTTATTCATGGTTTGCTTTTCAACTGAAGTTATAAATCTAAGTATGACGTTAAACAATTTTTTGACACACAGCGAGTTTTTACGATATTTTAACCATTGTTAATTCATGAACTTACAAACTTTTCATTTCATGAGTCTCAAAAATTTAATAAAAATTACTTATTTGTAAAAAGAAAATATTAGAAGTAACTCATTTCGATTAATTTTCGTTATGCTATGTGTAATGTAAGTCAAGACAACTCATATTTTGAACTCGTAATTGGGTTTATTCAGATATTAATATTCTATAACTTTTGTAATACTGCCCATGCACAGGCAGAAGAAAGTAGATATTTTTAAGTAGTAAATTTTAGGTACTCTTCATGGCATATAAAATATATATACCAGGTGTCTGATTAAGCTCAGCTACAGGACATATCTCGGCACGAAAAAAATCTTGACAGTA
Source organism: Amphimallon solstitiale (assembly GCA_963170755.1). NCBI lineage: Eukaryota > Metazoa > Arthropoda > Insecta > Coleoptera > Scarabaeidae > Amphimallon > Amphimallon solstitiale. The sequence continues at coordinate 45,173,119 of OY720676.1, read as the reverse complement.
AAATGCATCACTGAAATTTCAATAAAAATATCTTTAAGTCTCCAAAATGATCGCAAGGGGGCGCAATTCTCAAGATCAATTAAAAATTCGATAATTTTTCATTAAATTCTAGATTAAGATAAATAATTAAAATGTTTACTAGCAACATTTTTAGACGATACTGGTACATATATGTACCACTAGGTGTTATGGTCGACAGTGCCATTGAAAAAGCATCAAATATGGCCCCTACGTACTACTGCTACCTTACAAACATTTTATGGTATAGCTGAATACCATAATTTAAATTTCGCGCAACCAACTTTACATTTTAAAATAAGCGGTACAATAGTGTACCAGTGAGCGTTTGTGTTGCCAAAAGGTAAGTTATGTATTTTTGGCGTTATTTTTCAATAATTGGGCTAATTTTATTAATTAATATCTTTAAAAGAATTATGAAATTCTTATAAACAATTCAATAGTATAGCCGAAATTGAAAAAATGTTGATTTTGAGGTTAGAATCAACACATTTCACCAAAATTGTTTTGCAACGATTTGTCCTGTAATTTCGGAATTTCAAATTGTTCACGTATACGCAGATTTTATGATCTTTTTATCTAGTAGATTACTTTTCATGTAGCATATCTCGCCAAGATAATCTAGGGCATCGAAATTGAGTGGTATATATCTGTACCACAATCCATTTACATGAAAGAAATTGGGCTGTATATTTTGGTGAATATTTTCAATATTTCCAGATGGACAAGCTTGACAAATATAATTTGAACGATCCTAAACATGTCGAGTATTTGCAGTCTACTATTAGTGACGAAATGGCTGAAAACTCAGACATTGGCGGTGATGAAGACGCAGAGGATGCTCTTCCTGAAAGCAGACTATCTACGTCTAGTGCTTTGGATGCAGAAGTAGAATCGGATTTGGAAGATGGATGCTTAGAAGTAAGTGAGGATGAAACCGCAACTCCAAGAAACCCACCTAGTGAAGACGATGAAAGCAGCTCCTCAGAAGAAGATGATGGTGATGATGATGAAACACAGAACTGGAAGCCAAAATCGAAGAAACCGGAGGAGTTTTCCAATAATGTATTTGATCAACCGTTTGGCATTTCAAGAGATGCTGCAGTTGATGTCAATAGAACTATTGTAATTTTTCTTGGTGTAATCACAAATATTTTTTGCAATACCTGGTTAAACAGTCTAACACTTACGCTGCTCAAAATCACGAAAGTCTAGACCTATCACTGAAGGAATTGAAAGCATTTTTAGGTATTCTTATAATAATGGGCTTCCACAAACTGCCAAGCATGCGACTATATTGGAGTACAGATAGGAATATGAATGTTCCACGTATCCAAAATATAATGACTTTGAAACGCTTCCTAAAAATCACTCGGCATTTACACCTAAACTATAATTTGACAATACCCAAAAAGGGCGAACCGAGTTATGAAAAGCTTTACAAAATAAGGCCTTTCGTAGATTATGTAAATAAAAAATTTAGACGACTGTACAACCCATCTCGTAATCTTTCCATTGATGAATCAATGGTAAAGTATAAAGGCCGCAGTAGTTTGAAACAGTACATGCCCATGAAACCTATCAAACGAGGTTTCAAAGTATGGGTAATAGCGTGTGGTGTAACAGGCTACTGCCTTGGTTTGTCAATATACGAGGGAGCTGAACCTAACGCTGATAAGAATACTTCTCTGGGCGAAAGAGTTGTAATGAATGTAAGTGCAGCATTTGAGGGATTAGGGTACTATCTCTTTTTTGATAACTTTTTTTCGTCTATCCGTCTAGCACAGAAACTGTTGTCAAAATTTTTTTTTCTTGTGCCACCATTAGGCAGACACGAAATTTTTTTCCTAAATCAAAACTAAAACAAGACAAAGCTATGGTTGTGGGCGAAGCAGATGGACTTATAAGCGAAAATATTAGTATTTACAAGTGAAAAGATCGAGAAAAGAAATCTGTTTGTATTATTAGTACAATACATTATCCACATGAAAATACTAAGGTTCTGCGGGCACAAAAAGGCGGCAAAAGAAGAAACGTTTGTTGTCCTGTTGCTGTGAGTGACTATAATAAATTGATGAGGGGAGTAGATCACTTGGATCAACTGCATTCCACATATAATATATCCTGGAAGAGTAGACGATGGTGGCACAGAATATTCTATTGCCTTCTGGATGCTTGTATTATCAATAGCTTTATATTGTATCAGCAAACAGTAAAAGGAAACAGCTTCAAAATGAAACCTATGTCTCACCTGAAATTTCGTTTAATATTGGCCTCTGAACTTAATGGCGATTAATCTGGAAGAAAGACCAAAGGACCAGCTCCTCAGAAAGGAAGAGGTAGAAAAAATAACTATCCTCAAGGAAGAGCAACACTTGAAAATGTACAGAGATTGACTAATGTTGGAACACATATGCCCCAGAACGGAACTAGGAGAAGATGCTGCATTTGCAGTACTGTCAAGCATCAGAAAATATCAAATATTGTATGTGTTGAATTGAATGTAAGGTCGCTCTCTATCTAAATTGCTTCATACCTTTCCATCAATCATCGTGTGGTTTTACGTTTATTATATATTTTATTTTACATTAAAAATACTTTAACAAATAACTTTTTTATTTATTATGAAAGTGGTACAAATATGTACCTGAAAAAATTGTGTATACATTTTTACCTAATTGGACCATGAATACTTATAAGTATTAAAAAGTAAAAAAAAGTATTAAAAGTATAAAAAGAAAACTGCAAACAAAAATAAAATTCTAAGGGCGTAAACCTATATTATTACCCTTCAACCAACATGTCTATGCAAAAAAATTTTTTTTTTATTATCGAAGTACTGCCCTATAAAGGGTTAAAACTTTTTGATCTAACACCCATACGAAGGGGGTGGGGGGGAGGTATGTCTGCGTAGAAAAGTAGGTATAATTTCGATTTGGCCCAACGGATTTTACAGTTTCTGGGCCAATTAGATAGATAATTTTACAGAGAATCGAAGAGTATGTAGTACGAAATTGCGTGGTTCTCAAAAAATAACAGGGGGCGCTGTTCTCAATTTATGTATATTACCAGTTTCTTCATTAAAATTTTAAATGGAACGGTATATTTTTAATATCGTAATACTGGAACACATAAAAAACTGAAGAGAATGATGAAAACCGGAAGTTGCTACCTTTATTTTTGACAAAGATATAGTCAAACGAAGGAAATCCAGAAAAATTTTTAAATAAACATTTATTTATTTATTGCAAGTAATAATTTTATTTTAATTTTAAAAGAGTCACTAGACAGTGTATAGTTCGCTTTCACTTGAATTTTCATCATACTCTTCCATAAATTCATTTCGATCTTCTCACCAAATTCTCTAGTTTTTTTTTTAAATTTCATGTCTTGTCTTTTTCGAAATTGAAATAAAATAATAACAACAACAACAGCAATAATAATAATATATCTTTATTACCCAACAGATATACATCTAATTATAGGAAAAGAGCAAGAATAATTTCCATAACTCATGAACTAAGTATACAATAACGAGAAAAAACAATACATTATAGTGCATTAGCTATAAACAAATCATTTACTCATTACTAAGGAAAACGTATAAAAATTGATATCTAATTTATCCCCGCGTATAACATGAAAGTAATTAAAAGAACATATTATTATACCTAAACGTGAATAAGAAGATATATTGACGAAGTAATATAAATGAAACAAACAAAATGTATTTAAATAAGAAAGTACAAAAAATAAAACAAAACAAACTTTAACTCAAAAAATGTTCAAAGTGTCCACCATTATTTTTACACACATGTTTACTCGTCGATGGTAGAGAGCACAGCTACTTCATTTTTGGAGGTAGCAATTATTGTAGTGGGCTTTTTGGTATAAACTATGCCTTTCATTCTGCTCCATAAATGAAAATCTCGCAATGCGATTAAAAACTCTACGGGAAAAATGTCTTCTTTCGTGATAATTTAGTGAATATTGCCGGGAGCAAGAACTACATTTTCGAAGCATTGAAAATATTAGAATATGACATTTTACAAACTTAATAATTATGTGCAAAAAGGCTTAATTTTCTAAATATGTACAACAAGTTTAACTACAAGTGAGACTGATATTTTTTACATTTCGATTTTCATGGCCCATAATCATGTAATTCAGTATCACGGTGCTTGCGCTATTGATGGTATGATGGAAATTATAAAAAAAAACAAACTATACACTGCTCAGTATTATTATTATTTTATTTGAATGTTGGAAAAGAAAAGAAATGATATTTAAAAAATAATAGCTAGAGAAAAGGAGATTTCAATGTAATATATACAATGAATTTTAAAATCGATACAAAAAATGAATACATTTATGGAAGAGTATGATAGAAATTTAAATGAAAGCAAACTATACATTGTCTAGTTACCCTCATAAAATAAAAATAAAATTATTACCCGCAATAAATAAATTTATATTTAAAAATTTTATTTTTCTGAATTGTCTTCAATCTAATCTAATCTTCGTCAAGAAAAAAGGTAGCAACTTCCGGTTTTCATCATTCTCTTCAGTTTTTTATGTGCTTCAATATATTGTTCCATTTAAAATTTTAATGAAAAACCTAGTAATATACATAAATTTAGAACAGCGCCCCCTGTTATTTTTTTTGACGACCACGAAATTTCGTACGTGGCGTGGTGGGAAGATAAAGGTGTGACAGTGCGCATTTCGTTATCTCATTCTAGCTATGTCTCTCTCGGGCGTGACGTCAAGTAAGTAACAAGCGGTAGCCATACACGAGAAGTATACCATACTACAATCAATTTATTTTACGAATTTTGGAGTCAGGAGTAATTAGATAGTCAAATTACTTTAGGAATAACACTATTTATTACAACTAATATGATTTTTGTCATAAATACATTATTAATTAATGGAAAATATATGCTATAAGTTACCGTTGCAATTCATTTGGTAGATAGATATACAACAGTACTCACTCTCTTTCGGTTTTATTTTTTATTATTGGTAAACTTTCTCATCTTCCGATTTAATCTCTTCTGGCAAATTTGGAAAATTAATTTTTGGTCTTTCAACATTTCGCATGTCCTGTCGGTTATTATAATATTAAAAATGATTTTTTCTTTTCATAATAAAGCGCCATGCATTGCATTAAATTTAAAATTGTTGCCGCGTTTATTAATGAACTGTTCGAATGCAAAAGGGAACCCCTTGTGATATGTTGAATCCAATCATGTTATCTTTACTGGCCATATCACAGGGAGTTCTTAAACTATATTTATTTCTAAAACGACATGCCACGTATCCAGCAATATATTTCAAACCTTCTGAGTGCACAGTATCTTTAAAATTGAACAGTTCAAATTGAGTCAAAAAGTCTTGATATTCACATGGAATTTCTACAGATTGTATTGCTGTCGACATATTCATTTTATTCTGGTTCTATGATAGAGTAGGGTATTTGAAGTTCGTCTGTAGGAACATTTTCATCTGGAATTAATTGAGCAACATTCCGTAACAAACTTCCGAAAAAGCAAGCTTCATTTTCTGATTCCAAATATTTCTCTCTTCGACACCTTCTTCAGTGTTTTTATTTAGGGTGAAAGCAGTTACTGAATGTTTTGATCTATTCAGTAGGTAAGTGTGTATTCGATTTGGTACACTTCTTATAAGTATTTGTACAGGCTTATTAACGAAGCAATATTAAGTACGCTGGCATTGAAATTGTGGAGCGTTAATTAGACGATTTATTTAATGCTTGTTTATGCGTTTTTTGAAATTAATTGCACCATTTAAAATACAAATCAGTGTATAACTATACGCGCTCGACCGCATTTGTTACTAGCATGACGTAGCTGCGCAAACCGATCGAATTTGAACCTCGGGACCAGCACACCATTATCTTCCCACCACGGTACGTGGTACGTTTTACTATCAAGATTTTTGCCGCCAGGTTGTTCGATAAACGGTTGCCGAGATATGGTCGGTGGCCGAGCTTAAACAGCCACTCGGTATATAAATATACAGGTTGTTCCAATTAATTTTTTTTTTTGAATTTATAACCTTTGCAAATGGTATGTAATTCTAAAGAACACGCGTAGATATGTCAAAATAAACATTAATTTCACGTACTGATAAGGTATCTCTACTAATTGAGACTATAATAGGTACTTCATCATAAATCGTTATTTCATAGCAACCTTTCAAATGTTGGTCAATTTTTTACGAAAAATCACCATATCTCAGAAAAAGTTGAAAATCGACAAATACAAATTGATGTCAGTTTAATCAGCTCTTCTAGTTGAAAAAAAACATTTTATTAAAATTTTTTCTACTTATATTAATACAAAGATGAGGTTTGTAATTTCAGGTTTATCGATTGTGTCAAGATTTTTGAGAATAATTCTTGAAGCATGCAATTTAAACCCAGATTTATGCCGAGTATTCTCGCAACAAGTAAATTGCAATTTAAATTTAGAAACATCAGCCGTATTACGAAGTTACTGTTGCAAACTCATTTTTTTTTGATTTTCTAGAATTTAACACTGAAAAGTGTTTTTACATTAATCTCACATTTTATTGAAATTATCCTCAAAATGCGAAAAAATTAAGCTTTTAGTTTACCTTTTGTTGTTTTCTGTACTTCAGGCTGCGGATCACTTTGGGTAAGTGAAATAGAACCTGATACACGTGCTTGCGGAGAAGAAAGTCTTCTGGCTATATAAAAAGAAGTTGTATTTAAAAAAAAGTTTCTAATAGATTAACACAGTATCTTGCCATCTGGTAAAGAATTGCTGGCTACTTTAAGAACATCCAGTTGCATGGTAATTTCAACCACAGGAACCGATTCCGCAAGCCATTGTTCATACTTGGCCTGTTCAAAGTTCTTCAGAGTCTTGGCCACTTTGACGTAATTCTCGAAGGCTTCCATTTTCAAGCTGCTTCCTTTAAGTTCTTCCACTTGTTGAAACTTTAGTACTGGTCTTTTGAGGTTCATAAAAAGCAATTTAACCCAGAAAATGGCGCCACCATGCGGTGGATGGTTTCTACATAAAATTGGTTCTCTTTTATTACACTAAAATTATATTTTTTATTAGAAAAAAATAGGAATAATTACGATATTATACCAAAAACAGGTGCTCGACCATTCCTATTTCCTTTATGAACTGATCCATGATGACTTCGAATTTAGTCATCAACTGATCCAGAATAACTTTCCTTGTTTTAATGTGCTTGAATTTTAAAAGCATTTCAAGAGCACTCTGTGAAGACCTAAATTTAACAGTGTCTGTAGTGTTGATTATATTAAGGGTTTTAATAAGCGTGAGTAGTCCATGAAGAAGTTTGGAATCGATTAAGTAAATATTATCTATTATTTTATTAATGGTACCTTAGTGTCTTAAAACTTTGATCAATGAACACGACAGCCTCCTTTTCCAATATTCTCACTTCTTTGTAGAAATAGCCCATTATCGCTTCCCAGTTCTCCTTGTGAGTTTCTTTAAACACGTCAAAATCTGCATTCTCAATTGGATTTACTAAATGTGTGACGCGTCTCACGACAGAATCGATTCTTTGCGGATCATTTAAAATCGACTTTAGCTCTGGACCAAAAATATTACTAAACTGATCAATTATCTGGAAATAAAAGAAGAAATACAACGTGGATTTATACGGTCTACGCAGATTTGGTGGCCTCAATGTATAGAGGTATATTTAAAGTTACAGTTCATCGTTTGAGCTAACCTAAGAAAACAAATTGGTATACGAATACAAATTAACATGCGATTGTCAGTCTTTCCTTTTTAGAAAATACATTGAAATGGAAATATTCAATGTTGAGAGATGCACCATAGGAACACGCAAAATAAAATTCAATATCATGCTGTGAGAATTAAATTATTAAAAGGGAAAAAGGAATGAATGGGTGTATGAAGAGATATTTTTATATTTTAGCTTTAGACTTTAAAAGGCATGAGGCACAAAGTTCTTCATATTTACCCTGTCTGCTCTCCGGATATTCGAGTATCCGAGTTACTCATTATAACTCCAAATCCGGATCTTGATCCGGATTTCGAGTTATAATGAGTAACTCGGATATACTCATTATAACTCGAAATACGGATCAAGATCCGGATCCGAGTATCCGGATATCCGTACTTGGATCCTAGTATCCGAATATCCGGTTTCGGGTCCTTATTTGTATTCTGATTAACCCTTGTGTGTATGATCGAGGTACCCTGGTATTTTTCGTTACATTTTTTCAGATTTTGTTATCCAAAGATCTTCTTTTGAGGATGCACGTTTGTGTCATCGAAAGTCCCATCAAAATAGTGCGAAATAATACATATACTGACGTTTAACACTTTGTTCATATTATTATCAATGTCAAAGTTTTTTAGACGTTGCTGGGTGCTTACCATTTATACTAAACAATTCGTTTTGTTAAACTAAATGTTTGAAATACGTTATCCTGCATTAAAGTATATGGGAATATTTAAAAGAATGCACATTAATCAAACAAAATGTTAGACAAATATTTTAAATAAATTTCTGGCAAATTCTTAATTAATAGTATGTAGTACATTTATTTAATATTAATTATAAGCGCCAAATGACTGTATAATTTAGTTTTCAGGTGGTTTGTTTAATTTTTATATAACAACTTAATAATTTGTCAAATTTGTGCGCTTAATGGCTTCAAATAAATTGTTTGTCCAACATTTTGTATAACTGATGTCACCAGTCTTATGAATTGTTTTGTATTTTGTAATGTATCGTATTTTTGACGAAACCATATATCTTAATGGATGGAATGGTGAATAAAGTGTATTTTTATTATTATAAGAACGTTTTGACACAAAGTGGTGTTTAATGATTGTCTTAATTTGGAAATGGTAACATTTTTCATGGCAATAAAGTCAGCAAGGGATAAGTGTTGGCATGTTTTTCCTACATTACCTTGTAATTTCTAATTCGAATATAAAGTGCATATCATTCGAATGATCAAGAAATGTTTATACAGCGCTGCGTCCGGAAAAATATCAAACTGAACAAATTAGCTTTATGATAAACGCAGAAAAGAAAAACTGTAAACATAAAATCTATGGAATCTATAGCTTCTACATGGAAAGAAAGACTTTACTGGGTCAATTGCATATTTGTCGAATGAAACATATATGTGCAAACAAGTATTTGCTAACTCCAATCAAGAAAAACTTCAGTTTCATGTTTAATTTCTGCTTCAAGCATGTAAAACGTTCACGGAAACAAAGGGTTTGTGGACACAAAGAAATATGCTTAGTTAAGAGGATTTTTTTCTGAATCAAGCACAATCTTATTTGATTTTACCGTTTGCTTGAAGCAAGAAATTAAATATGAAACTCTCAAGTTTTTCTTGGTTGCAGTTAGCAAATACTTGTTTGCACATAGGTATGTATATGTTTCACACGACAAATATGCAATTGACCCAACAAAGTCTTTCTTTCGGTGTATAAGGTTACCTCGTTCCCTATCTTTTAATCTTTATAACGTGGTATTGCTCTGTTAAATCGTATGATTCACATGACAACAAAATAAAATAATATTTGTGTATATAATAATTTGGAACATGATGACGTAAAATGCCACACCTCTTTTCTTTCTGAAAATACCTGGATGAGGTAACATTTATATGGGTCGTTTTCGCAACCGACATGCGCAAGTGAATTAAAATGGCGTCAAATTTGAGATGTTGCGAAATTTTATCTGTCAAGTAATACCGTGCCTTCAAATATTTTCCGCATTAGAGATGGCCATGCTTTTTTTTAATGGTTGGTGACAGTGCATAATTTTAATAGTTTGGTTATGTCATGTAAATAATAATAGGCGTCTATAACTTGAATTTAACTACGAGTAAAGAATAGAACAGGAGAGATAATAACGTGGTGGGGGAATAGGTATTTTTTAGACGGAAGTTACCACTTTAAGCGAGGTCAGTTATATCCTGTTACGTCAAAAATGACGTTTTAGTGTTTCTATTATGGTGAATTGTGTGACTTGTGGTCGTTCTAAAACGGCAAGAACATAGAATATCACTTTTTCTCTTCATCGGTAAGTTATTTCATTGGCATTCAACATAGACAATAGTAATTTAAAAAAAGTTATTTTAAATAACTTGTCATATATCTGACATGTCTGATTATGTGTTCAGTGGCGTAACATACATATCCAAGTCATTTAATATTTGTTATATTTTTGACGCAGATTTCCTTTAAACCCGTTTATAATATATTAAAAAGAAGAAAAGAATTGAAAACATAATACACTCACGATATTTATTTAATTATTTTTGGATTAACAACCTATTTTAAATGATTATCGAGAACACAGGAAGTGTACATATATATATAATGGCTATACACTCCACTAAGGAGTGATGCCTCTTCTTTCGAAGATCTCTAGATCCTGTTTTAACTAGGCGGATCAGTCCTTATGTATTGCTTCATGCCATTAGGCTTATTGTCTTCCACAACGTTCTATTCATCGCCTTTTCTTGCCAATCTCTAACGCCTACGCTTTCTAGGTCCTTGACTACTTCTTTTATCCACTTTGTCCTAGGCCGCCCTTTTCTTCTTGTGCCACTAGGTCTCCATGTTAACATTGCTTTTATGCTCTGTTCTTCTCCTGCTCTCCAAACATGACCAAGCCATTTTATTCTCTGTTTCTTGATTTTCTTCACAATATCCTCTTCTATTTCTTGTTGCAGTTCGTGGTTCATTCTACTTCTATATTCATCTTGCGATACCTTTACTGGTCCCATTATCGTTCTTAATATCCTCCTTTCCAGAATTCTTATATCTTCTTCGTCTTTTTGTGTCATCGTCATTGTTTCAGCAGCATACAACATTACTGGTCTTATTAACGTTTCATATATCCTCATTTTGCTTTTTTTGGTAATGTGTTTACTTTTTAGCATTTTCTTGTTTGCATTATATGCTCTATTTACTGCTATTGTTTTTTCCTTTATCTCAGTTTCCCTATCTCCGTCATTTGCTATCATAACTCCCAGATATTTAATTTTACTGACTTTTTCGAACTCGTATCTACCCATGTTGATGACTTTATTTACGGTTATATTATTGCCAATTTCCATCATTTTCGTCTTATCTTCATTTATCTTTAGTCCCATTTGGCTACCGTCTCTTTCTATTTCGTTTAGCATACTAACTAATATACCCTTTGTTTTCGCTACTAGTACTATGTCGTCTGCATACGCTATTAGTTATCCCCCTCTTGTTCTCAGCGTTCCTCTATTTACGTTTCTTGTCACATACTCCAGTGCTAAGTTGAACAGTGTTGCCGATAGTGCATCTCCTTGTCTAACTCCTTTATTAGTTACGAACGCTTCTGTTTCTCCTTTTAGTGTTTTGACAGTCATTTTTGTGTTCATCATTGTCATCGCTATAAGTCTTCTTAACGTTGCCGGTATTCCAAGTTCTTTAATAGCTTCCATTAGCTGCACCCGTCTAATAGAGTGAAAAGCTTGTTGAAAATCTATGAAGAGCATATATATATTCATTTTATGTTCGTATGCTTTTTCCACAATTTGTTTAACATTGTGAATAGCATCTGTTGTAGATCTGCCTGATATAAATCCACATTGATACTGTCCAATAATATTTTTCGTCATTGCCACCAATCTTCGCTGAATTATCGTGGATAGTATTTTATACGCCGTGCAAAGTAACGTGATGCCTCTATAGTTTCTGCATTATTGTTGATCTCCTTTTTTATGTATTGTTACTACTTGTCCTATCTCCCAGTCCTTCGGTATAGTTTCTTCTCTCCATGCCCTCACAATTAGCCGGTGTATGTTTTCTTTCAGTGCCTGTCCTCCATACTTCATTAGTTCATTCTCTATATCATCTTTTCCTGGAGCTTTACCATTACTACTCTGTCTTATAGCTAATTCCACTTCTTTTAGAGTTGGTTCCTCAATTGAAATTTGATCATCCTCATTCTCTACTGGTATTCCATTTTGTATCTGATTGTCATTTAGAAGTTGTTTGAAGTAATCGTACCATACTCTCTTATACTGCTCTTCATCTACAACTACTTCCCCAGCGTTGTTTTTAATTCCACTTACTATTTGTTTATATGTTTGATTTTGTTCCCTAATCCTTTTGTAGAAGTGTTTTGTGTTTTTATTTCTGCTGTCCATTTCAATTCCTTCCATTTTACTACTTATCCATTGTCTCTTATTTCTTCTTATTATCTTATTACATTCTTTTCTTCTGCGCTCATACTCTTTTCTCTCTTTTTCTCTATTCGACCTTATCCATTTAAGTCTCGCCCCTATTTTCTTCTCTACCATTTCGTCACACTCTTCGTTGAACTATTCTTTTCTCACTTTCTTTTCCTCCTTTCCAATATATTGTTCTGCGATATGGCTTATGCATGATTTTATATCTTCCCATTCCTCCTCCATCGTGTTTCCTTCGATCCCTTCTTTCATATGCTTCTCCATTTGTTCTCCATATTCCCTAGCTTTGTTATCCTTACTTATTTCTGCTACATTCCATTTCTTTGACTTTCTTCCCCTTTTACCTGTTTTCTGAACCTTCTGTTTTACCACTGCGGTCACCATAAAATGGTCCGAATCTGCACAGGCTCCCCTGTATGTTCTTACGTCCATTATTGAAGTCTTCTTCCTTTTTGTGACCATAACATGATCGATTTGTGTTTGGTACGTTTTATCCGGTGCTGTCCATGTAACTTTATGGCATCTTGGGTGTATTTGTTCTCGCTGCTAGGTTGCACAGCCTCTGCCCATTATCATTTGTTTTGTCGTGTATGGTGTGTTTTCCAGCTACTTCTTTAATATACTCCTCCTTTCCTATTTGCCCATTGAAATCTCCCAATACTACTATAATATCTTCTTTATGTATTTTTTCTATCTCTTCTTCTACTCTTTCATAAAATCGTTCCTTTGTTATTATTTCAGCATTTTCTGTTGGAGCATACACATTTAACAAAGATAACTTGAATGGTATCGCCTCTAGTCTCAAATACGCTATTCTTTCACTAACTGGTCTGAATTCGAGTATCTTTTCCCTCAATTTCCCTCTTATTATAAATGCTATTCCATTCTGTCCTTGCTTTCTATCTCCTGAGTACATTAACGTAAAATCCTTCTTATCTATTCTTCCACTTCCGCTCCATCGCACTTCTTGTATAGCAGCTACGTCTATGTTGTATCTTTCTAACTCTTTACCAATTTCCTGCATCTTTACTGGCACCAACATTGTCCTAACATTCCATGTGCTGATTCTAACTTTATTTTGCTGTTTTCCTCTTCTTTTCATCCTTAATTTACTCTTTCTGTCCTTTTCTTCCATTGGTTCTATTCCTTTTCGTTGCCATACCGTTTTCCTATGTTCCAGTCCAATATCTTCTCTATTCAGTTTTTTGTTATCTTTCTTTCCAGATTATCCTCTTCCTCATTCCATATCATGTCCTTTCCGTCTACAATTAATTTCATATGTCCCTATTTTACTTCTTTTCCCTCTTCTCTTAGTTTTTTCGCGGCTATCCTCATCTTCTTTTGAATTTGTCTTTCCTGTGGCATTAAGTCGCTATCAATGTAGAGATTTTTGCCTTTCAATCTTTATTTACATTTAAATACTTCTAATTTCGCCTCAAAAGTTTCCATTTGTACTATTACCTTGTTTTGTGATATCCTTTTAGCATCTTTAATTTTCTTAACTACTCCAATTTCTTGTTCCATCCACTTCTCTATCTGTTTAGCTGTTTCGGTATATCCTTTTTTTTATTTCTAACCCCGTAATAACAATGTTATTCTTGCGCTTTTCCACACTTTCCACTTTCTTTTCTAGTTTTTTCATTTTTTCCTCCAAATCTTTGTATTTTCCTTCCCATTTTTTATTTATTAATTTAATTTCTTCCCTAAGTGCCTTCACTTCCTCATTGTTGATATCAATTTTTTCTTTCATCTCCTCCTGATCTTTTCTAAGTTTTTTTATTTCTCCCAGCATCTGTTTACATATTTGCATAATATCATCTTCACTTTTTTCTTTTTCTACTTTTGATGCTGTTCTTGTCGATTTTTTACTCCTCTGAAATATTTCATAATTATCTCCTTTTCGTTTCTTAGAATCAGATAATGTTTCCTCAGAGTCAGACATTTTAATTTTATCTATTTATTACTGGTACTAATACGCCCCTGTCTTTAACTTTTATTCGCGTATCCACACAAGGTCAGTCCGGTCAACCCGTCGAAACTATCCTTGCGCCGGTAACTCGTTTCTCCCGTTTGACAGTTTACACTTTATTATTTTTCCCCTTCTTCTATATATATATATATATCTGACTCACCCTTCTCTTATCTACACAGTTAAACACTTTTAACCTGTTTTGTTGTTATAATTCCTAATATTTTCACGATTCAAACCACGAGCATTATCTCACTATACTACTCACTCATATCGACCTATAACCGGAAGTGTACATATACCCTATACAAAATATTTATGCACGCCTATGCATTACGGCGGCCATATTGCGTTACCACTTTGGACAAATATTATTTTAAGGAGACTCTCCTGTTCTATTGCTTACTCGTAGGAATTTAAGTATGACAACTGTCAGAATTTGAAGTTTTCAAAAAATTAGCATGACACCAACATTGATTACTTAAAAACTTCTAAAACAGCCTACTCTAATGCGGAAAGTATTTGAAGGCACGGTATAACCTACAAAAGCCATTTTAAGACTGTCATAAATAATAATGTTCATACAGTTTTTGACATTGGTTATAATTGTCCTCCAAATAATACTAATTTGTCAACAATGTTGCCTAGTAAACAAAATAGCCTAATATGTAATAAAAGTAAAGAAGAGTAATATTTAATAACTTTATTTATAATATTCAATTTGTAACTGAATTTTGACTAACAGTATTCTGTTAGCAGAAGCTATACAGATTGTCGTAGTTAAAAGTTAATATGCATCTTCAAATACACACACATAAACATGTACCTATGTATAAGACCGGTGGTGTGGGGAGATAGTGGGGAGATCGAGAGCGGGGACAACACATTCGTTCCGTAACTTTAGAGTGTGAACGTACATACAGTATCTGAGCAATCTCGCAAATATTAATACCGCTGAAGGAAATAGAGCGATTGATTTGGATGGCTTAAGAGAACAAATTCTGAACGCCATACAAATGATTATTCCTGAAATGCTATCGAATGTACGAAATGGGTTTTATAATCGTTTAGGGTACTGCTTGATGCAAGAGGGACAGACATTTGAACATCTTCAACATTAAATTTTGTATAGTTCATTTAATATTTTGTTTCGTTTTAAATGTGAGAATTTTATTTAATTTTTTTATAAGAATTTTATTTTAGTTACAAATTTTATAGAGTTTTGTTTCAGTTCAATGTTAATCAGTTACCAAAATATTATACAAAAGCCGTAAAGAGCGTAGCAATTCCTTAAAGCAAACGTCTACACACTAACTTTCAACGTTTTGCACTAAAGCCTCGGTACCCCGGTGGACCGGTGTCCCGATATGAACTGATCTGTACTCCCCTACTATCTTACCCCTCCAATTCATGTTTGCATGCACTTGTGTGCGTGTTTGTGTTTCCCTATATCTACTTTTATTTCACTCAAACGGTATACTCTTGGATATTAATTAATAAGTTTTATTTTATTGTTCTAAAATTGTTCCGGTCGATGTGAATTTTGTAGTGGCATTAAATCGTCCTGTTTAGTTCGTACTTTAACGGTGTCGGTTTCAAAAACGATGCAACTATACTAGTAGAATATGCACCAATATTATGTATAAAAATTATATAACATGGATATTTAATTAAAAATTTACCTCAGCTACAGTTGCCAAATCCTTGCAAACTAAAGCGATATAATCACTTTCGCCAAACAACTTTTTCCTGTCAAACTCCCATCTCTGTGACTTTCCCGACTGCTCAATTTTATCTCTGGTCTCCAGGTAACAATTTTTAAAGGCGATTAGCATCTCTCTTGCCTCCTGCGTCTCGCGGGTTATTTGATCGACAGGTTTTCGAAAAAGTTTGTTATTATCCAGTGCGTTTCTGGCTTTCTCACATAAACTCCAAGCTATTCGCTCTAGGAGGGGAACCATTTGCTCGTCAGTGCAATAGAAACGAGACAATACCCATATCATTTGTAGACCTTCCATTAAAGATGGTAGACAATCTTTTGACCGGACGAAATCTTCACAATAAGCTATTGTCTGGAAAATAGGAATTTTATATTTCGCGTGTGTCATTTGGAACAGACTTGACTGGAAAAACGCAAAGGTAAATTTATTAGAAGGTAATCTAACTAGTTATGAAAACAAAATTATAGTGTATTTTGCTGACAGCATATTGTGATATTTGTATGTGTTCGAAGTAAGTAGCGTTGTGTGCATGTGATATTCTCTAATTAGGAATTTTTTTATTTACATGCATATTTGTCGAAGAAGTGGTACTTTATTTCAACGAAAATAATTTGACTGATGTTGAAACTCAAAATATTTGAGTTACGACAACGATTCTCTATATTTTCGAACATATTTCACTTTAACATTAATACACTTAAACCAATGGTGCTGAAGTGCTACTATAGTTTATAATCATGGTAATGGTCAAAATACTGTACTTTTTATGTCATAACTTTTTTGTCTGCCTTGACTTTTTTTTTTCAATGAGAAACAAACTGTGTTTTGAGGACAAGGCTAGATCCAGTGCATAATATGGTTGAGGTTAATCTGGAATGGTAAGTCATCCAGTTTCTCACGAATAATCAATCAATTTTGAAAAAAAATAAAAGATTGTAGGAGCTTTTGGAATTTGAAATGTGCCTGATTAATTGAACATCCATAACTTATTTTACAGATATTTCTGACATATTAAGATATTATTAACCCCTTAAGTGGTTACGTCGTATATATTCGTCATGGCCTTTTGTAATGTGTAGCGCTTATGACGGATATATTCGCATCATGAGTTTTCATGGTATACTGAATGGTTAAGTCGTTTATAAACGCCTAATCGTTCCTAGTGATAGAGAAGGGATATGAGCATTGTAAGATTATTATTATTTACAATGTAGAGAACATAACGTGAACATCGTTCTCTTTTTGCTCTTCCATGTGTTAACTTGGTATTATTGAAATAGTGTAAATTATCATTACTGTGATTAAAATAGTGTTTTGAAATACATTTTTTTCATAAGATAAGTTTATATTTACTTCAACAATTTTTAATATACATAACGTACCAATTTTTTTGCCATATTCTTAGTGAATGCATTCAATTACTTGGAAATTGTTTTAGTTTATATATTATATACTTTGAATAAATTTTAAATATGAATAATAACTGTTACTTTTTATTTTATTTTAGAATTTCTTCTGAACGATAAGACGAATATATGCACCAGCTAGAAAAATAAGGGAGCCACTACATACAATGCATCAGCCACTTAAGGGGGCTTACGCAGAGGTGCGGACTATCTGCCGTGAGGTAGGACGTAAGAGGGTGGCGCCAATGCGATAATGTAAATTCCGCCGATGTAAGGAATTCGTTAAAATAAAACAAACAGCAGAAAATTTTGTTTTTCTTATTGTGTTTTTGCATTAAGAGGGGCGTTTACCTATCGAAAACTAAGGCATCGCCGTTTCGCGTTTTTTGAATTTATTTTGTAATTTTAGAATCTCAAATTTGGGTTAATGATGCAAAAGGGATAAATTTATAATGTCAAGGTCAGTTTTTCTACTAATTTATTTTCTTAAGAAAGTTATGTGTTTTAGAAATAACCACAAAAATACATGAATTTGATTAATGTCTACTAACTAAGGCTGATACACAAAAGAAAAAAAACGACCTCTACGCGCCAGCTGCACATTTGATGTACGATATAAAGAAAAAATCAAATTTATGTAATTATTTTTAAAGATAAAAAACATTAAACAGTAAATATTGTCACACACATTTTACACGAGGTTTTTCGCGTCGTCTATCCCCACATTACGGTATCTCTACCGGTCCTAGCTAATACGAAAATCTATCGGAATCGGTTGGCTATCGCAGACTTAAATGCGAGTGACAGTTTAATTATAAACTGTCACTCGCATTTAAATGTCATATACAGATAGAACCACCGGCCATCTGCCTATAGGGAATTGTATGCATTACACATTTATATACGCCTACGTATATATCTACGTACCGGCAATAATAATTTGTGGCGTAAAAAGAAATAAATACACATCCGTCGATAAAGCATATTTAATCTTTAAATATGACACAGATATTGCCATTTCATTTCGTAGATATTTGTAAGAATCAATCATCGGCATAATGTTTCGTGTTGTAGAAATATTAGTAGTAGATTTGTAATGAAAACGAAGGTTTGAGATTCCAAAGAAGTAGTAACTAGTGATTCTGAATGTACCTAGTTAAATAAAATTAAATTGCAAATTACTAAACCAAGAGAAAATAAGAAAAATAATTCTAAAAAGGAAGCAACATGGAGAAATTAAAAAACGTTCAAAAAGTAATAATTGATGTCAAACAAAAAAAATTCTAGAGAAAATAAAATAGAATTCTAGAGGCTAATAAATATCTCTTTCAAACAAGCCTCCATTGTTTGCCTCACAGTAGCCCAGTCTGTTGTAAAATTCTCTACGTACATTAGAGAGAGTTACAGGTGAAATACTATTACAGAGTTGTGTAATTCGCATTCGTAAATCATCTAATGTGCGGGGTCTTTCATTCTGGTGTACATAAATGGTTTCATTCAAATATCCCCAAAGGAAAAAATCACATGGCGTTAAGTCAGGGGATCTAGGCGGCCAAGAAATATTACCTCTAGTGCTAATGGTATGTGGAAAATGCAATGAAAGACATTCTTGTACTATTCTGGCATTATGAGCTGAAACCAAATATCATTAAAGTTTACAGCAAGGTCACGCACTGCAGGAACAATATGATTTTGCAGTAATTGTAAATATGACTGCGCATTTAATGTTCCGTTTAGGAAAAATGGCCCTATGATGTGATCCCCTAAGATTCCTGCCCAGACATTTAGTTTCTGTGGATATTGAGTGTTGACATCCCTGCTCAAATGTTTGTTTTTCTGAGACCAGTAGCGAACGGCAGATGGATTATGGCGTTTGTGAAGGGAAAATGTTGATTCGTCAGTGAACAAAATATTTCGTGTAAAATTATCATCATTATCACATTTTTCTCTACTAGCCTCACAAAATTCGAGACGTCTAAACTGGTCATCTGGGAATATTTCTTGATTTTTTCTAACCTTATAACACTTATATTTCTTTTTGTGTAATATACGCCTAACTGTGGTTTTTGGAATACCTAATTGTTCAGAAATTTGGCGGCTAGAGCAGGGCTCACTTGATTCTACAAAGGCGCATACACTGACTTCCTTCTCTATTCTTTCCTCCGAAATAGGATGGAAATTACTCTGATAGCATTTCGAACATCCATTAATGCAGCCCGACTTTTCAAAACGATGTATGATATCTAGTATCGTCCGACGGCAGGGAACTGGACGATCAGGAAACGAAAAAACAAAACGACCAATCACTTCTTGCGTACCTCCTTGAGATGAGTAATACCATTTAATAATATTTATTTTTTCTTCTTTACTATAAACTAACGGCATAGTAAATACGTAAATGAATATCGGTAAAAAAACAGAAAAAAATACTGAGCTCTAAATAATTCTAAACCCTAAAGATGCAGACAGCAAGAATTTGCGTATTTTTGCAAGTTCGACCAACTATGAGTATACTCCACCGCAGTCAAGACACGACTGACGCGGTTGACTGTCGATCCCTAGCGTCGGCATAGACAACGCTTCTGATAAACGGTAGGACTAGATACATAGGTATATGTACATATAAATGTGTACTGCATACAATTCCCTATAGGCAGATGGCCGGTGGTTCTATCGGTATACCTATAATATTCGAGTGTATAATAATATAACAGTTAACAACATCAACAGTTCCGTAGGTACTCATTCTTTATACATTATATTTCCAGTCTATAGTATTTCTTTATCTATGACAGAATCTGTGAATAAAACCGAAGCGCTGTGACGAAACCGAATATCGTGTAGCTCCACTTACTCACACCCCCTTGCATCTACCCGTACCGCGAGTAATATAAGTTGCATAAGTTTCTATTTGTTAGTAAACGCCCGTCTTAAGTTGAATACAAAGGATTAATTAAAATGCTTCGTTTGGAGTACATACTTTCTTATAATTCAAATTATTTACTCCTACATTTCACTCTCGAAGTTGGCAAAATTTACAACATCATAACACAGTTTCAGAAACTTTATTTTAAAAACTAATTCCAGTCGAGCATGCATTGAGCATTTGTTTATTTGTGTTTTAAATTTTGTCTTGATATTTCGTAAATAAAAGCGGTACTATTGTTTAACAATACCTTGTAAAGTCCAGAATTTACATTAGCGCATATGGCGCCACCCCCTTACGTCCTACCTCACGGCAGTTAGTCGGCACCTCTGCGTAAGCCTCTTTAAGGGGTTTTAACTGGCTACAGATAAAATTTAAAGATATTTATAAAGGCAAGAGACATTTATCAATGCGATTTCCTTGTAGTTGTGACTGTCCACTTTATCTCCGTTTTATGGGTACTACAATCACTTATTTAAAGATCTTGGCATTTTTTACGTTCGCCAAGTTTCGTCTATCAACTTCAATATTTGTCTTTCGAGGAAGTCGCTACCATTTTGTAAATTTTCTACTTTCACCTGGGCTTTTATTATTTTTCATTTTAGCTATTTAGCTTTTCCAGCCCATCCGCCCTGTGTTCAAATATTCCTCGAAATATTCTTTCCATCTGTCGAACTTACCTTCTTTATTTGATACTAAGTTGTCTTCTTCATATCTGACGAACTCTATTGAATTTTGACATCTATTTCTCACACTTTTAACATCTTTGTAAACATTCCTTGCCTTTTTTGGTATTTTTCCTCCATCTCATTCATTTGTTTTCGTAAGTAAGCTAATTTGTTTTACCTTGGAATATCTTTTACCCTTTGTCTTTTGTATATTATCTGCTGTCATTCTTTGCAACATGTTTTGTCTCATTATTTTCTTTAGATTTACTTTTATTCACATTCTACAATTTCTTGTTTCATGTGTTTTTTTGTTTCGTTACAGTTTTGGCATATTTAACGGGAGATACCATATTTCCCCATTTTCCTTCGATGTTACTAGCCGTTGCATCTTCTTCGCGAAACTTATTTTTGCGCGACAATTCTCTTACGTCATTATTGAGAGTGGTCAAGGTTTATAATCCAAAGAAACCGCACAGTCAGTTTTCTCCCGTGTAAATTATATGGTATGAAGGTAAGAGAGTATATCTAAGTATTTTAATAAAGAGTGCCTACATAAATTAACTTTTTTAGTGATAGGTATGATGTGTGATATGTGTTCTAATAATTTACTATAGTTCAACACACAAAATACATGTATTTTCATATTGTAACGAAACCAGCAGACTTCCGAGCGACAATCAAAAAAAAAGGTAGTAAATCATCTCGGCGGGACTGGTAAACATCATGAACCAGTGGATCATCCATTTGCGTTGTACTGCCTGGAGACAGAATGTCTATCGAATGTTCTGCAAACGTCGAGAGGGAGATGGAGTATACGCGAATGCTCCAGATGTTTCGTATGTGTATTAAAGGCGGCTGGGTCACCGATGGATGAGTAATTCCGAAATAAGAAAGTCCTTAAGTAGTCTCGTGTTAAACAGTAAGATAAATATAAGAAACAAATAAATAGTGGTAGTGCAAGAAAATACATAAATATTAGAGTGTTATATAAATAGAAGTGATATAAATACTACAGGCATATAAATAGTACTAGTAAATAAATACATGTGGTAATTTAAATCGTAGTAGTTTTAAGTGTGATACGTTAGTTTTATATTTTATATTGTAAGTAGTTTTAAGTGTATGAATATACAGACTGTTTTAAATAAATAAATTGCACGAGTTGTTTATTGCGAACCCGAAAACGTTACAATTGGTGTCAGGTGTGGGGTAAACAATATAAGTGCAAATAAATAAATGGCTATCAAACGTTTGGAAGAACTAAAGGTCTCCGAGTTAAGGGCAGAATTGGAGGAAACGGACGCAGATACGTCTGGAAAAAAACAATTCTCCAGGATCGGCTTCGTGACCTTTTAATAAATGAAGGTGAGGATCCCGAGAAATATTTGTTTCAAGTACAGGCTGATTCAAGCTTAATTATGGAGACTCTAAAAAGAATTGCCAATAATTTTGAAACTTTAAAAGATGAAATTGCAAATAATTCAAAAACTTTAAAAGATGAAATTGCAAAATAATTCAAGACTCTAAGAGATGAAGTTGCAAAACAAATCGAGACTAATATGAAGACTCTAAAAGATGAAATGGCAAATAATTCAAAACAACTCGAGACTACTTTTAAGGAAGACATTCAAAAGAATTCATCGAATGGGAGACAGGAATTTTCTGAGGCCATCGAAGCCGTAGAACAGAAAGTTGAGGAGAGCGTGTTCAGAATGTGGGACGAGTATGGAGTTCAGCTTCAGTTGCCAGCGATGAACGACTGCGGTCCCCATGACACCTCGGGCGGAAGCCTGGAGATCTCCCGAACAGCGAAGGCAAAGGTAAGTCCTCCCACCTTCGATAGAAAGACCTCGTGGATGCCGTACCGGAAACAATTCGAAGCCGCTGCAGGAGCAAATGGGTGGACGTCCCCGGAGAAAGCTACTGCTCTGATTGTGTCGTTAAGAGGAGAGGCCAGTGACATTCTGCAGACCTTACGTCCGGAAGAGTGTCAAGACTACCTTAAATTAATCAAGCGTCTTGAGATGAAGTATGGGCATGTACACCTGGGAAAGGTAGTCCGACGATTAGTGAATCAGGTGCAACCCAAGAGAAGAACGCTCCGATGCTGGAATTGGAAATGGAAATGGGCCATGTCCATAGTAAATGCGGGAAGGAGCCCAAGAAAGCCATAGCGGAGCAGCGAAGACTGAAACGGGTCGATGAGAAGAGGCAATCGTTGACCCAGTATCGTAGAGCCTCAAAATCAATAGCGCGAATTTCATCTGTGCAACACGAAAACGCTGATGCTGTTGCAAGGATACCACGTCCAGAAGACTGCAGGCATAACAACCAACTAGAAGAAAAATCGGCCAGCACATTCAGAACTGCCGTGGTTGACGATCAGTGACAACCTGACAATTTGCGGATCGGTCAAGAAGCTGATGAAGACCTTGGTTCATTGATGGTTTGGAAAGGTACTGGTCGCGGACCGGCTTGTCAAGAAGTAGCTCCTCGTTCACAGGAACTGGAATCCTACTGGGCTCAATGGGACTCTCTGAAGGTGGAGGATGTCCTACTCAAGCGTGTTGTGGAGAACCCAAATGGAGAAGACTACGTCAGCGGAACCTAGGCGAAGGTTGGAGGATGCCCACGCGCGAGTACGCGCGAGAGAGGTGGTTATCGAGAACGAGACCTTGTTTGGTTATATAATCCTCAACGTCGCCGAGGCTTTCCCCTAAAGCTCCAACAATACTGGGAGGGACCATGCGAAATACTAGAGCGAATAGATGACGTGGTTTATCGCATAAGACTAACACCCCATAGTGAGCCAGGGGTAGTGCGTTTCAACCAATTGGCCCCATACCATGGACGTGACAGCGGTGAAGTGGCGGATGTGCGACAAATTACCGGAAAACCTAGAGAGCCAACTTATGGGAATCCCTTGTCGATTCACGAGGACGAGCACTCGAGCAAAATATAAGGAGCCTGGCAATTCCGAAACTGGGCTGCGGATTAGACCGTTTGGAATAAAGAACCGTAAGAAACATGCTGGAGGTAGTGTTTCGGTATACCGATATGGAAATGGTCGTGTGCGACTGTTGGCCGCCGTGGGACGGTGGATTGCCATTTCCATAAGACGGCTGGGTGCACCCGTGGGTCCCGGTGTGAATTTCGTCATCCGCCAGCAACAAGAACATGGAATAGCGTGTTTCGGGACGAAACGCAGTTTTTAAGAAGGGGGCAATGTAACGAAACCAGCAGACTTCCGAGCGACAATCAAAAAAAAGGTTGTAAATCATCTCGGCGCGACTGGTAAACATCATGAACCAGTGGATCATCCATTTGCGTTGTACTGCCTGGAGACAGAATGTCTATCGAATGTTCTGCAATCGTCGAGAGGGAGATGGAGTATACGCGAATGCTCCAGATGTTTCGTATGTGTATATAAGGCGGTTGGGTCACCGATGGATGAGTAATTCCGGAATAAGAAAGTCCTTAAGTAGTCTCGTATTGAACAGTAAGATAAATATAAGAAACAAATAAATAGTGGTAGTGCAAGAAAATACATAAATATTAGAGTGTTATATAAATAGAAGTGATATAAATACTACAGACATATAAATAGTACTAGTAAATAAATACATGTGGTAATTTAAATCGTAGTAGTTTTAAGTGTGATACGTTAGTTTTATATTTTATATTATAAGTAGTTTTAAGTGTATGAATATACAGACTGATTTAAATAAATAAATTGCACGAGTTGTTTATTGCGAACCCGAAAACGTTACAATATTTATAGACAACACAATTGTGTTTACAACAAACTGTGGCTGTTTTTCTGAAAGATTTTATTCATACCTACGTAATTTAATCTTTTCACATTTAGATTCTTCAAAAAAATATGAAAGGACTTTTATTAAAATAACTTTCTATGCTGAATACAATCTAAATATTGTTTCGTTCCTTGAAGTATATTGCTTTGTATTACTGATATAGTTAAACTTGCAAGTTCATAAAAATTTTCAACAGAATAATGAAGTAACTAAAATTACTTTATTTTATTTACAGAATAATATGGCTCCTAAATGCGCTAAAATTTATTCCGTTAATAGTGTTTTAATATTAAACCTTTATTACTTACTACCAAAAATATCGTTCAAAGATATATTTATTGTATATAAATCTAAAAATACAAGTATTTTATGTGTTAAACTATAATGAATCGTTTGAATACATTTCAATATATATCATACCTAACACCAAAAAAGGTCAATCTATGTACAGAACTTTGATAAAAAATACCTACTTTGAAATAGTCTCTTCTTTAACCCATATACTTTACACGCGATAAAAAGAAGTATTCGGTTTGTTTGGATTGTGAACCTTGACGTAGGATAATAGTGACGTCAGCAGAAAATACCCGCATTATTTCATACTGTAATTCCTTTCTATTATATTTATCTTCTCTTCTTCTTTCTTCCTGATTTCTCCGTGTTTGTTAATTTTATCTTTGAAATGAATTAAATATATGTCAAAATAAAATATTCTGTAAGAAATTACAATTATAATACAATTAGTATGTTTTATATAACATTTCCTGTAATTATCGAAATTAAACATCATCTATAATGTACACTTATGGAAGAGTACATAATGAAAAATGCAGTAAGTTTCATATATCTCTGGACCGCAAGGATTTTATAATATGTGAAAATGTTTGTATTTTTAAACCATATACCTGACTCAAAGTACCGTATCGCCCTTTTTTAGGCACCAGGATGTTTGTTTTCCAGTCAAGCTATGGTTACGTGCAAAAATATGTTTAATGTTTACTCACCTTAAAATGTCTTAAGACAGTGGATAAAAATTTAACATTATCTCTTGCCTGTACATAAACTCTCTTCAAATCTTCTTTGAAAAAGTCAAAACCGCTAATGATATTAGACTTGGCTCTTTCTAAAATTGTACATATTCTTACAGCGCGTGGTTTCTTCAATTGTTCAACCAAAATACTCAAACCAGCTTCCCTTTCGTGCCAGTACTCATATTCGGGTATTGGTCCATTGCCTTGCGGTGTCTGTGAATAATAAAAAGAATTTGTAATATCATTACATATAGAACATACTGAGGATGACAACCCTTTTTGGTATTCATATAAGAATTTATGCTACTCTCAATTCCTCTACTTACTTTTGCTTGGTAAACTTCAATGATCTTTGTTATATGTCTTTCCCAAGACATCACTATATCCTCCAAACTTTCCAGTAACTTCTTATCCTTGATTAGAACTTCATCGGGTTTTTCAAACATCTCCGGACAATCTAACATTAATTGTTGAGAATCATCTGCGACATGTTCTATGGTCCTATTGAAAATGAATATTGAATTACTGACAATGTTCTTATTAGATTACCTACTTTTAAAGACTTCTTTTGATATTTTCATTTTTAGTTTATAACTTAAAAAATACGACATACATTTATATCCTAGGGCTAATCATGATTATAATGGGGGAAAATGTTGATTTAATATTTGAACACCAATCAGAATTTTAAATTCTATAAGCTATTTTGCTGGCTGAGAAACTGGTTGGTCAGCCACCTACTGTCCTGATGGGACCTTTTTCCAATACCATACATAATATAGAAAACAAGAAAAGCATAATTGCCCAGTCTAATTATCAAATACTTGCTCAACAATAAAAGATTGTTACTATATTTACCATGAAATGGTCTCCAATAGGGTGTTCATATCTGACACTAACTCATCTTTAGTGACGGTTTTGTCTGGCCCGCCAACTGCTTCTGTCCCAGATTTTTGCTGAGTTAAAGATGTCTTCGATTTGGACTTTTCTGTACTTTTCTGTATAATTATCGACATTCTTCTGTAATCCGAAGGTCTTCTAAAATCACCTCCCGATACAGAACTCACAATTTCACCTAGACCATCAGCATTTTCATTTTTTTTCGCGCAAGGTTCTCGAAATTGCCTATTCACTAAAGGTATGTGTGCCTAAAAGTGAAAATTAATTTATATAATGGTCAATGAATGGTCTCAACACCTACTTTAATATGCTGATAAGGTATTGTCGTGTTTATTGCATGTCTTTCTACAATAATTTACTTTATCCCAAAAAGGAAAGAAAATATTACCTCGAGGAGTATTAATCCAAGTCATAAATTACTTTAATATTAGGATTAAAAAGTTGATATTTGATGTCAAAAAGGAAACACAGATGAGATTTTGATGGACAAGCAGCAAACATGCGAAAGAAACGATTTTCAGCTGGGTAGCTCGCATTAAATACCGCGAGATTAAAAATTATATTGATAAAAGTTTGTCATGGAATGTAAAACGTCTGTCTTAAGTTATATTATTAAGTGTCATACTGTCATTAATATTAATGACAGTATGACACTTAATCATATAACTTAAGAGGAGCGTTTACCTATCGAAAACTATGGCCCTGCAAGGCATCGCCTTTTTGCGTTTTTAAATTTATTTTGTAATTTTAGAATCTCAAATTTGGGTTAGCGATGCAAAAGGCATACATTTATAATGTCAAGGTCAGTTTTTGCATAAATTTATTTTCATAAAAAAAGTTATGTATCTTAGAAGTAACCACAGATATGCATACATTTGATTAATGTCTACTAACTAAGGCTGGTACACAAAAGAAAAAAAAGAACCTCTACGCGCCAGCTGCACATTTGATGTACAATATAAAAAAAAATATGTAATTGTTTTTGAAGATAAAAAACATTAAATAGTAAACATTGTCATACACATTTCACAAGAGGTTTTTCGAAGCTATCGCGTCGTCTATCCCCACTTTACGGTATCTCTACCGGTCCTAGCGAAGACGAAAATCTATCGGAATCGGTCGGCTATTGCAGACTTAAATCCGAGTGACAGTTTGTAATTAAAAAGAAATGTCATAATATACCCATAATATTCAAGTGTATAATGATATAATTATGGGCAAGCGAAAATTGGCTTATTATAAAACATCAACAAAACAAAGAAGTAACCATGCAAATCGTATGAAAAATCAAAATACGAGGTAAGTCATTTTTAGTCTACAATTTTATTTACATTTTGATATTTGTTAATTCCATGTAGTTTAACTAAGTACATAATACCAATATGCGAGTAGATTTCAGAATTTAAATATTTGACGATTCATTTTATGTATATAAGTAGGGTACTTACGCCGATTCTGGACCCCCCACCCCCCACTCCTACTACCCCCCCCTCCCCCCCTCGCCCTAGTGGCGCCCTCTACCAACCCAACTGATATGGCGCCCCCTCGCAGTCGCCAACCCAACTAAAAATTGCAGATTTCATCATTACCAACCCAACTAAAATTGCAGATTTTATCATTACCAACCCAACTAAAATTGCAGATTTCATCATTACCAACCCAACTAAAAATTGCAGATTTCATCATTACCAACCCAACTAAAAATTGCAGATTTCATCATTACCAACCCAATGTGGCGCCCTCTGACGGCCACTAACCAAACTAAGAAATGGCAGATTTCATCATTACCAACCCAATGTGACGCCCTCTCACAGCCACTAACCAAGAAATGGCATCTCTCATGATTGCCATAATGCAGCATCCTCTCACGGTCACTAGCCAAACTAAGGTGACGTCAGACAAAATGGCGGACCATCAAGATGGTCTTTGTTTCTAGAGAATTCCTGAATAAATTACCAGGCTTGCTATCGCGCTTCTCAATGTACTTCAAACAGGTCTAAACATGTTTCCAGCGGAAACCGCAACGGCTGTCTGCTTCTGTGATAGCCGCATGCTTGAAATGTATATCTCACTTATAAAATAAAACAAACAATATATTTTTTAAGAAAAACAATGTATTTATTATTATTAATTAACAATATGACCAAGTTTCATACCCTCAAGATGGTCGATAAAAATATAAACTTTATATCTAAGATCGGCATACCATTTCAAAATTATAAAATAAATATACAGTATGCTACTGGACGAGATAGCAACCAAGTATGAATATACAGGACGTTTCAAAGGTAGGGATTTTTAGAAAAGCAAGATGGCGAATCCAAGATGGCCGCCAAAAATCTAATAAACTAATGTCACGTCAAGCATCCAATCTATCAAAACCATGCACTCGAACTCCTCAAAACCATCGCTAGAATCAGCTCACGTCATGAAGCGGTTCTGAAACCCCTATATTAAAACCACACATTCAAACCACTATCAAATCCCTCTTTTCTCAAAAAGCCATCCAACCATCCATCAATCCATCCATCCATCCATCCATCCATACATCCATACATCCATCCATCCAACCATCAATCCATCCATCAATCCATCCATCAATCCATCCATCCATCCATCCATCCATACATCCATCCAACCATCCATCCAACCATCCATCCATCCAACCATCCATTAATCCATCCATCCATCTGGACGAGATAGCAACCAAGTATGAATATACAGGACGTTTCAAAGGTAGGGATTTTTAGAAAAGCAAGATGGCGAATCCAAGATCGCCGCCAAAAATCTAATAAACTAAGGTGACGTCAGGCATCCAATCTATCAAAACCATGCACTCAAACTCCTATGAAACATCATTTCAAAACCATCGCTAGAATCAGCTCACAACCGGATCATGAAGCGGTTCTGAAACCCCTATATTAAAACCACACATTCAAACCACTATCAAATCCCTCTTTTCTCAAAAAGCCATCCAACCATCCATCAATCCATCCATACATCCATACATTCATCCATCCATCCATCCAACAATCAATCCATCCATCCATCCATCCATCCATACATCCATCCATCCATCCATCCATCCAACCATCCATCAATCCATCCATCCATATGGATAACATAGCAACCAAATATTAATATACAGAACATTTCAAAGGTAGGGATTTTTAGAAAAGTAAGATAGCGAATCCAAGATGGCCGCCAAAAATCTAATAAACTAAGGTGACGTCAGGCGAAATGGCCGACTATCAATATGATCGATCAAAACATAAACTCAACTTCTAGAAAATACCCAACTCCATATCACGCATCACAACAACAACCACCACCACAACCACCCAACATAGTTTCAAACGCCACAACACCAGACCAACTTAGGAAGATACATCTAGGTCAAACCCCAACACAACATACTTTCAAACGCCACCACCGCGGATTTACATCTAAGATCGGCATACTTTGTCAAAATCATAAAATAAATATATAGTATGGTACTGGATAACATAGCAACCAAACATGAATATACAAGACATTTCAAAAGTAAGACTTTTAGAAAAGTAAAATAATGAGCCCATATTTTTAAGAAAACAATTTATTAAAAATAAAACAACTACACACATCAAACAAACCTCAACCATACTTTCAATTTCACAAATATCAAAATTTAAACAAAAAAATCAAATGCAAAGGCAAGGAATGTTCTCGAGATGACCCATATAGTGCAATATAACAATGCAGTAAAACGATAGAGGTGAGATACATGGTCTATCAAAAATTTTTATTACCCACTTTTTTCAGCAATCAAAACTTTTTTGACAAAACACTATACATATGAAAATAGACATAACATTAAATATTTCCATTTTAGAGATACCCCAGTTTAATCTCAATTTTAAATAACATAAATTCTTAAATTGATTTAGTTAACTTTCTTATAATATTTAAAAAAAGGTTGAAAAAGAAAACATACTAAGTCCCACAACAGATAAAATATGTACTATCTTTTCACACTTCATGTTTAGTACCATCATTAGAAGAAATATGCTTGAGGTACAGCTTTTAATATGAAATTTAGAGGTTTTTATGCAAAATACATAGTTTATCACTAATAAAACTAATTTTGAAACACATTGTCCACATAGCAAATACCACTTCCTGTACATTTTAAAAAATAACAATTTTTATATATCATAAAAGAACCAAACAAAAAACTAATATAAAGACAGCATTAACGTTCTAGCCAAAAGATTTGCAAAAATATTAAATATATACTTGTTCTAAAAATGCTTCTATCTCTCTTTTTACAGTTTATGTTTTGTACAGCAGCGAATGTATTACATTCCCTTTGAAATTACATAAAAATCCATGCAATACACTTAAAACATTTGAAAAATCATGTTTGGTAAGCCCACTATATATCAATATTTAAGACAAAAAATTATTATTAATTTTCCATCTACAGATACCCCTGCTTAATATCAATTTGAATTAACATAAATTCATAAAATGAGTCTATCTTTTACAGTTCGTGGGTTGTACCATCATTAGAAGAAATATGCTTGAGGTACAGCTTTTAATATGAAATTTAGAGGTTTTTATGCAAAATACATAGTTTATCACTAATAAAACTAATTTTGAAACACATTGTCCACATAGCAAATACCACTTCCTGTACATTTTAAAAAATAACAATTTTTATACATCATAAAAGAACCAAACAAAAAACTAATATAAAGACAGCATTAACGTTCTAGCCAAAAGATTTACAAAAATATTAAATATATACTTGTTCTAAAAATGCTTCTATCTCTCTTTTACAGTTTATGTTTGTACAGCAGCGAATGTATTACATTCCCTTTGAAATTACATAAAAATCCATGCAATACACTTAAAACATTTGAAAAATCATGTTTGGTAAGCCCACTATATATCAATATTTAAGACAAAAAATTATTATTAATTTTCCATCTACAGATACCCCTGCTTAATATCAATTTGAATTAACATAAATTCATAAAATGAGTCTATCTTTTACAGTTCGTGGGCTGTACTATCATTAGAAGAAATATGATTGACGAGCGGCTTTTAATATGAAATTTAGAGGTTTTTACACAAAAACATAGTTTATGCCTAATAAAAACTAATTTTGAAACACATTGTACACATAGCAAATACCACTTCCTATACATTTAAAAAATAACAATGTTTATACATCATAAAAGAACGAAACAAAAAACTAATATAAAGACAGCATTAACGTTCTAACCGAATTCGAGCCATACTTTCCCATGTTTTGTGAGCTGTTGCATTGTCCTGTTGGAAATACCCATGTAAAAGTTCGTCATCATGAAGATTTTGTAAAAACGGTTCAAGTAAATTATTTCGATATCTCTCAGCATTTATCGATCCTTCAAAAAACACAGGTCCAAATATACGCCTTCTAGAAACCGCTAGCCAAACACCAATTTTTCGCGGATGGAGAGGCGATTGAATAAACTCATGAGGATTCTCCGAAGACCAAATACGCATATTTTGTTTGTTTATATAGCCGGATAGGTGAAACCATTCTTTTTGTATATATTTGTAGAGTAAAAGCAGCATTCGATCGACTAAGAAATAGTAGCACTTAAAACATTTGAAAAATCATGTTTGGTAACCCTACTATTTAAGACAAAAATTATTATTTATTTCCATTTACAACAGATAGCCCACTATTTATCAATATTTAAGGGCAAAAAATTATTATTAATTTCCCCATTTACAACAGATTTCCGTGTTTAATCTCAATTTTTAAATAACATAAATTCTTAAATTGATTTAGTTAACTTTCTTATAATATTTAAAAAAGGGCGAGAAAGAAAACATACTAAGTCTCACAACGGATAAAATATATGCTATCTTTTTACAGTTCATGTTTTTGTACTATCATTACAAGAAATAAGCCTCGCGATTAGCTTTTAATCTGAAATTTAGATGCTTCATAAAACCACCTCAGAGACACTAAAAAATTATGATTTTCAGCTCAACCAACCATTCAAAAAGTTGATACATCAAATTCGTGAATATTAATATCACTCTACACTCTTAATAAAAAATTTAGCAGAAGTCTCACATTAAATGAATACAAAATTTATATATGCACTACATTAAATGAAGATTGAATTTTATACACTGCTTATATCACCAGAAATTTTGTTACAAGATTATATGATTAGATAGACTCATGACTAAGCCTAAACGGACACCAGGCTTTCAATATGTAGTAAAGTTTTTTTCTTCATACATTTAATATAAACTAATGATCTATCTTTAGAAAGCATCCACAGGTCCATTAGAACTTGTGGGTGGTGCAACATCTACTTTAACCCTCTTCTTAGACGGTCCGGCAACATGCTCACATGTATCCACACCCTCCCTACAAATACCGCAAACAAAATTGCGGTGGAGGGTATTCACATGTCGCTTCATGTTATCACGCCGGGTGAAGGATTTTCCGCAAATGATGTAATTCATTCTATGAAAAACAAATTAAAAATAATTAATATAATAAATTTAAGAGAATAAAAAGCTATTGAAACCTAATTTTTAATATATCGAAATTGCTAATTTATTTGACTGATCAGCGTATATTTAACTAAAAATACCTGTATTATTCAGAATTTATTTAAATTATTAAAAAAAATCTCTTTAAAGAACCATATAAAATAATTAACTTAATTATATAAATTCACATACTTATACATTAAAAACAATTTAAAGAAAGCACTAAATGCAAAAAATACTTGTATTATACAAAATTTATTTAAATTATTGAAAAAATCTTTTTAAAGAACCGTATAAAATAATCAACTTAATTATATAAATTTACACGCTTAAACGTTAAAAACAATATAAAGAAGCTACTAAATGCATATAAAATACTTTGAGGCACCCTGGATTAATTGTATATAAAAATAATATTCAATAAAATATTCAATAAAATTTGCATCATTAAATTATTAAGAATAGCCTTATAATTGAAAAACAATTTTTAAAAAGTCCTATAAAATTTTAGAGCGGTAGAAAAACTAATGGAAACTATGATCCGCGTATATTTAACTAAAAATACCTGTATTATTGAGAATTTATTGATAAAACCTTATAAAATAATCAATTTAATAATATAAATTTACGCACTTAAGCATTAAAAACAATTTAAAGAAAACACTAAATGCATATAAAATACTTGAAACATATCCTGGATTAATTGTATATAAAAATAATATTCAATAAAATATTAATAAAATTTACGCCATTAAATTATTAAAAATAGTCTAATTGAAAAAACAATTTTTAAAAAGTCCTATGAAATTTTAGAGTGGTAGAAAAACTAATGAAAAATATTGCAAGTTAATATTATATAAATTAGGGTTTCTAAATACCTTATAGTAAACACAAACAAGCACTAAAAACGATGTTGACTGTTTAAAGACACTGGTTATAATAAAATTAAATATGCCGATCTACGTATATATAGATACACATCTGTTTTTTCCCGCGCATACATATATATACATATATACGTATGCGACCAGAGGTAATTTAGCGCTGTAAAATTCCTTTCCCACGGTGGTCCGGCTACAATAGGCCCTTTTTCCCACACACACACACACACACATATATATATATATATATATATATACCCGTTTTCTGCCCAAAATGAGATCCAAACATTTCATAGACAACCCGGGGTCCACTTTAAGGAATCATTATTTTGGAAAAAGAATTATAGGAATAGCTATAGAAATCCATTTTTAATAAGGGCCTCAACAGAGGGGTAATGCTTTTTTTATTTTTGATATACGTCATGTATACTATACAAGAGAAGGTCTTATTACAAACGAGATCACAGATTGTATATGTATAAATATGTGGTATAAAATAAGATCCGCCAATGTTGCCAAGTTTATTGCATGCGCATTATGTTGAATTACTTTTTAAGTGTAAAAAAACCGGTTGTAAATTGATGCGTAGAGTGAGAAAACAGTATCCGCGCTAAGATGAGGGAAAGAAATACCGGTATGTGAGAAATTTCGACTGGGTTTATTTACATTTTAAATTCCTTCATAGTATTTGTAACTGAGATATATTTAATTTTGAAGAAAACATACCTAAATTTTACTATTACAGAAATGCCATATTGTGAATAGATATGTATAATGTTATGTAGAGATAACATGAAATCAGTAAAATAATTGGTAAATTGAACTCTTAGGAAACTTTTTAATTATATAGTATAATTACTTACTCCAGTAACATTAAATACATATATACTATTAACTCTTAATATTACCTTGTTCATATTCATAAACGTTTATTATTTATAAAAAAAATATACTGTTAATTGTTAATAAAATTTCGAAAAATATTAATAAAGGTGGTATAAATACAATATACAGGGTCCACCTAGGGCGTGGGTCTACGAGATATCTCCTGCTCTAAATATGATAGAGTAAATATATGTACAGTTGCTTGAGGCTTTTTTCTCTGCTATATAAATATATTTTCAGCTATACAAGATGTTCAGTTTCCTCATAACAATAAAACACTTTGGATTTTTAAATGGTATACATTACTTCAATATTGGATTTCACAGTCTATTTTAAATTTCTTTTATGTG
Organism: Amphimallon solstitiale; assembly: GCA_963170755.1. NCBI lineage: Eukaryota > Metazoa > Arthropoda > Insecta > Coleoptera > Scarabaeidae > Amphimallon > Amphimallon solstitiale. The sequence goes on along the minus strand of OY720676.1, from coordinate 45,137,741 downwards.
CGAAAATATTCAAGTTTATCTACTCGTTTCAGAGTTGTTGCGACTCTACCTAATTTTTCCCCAGGTGTGATCCTTCAAAGAAATGTCAATGTTTGATTAATGAATAATATTGTCAAGATACAATTTTAAACACAACGTTTGTAATGTTTGATGATTGTTACACACGTATTTAGAAGTGACAGATGATATACTTATGTTCGCTAAAGAAGTATAAATTACGGAATAATCAAAATCTTGTAAACTAACAACTTTGGGCATATCAAATTATGCCCAAAAATTAAATGTTCTTTTTGATAATTGTGTTAAAACTAAAAAAATTATCCGAATTACAATTTTCTAAAGAAAAAAATTATTTATAGTAAACACTCAGCTCATTATAACTAATGGATGATTAGTTTTAAATACGTGTGTAACTACCATGGCAGATTGTTGAACCTATATTTAAATTTGCTTGTTTGTATGTTATTTGTTAATGAAGCATTGAAAGAAGATTACAATTGTGGAAAAATTAGGAAAATTGTAATAACTCTAAAATCAGTGGATGACTTTGTACACACGTTCATGCAGTATCAATTTAAAATAATGTGATATATATGATTTTACAATAATATATAAAGTATTCTATTTACAAATAATATAGTTCACAATATTTTTAGACTGTTGTGAAAGGAGCAACAGAAATGAGCAACTTTGGTTTATACACATTAAGGGCCGGTTTTTCAAACTCCGATTAAAATACCTGGTTAACCAATCATTCATTTATTAAGTCTAATAATTAATTATCTCTAACTGTAGATTTTCAATGCTAGAATATACATCGGTTATCTAAACAGTGTTTAAGGATGTATTGTACAAAGTTTGCAACATATTTGCTAGTGCATTTGGTCTAAATTACTATATTTTGTTCTAATAATATTGGCGTCATTTTCTACATCCGAATTTGTTATTTTATTTTTTTAAAGATTATATTCTATATAATTAGAAATTTCATTTTGGTAAACAAATGTAGTTATATCTTTTGAGAATACAGCATCTGAGAATTTCTGTGTGATTACTTACTGTTATTGAGAAATACAAAAATATTGTGAAAAATGGAAAGACTAATAAAATATACGTACATATACAGGCTGATTCGTTTTAAATTTAGCGAAGTTGTCAAATTCTGTGTTTGTTATGAATCCGTAAAGAAAATGGACATGTGACAAATGACGTTCGTATTAAAAAAAAACGCAAAACTCGATTTTGTTCTTTTACCTCTAGCACCTACATTTGGCCTTGGAAAAAATAAAAACACAAACTTATGGCCACTTTTAAACCTCTATCCAGTGGTGTACACGAAATTTTTGTGTAACGTTTCGTTACTTTCTGGCCATTATCAAATATCTAATTTCTTATAAGCGCTATATTGGATTTAGACACCTTTAATTTAACCATGTACTACATGTTGAAAGTTATTGATATTATGCTTTAATTGAAAGACTAAATTTTTAGATTAAATTAGGCAAGAGAAACGAGATATGTTAAGTACTTTTTATTCTTCGAACCGAAATTCAACAGTAGCGAGTACAATATATTTACAATTGTATCTAGAATGACCAGAGCCTCATCGTACCATCTTTGTAGATCTTGATAGAAATTTGGTCGAGAATGGATCGTTTACTAAGCCGCGTAATGTTCATGTCAACAGGAATTGGAATGAAAATCGACAGGATATTTTACAAATGGTAAATTTAAGTCGTGTTTTTGCAAACTGCATGTTAACCATTTTTAGATAAATAATATTCCATCAATTTCTACACGCGTAGTGGCGTCAGAATTAAATTTGTCCCAGTCTAGAGTTTGGAGAACTTTACATCAAAGTAGGTTTAAACCATACAAGATCCATTAGTCACACTTTACTACCTGGAGATAATTTAAGAAGACTCGAATACTGTAATTGGTTAATGGGAAGAATAGAAAATGACCAACATTTTTAAGCAAAATTATCTGGTCAGATGAAACTAAATTTCCAACTCTGGAATGTTCAACAGAAATACGGAGCACTATTGGGCAGTACCCCGACAAAACAGGGCAAGGAGACCACAACATCGTTTTGGAATAAACGTTTAGATGGGTATTTTGGTAAATCGTCTCCTAGGACCAGTTATGTATGAAGAACATTTAAATGGAGAATGATATTTAAACCTTTACGTACGAATACGTATGTGACTACCTTGACAACAATATCCAATTAAATCAATTACAACATTTATGGTGGCAACAAGACGTCACACCGGCACATAATGCGGCAGTTGCTAGGAATTACTTGAATCAAGAGTTTCCGAACCGTTTGACTGGAAATAGAGGAGTTGTTGAATGGCCTGCGACATCACCTGATTTAAATACGCTAGATTATATGTTAACAATAATATTTATAAAGTAGATGACAAACCATTGAAGAATTACAAGACATACTTCAGAATGCCTTCGATGCAGTTTTTAGAACAACCATACAAAGGGCAGTTCAAAATGCCAGAAAGCGTGCCCAACTGTGCATTAATGAAGATGGCCAGATAATTGAACATTTACTGTAATTGTTTATTGTTTACTTTTCTATGTATTTTTATTAATGTTTTTGTTACTATTATTTCTTCTTTACAAATGAAGTGTAAAAATTATTTAAATACATATGTATTTATCATTTTTAATTTAATGTATGTTAAATTTGCAAAAACACGCCTTAAATTTACCTTTTGTAAAGTATCCTGTCGATTTTTATTCTAATTCCTGTTAACATGAACATTACGCGGCTTAGTAAACTATCCAGAAAAATGCCACGGTGAGGCTGTTGTCCTTCTGGATACAATTATAAATATCTTGTACTCGCTATTGTTGAATTTTGGTTCGAAGAATAAAAAATACTTAACATATCTCGTTTCTCTTCGTTGGTGAATGACATTTTTGTATTACTAATGAACGATAAATGAAAAGTTTGACGGACTGAAATTTCATGGCTACCTAATTTAAGTTTAAAATTTATTCTTTCATTTAAAGCGTAATATCAACTTCTGTCAACATGTAGTACATGGTTGAAATTAGAAAAAAAAACTTTCTGAATCCAGTATGGGGACTATAAGAAATTAAATTAGTTGATAATGGCCATAAAAAAACAAAACGTCATATAAAAAATTCGAGTACACCATTGGATAGCGGTTTAAAAGTGGCCATAAGAATGTGTTTTTATTTTTCTCTACAAGGCCAAATGCATTTTTTTCTTTAAAAACGAACGTCATTCGTCACAAGTCAATTTTCTTTACGGATTTATAACAAACTCAAAATTTAACAACTACGCCAAATTTAAACCTATACTCTATATCCAATTATAAACCAGATCCTCATGGTGAGGGTCAAAAATAAATCAGCCTGTATACATACGAAATTAACAGTTACCCAAAAAATGTGAAACATATGACAAAATCATAAGAGTAGGAATAATAAATTGCCTTTTTATATGAAAATATACCGTGGCCAGTCCTAGATTCTATGCTAATTTCGAAGAAAAACAACGGTTATTGTTAATTTTAATTAGATTTTTGTTTCAAGCGTTCTACAATTCCTTTTGCAAATTTAACAAGTGCACCTTCTTTGATACTCTTTATTCTGAAGTTTATCTTATTATTATAAAATATGTTATTCAATTAGGGCCGGTTTTTCCAACTCCGATTAAAACGCCGGTTAGCGTAATCATTGATTAAAACATCGGTTAGGACAAATTTGCGTTTTTCCAACGCCGGTTAACTCTAATCGTTGATTAAGAACGTCGTTAATCGACCAAATTTTAACCGGCGAAAGAAATACCTGATAAAACGTTAAACAGTGATTAGGCCTATATACACATGCGCATAACCTAGAAGATTTGAATTTCTGTCTGACAGCTGTTGTTTTCATATGCATTTGTTTTATTGTATAAAAGTATTTTTTGGAATTAATTAACAATTATTTACATCAGTGATTTAGTAATGGTATTGTTTCTTCTATCAATGTAATGAACAGTATAAAAATAGCATAATATTAAATATGTGTAACTTTTAGCTTACTACAGAAATTTAATTAATTAATAACTACGAATACATTCTTTTCTCTGATGAGGATGATACAGCTTTGGAAGTTTTTCTATTCTACTACAATTCTGGGACTTTACCTTAATTCGTGTGGATTCTAAGATCCTGTGGCAATTTATGCTTGCATTTGCTCATTCCCTTTTTTGTAATTGCATTTAATAGCACCTTGTGAAAACATCATTTTAGTCGAACATATTTTAGACTCATTTTAGATATGTCATTAACATATTAAACTATACTGAAAATTACAAATGAAATTGAAAATATGGAAGAAATTCTAGAGAAGCTGGCAGGTTTACGTTGAGATTATATGCAGACACTTTAAATTCTTTTAGCTGAACTGGGTTTGGATGAATAATGTACATGCCTGTAAAGTTGACGTGCAGTTAATTTCTGCACTAATAATTATTACAGGCACTGTCAAGTTCACACCGATTCCTCCAGAACATAACATTTATTATGTTGAAATCATGTAAACCAATTTGGAAACAAGATTTTCTCAATAAACCTTCTTTGATTAATGGACATAATATTAGTTAGAATGCATTGTTCTTAATAAACAGCTGATGTATGATCTTTCAGTAAAAATATCTGGCTTTATTCACCCCACAGGAATTTGGTGAAAGTTAAATTATCTCAGATATGGCAATGCAAAGTACAATATTCTATATCATTAAGTGTGACTGATAATCCAGCTTAAGACCCTAGATGTAGACTTTTCTTTTTCAGCAAACTTCCTACTTTTATGATTTTGATACATATCATATATTTTACATAATTTTGGTAACTGTTAATTTCATATATGTACGTATATTGTATTAGTTTTTTCTTTTTTACAAAATTTTTGTATTTTTCAATAGCAATAAGTAATCAATAAATTTATTTCAGTTTCAAGTTTGTGGCATTTGTTATTTATTGAATAATAGAAATTTTAAATATGTGCTATGTACAGAGAAATTCTCATGCAATATTCACAAAATAAGTACTTAAACCTTATTTACTAAAATGAAATTTCTAATTACATATAAAGAATATAATCTTTAAAAAAATAAAGGCAAAAAGAACAAAGAACAAATTCAAATATAGGAAATAGCGCCAATATTGTTATAACAAATATGCTAATTTAGATCAAATGTAGGAGCATTTTTGTTACCAACCTTCTAAAATAAACTCTTAATCACTGATCAGGTAACCGGCGTATTTCTTGGCGTTGAAAAACGCCGGTTAGAGATAATCAACGATTAAGCGTAATCAATGATTAGTTAACCGGATACTTTAACCGGTGTTGGAAAAACCGGCCCTAAATAACATAATTTGAAATAGGTATTGCAGGTACAATCACTTCATAAATATATGTCGTACAATTATAAGCACTACCTATCACAAACACAATATTCTGCCCAGACACATTTGCAAAATATTCATAAAGAATATATGAATTAATATCTTGTGATAACTTTATTTTTCGAAAAGAATACGCTATTATATTAATACGAAATATCCATTTATAAAATAGAACACCCAATATAGGAACTACTTTATTAAATTTTATAGTATAAAACAAACTGTCAAAAGACACATTGTTTGGATCCCAAACAATGAGTTAGTCATCCGTATGACCTTGAGCAGATGTTGCCAGAATGAACGGATCGCGTCTTCGCCTAATATATCAACTGCAAATAATCTAGTAGGGCGCCCTCTATCACTGACATGATTGAACTACGAATGTATATCGCGTGATAAAATGCGTAAAATTGAGGTCAAACATAAATTTTAAATTTTGATATTACCGACCATACAAGTTCGTATGGTGACGATATACACGCGAAACAAATCCAGATCCGATTTCGGATCTCGCTTTGAAAAAAGGATCTCCACTTGGATATGAAATGCTTAAAAATGATCTCCTTTTGACCGAAAACAAGTCTATGTATATGTATGTATGTGAACGGAGATAATTAGCAGCGGCCGCATTCCATTCTCACGGGTGACTGTGTGTTCTAAAGCATCTGTTTAATTTTTAGCGTCGCATACCTGCATCCAATGAGGGTTTCGAGTCCGGGAATTTCGTCTTTCTACCTGTACAGATAGATCTGTCTTTATATAAAATTCGTATATATTAACTATGATTTTAGTTTTAAAATAAAAAATAATAAGAAGGTTAAAATAATTCGTTATTTTGTAGATAGTTGCATAGAGCTAAAACATTATTTTGCATGCATATACATTCTCCATTAGTTTTATTATTATGATAAAAACAATGATTGACATTTTTAATAAGCTTTGGTACATCATTAAAATATTCCAGTAAATTAAATGCTAATGATGTAAAAATACCTAAAAATATTTCGTAAAACAAGAGTATTTTAGTTAAATATACGGAGATCCATATGAAAAACTACGAAAGTTATATTAATGTTAAATATTAAATAATTTAATTAAATGAAAACACATCGTTTCACAAAAATTATGTTTTATTAAACACTAGATATACATTTCATTTACCATAACAGTACATTATAAACCTTTCTTAATATTGATGATACAGGATCAGTTAAATTAGTATGGTTAAGAAATTGGAGGAGTATTTGATAGTATTTTCTTCATAAAAGTAGTATGTATTGTAATATAAGATAGTGTTATAAACTATACAATAAATATTATTCAGTATTGGAATACACAATGAATAACACAAATTTGAGTAGAGAAAGATAAATATTTCTAATTGCACATGTGTGAATTTGAATCTATCGGGAATATACAGAGTAATTATTTACATCTGATGGTGAAACATGGTCGCGTATTTTATATCATTCAGTAATTTAATTTGCTCTATAGCCAGACAATGAGGTGGATGCTAAGCATTAATGTGTACACACGTAATGTTATGATCGTCAGTGTAACATATATATTCAAGTCTAACACAAACTTTTTGATTTATTGAAACCCCAATAGAAATTATCACTATTTCGAGAAGAATAGTCATGTACCTGTACATATTCAAAGCCGCTGAAGTATGAGTACATTAACAGCTGTATACGCATGTCTTTATCATCCACTTTAATGTGTTACTGTAATTCCAGTTACTTTTTTTTTATTTATACGTACATATATTGTGAATTATTACACTAATTATAAAACAAAATTAATTATAGATAGACAAACATTATGCAGGTATATTGCAAACATGTAATGCTAAGATAATCAGAGTGATATATACATACATGTAAAGAAATTTATAGTTTATTCAATCTCTTATTAAAAGAGTTATTAATATTTTTCAAATGAATACCTGGCAGTGGTGGAAAACTGTTGAAATTTGGATAGATTAATAGTTACATATGCGAGCTTCAGAATAGCTTCTGAACATGTTGGGGAGAGGTTTAAACTGCTTTCTATTCAACATGAACTCCGGTGAACTTGTTAAAAAAAAACCGGTTCTGTATCGGTTCAGTTTGACAGGAGCGGCTTTTAGAATTCTAAGTCATGAATGGCGCACCACAGATAGGTATTTTTTTATTAAACTGTATTATCACACCCTCTTCCGATGCCGATGCTTCACCATTTATCTTAGGGATATCCTCAGGGCTATAGCTGGATCAGCAAGAATTGCAGAACCAGCACCAGCCGTGATTATATCCTTAAGATAATTGGTGAAGCATCGGCTTCGGAAGAGGGTATGATAATACAGTTTAATAAAAAAATACCTATCTTTGGTGCGCCATTCATGACTTAGAATTCTAAAAGCCGCTCCTGTCAAGCTGAACCGATACAGAACCGGTTTTTTTTTTAACAAGTTCACCGGAGTTCATGTTGAATAGAAAGCAGTTTAAACCTCTCCCCAACATGTTCAGAAGCTATTCTGAAGCTCGCATATGTAACTATTAATCTATCCAAATTTCAACAGTTTTCCACCACTGCCAGGTATTCATTTGAAAAATATTAATAACTCTTTTAATAAGAGATTGAATAAACTATAAATTTCTTTACATGTATGTATATATCACTCTGATTATCTTAGCATTACATGTTTGCAATATACCTGCATAATGTTTGTCTATCTATAATTAATTTTGTTTTATAATTAGTGTAATAATTCACAATATATGTACGTATAAATAAAAAAAAAAGTAACTGGAATTACAGTAACACATTAAAGTGGATGATAAAGACATGCGTATACAGCTGTTAATGTACTCATACTTCAGCGGCTTTGAATATGTACAGGTACATGACTATTCTTCTCGAAATAGTGATAATTTCTATTGGGGTTTCAATAAATCAAAAAGTTTGTGTTAGACTTGAATATATATGTTACACTGACGATCATAACATTACGTGTGTACACATTAATGCTTAGCATCCACCTCATTGTCTGGCTATAGAGCAAATTAAATTACTGAATGATATAAAATACGCGACCATGTTTCACCATCAGATGTAAATAATTACTCTGTATATTCCCGATAGATTCAAATTCACACATGTGCAATTAGAAATATTTATCTTTCTCTACTCAAATTTGTGTTATTCATTGTGTATTCCAATACTGAATAATATTTATTGTATAGTTTATAACACTATCTTATATTACAATACATACTACTTTTATGAAGAAAATACTATCAAATACTCCTCCAATTTCTTAACCATACTAATTTAACTGATCCTGTATCATCAATATTAAGAAAGGTTTATAATGTACTGTTATGGTAAATGAAATGTATATCTAGTGTTTAATAAAACATAATTTTTGTGAAACGATGTGTTTTCATTTAATTAAATTATTTAATATTTAACATTAATATAACTTTCGTAGTTTTTCATATGGATCTCCGTATATTTAACTAAAATACTCTTGTTTTACGAAATATTTTTAGGTATTTTTACATCATTAGCATTTAATTTACTGGAATATTTTAATGATGTACCAAAGCTTATTAAAAATGTCAATCATTGTTTTTATCATAATAATAAAACTAATGGAGAATGTATATGCATGCAAAATAATGTTTTAGCTCTATGCAACTATCTACAAAATAACGAATTATTTTAACCTTCTTATTATTTTTTATTTTAAAACTAAAATCATAGTTAATATATACGAATTTTATATAAAGACAGATCTATCTGTACAGGTAGAAAGACGAAATTCCCGGACTCGAAACCCTCATTGGATGCAGGTATGCGACGCTAAAAATTAAACAGATGCTTTAGAACACACAGTCACCCGTGAGAATGGAATGCGGCCGCTGCTAATTATCTCCGTTCACATACATACATATACATATATATATATATATATATATGTGTGTGTGTGTGTGTGTGTGTGTGTGGGAAAAAGGGCCTATTGTAGCCGGACCACCGTGGGAAAGGAATTTTACAGCGCTAAATTACCTCTGGTCGCATACGTATATATGTATATATATGTATGCGCGGGAAAAGAGATGTGTATCTATATATACGTAGATCGGCATATTTAATTTTATTATAACCAGTGTCTTTAAACAGTCAACATCGTTTTTAGTGCTTGTTTGTGTTTACTATAAGGTATTTAGAAACCCTAATTTATATAATATTAACTTGCAATATTTTTCATTAGTTTTTCTACCACTCTAAAATTTCATAGGACTTTTTAAAAATTGTTTTTTCAATTAGACTATTTTTAATAATTTAATGGCGTAAATTTTATTAATATTTTATTGAATATTATTTTTATATACAATTAATCCAGGATATGTTTCAAGTATTTTATATGCATTTAGTGTTTTCTTTAAATTGTTTTTAATGCTTAAGTGCGTAAATTTATATTATTAAATTGATTATTTTATAAGGTTTTATCAATAAATTCTCAATAATACAGGTATTTTTAGTTAAATATACGCGGATCATAGTTTCCATTAGTTTTTCTACCGCTCTAAAATTTTATAGGACTTTTTAAAAATTGTTTTTCAATTATAAGGCTATTCTTAATAATTTAATGATGCAAATTTTATTGAATATTTTATTGAATATTATTTTTATATACAATTAATCCAGGGTGCCTCAAAGTATTTTATATGCATTTAGTAGCTTCTTTATATTGTTTTTAACGTTTAAGCGTGTAAATTTATATAATTAAGTTGATTATTTTATACGGTTCTTTAAAAAGATTTTTTCAATAATTTAAATAAATTTTGTATAATACAAGTATTTTTTGCATTTAGTGCTTTCTTTAAATTGTTTTTAATGTATAAGTATGTGAATTTATATAATTAAGTTAATTATTTTATATGGTTCTTTAAAGAGATTTTTTTTAATAATTTAAATAAATTCTGAATAATACAGGTATTTTTAGTTAAATATACGCTGATCAGTCAAATAAATTAGCAATTTCGATATATTAAAAATTAGGTTTCAATAGCTTTTTATTCTCTTAAATTTATTATATTAATTATTTTTAATTTGTTTTTCATAGAATGAATTACATCATTTGCGGAAAATCCTTCACCCGGCGTGATAACATGAAGCGACATGTGAATACCCTCCACCGCAATTTTGTTTGCGGTATTTGTAGGGAGGGTGTGGATACATGTGAGCATGTTGCCGGACCGTCTAAGAAGAGGGTTAAAGTAGATGTTGCACCACCCACAAGTTCTAATGGACCTGTGGATGCTTTCTAAAGATAGATCATTAGTTTATATTAAATGTATGAAGAAAAAAACTTTACTACATATTGAAAGCCTGGTGTCCGTTTAGGCTTAGTCATGAGTCTATCTAATCATATAATCTTGTAACAAAATTTCTGGTGATATAAGCAGTGTATAAAATTCAATCTTCATTTAATGTAGTGCATATATAAATTTTGTATTCATTTAATGTGAGACTTCTGCTAAATTTTTTATTAAGAGTGTAGAGTGATATTAATATTCACGAATTTGATGTATCAACTTTTTGAATGGTTGGTTGAGCTGAAAATCATAATTTTTTAGTGTCTCTGAGGTGGTTTTATGAAGCATCTAAATTTCAGATTAAAAGCTAATCGCGAGGCTTATTTCTTGTAATGATAGTACAAAAACATGAACTGTAAAAAGATAGCATATATTTTATCCGTTGTGAGACTTAGTATGTTTTCTTTCTCGCCCTTTTTTAAATATTATAAGAAAGTTAACTAAATCAATTTAAGAATTTATGTTATTTAAAAATTGAGATTAAACACGGAAATCTGTTGTAAATGGGGAAATTAATAATAATTTTTTGCCCTTAAATATTGATAAATAGTGGGCTATCTGTTGTAAATGGAAATAAATAATAATTTTTGTCTTAAATAGTAGGGTTACCAAACATGATTTTTCAAATGTTTTAAGTGCTACTATTTCTTAGTCGATCGAATGCTGCTTTTACTCTACAAATATATACAAAAAGAATGGTTTCACCTATCCGGCTATATAAACAAACAAAATATGCGTATTTGGTCTTCGGAGAATCCTCATGAGTTTATTCAATCGCCTCTCCATCCGCGAAAAATTGGTGTTTGGCTAGCGGTTTCTAGAAGGCGTATATTTGGACCTGTGTTTTTTGAAGGATCGATAAATGCTGAGAGATATCGAAATAATTTACTTGAACCGTTTTTACAAAATCTTCATGATGACGAACTTTTACATGGGTATTTCCAACAGGACAATGCAACAGCTCACAAAACATGGGAAAGTATGGCTCGAATTCGGTTAGAACGTTAATGCTGTCTTTATATTAGTTTTTTGTTTCGTTCTTTTATGATGTATAAACATTGTTATTTTTTAAATGTATAGGAAGTGGTATTTGCTATGTGTACAATGTGTTTCAAAATTAGTTTTTATTAGGCATAAACTATGTTTTTGTGTAAAAACCTCTAAATTTCATATTAAAAGCCGCTCGTCAATCATATTTCTTCTAATGATAGTACAGCCCACGAACTGTAAAAGATAGACTCATTTTATGAATTTATGTTAATTCAAATTGATATTAAGCAGGGGTATCTGTAGATGGAAAATTAATAATAATTTTTTGTCTTAAATATTGATATATAGTGGGCTTACCAAACATGATTTTTCAAATGTTTTAAGTGTATTGCATGGATTTTTATGTAATTTCAAAGGGAATGTAATACATTCGCTGCTGTACAAACATAAACTGTAAAAGAGAGATAGAAGCATTTTTAGAACAAGTATATATTTAATATTTTTGTAAATCTTTTGGCTAGAACGTTAATGCTGTCTTTATATTAGTTTTTTGTTTGGTTCTTTTATGATGTATAAAAATTGTTATTTTTTAAAATGTACAGGAAGTGGTATTTGCTATGTGGACAATGTGTTTCAAAATTAGTTTTATTAGTGATAAACTATGTATTTTGCATAAAAACCTCTAAATTTCATATTAAAAGCTGTACCTCAAGCATATTTCTTCTAATGATGGTACAACCCACGAACTGTAAAAGATAGACTCATTTTATGAATTTATGTTAATTCAAATTGATATTAAGCAGGGGTATCTGTAGATGGAAAATTAATAATAATTTTTTGTCTTAAATATTGATATATAGTGGGCTTACCAAACATGATTTTTCAAATGTTTTAAGTGTATTGCATGGATTTTTATGTAATTTCAAAGGGAATGTAATACATTCGCTGCTGTACAAAACATAAACTGTAAAAAGAGAGATAGAAGCATTTTTAGAACAAGTATATATTTAATATTTTTGCAAATCTTTTGGCTAGAACGTTAATGCTGTCTTTATATTAGTTTTTTGTTTGGTTCTTTTATGATATATAAAAATTGTTATTTTTTAAAATGTACAGGAAGTGGTATTTGCTATGTGGACAATGTGTTTCAAAATTAGTTTTATTAGTGATAAACTATGTATTTTGCATAAAAACCTCTAAATTTCATATTAAAAGCTGTACCTCAAGCATATTTCTTCTAATGATGGTACTAAACATGAAGTGTGAAAAGATAGTACATATTTTATCTGTTGTGGGACTTAGTATGTTTTCTTTTTCAACCTTTTTTTAAATATTATAAGAAAGTTAACTAAATCAATTTAAGAATTTATGTTATTTAAAATTGAGATTAAACTGGGGTATCTCTAAAATGGAAATATTTAATGTTATGTCTATTTTCATATGTATAGTGTTTTGTCAAAAAAGTTTTGATTGCTGAAAAAAGTGGGTAATAAAAATTTTTGATAGACCATGTATCTCACCTCTATCGTTTTACTGCATTGTTATATTGCACTATATGGGTCATCTCGAGAACATTCCTTGCCTTTGCATTTGATTGTTTTGTTTAAATTTTGATATTTGTGAAATTGAAAGTATGGTTGAGGTTTGTTTGATGTGTGTAGTTGTTTTATTTTTAATAAATTGTTTTCTTAAAAATATGGGCTCATTATTTTACTTTTCTAAAAGTCTTACTTTTGAAATGTCTTGTATATTCATGTTTGGTTGCTATGTTATCCAGTACCATACTATATATTTATTTTATGATTTTGACAAAGTATGCCGATCTTAGATGTAAATCCGCGGTGGTGGCGTTTGAAAGTATGTTGTGTTGGGGTTTGACCTAGATGTATCTTCCTAAGTTGGTCTGGTGTTGTGGCGTTTGAAACTATGTTGGGTGGTTGTGGTGGTGGTTGTTGTTGTGATGCGTGATATGGAGTTGGGTATTTTCTAGAAGTTGAGTTTATGTTTTGATCGATCATATTGATAGTCGGCCATTTCGCCTGACGTCACCTTAGTTTATTAGATTTTTGGCGGCCATCTTGGATTCGCTATCTTACTTTTCTAAAAATCCCTACCTTTGAAATGTTCTGTATATTAATATTTGGTTGCTATGTTATCCAGATGGATGGATGGATTGATGGATGGTTGGATGGATGGATGGATGGATGGATGTATGGATGGATGGATGGATGGATTGATTGTTGGATGGATGGATGGATGAATGTATGGATGTATGGATGGATTGATGGATGGTTGGATGGCTTTTTGAGAAAAGAGGGATTTGATAGTGGTTTGAATGTGTGGTTTTAATATAGGGGTTTCAGAACCGCTTCATGATCCGGTTGTGAGCTGATTCTAGCGATGGTTTTGAAATGATGTTTCATAGGAGTTTGAGTGCATGGTTTTGATAGATTGGATGCCTGACGTCACCTTAGTTTATTAGATTTTTGGCGGCGATCTTGGATTCGCCATCTTGCTTTTCTAAAAATCCCTACCTTTGAAACGTCCTGTATATTCATACTTGGTTGCTATCTCGTCCAGATGGATGGATGGATTAATGGATGGTTGGATGGATGGATGGTTGGATGGATGGTTGGATGGATGTATGGATGGATGGATTGATGGATGGATTGATGGATGGATTGATGGTTGGATGGATGGATGTATGGATGTATGGATGGATGGATGGATGGATGGATTGATGGATGGTTGGATGGCTTTTTGAGAAAAGAGGGATTTGATAGTGGTTTGAATGTGTGGTTTTAATATAGGGGTTTCAGAACCGCTTCATGACGTGAGCTGATTCTAGCGATGGTTTTGAGGAGTTCGAGTGCATGGTTTTGATAGATTGGATGCTTGACGTGACATTAGTTTATTAGATTTTTGGCGGCCATCTTGGATTCGCCATCTTGCTTTTCTAAAAATCCCTACCTTTGAAACGTCCTGTATATTCATACTTGGTTGCTATCTCGTCCAGTAGCATACTGTATATTTATTTTATAATTTTGAAATGGTATGCCGATCTTAGATATAAAGTTTATATTTTTATCGACCATCTTGAGGGTATGAAACTTGGTCATATTGTTAATTAATAATAATAAATACATTGTTTTTCTTAAAAAATATATTGTTTGTTTTATTTTATTTTATAAGTGAGATATACATTTCAAGCATGCGGCTATCACAGAAGCAGACAGCCGTTGCGGTTTCCGCTGGAAACATGTTTAGACCTGTTTGAAGTACATTGAGAAGCGCGATAGCAAGCCTGGTAATTTATTCAGGAATTCTCTAGAAACAAAGACCATCTTGATGGTCCGCCATTTTGTCTGACGTCACCTTAGTTTGGCTAGTGACCGTGAGAGGATGCTGCATTATGGCAATCATGAGAGATGCCATTTCTTGGTTAGTGGCTGTGAGAGGGCGTCACATTGGGTTGGTAATGATGAAATCTGCCATTTCTTAGTTTGGTTAGTGGCCGTCAGAGGGCGCCACATTGGGTTGGTAATGATGAAATCTGCAATTTTTAGTTGGGTTGGTAATGATGAAATCTGCAATTTTTAGTTGGGTTGGTAATGATGAAATCTGCAATTTTAGTTGGGTTGGTAATGATAAAATCTGCAATTTTAGTTGGGTTGGTAATGATGAAATCTGCAATTTTTAGTTGGGTTGGCGACTGCGAGGGGGCGCCATATCAGTTGGGTTGGTAGAGGGCGCCACTAGGGCGAGGGGGGGGGGAGGGGGGGTAGTAGGAGTGGGGGGTGGTGGGTCCAGAATCGGCGTAAGTACCCTACTTATATATTAAATTTTCAACCCACGACATAATCTGTGAATAAATCCGAAGCGCTCTGATCGAAACCGAATATCGTCTAGCTCCACCTACTCACACCCACTTGTGTCTACTCGTCCCGCTAGTAATATAAGTTCCATAATAGTATATTTGTTGGTAAACGTCCCTCTTAAGACAGACGTTTTACATTCCATGGCAAACATTTATCAATATAATTTTTGATCTCGCGGTATCATAACATGGGTTTTGATTGTGACACATGTCCTGGAGTATGAACAAGTGTTACCATTCTGGAAAAGGTATTAAAAAAAGCTGATGTTGTTATGTCACGCGACCAAGGACTGAAAGTAGAGGAGGTTACCAATACTCTGGACATACCTACTGAATGTGTACATCACATTTTATATGTAAAATTAGCCATGTCTACGCTCTCTACGTGAAAGATCGCTAATTTTAAACGACAATTTCAAGGTCTTTAACATCAACCCAGTAGATTTTTTGAGACATATACAGTTTATGGAACTGGGCACCATTACTATGTGTGTCTCCGAAGATCACAAAGAAGTTTTCTTAGACCAGAAATATAATGGCGATAATATACCGAAATTCGAAGGGAATAGTTCTTATCAACTATCTCGTAAGAGGCTAAGCTACCAATGAAAGAAGAAGAAGAACAATAATAAGATGAAGAATAAGAAGAAAAACAGATAAAAGAATGGGCGTATTTATAGAGACATTTATGCATACACAAACTGCTATAGTTAGAACAACTATGTTTTTTGCCATATAATGACTGTATGAAACAAACCTGGGTTTACAACGTTTATGGCAGCCTTCTCACAAAGGGTGACGATTGCTTTGCTAATGCCATGCATATCAGCTATTGTATGATACCGACTGCCGCATTGATAGTATGACTTTTACAAGTTGTAATTTGTGGAATTGTGTTATAGGATCATCAGGCAATTATACAAATTGCAAGCTACTAAACTAATAGTATTAGTTTTCAAGTTATTATATTCCAAGTTATGGTATTTCTGCAGACATGACCAACTATACAGGCTGTACCACTTAAAACTCCCAGGTCAAATATCTCGGAAACGGATAGATATTTGAATTTTGTAAAAAGTAGTTACTTATAAAGAATGTGATTGACTCTAGTTTGCTCTCACAATTGTGTTTTATTATGTGAAGATATAGATGGCGCTGCGATGAAAAGAATTTTTTCGATCGCCACAATCTTCATTTGTTTTTTATTTGAAAGAGTATTAAAATTAATATAAATTTTATTATTTGTGTTAGTTTCCAAAATTTAACGGTTTCATAGATATTCGTGTTTAAAGAAAGTTAGATTAATTTTAAAGTTTTATCTTTATTTTGAAAGAGGGGTTCACACTGATGCAATTAGTTGCAGCAATTCCAGTTTTATGAAAAGTTGCACGAAAATTCGCGTTCACACTATGCAATTAGTTGCAGCAATTTATCGCATGTGAAAAGTTGCACGTATTAGAGCGTGTTCTATTTTCTGAAGTTGCATGCGATTTTTTAGTAACTTTTACGCTGCCAACCTGTCTTACGAAATGTACTAAAGTACATATATTATTTTTCATCACTCAAGGACTATACATTGAAAGTAATGATCACATATAATTATTTCATGTTGGTAGTACCACAAAAAAAAATTGCATTTGTGAAAAATTGCTTGTGTTTCCTGATCAGTGTGAACCAACCGTGCAACTTTTAAAAATTGCACCGTTCGTGCATCTTTTCACATGCGATAAATCTCTGCAACTAATTGCATCAGTGTGAATCCCTCTTAAAATATAATAGTGTTAATAATAATCCAACAAATTTGCTAACATCAGATTTCAAGAAGTTAAATATCGAAAGAATTTGTTTTTACAACTACAGTAATAAAACATATAAAGTTATTCAGAGAATTCATCTATTAGTTAAAATTAAAATGAATGCTGTTCACAGTGCCGATAAATATTCCAACCAAAACTGATAATAGTGATACCTACATCATTTTTATCGAAAACTTCCACATAATCCATAATCCATATAATAATCCACTGTAAAATATAGTGTTAAATATTTACACACACTATATATTATAGTAAATAATTTATCATCACCTCGGTCTCAATTATAAAATAATGACTTTATATTTGGTGTCATACATGGTACAAACTAATTACACACCAAATATGTTGATTTTATTTTTAGTTTAGATTTTAAAAAGTGTACGCATGCGCAAGAAGCAATTTTATTACTACTGTAATCCGTTCAATCACTTCTGGCGCTAGCCACAGGCTCTAGCGGTATTCCCTTCCAGTAGTGGGACTCTGTGCACTATCGATATCCACTTTCGTCTCGACTTGGTGAAAATTGGTACTCTGTATAACATTTTTGTCGTCGATCTCGCTTCCCCTTCCATTCGCCCACTATCGTCTTCAAGCGAAGCCAAGGGATGTCTCGTTTAAAAAGAGACGTCTCTCGCTTTGCAACTTCCTGCGCATGTAAGAGAAAGACAGAAAATAAAGTAGGTTCTAAAGTGTAGTAATATAAAGAAAATAATTTGGGCAAGTTATAAAACATGTGGATACCGCAAGTAAAAATATTTTTTTCAAAAGAATTGCTATATCATTTTATTTCTATTTCGTACACCTTCTAGGTAAGACGATTTTTATATTTGCTTTACATTTGATATTTTCATTACTTTTTGAATTTATTAAATATGAATTAGTAATTCTTTGAAATATCTGCTTAAAATATATATGGAAAGTTTCGCTAAATTTGTGTCATTATTTTACATTTGATATTTTCATTTCTCTTTGAATTTATTAAATGTGAATGAATAATTCTTCAAATATCTACTTAAAATATATGTGGAAGGTTTTGCTATATTTTAGTAATTATTTTATTTATAAGTATAAACATATACAGGGTGTACCACTTAAAACTCCCAGGTCAAATATCTCGGAAACTGATAAAGATATTTGAATTTTCTAAAAAGTAGTTACTAAAGAATGTGATCGACTCTAGTTTGCTCGCTGTTTTATTATGTGACGATATAGATGGCGCTGCGATGAAAAGAATTTTTTTGATCGCCACAATCTTCATTTGTTTTTTATTTGAAAGAGTATTAAAATTAATGTAAATTTTATTATTTGTGTTAGTTTCCAAAATTTAACGGTTTCATAGATATTCTTGTTTAAAGAAAGTAAGAGTAATTTTAAATTTTTGTCTTTATTTTGTTTAAATATTTAATTTGTAGGGGAAAATAGCAGTAAACATATTCACAATGCTTGCTATTATAGTTACTTTACAATTTAAATTTTATAGTTAGTTCCTTTTTATAAATTCCACTCCATAGGCACCCATAGGTATGTAGGAAGAAAAGCATTCATGTGTTAGATGTATGTATGCTTGCTTAGATTATTTAGGAAATATTTTGACATTAGCACACATTAGTGACATTTGCTTGATTATTAATTGTCTATAATTAGCTTCATTCAAACATTTACTCACTTTGCGTATAAAGTTCATTTAGTGCACCATTTAAGAATAGGTGATAATCACCGCAGACTCGATTTTCTGGCAGAATTTTCTGTCATGTTAGCGGAAAACAACTTTATGAATCAGATCATGTGGAATGACGAATGTCGTTTTCACAACAATAGTACTTTAACTGAATAAATAAAATACTAATAGTACTTTAATTAAGCGTAATGCTCGATATTGGTCAGAAGATAATCCTAGGTGGATAAGGCAAACCAGAAATCAAACAGTTTTTGGCGTTAACGTTTGGTGTGGAATTTTAAACGGATATATCTTAGGCCCCCACTTTTATCATGAAACATTCATTGGTGTGCGCTACTTACATTTCCTGCAGAATGAGTTACCACTACTTTTGGAAGATGTACCTATAAAGCTGCGAAATAATATGTGGTTACATCAAGACGGGGCACCTGCTCATAATGCCAACATAGTTACTGACTATTTTAATCAAATGTTCCCACGTCGTTCGATTGGTACTAATGGCGTTCTTAGGTGGCCGGATCTAACCCCGTTAGATTTTTTCTTGTGGGGTTACTTGAAAGCTGAAGTTTACAAGGAACCCATAACAGATATTGGCGACCTTTATAATAAAATTTATGCAAGTGTTCAAAAAATTAGTAGAAATACATTGTTTAATTTGCGGAAGAGAACTAATAAGGCGATATACGTTATGTAGCAATCAAAAAGGCAACATCTTTGTTAGTTACATTTGATTCTTTTAAGTTTTTAAACAAAATAACGACAAAACTTTAAAATTACTCTTACATTCTTTAAACACGAATATCTATAAAACCGTTAAATTTTGGAAATTAACACAAATAATAAAATTTACATTAATTTTAATACTCTTTCAAATAAAAAACAAATGAAGATTGTGTCGATCAAAAAAATTCTTTTCATCGCAGCGCCATCTATATCTTCACATAATAAAACACATTTGTGAGAGCAAACTATACTCCATTCAGTCTAAGAATGGAGTAGATGGCGCTACAATATGAGCACAGTTTACACACGATGAATTTTGTATTTTGAAAACAAATAAAACATATGTTTACTGTCAGATGGATAGCAGGGATATACATTGTATATGATATCATTATATTTTGACTTTTAAGTGTTTATTGACATTTATTTAACTAAGGCTTACATTGCTTTTAAAATGATAACCATACTAACAAACATGAAAAGGCAAACAGCTAATCAGTATTTGATAAGTTTTCCAAAACAGAATATCGCTCACACAAAAAATATTAAAATATAAGGAAAACATTGAATAACACGTTGTGTCTACATGTAAATAGAACGCTTACATTTTACAACATTCAAGAATGTAGGTATCATTATCAATATGTGAGTAAAAGGTGTAAAGCGCAATATTTCATGTTAAAATCCAATAAATTTTAGATACTATTTCCATTAGCAGATATTTCAATTATTATCTTATTTACAATATCTAGAAATTGATAAAATACCTTAACAAATGAATATTTCACCTGCGAGTTCTAAGAAGAACTATTTTTTAAGAATATTAACAACAAATAACTATGTAAAATACGGAAATCGACAAACTCTTTGAACAAAACTGTCAGTAAACAAATTTTTTGACAGAACAAGGTAAATGCGATTATTTTGCCGGTGTAAATGCACACTCGATTTCAACCAATCACAAACGTTTATTTTAAGCCCTATCTTTCCAAATGCTCCATTCTTAGACTGAATGGAGTATAGAGTCGATCACATTCTTTAGTAACTACTTTTTACAAAATTCAAATATCTTTATCCGTTTCCGAGATATTCGACCTGGGAGTTTTAAGTGGTACACCTGTATATTATATTAGAGGTCGATATATGTATAATACATGTTATGTACAAAATATTTATGCAAAATCAGCAATATTACAATCTGATTACAACTAGCACACCAAGAAAATATTACTAAATAAAGCGAATCTACAACAGTAAATGTAATGAATTTGCTGATTATACTTCCCGGTAATGCAAACAATTTTGCGATTTCAACAAATTCCCTAAAACACTGACAAATATTTTTAAAGAAGGTAGTATTCTTCCGATCTTTGCCGAACGCGTATCGATAGTTACACAGAGTACCATTCAAAGCGAGAATCGTTAGCGATAATCGATATCGATAATCGATTCAAGTCGTTGGATGTCGAAAGTACACAGAGTCCCACTACAGCGCCGTAACTCCCTGAACGCACGGATTGATTCGTTGTTTAGCTAGAGTCGCTGAGCTAGATAATAAACAAACATTTTATATACAAATATAACATTTTAATTTTTCTATAGAATGTGACAGAGCACGCCGGGCCACGGGGCTAGTATGATATTTATATTGTTAATTAAATTTTTAGGTACGACTCTGGCAGTAGAAAAAATGAAGACAGACGTTTCTAAATTACCGATTTAATGCGTAAATCAATTACAGGCACCTATTGTTATATGGGTAATTAATAATACTAAAAGTACGTACTTCTTTTGTCGATTCTAGTAAAGACTGTAAAAATTTTCCCGTGCAACTGGTTATAATAAAATACTGTGGCATTTCAGCCATCGCATCCTCTAAGCTTTCGAAACTAGGTATGCCTTCTTCTGTTCTTCTCAAAATGCACACATATTTTCTTTCCCTATTTTCTACTTTATCCTTCATCGGTCCAAAGGATCCGTGCAATAAAAAATCAGTTTGTAGTTCTTGCACGATGGTCTGTTAAACATTAAATTCTATAGATTAGGTATCTACTTTAAATATAAACATGTATTACATACTGGCACGTATATGACTTCCTCTTCTTCTTCTGTTTCTGTTGTCTCGCCTAAATTATACCAAGGCAAAGCAGTGTTATTTAATAATAAATATTTTAATTTAAAAAATTAGTCGATTATTTCACATAATTCGTGCAAAAGCCCAAATATAGAAAGTTTTAAAAAAAATTGTAAACATGATTTCTTTTAGTCTCATGTTAAAATTTTGCTTTCAGTTAATCATTTCATATTTATTAATAAATTTGAGCATGAAATACATTTCACTTGACACATTTGCATTTTATTAGGTTTTATAAAGCCGTTTATGAAACCTATTTAAATATCTCCTCAAACGCTAATTAAATTGGAATGAATTTTTTTTTTGAAAAAGTGGACCAAGATAGGTTCAATAGCAAGATAAATAAATAAAATCCGTGTATGATAGTGATGGCAGAAAGAGTAGAAATTCAACGAGAACAAAAACAATATCAAAAGATAATAAATTTCAAAATAAAATATCATGAAAAAATAACTAAATACTTCGAAATTTTAAAGAGCGTTTGAATGAAATATGAGACTTGCCCTTTCACCCTACACGCTTACATCTGGTTGCTTTTTTGTATGTATTAAACATGCAGGTGGTCGGTTTGTTTGTGCTGGATCTCAATTGATCTCATCAACTGGACCTAGATAGATCAGGCTGCCTGCTACTCGCATTCTGAAAGACTATAGATCTAATTATTTTTTTTTTTTTTGGAATTCTGCTGGATTTAGTATCTTTCCAAAACCATTAGTTATTCATCAGAGCAAAATCTATAAAATGCATGATAAATCCAAGAGTCCATTTTGTAGAGCTGATGTACATTCTGTATGCACATACTAGTGGAGGATTGGAGAATATATAAATCTACACTGTTCCACCAGTTAAAATCTTTTTTCTGCCAATTGTGTGAATAAATAATACGAAAAGGTAGAATTATCCAAAAAAAAAACTGTTGTATGTTTTTCTATTAACATAAGTAGAGTGAAAACATTTAGAGAATATCACATATGTCATAATGCGCGATGAACGTACTTGAGTTAGCGAGTTCATTATATGCCATCCGATCCAGTCCTAGAGGTGTTTGTATTTTGTATAACAGTAGCGTGGTGCTTACGATTACGTTATATTGGTGTTTATGTTTTGTTGTTGCTTATTTGAATTTAGTAAAATATTACTTTTTAAATAATTGTCTTTATCAAGAAATTATTTATACAGTGACAGCTTATTCATCGAAGAGAGTTGGCGAAATTATACATAGCCAAGGAAGAAAAATAATTGCCAACGTTTTAATATTTATGAAGAAAGAAGCAGAAAATAAACATCCGATAATCTTTAACAAATTCCGAAGAGAGGTCAATGAGAGCGGTTGGAATTACTAATGTGACATACAGAAATATTGCTAAAGAAGCTTGCATTAATTTAACTTAATTTTATTCTACTTATACTATATAGCAGCAATATTCATAACAAGGTAGATTTAAAGAATCAAATTAATACTTCTGTAAATAATAATTTGCTTCCCTAATATCAATTTAATTCATTAGAAATATTGTGGTTTTATGTAACATAATTTACACAATCATGAAGTTTTTAAAAACTTATCTCTAATACCTCTGCCCTCTCAATCACCTACGCCTCTGGCACTTTTTGCGTAGCTTTGTGATGACATAGTGGTATTCTCTAAATGTTTTCGCTATACAACTGTGCTGTCTTAGTCAAATTTATCCATATTTTCTTGAATGATTTCAGTTATTTTGCTTTGGTAAGCAATAAAGTGAACTTGTCCACTATTTCTAGCAAGAACAAACATTTTGATCCCCCAGGGCGTAGGTTTTTTTTAGGCATCAAGTTAACAAAGAGTTTTCAATTTCCAGCTCCTGGCATCTTTTTTTTGTTAATGAGTCCATGAGGGAACAAACCTTGAAAAATCTATTACTGCACTCTTTAGATTTGTCCAAATTATGAGAACTTTGAGAAACAAATCTACTTTGTGTCATATTCAGGAATATTCATGCCCAGAACTTTTTCCCAGTGCATATTTTTACTCCTTGGATGTTATATAGATATCCTTTTATGATATGTAAAACAATCATGGTTTTAATTTCGAATTCTGAGCTAGGTTTGGTACTTTTACCTTGTTGCATAGCATACATGGTGGTGCAGTTTACCATCTGAGAAATTTGAATCGGTTCAATGAATCATTACTCCGTTTTATCTTTTTGATGTTTATATTGTTTTCTAGTCGTTTACCTTGTCCTTTTGACCTCGGTTTTCTTTGCAGTTATTCATGAACCTTTTTCCACAGCTGGATGGATGGATGGTCAGTTACTTTTACTTGATATTTTTCCGTCTGCTCCGACGTCATCTTGGTCTTCCTCTACTTCTATTGTAACTTATTTGCATACTACTTCTAGTTTCTGGTATTCAATATATTTTCTTCGACAAATCACATCTTGGCCAATTCTAGTGATGTGACTTGTTGGAAATTCTGGTGACATGCTCGTCGTCGATAATAAACGAATCAGTCTTGTCTATGTAGTTGCTTCACCAAAATGTACTCACCAGCCACCACTGGAACACAATTCATTACCAACTCAGTCAACTCTTGCACATCCTTTGGATTGGTAAGATTGCAAGTCGCCTTCAAATCATGTAGCTTGTTAATAAGTCTTTGGGGCAGTCCCAAAGGTAAAATTAAGATGGAAGGAAGGTAAAAGGAAAATTAACTAGAGGTTCGATTGCAACTCATTATTAAAAAAACAAACACTTCCCTCGAGAAGCTTACTGTAGCTCTATATATTTTGCACACAGATCTTGATCCAACAAGTGGCCTCAAACTTATAAAGCACGTGTATAATTATAAAGAATTAGATTAGTTATGAGATTGTGTACATATACAAAAATAAAAATTGTGGTGTGAACAACAATACCGTTAAATGTTTAGAATATTAAAATTATAGGGCAACATATTATTACTAAGTTTGACGAAATTAACAATAAATACCATGACCATGTACCATTATTGATCTCAAACTATAGGCGAATTCGTTTTGTAGCGGTCATGTCCGGTCATTTGTTTAGCGGTGACCGGTCGAATTCGATTATAAAATTAATGACGTCACGGGTGACCCGGTACCTCTTGGTCATTTCTTATCGTGACCGTGGTCGTGAGCACGGTCATGCATTCGGTCATATACCCATCCTTTTTTACTTTTCGTAAACACTGTTTGAAAATGGAATAAGTAATAGGTCAGGAAGATTTGATAGCAATACTACAAATACAAAACATGAAAAACGCAAATCAAATAAATCAAAAAGTACAAAAGAGGAATTGATGGAAGTTATTAAAGACTGCAATAAACAACAAATCCAGTCAATGAATGAAATGTTCCACCGATTTATAAACATTTTAAATCATCAAAACACTTTAATTTAACAAAATAATTAGAGGGGTGAGCTAATAAACATTTTAAAAAAAATATTCATTGAAACCAAGAAACGGAAACGCCTAACAGATTCCGATTCGGAATGAAAAGGGAAGTATAGTTATTAATAAATTATTTAATTGTATATATATATTATTTTTTTTTCTTTATGTACCTACATATTCTTTTTTCACTTTTTTCATTTACCAGTTTTGAATTTATTAACTAATTTCTAGACTGACACCCTAATATATATATATACTTTTTTTTTGACGTATTCTACGCATTTTATGCACTGTACTGAATTAAATAAATTTATTATTATTATTATTATTACATTTTCTTATTTGGGTAGTTTACTTAGTAGTGTTTCTATTATGATTATTATTTTTAAGTAGTGTATATATTAATAATGCTACTTGTAATGTTCATATGATGTTATTGTTATGTCAAGTTTTGTATAAAGTAATGATTTGTTCACTTGCTGGAAAAAATAATAGAATTTGAAGGAAAATATGAATTAGAAAGGCAGTGATTTGTAAAAGGGAATTTAAATTAATATTATATAGTAAATAAAGAGTGTACACATAACCATTTAACAACAACTTGGTCAAAACATGTATGACCACTTAAATTAAGTATGTTTCATTTTAAAAAAATTAAACGTTAGGTATAATACATTCAATCTGCAGGAAACAGTCATGTTAGTGTAAAATTGAAAATAATTACAGCACAAACTTCGAACTTATTTATAATCAATACAATAGAATTATACACATAAAGGCAATATGCAATCATAACACATAAAAAAAAATATGGCCCATTTAGGGTGTCGGGGTTTGCACGAATGACACCTGGATATTTACACTTTCTTTGAAATGCAATAGATATCGCTTCACATTCCTTTTCTGTTGGCCATATAAGTCATTAGAATGCATTTCTCTAAAGGAACAGCAGTTCGGCCATGACCATAACCAATCCTTTTTATTTTACCAATCTTCCCCATTCAGTTTTTCACAAATTATCCGTGTCATTCTAAATAACTTGTAAAAGTCCATTTCAATATATCGTCCAATCCACTCGTCTGTGAAACGGGGTATCCTATAATGAACATCACGTACCACAGCTGGTAACTAGTACAACAAAGGTATGTAATGAAGACTATGCATTTTCATTATACCCCACATCATTAATGATGAATTAAACAAGGTTGTTGGTAACTCATCGTTTATAATTGCAGTAGCAACTAGTTTGTTTCTTCTTAGACATTGTTCCTGCTGTAAACACATTGTATAATTATGCATACTAACATCTTATGGATATATCTTACCTAAAAATACTTCTGAAAAATATCTATACTTAATAAAATTGATATATAAATAATAAAAACACGATAACCTAATGTGCGAAATCAAAGTGACAGCGACAGCAAATATGCAATCACCGACGCAAGTTCGATTTAAAATTAAAAGTAATGACGTCACAGTGACCAATCATGACCGCTTGTAACACGGTTCAAGATACCGAACATGACCGCAAATCCAAAACGAATTCGCTTTATGTTTGTAATAGGTTAGGTTTAAGTTTAAAGAAAAGCATCCATGTAAATTTCGAAGCAAGTTCTTTTGCATATGCTCCAGTGAACAAACAACGCAGTTTTATTAATTAGTGCTACTGATGATGACGACGTAGTTATCGAAATAGGTATTTAACTTTTAACGAATTTGTGTGGTAATGGTTAGTGTACTTGTTTTAACGAATTTTATGAAACATTTTGCGCAAGATGAGATGTCAAGTGTAATATAAGGAAAACTTATAAAGACGTAGCAGACTTTTTCTATCCCATGCTTAAATAATATATGGCGTTTGATTATTTTTAATAAAAGTTTCATTGCAATGTACGTTTTCCAATAATCGTTATACGTATTATAAAAGTATGTTATATAAACTTTACCTTGGTCTTTGTCTTTTTTCTTTTTATTTTTCTTCTTGTGGTCCTTCTTGTGTTTTTTCTTCTTTTTCTTATCGACAGGTGTTCCTGCGGAATAGAAACACATATGACAACATTTAGGTAGCTAGTATTCATCGCTTGATTTGTTTAAAAAGGTAACGAGAACACATTTTAACGACTTGGAATATATCATATGAACAGATATTGTGAACAACACTGTACACTCTATCGGGTAGGTAAGTTCACCTGTAGAACTTATGATATTCAATTTAAACTAAAAACACGATAAAATCAACTTCCTCTAAAAGAGGAAATAATAGGAAGTGGCATTATTTTCGAGGCAGTGAGCATATCGGGTAATGAACAAGGATTTTTTTTTACTCTAGCTCTTTTTTGTTTCCCAGTATATGTTCACGTTTGCTAACGGATACAAAGCGGTTTGGGAAGTATGATGTGAGTATTCTCAATGTATTTCAAAGTATGTATGTATTTATATTATATGGTGCACTTAGAGTATGTTAAAAGTGTTAATATTGTAAATTGCACAATTTTACTTAAGTATTGTTATACGGGTTATCTAATTTCAACTTAATAAAATGTATGTATATTAAGGTTTCAAAGCTATTGCATAAAAAATTCTTGCCGCTCTAATTATAATTATAAGTACCTATGTGGTTTCCGCGTGTTTTCAGAAATAGACGTATTGACAAATATCTTCTAAGAGTAGGTATAAATTAATTTTCGATACTATGAATTACTATTGATAGCAGTAAAACCGTAAAGCTATCGATACTCGCTAACGATATATGCTATATGTATATAGTATCATAATAATAGTGTAATTATAATACTAGTTAATGGAGAAAATGCCCTGAAAGGGACAGAAAAAAGGTAAATATACTAGTGTCATAACTTGAAAAAAATATTTTTATCAAACGTATATTCCGCAGCCTCGCTGCTTAAGTACATTCATTTTTCTTCTACCCCCTTCGGGGCATTTTCTCCATTAGCTAGTATGTACATACCTTTTCAGAGGCGTTTAAAGTCTTACCTCAAATGACATCAATATAATGCAAATAATGTCGTACCATTGAAATGAATAATTTAAATGCACTAATTAATTTTACAAATGCCGAAATGTCCATAGATTATTCCTTCCACACCTCTTTTTTACAACACAGAAACAAACTGTTAAATTAAAACAAAATAAATTATGCCAATCGGATTTCAACCACCAAGTGCATGAGGTTTGAAACAATTTGAATTTTTGAAAACTTTCTGAATCTTAAGGGTCCTATACAGCATGTGTCAATTTTCGTTAGCCATAGGCGATTAATTCATGCAATACGTGACAACATGGCATCCCTACTTTCCTCTCTAATGCCAGCGCGACCGATACAAGCTCAAGTTAGAGTTCGCAGTACCTATTCGACCAACGTCTTGGATGTTTGTAATGCGTTGAGAAATAATATTTACGAGTTGCAAGGATTTATTTGTCTTTTTCCTTTCAGTAAATGCAGAGAATTATTAAGCTGCGTTCACGCTGCATGACACAAACAAAAGCGTAATTCTAATAAAATTAAAAATAAGGTAAATAAAAAAGGATTCTGAAAATAATAATATATTACTAGATCGGGAGATCGCGGCGGCCATTTGATGTTTCCCGTTCCAGTAATAAGACGCAACTAAAGATTGAATGTAAAATCTGGTGGGGACATCGGACAAAATCGTTGTATGTCGATTGTTGCCGGGATTGGTGACGGACACGTTGCCACGTATTATTTGTATACGTATAAATCGCATGTAAAAATTGAATCCCTATAGCTAATGAAAATTGACACATACGGTATAGTGGATATGTGAATAGTTGAAAAATAGGAGATTCTTGATGCAAGATATTTTTGTTGATTTTAAATTTGGAGAAAACCTTTCAACGTCAACTTATGAAGAATTTAGTAATCTACCCCGCTGAATAATCAAATTTAGAAAAAAATGATCTGATTAAAGAAAATTAATTAACATGTCAAAATATTAAAAACAAGTTTTCTCAAAAATCCTTTGTAGCAGATTTGTTTGCTTTAGTTCACGATATAAATTGAATAAAAAGCTACCCCGCTCTGCACTTATTTTTCGTTCAACAATTCTTTACTTTGTTTTAAATGAATATAAAATAAATTAAAATTATGCAACCCACATTACAATGAATTGTTATTCTGATAAAAATCTTTCCCGCGGTTACAAATGTGGTCACAAATGAATTTTTATTCGCTTAGATATTGAGTTATTATTTCAAATATTTATTATATATTCCCTATATGTAATAAGTACTCCTACAAACGTGGCTTATTAAATTATGTGCTATGCAACCAATATTACATTTACAATCCACTATATAGGTTCCTTAAAGTTTAAATAAAATCTGATTTAGTCAATATTTTTAAAAAATGGAGAAATTTTTCTGATAGAGCAAGAGACGTAGAATAATTTAGTATCATGACTTTAAACTTCTATTTCAAAAATTGACGATTGCATAAAGACGATTTTACACTACTGACCTTTCGAAAATGTTGAATAAAATCGCTTCTAATGAAGAGTTTTCAAAACGGAAAGCTGTAATTTGTAGGACAATATAATGATACAAAACTTCAGCCTTCTACTGTAAAAATTGATGATTTGCTCAAGAGAGTCACCTTCATTTTATGCAAATTTTGCAAGTTCTTGGCAATTTACTAAGCCCCGCATTGGTTACGTGAACACTAATTTGACGTACATCCTAGACTCGCCCCAGCGGTCATTTAAAAAAGAAATCAAGTAAATCGGCCCAGTAGTTCCTGAGAAACATATAGGTAGGCACTCCCCTCTAATGATATATGAGGATGTCAAGTATATTAGAGGTAGCGCTACCGGGCTACCTCTGATAATTAATATAAAAAATGAGGTATGGCCATCACACGACTTTCTTATACGTATAAGCGTTTCAAACTATACAATTTTAAGAATTTTTTTATACAAAACTTATTCAAAATCCTATTCTAAGTACTTTCATTCTCTTAATAAATCGCTATAGAATGCATACTTTGCAAGATATACTGCATGACATGGAAACTGCAACACCAAGAAGGGGTGCGAATTTTTTGACCAAACTTGGTAGAAACATATAACTAGTCAAAGGCAATAATTGATTAAAATTTCAAAGAAAAAAAACAAAAGACTAACACAATTTAACATAATTTTTATTAATAATGTGTTGAACCGCTCCTATTAGTGTCACACTCCCTCACTCTTCGTGGCATTGATTCGACTAGGTGGTCGATATCCTCTTGGGGTATGGTGTCCCAAGCAACCTGTAATTCATGCCGGAGAGCTATTAGTGTCTGCGGGGGATTGGCTAAATTCATAAGTTTTCGTCCCATAATGTCCCACACATGTTCTATTGGCGAGAGGTCGGGGGATTTGGGTGGCCATGGCAAGATATTGACATGAGCCTCTTCCAAGCGATTTATAGAAATTCTCGCTACGTGGGGAGGGGCATTATCCTGCTGGAAAAGTGGGTCTTCGAGCGTTTGAAGATATGGTAGAATATGGGGTTCTACCACCTCATCAATGTAACGCTGGGCGTTCATGGTGGTTTGGATGAACACCAATTGAGACCTACTCCCATATGCTATAGCACCCCATACCATAACACCCACTGCTCGATGCACATGCCTTTCAACGGAAAACTGAATATCACGACGTTCCCCACGTCTTCGTCTGACCTTCATACGGCCATCATGCATCCCTAGACAAAATCGAGATTCATCACTGAATACCACCCTGTGCCACTCCAGGTTCCAGTGCAGCGCAATCTACACCACTCCAAACGTTGCTGTCGGTGTTGAGCCGTAAGTGGTAACACAAGATGTGGACGATAAGATTGTAAGCCGAAACCCCTAATTCGACGATAAACGGTTCGAAGGGTTACAGGACGACCAATATTACCTAAACACACGTCAGCAATTGATCTGGTACTGGAAAACCTGTCTCTTAGTGCCATTAAACGAAGGCGGCGGTCCTGTATCTCATTAGTTCTTCTTCGGCCTCCGGTTCCTCTTTGGCGTCTTTCCTGACCTTCCCTAGTCCATGATTGATAACAGCGCATAATGTTGGATTGGTTCCGGTTAAGGCGATTTGCAATTTCCCTGTATGAAAAACTACCTTCTCGCAAACCAACAATTCGACCTCTGTCGAATTCGCTTAATTGGCGATAATTTCCACGTTGCCGCACTCTAGGCATAATAAAACTCTTTAAACACGTTAAACAAAGGTATAATACGACAAAACCGTTGAAATTAATTTCAAACAAACAATTAATACACCACACATTAATGTCAGCGAAAACTGAATGAAGTGTCAGATGTGTCATGACCACTTGATCTATCGCAACAAAATTTTAATCAATTATTGCTTTTGACTAGTTATACGTTTCTACCAAGTTTGGTCAAAAAATTCGCTCCCATTCTTGGTGTTGCACTTTCCATGTCATGCAGCATATTCGAAAAAAAGTGGTAATCGCTAAGAGTAAAAGTGCTACTTCCTGTCCGAATTTTGAAATTTCATGTATACAAAAAATATAGCAAATCCAATTCTAAATACTTTTGTACTCTTAATAAATATATATAGAATGCATAATTTACGACATATTTGCAAAAAATCGCTATTCGGTAAGAGTAAAAGTGGTACTTCCGGTCCGAATTTTGAAATTTTTTTTATACAAAAGATATTTAAAATTATAATTTAAATACTTTTATACTCGTAATGTACCTGCCTAGAAAGCATGACTTGCGAGATATTCGCACAAAACTGATGTTCGATATGAGTAAAAGACCTACTTGCGGTTGGAATTTCGAAAATCCTTTTTAATACAATTTGTCTCAAATTTAATTTTGAGTACATTTGAATTCTTTATAAATTTGTTTAAACTTAGTAATTGACGAAATATTTGCAAAATTCGATTTTTTCACTGAAGTAAACTACTACTTCCGGTACCCCGATTTTACTGAAAAACTAATCAGATCTCAAGAGGGAGATTATACACGTAAATACAAAATTTGGAATAGATATCTACAGCGGTTTGACCACTATCGTCGTCACAGATAGACACACAGACATTTTTTAAAAACCACTTTTTTTGGTATCAGGGGACTTCAAAACGTGGTCATCTGCAAAAATCTCGAGGTCGAAAATTTTCATCATCACAATACTTCCTTATCCAACGTATAAGAAAGTAATAAAAAAAGTTAGAGGCTGAGAAAATTAAATGGGCCGACCAAGAGGTTTATTTAATTAAAATATTATCGGAATTATGGAACTAGTTTCCTAATTTATTTCCATTTTCCAAGAAATTATTATTATTCTTTTGCTATTCTGCATCCGATTCAAACAACTTTAGCACCCGAACTATACTGTAAACAAGTTACGAACTACCTATGTACTCTGAAAATTATAGAATAGACCTTGTTAAAATATATTTAAAAAATTATAAATATTTTACCGCAGTTGCAATTTAAATTTTTTTAATTATTGTTGAGAAACATAAAAATATATATGTAATTTGTATCAAAAAGTGGTAATTTACAAATGGCCTGCCTGGGGACGGTTATTCGTACTTTACAGTCACACTTTAAGCTTTATAAACTTAATTTATAGTACCGATAAACTACAAAATTATACCTTCCAACGTTTTTAGCGTTATTGTATTATATATCTAAATATTCTTAAATACTTTAAGTAATTAACATTATAGCGAATTCTTTGAATAATGTAAGTTTTACGCTCCAGAAAATAAATATTACACGCATTACAAATACATTTTGTTATTCCTTTTAGAAACGCATCCAATGACTAACATGTATTTGCAATATACTTGTACAATATGTATACAGTATGTCCACGGATCGAGTTCCAAAGAGGAAAAACTTTTTTATTTTGCATTTTACAAGAAAAATGTATTCTTGATAAAAGTTTTTGCATGTCTCGAAACGGCCAAGTCAGTTTTAACCTTCTCAAAATTTCTTTTAGTTTAAGATAAAAATCGAAAAATTGGTCGTTTTATTTGAAAATTTTTTGAAGTGCCAGAAATTAAGTTGCGTTGTCATGGTAATTATCCATATTTAATTATCTAATTAACTGTCAGTTAGAAAAATCAACCATAATAGTTGAAAATGTTGTCAAAAGACCAACGAATTTACCTAATTCAATGCTATGGCAAAGGTAATAAAGCGATCCGTCTAGTTGTCGAAGAATTTAATCAAAAGTTTCCGGATATTTCATCTCAAATAGAGGTGCACGAGCATTGGTCAAAAAATTCCTATCCACTGGTTCCATACTGGATGTAAAGAAAAAAAATATAGCGCGCGATGATGACGACGCCGCCACTCTTCTTGTAATGGATTCAGTACGGAACTATCCCAAACTTTCTTTGCGGCGCAGATCAGTCCATCTGGGAATTAGTAAATCGCTCATTCAAAAGATTTTGAAACAAAGGAAGTTCCATCTCTACAAGCCCATTTTTAATCATGCATTAGAACCCGGAGATCCTGCGAAACGTTTGTATTTTTGTCTGTGGATGGGCGCTCAAATTATGGATAATCAATACTTTTACCGAAGTATTATTTTTTCTGATGAGGCCACGTTTTCTACTAATGGTACTGTTGCATCTCTACATGTGAGATATTGGAGCGATTACAATCCGAATTTTCGCATGCCTCACAATCGACAATATTCGGCAAAAGTTAATGTGTGGTGTGCAATTTCTTACCATGGTATCATTGGACCATATTTTTTTGATAATACTGTCAATCAGCATACGTACTTGGATATGCTGCAAAATTTTGTTGATGAACGTTTGGACGATCTACCGATTAATTACCTCGCAAGGTGTTATTTCCAACAAGATCATAGGTTCCCAAAGTGGGCGATAACGCCCCCTTGTGGGCGCTGCAGGTCTAAAGGGGGGCGGTAAGAGACCCAGAAAAAAAATGGGGGCGTTGTGTAAAGGCTTAGGGGGCGATTTGTAATTTCATCTAGAATCTAGGAGGACTCTTAGACACCGACTGAGCTCTCGACTCTCGACTAGGGATGGGCGATAAACATCGATGTTCATTGAACATCGATATTTTAGGATCGATGTTCGATGTTTTTGCATCGATGTTTGCAATTTAGATTTATCGATAAACTATCGATGTTAGAAGAAATATAGTGAACATCGAACTTTTAAGCTTGACAAAATGTATTTGCACTAATCACAAAATAAAACAGCGTCCTCTGTTGACAAATACAAAAATGTTTCCAAATTAACAGCTCACATACAGGCTACGAGGATGTAAAATTGTCTACGAATAAAAGAAGTATTTAAATTACACAGTGCTATATCATATAAATTCGAATATTTCATTTTAGGCTCTTTTAAATATTACTCAGTATAAATATTTAAATAATATATAATTAAATACATAAATTTATAGTACTTTTAATGTGCAGAATAAAAGTTAAATTATGTATGCATGCAGAATAAGTGAAGGAGGTAAACGTATTTTCATAGAAAAAGAAGGGAGATAGACATTACCGATGTATACTTCTTCGGGAAATTCCCTAGTGCGTACAATCATACACGACGATACACGTATTAAATGCAAGATGACACATCAGAAATATAAAACCATATCCATATGTATCTCGGTATTTGCCAGCGTAGTCAAAAAAAATGCAAGACTATAAAATCCCAAATAAAAATCGTTCTCTTAAAAAGCTTTGATACACGTAAATGTATATATTTTTTAAGTATCAAACGATTTAAGTCATGTGGTTGTTTCATGCGTAATTGCATAATATTGTTTTTTTATATAGTTTTTTTTGAGTAGTTTCTAAAGTTAACTACATATTATAAATGTATATATTTCTTTTATTATTTTTTTTGAATAGTGATATCTTTTATATCATTTTGTTAAGGACGTAAATTAATTAAGTTATAATAAAGTTTTTGTTAAACTGCCAAAAAATAAATCTATAAATATAATTATCGATGTTTAAAAACATCGATGTTTGGTAGTCGATATTTTGCAACCATCGATGTTGATCAACGATGTTAACATCGATGTTTGATATCGATGTTTACCCACCGATGTCCCATCCCTACTCTCGACTACAGCTTGTGAACATCAACTAATATTAATTAAGAGATTGCTCAAACCAACTCGGTTCGATATTTCTCTCCGAGTAGTTCATATATCTGTCCTGTTTTATTGAATAAATAAAATAAAAAACATATCAATCGGTCGCTCCGTTTCGAAACGAAAAGAGACACAAACAAACAAATAAAAAGGCAACTGTATCAATCGGCTGGTTCATAGAATACTTGTTCTTACTTGTTGAGTACGATTGAGCGTCGAATGAGATAAACGAGTTTATGCATGTTTGTCTTATTCCTGTCGGTGCGTGCTGCTTATGCAATCCTATATAAACAACGTAATATTTATTTTATTTTCATTTGCGGTTTCGCGCGTAATAGATAAGCAGTACTTAAGTTCAACACTTATACTTACGTATTTCTCAAAACAAAACAATGTCGGAAGTAAAAAAGAAGAGACGGCAATACTGTGCGGAATATATTAAATTCGGATTCATTGAAAATCCTACAAACCCATCGTCGCCTTTGTGCCTTCTATGCCTAAAAACATTTTCGAATGAAGCAATGAAGCCTTCAAGACTTCAAGATCATTTGAATAAAATGCATCCAGATAAGAAAGACAAGAATGTAGCATATTTTCAAGACCTAGAGAAGAAGCATAATACTCGGCCAAGTGCAGCAAAACTCTTTTCGGCGGCTGCTAAGCAAGATGACGACGGACTTCGAGCTTCGTACAACATCTCTTTGTTAATTGCTCAAAAAGGCAAACCACACAACATCGGAGAAGTGTTAATTTTGCCAGCAATAAAGGAAGTAATAACTACTGTGCTTCATAAACCGGCCGCAGATATTATCGGAAAAATTCCTTTGAGTAATAATTCTGTGCAAAGACGAATTGATGAAATGGCCGGAAACATAGAAGAATCATTGTGCAATCATCTGAGGACTAGTCAATTCTCAATTCAGCTCGATGAGTCCACTTTACCAACTAATGAAGCATTGTTGCTGTCTTACGTGAGGTTTATTAAAGATGAGAAAATATGTGAAGAACTATTGTTTGCTAGAAATTTAGAGACCGATACAAAAGGCGAAACCATATTCAATACATTGGAAAAGTTTTGTGATGAGAAAGAGATTCCCTTGAAAAATATTATATCAGTTGCTACGGATGGCGCTCCGGCTATGACAGGGTGCCATAAAGGCTTCATAGCGTACGTAAAAAATAAAATTCCAGATGTCCTTGCTGTACATTGCGTTATTCATAGACAACATTTGGTTGCTAGAAATTTAAGTGAACGACTATTTCAATCACTGCAATATGTCATCAAAGCAGTCAATAAAATCCGTAACTGCTCTTTGAATGATAGATTATTTCATCAGCTTTGTGTTACTAATGACGAAGATTTCAACCGTTGTTGTTTCATACCGAAGTTCGTTGGCTATCAAGAGGCAATTGTCTGACTCGATTTTACAACCTGTTTGACTCTGTGATAGAGTTTTTGGAAACTAAAGATACAGAATTGCGCAACAAGCTCATTACATCAAAAAATGATATAGCTTACATGACAGACCTGTATAAATTGTTCAACAACATGAATCTCCAACTGCAAGGCGATGAACTAAATTTAATTAAAACAAAAAATGTCGTTGCTGCTTTCGCAGCCAAACTGCTTCTACACAAAAAGAATATGGGCAGACGTGAGTTTCATAATTTTCCGAATTTATCAGTATCCTGCAGTAACGACGACTTGTTTGCCTACTGCCAACATTTGGAAAAGCTCCATATTGACTTCACCGAACGATACCAGGATATTTTGAACTTGGAAATACCAGACTGGGTGTTGGATCCGTTTTCAAATGTCAACACAGCAATATCACCACATCTGGAAGAAGAACTTATAGAATTGACAACGAACGAGGAAATAAAAATCAAGTTCAAAAATGGTTACCAAGAATTTTGGCTACAAAAACCGATCCCGCAATTGTACCCTGGATTGTGGTCAATCATTCAACGATTCTTGATAGCATTCCCATCGTCATATTTGTGTGAACGTGGATTTAGTGCTGTAGCAACGCTGCTTACTAAAAAGAGAAATCGTTTGCATGTTACCGAACGTGGTGACTTGCGGCTGTTCTTGAGTAAATTGGAACCTGATATCAACAAACTTATTAAACAGCATCAGATTCATCCTTCACATTAGTTTTTATATTAGAATCGATTATGTTTGTTTTATTTTGAATTTTGAAGAAAAGATACTTTGTCTGAATACTATAAAGTTGCGTTTCAATAATCATTCTCATTGGCAGGTGTAGCCCGTAAAAGTTAACTTGAGACCTGAGCGCCGTTGTGTACTACCTACTACGCTCAGGTCTCAAGTTAACTCATTCATTCTAAACGAGACTTTTACTATAACCCATAGTAAAAGTCTCGTTTAGAATGAATGTTTAATCTCCGCTAATATAGCTCACAATAATTAATTTAATTTGAAGTTATAGTGGTTTTTGAGTAGGTGAAAAAATGGGGGCGCTAAAAAATAATTTATTCTCAAAGTGGGCAGTAGGCAAAATAAGTTTGGGAACCACTGAACAAGATGGTTGTCCGGCTCATTATGCTAGGATTGTCGTTGAATGGTTAAATCAGCAATTTGGACAGAATTGGATAGGTCGAAATGGTCCCGTGATATGGCCATCAAGGAGCCCTGATTTAACAATGGCTGATTTTTATCTTTGGGGTCGTTTGAAGCAAATAGTTTATGCAAATAATCTTCCTCCGAACGTAGAAGATTTAAAGGAGAGGATTAGAGACGCTGTGACGTCTTTAACTCTCGAAGAAATTCGAAGAAGTTATAGAGAATTGCGCCGACGGCTAGAATTGTGCGTTGAAAAGGGCGGTGAATGGATTGAGTAAAATAGTTATTAGTTATATCATTTTTGTTTTTGAGTTTATGAAAAAATTTTCAAATAAAACGACCAATTTTTCGATTTTTATCTTAAACTAAAAGAAATTTTGAGAAGGTTAAAACTGACTTGGCCGTTTCGAGACATGCAAAAACTTTTATCAAGAATACATTTTTCTTGTAAAATGCAAAATAAAAAAGTTTTTCCTCTTTGGAACTCGATCCGTGGACATACTGTATACATATTGTACAAGT
Source organism: Amphimallon solstitiale (assembly GCA_963170755.1). Classification (NCBI taxonomy): domain Eukaryota; kingdom Metazoa; phylum Arthropoda; class Insecta; order Coleoptera; family Scarabaeidae; genus Amphimallon; species Amphimallon solstitiale. The sequence goes on along the minus strand of OY720676.1, from coordinate 45,099,053 downwards.
ACAGAGTTTAAAATACATGAGTAATAATTTTGTTTCAAATAAAAATTTAAAAATTACCTCCTCGAGACGAAGCTGGCGTTTGATCACCTGTTGTACCCTCTGCGTCTGTGCCTTCCGTATCGGTTCGCGGTGTTTCCACTACTGCTGACGTTTCGGCATCGGTATGTTCATCTTCCGTGGCGGGAGCTGATTCGGATACGTCACCGTCTGATAAATAATTTTGCAAAGTATTATTGTTGATTATTTTAATAAATTAAAAAAGAAAGAGCCGCACATATTATACAAAAGTGTCAGAATTTTTAACCTTTATAGCTTATAAGAATGTAATATAAACTGAATATAGTTAGTGAACCAAAATCAATATTGCTCATTATATCTATTTTGCTAATTTAACTGATTGACAGGAGCAATATTAACGGTAAATTTAATTTGCATCAACTTGAATAACTATCAGAATGCATCAAGAACACGAAAAGAAGTATCGGGCTACCTGTGTTTGCTTTCAATAATCGCACATACAAATCTGTTGTCGTTTGACTATCATGAAAGACCTTTGAGGCCTTCAAGCACCCTATTTTTTTAATTTTTGATGGTTATTATACATAGCCCGATGCGTGTCGGCCTGCTGTCAGTTCTGAAGAGTATCACGTATCACTGTTTCTTTGGTACTTGTTGAAAATTCTATTTCGAAAGTAAACAAATTAAATTACTCAAACAAAGGCAAAATGACATACTATGCCATTTTGAACCGTGTAGCTTGTGCCATTTTGCCAATTTTGTACTGCTTGGTTGTCTTTGTTTGTTTGTTTGGTTAGGTTTTTTAAAAAAATCTCATGTGCCGTTTTACGCAATTATACAATTTTGGCACAATTTACCTATACTTTTCTACGAATACACGTGGTTTGCAATTGTGTAGGAAAAATTTACCCAAATTGGATGTTCTGTAAAATAAGCTTAATTCTATACGAAACGTAAACACTAAAGCGGTAGATTAATAACATATGTTTTAAAGACATTGCAATTTCATATTTTGAGATAGCTAGTAATTGTTGAGCATTTTCCATTTTCACTAAGAATACCTACTCTTTTGGAAAAATTCTCAATTTAATCAAAATTCTCCAAAATCAATTAATAATATAATTCTTTTATTTCACATTTTATGTATACTGAAACATTTTTTTTAAATATCATTCATAATAGTTTTCCCTCGCCACTGCTTTCATCGAACTGTTCACCGTTTTCTATAAAAAAAACTTGTTTTATTGTTCGTCGGCATGTTTGACCATTTGGTTTACTTCTCTTAATTGTAAATTGGTTGGCTTTACTATACATATGTTAGGCCTAATTTTTTTTTTATTAATTTTTACCTACTAATGCTAATATTTGTTGTACAGCAGACCAATTACTCGTCACCTGTATGAAGCGCATGAATGATAGCAGTATCGTATCATAACTAGCCACTGCAAACGTCTTTACGTGCCATTCGAAGCATGGTAGTAACTCGAAAAAATTTGTGTGGACGGCAGTTTTAAAAAAGATATGTAATGTGCGTATAAAATAAATAAGAGAAATGATTGCGGAAAACTCCACTTTAGTGTAGCAGTAAACACGTGTTTCAACATCGTTGGTCAGTACGGTGCACAGTGGTTCAGAACGGCCGATTACCTGGCCAGAAGTCGAAAAATGAAGGTTGAAAGATCGATGTTTTAGAAATGGATTCTAGTAGAGGGGGGTTTGGGGCATTCAGATCGCATAAGCAGAGGTCATAATATTCTATGCCTGCTTTCCTGCGTCAGTCGTAAGTTGCCTTTCTTAGGAACACACGCACTACGCTTCAGTGCCCAGTTAGACAGTGCTGCAGAAAATCATACATAATTTTACAACGACGCGTCCGATTCCAATTTTCCAAAATGGAAAATGTTTATGAAGGTATGTAGAAACATTTTATGTACCAATGTTCAAAAATGTTTGTTGTTATTTATGAAACGTTATGCTAAAGGTAGCCGTGATTATCATATTTTTTCGCTTCTTCAAAAATACATTTGCGTCGATACATAAGAATTTTAACACATTTTAACGCTAGCATTGACAGGGACATGTTTGTTGAACTATCTATTAATGAAATTTTCAAGAATTAGCTGCTCGAAAGTTGCCCATTTTGAATAATAACGATTTTAGTGTTACCATGCACGCTGTCGTGCTCATTACGACTGTGACTAATGGCGATACTCTCCGCTCAACTTTCTATATCTGAGGCTTGAAAGGTCCCAGATATGGAGGGTTTTTCGTAGATGTTTTCTATCTCTTTCTAAAGTATTGTGGAGATAAGTACGATATATTAATGCAACGGTGTAGCATCGTGAATAAAGATTTTAAATAAAATTCCAACCGTAATGACCATTTTTACAAACATATCGAAATATGTTTACAAATATTATTTCAAATATTGTTCATGGACAATAAACACAATTTGTAAAATATAATAATATAGTTTTTTAATCGATTGTTCATGACTGTAGGATTGCTTATAACATTTTTACGTTACGTACAATATATATACTATATATATATATACAATATATATACAACTTTTTAAATTTTAACAGGACATACATCCAAAGAAGTCATTTGTACACGCAGACAAATATTCTTGGCCCTACGTAATGAATGGAGCTCGAAATTTGACAAACAAGTAGAAGTTCTGGAAAAATATTTTACCGAATCGGAAGGATGTCCTTTCGCAATTTCAATTGATAAAAGAAAATGTTTAAGGAATCTCCTATTTACAATGAAGAAAAAATGGCAGGATAGCCGCAGAATTCTGAAGCGCTTTTACTCCAATCATGAAGAATGGCTTGACCAGGACGTAGCTATTGCGGTTTGTCTATTTTTCTATTGCTTATATGATTGATTTTTTTCATTTAAACGTTTTTTTCAATTTCGATCTCACGTTATTGCGATTTGTTGTAGAATGCGGATTTCAAAAACAGGGACCAACCTACTCCTAATTCTGATACATCAGAATCGAATAAAAGCCACAAATGTGGAAGACCCTCATTGGACTTTTCATCATCCAGCGAACGGAGTAAGCGCCGAAAAGTCGATGATCTTCGGAGATCAACAAGTTTAAGGGCATTAGCATTCGCAACGGAAATGAATCTTCGTGCTTCTGGGTCCCACGCTGCAGCAAAGGTGCTCAAGAATATTACAACCACTGCTCCTACGCGAGCCTCTCGGTATCAGTTAGCATTCGCACAAAGTTCTAGACCAGTACGTCAAGAAATTAGCGCAGATGTTGCTTTGAACTTGATAATTAGCGGTAAAATGACGAAAGAAACGTACAATATGGTCCGGGAATTAACCAATGAAAACAGCGACCGGTCGGTTTATCCCAGTTATCATAAAATATTAGCTGCTAAATCTCGTTGTTACCCACCAGAGTGTTCAATACGTATAACGGAAACAAGCGCGGAAGTATCATTGCAGGCCTTACTAGACCATACTACAGCTCGATTGGTTCAAGTACAATCTGATGTCATAAAAACACTCGACAGTTCCTTCACGAATAACATGAAATTAATTTTCAAGTGGGGATGCGATGATTCGTCATCGCAGCAGTATAAGCAGAAATTTGACGAAAGCGACGCTCAAGAAGCGAGGAACAAGGACATTCGTCGGTATGGTGAAAATTTTGCTCGAAAATGTACGCGAGAGAAGACAATGTCTGACGTTTTTCGTCGGCTTCTTGCATCCTCGGACCCACTCATTACAAATTTTCAAAAATTAAAAATGAAGAATAGTGCAAATTTTACTCTGATGTAATAGAACTTCTACTGGCAACACCAGAAGGTAATGTCACAAATAGTAGCTTACCCTCAGCAGAAATCGACACAGGTACGACGGATCCATCTGACCTAGATTATGATTTTTAATTAATCCAATGGAATTAATCTAATGGGATGTATTGTATGGAATTATGTACGTGAGATAAAATATAAATTTACATATTCTACAAAATTGTTTTTCATTTTGGAATTTCAAATGTCATGAATCTAATATCAAATTCGTAATCATTGACCCCGAAAACCCAATGGTGCAAATTTTCGGACCGATAAACTGATTAATTTTCCAAAATGTCCGCCATATTTGGTCCGCCATTTTGAATTTCATAATTTTGATATCAAATTCGTAATCAGCGACCTCGAAAACCCAATGGTGCAAATTTTCGGACCGATAAAGTGATTATTTTTCCAAATTGTCCGCCATTTTGAATTTCATAACTTTGATATCAAATTCGTAATCAGCGACCCCAAAAACCTAAAATTGGAAATTTTGGAATTATTATTCTCACTTTTCGACTTTTGGCCAGGGATTAGGCCGTTCTGAACCACTGTGCGGTGTAACGAAGGATAGTCTGCCGTTCGTTGTTCATTTCCAAGGAAACACGACCTTTTTGTGTCTACACTAGCACTAAAGTGAAATATCTCCTTAAGAGAAGCGTTTACCTATCGAAAACTAAGGCATCGCCGTTTCGCGTTTTTTGAATTTATTTTGTAATTTCAGAATCTCAAATTTGGGTTAGCGATGCAAAAGGCATCAATTCATAATGTCAAGGTCAGTTTTTGTACTAATTTATTTTCTTAAAAAAGTTATGTGTCTTAGAAATAATCACAAAAATGCATGAATTTAATTAATGTCTAAAAAAACAACCTCCACGCGCCAGCTGCATATTTGATGAACGATACAAAAAAAACTTTCTGTAATTATTTTTGAAAATAAAAAAACATTAAATAGTAAACATTGTCACACATATTTCACACGAGGTTTTTCCAAGCTATTGCGTCGTCTATCCCCACTTTTCGGTATCTCTACCCGTCCTAGCGAAGACGAAAATCTATGGGAATCGGTCGGCTATTCCAGACTTAAGTCAGAGTGACAGTTTGTAATTAAAAAGAAATGTCATATATACCTATAATATGCGAATGTTTAATAATACCGCGCGATCATTTAAATTCTAAATTAGAGCAGGCTGTGAAATTTAAATTAAGTTGGTATATAAGTACTAATTTACAATTTGAATTGTCAAAGTGACGTTTCAAAATGTTAATTAATCAATAATTGACATTCTGGACAACCTAATAAAAAAAATCCCGCCTGCTATAATTTAGAATTTAAATGATCGCGTGGTATAAGTTATGGGCAAGCAAAAATTGGCTTATTATAAGACATCAACAACATCAACAGTTCCGTAAGTACTCATTCTTCATACATTATGTTTCCCATCTATAGTATTCCTTTATCTATGACAAAATCTGTGAATAAAACCGAAGCGCTGTGACAGAACCGAATATCATCTACCTCCACCTACTCACACCCCTTGCGTCCACCCGTCCCGCGAGTAATATAAGTTGCATAAGGTTCTATTTGTTAGTAAACGCACCTCTTAATTATGTTTCCTATATGAGGACTTGAAATAAAAACCGGGGTAAGTGCCAAAATATCCTAAATTTAGATTTTCCGATAATTCCGGTCTATGTGTCATACGGTTCAACATATATAACGGGCTACCTACAATTTAGTTTAGAAGGCCTTGAAAAGTTGCGTTGAAAAGTGGGGGTTCCTCGGAGTCTCGTATATTACGGGCTAAGTGCCATTATAACATCACAAGTAACTGCGTGGTGCGATGTTAATGTCTCTGGTGATGTGGGATGTAATATGTAATAGCAGGGTAGTGTGTAACGGTATCGTATTTGGCAGTAAAATGAGTGATGTGGCAAGTACTTCCGTGAAACCTGCTAGAAGAAAAAGAGGAGAAGGTTGTATACAAGATGAAAGGAAGAAAAGGCGAAGCGAGGGCAAAAATTACGTTAATAAACGAGGACGTTTAGTGCAGGCAAAACAACCGCCTGAAAATAAGGTGACTATTGTTTATATATTGTTCTTCCCTATTATGATAATGCGTCGTCTGCGCGGATCTGTTAACACATCGCGCAGATGACGTGATAATAATTTAAATAGTGTCATGAACGGGAAATCTTGTTTCTTACAGGCTGTATGCAAGTGCAAATATCAATGTACAACTGTAGGTACCACACGAACATCAAGTAAAACTGTTTCATAGTTTTTATGCAATGAAAGACAATTCAAAGCAGAATTCGTATCTCATGGGCCTACTGTCGATGACAGAGGTTAAGAGACGAAGACATGGGACATACGAGGACTCTCAAACTAGCAGAAGACAGGCTACTGTATATTTTCAAGTACCTAATGGATCTGGGCACATCATACAGGTCTGCAGACAGACTTTCTTGCACATATTTCAGATAACTAAGAGACGAATAGAAACATTAGTTGCTCTGAAGAAGAAGGGCGATATTGTTTACGTAGAGAGGCGAGGAAATGCTACACAATATCGTACGTTTACTCCTGATGATGAATCTCTGGTAATTGAACAAGTAAATTCGTTACCCCGAGAACAAAGCCACTATAGCAGGGGGAAATCAAGTAAGGAATATCTAAGTCAAGACTTAAACATTAGTCGATTATACAGGGCCTTCAAGGAAGAACATCCCCAGTCCAACGTTACCTATCGCTATTATTATCAAACCTTCAACAGAAAATTCCCCAACCTAAGCTTTCATCCTCCCCGGAGTGATACTTGTGCAACTTGTGATTTACTTCATATGCAAACACGATCTAAGCCTAACAGCAATGAGGCCAACATGAAGTTACAGCTTCACCATAGAAAGGCGGAAAGGGCAAGAACTTGCATGAAGGAAGACACTCAAGAGTCTCAACTACCAACGAGTGACACTTGTACATTAGCTATAGATCTCGAACAAGTGTTGTCTTTGCCAACACTAACGCATAGTGACATGTATTATCTGCGCCAATTGTCTTGCTATAATTTATGCCTTCATGTAGCGGATAATAACAAGGGACATATGTTTCTATGGCATGAAGGCATAACAGGCCGTGGGGGCAATGAGATCGCATCATGTATTTTGAAAGCAATCACATCCTGCAAATTAACGTACAAAAGAAAGTTGATAATATGGAGCGACAATTGCGTTGCCCAGAATAAAAACAAGATGCTGTTATTTTTATGGATGTATTTAATTGCAAAGGGCCATATCGACGAAGTCAACCAGAAATACTTAATTTCCGGTCACTCTTACTTGAGTTGTGACCGGGACTTCGCCCAGATAGAAAAGAGGAAACGACTAGAAAAGTGTGAAGTTCCGTTTGATTTAGTAAAAATGATAGTGTCGGCCACGCCTAAGAACCCCTTCATAGTGACTGTTATGAATCCAGATGACTTTTTTGATTTTAAGGCTGCAGCAGATCAGTATATCACTACCACAAAATTAAAAATCTCACAAGCACAATGGATTCGAGTTGACAAGAATCATCCAGGCGTTGTAACAATTAAACAAACACTCAATGACCTAGAGTCCTGGAAACGTACCAAAATTCTTAAGAAGAACGTGACTCCACAAGTCCTTCAGAATATGGAGCTACCTCGACTACAATGTATCAGTCGAATTAGTTCAGACAAACGGGAAAATCTCACAGCAATGATACAGTTCGTATCGGAAGAAAACCGTGGGTTTTTCATAAATTTGTGCAACGAAAACGTTGATAATGTTGATACTAATACTTAGATCATTTCATAATATTCTGCTGTTGCATTACATATTATAGTTAGTTTGTTGTGTAATAATATTTATGTTTTGTTGCTATCCCTTTCAAAAAATATAAATTGCGTTTTTGTCCAGATAAGTATCTTTGTTTATAATAAAAACGTACAATACACCACATTCTTCCATTTAACAGTAATGGTACTTAACCCATGAATTACGTACGGATGGTTGTAGTTACCACTTTTTAATATTATAGTAATACAAAACAATTTTTTGGCGACTTCCAAACTGAATACACTCCTGTGACATAACAGACATCACTTTAGGAGCTACGCACTGTGTAGAGAAGAAAACATTGACCAACAGGTGCGAAAATGATTGTGCTACAGCTAAAAAATTGGTTATTTCAAAACTTTTTTTTTTGGCACTTAGCCCGGTTTTTATTTCAAGTCTTCATATAACAATTTCCACTTATATTTAATGACGTATATAAATCGACTTTTGACACCGATACTACCTTAAATACGAAAAGTTTATATACAAAACAATTACTTTAAAAGCATCAACTCTGTGTTTCGGAAGACCAGAATATTATTTCTTGAAATACCTAAATATCGCGAGATCAAAAATTATATTGATAAAGGTTTGACATGGAATGTAAAACGTTTGTCTCAAGTTATATCATAAGTGTCATACTGTCATTAATATTTGTCATTATATTTTCTCTCTGACATCTTGTAGTTTTTCAATTATGGTTTACATCACAGCACACAAAACTTACCCGATTAAAGCGTATTTTGGAACAGGTCTGCTAGTTAATGGTATTTGAGAATACAGTAAGCGTTTATGTTTGGATAATTTTCGTGAACTCTTCCCAAATTTCGCAGTAGTATAGAGCAAGATTTTTACATGTGCCTCGCACATAGTGTTGGTGGTTACTCATAAAAAAAGGTGCTGGCAGGCCAACTATTCGTACAGAAGAAGTGATTATTGACGTTCGTAATTGTATGGAACAGGACCCCACAAAATCTTTGAGACGCCTGTCCCAAGAAATTTGAGTTTCTTATAGAACATGCTGAACTATTGTAAAGGAGAACTTGCATTCATATAAGATGCAATCATATTAAGCACTTTTGGCAACAGACCACCACAGACATCTTACGTACTGCCAGTGGTTCGTCAACAATTTAATGAATAACGACCTGTTAAACTTAATATTTTTTTCCGATGAGGCATGGTTTCATCTTTCGGGGTACGTAAATTCTCAAAATATGCGAAATAGACTGCATTTTTTTGTTGAATCACCACTATATTCTCAAAAAATTAGGGTTTGGATGGCAGTCTCCCGCAGAGGGCAGTTTTTTTCAATTTCACTATCAATACAGAGAGGGACAAAAATAACATTTTGAATGAATTTGTTCAACAACTACATGACGATTAACTTCATAATGGTTATTTCCAACATGAGGGTGCAACAGCACATACGACACGAGAAACTATTGCCTATCTCCGTGAGTTTTTTTGACGATCGACTTATAAGTTTGCATACACAAGTTGAGTTTCCTCCGAGGTCACCTGGTTTGACTATTATGGACTATTTTGTGTTACCTTACCGCAAAAATAGAATTTTCAGAACTCCTGTACATAATTTGCAAGAACTGCAACAAAAGATTATTGAAGTATGTGCAACCGCATAACGCCACAAATGTTGCAAAATGCTTTTGATATCATGAAAAGGAACGTAAACGTGTGCATCGAACAAGGCGGGGGTCATTTTGTACATTTATTGTAATTTGTTTATTAACTTTTAATAAAATGTTATTCAGACATGTAAATCATTTTAAATAAAAATTTATTTACAAATTTTATGTCAGTCAAATGTCAGTATGACAGTTAACCTGATAATTTAATCAGAATTATCTCAAAAGAATGACTCCTAAGACGGACGTTTTACATTCCATGGCAAACTTTTATCAACATAATTTTTGATCTCGCGGTATATGTAGATTACAGAGTATGTAATCAAAATTGAATAAAAACGATGTTGCTTTTAAGCATTGCGTATATACATACATAGCTTATATAGTTTTGAAATAACTAACCAACACCTTCCACTGCTGACTCTTGAGCAACCTCTTCCCCAACATGTTTCTTTTTCGCCTTCTTCTTTCCTGCTTTAACTCCTGCTTTTTTCTTCTTTTTATCGTCAACAATACTCCCCCGCGTTTGTTCAAGAGGCGAAGGCTTTTTCACTGGAATAAGGGAATAATAAATGCAAGCAGCGGATTTTTTATAACACCTACCAACTTCAGGCACCAGTACTTCCTTATCAACTAATCTATCGTAAGAACTTCGATATATGTAGAACAGTTTCTTTTCACTTTCTTCTTCCTTTATATCATCCTCTAAAAATGTCGTCAGTTGGTCCTCTAGTTCGCCTTCGCCAGAGGCGATCATTTCTTCAAAGTAATCGTTACCATGATCGCTAGAATCTAAACCTAAGCAACTACAAACTTTTTCTTTCAACCATTCACGCCGAAAATCCATTATTTTCGACTAATGCGTATATCAATTACAAAAAAGACATTTGACAATTGTCTGTTTGACAAACAGTTTTAGAAATGTTGGCCAGTTGTTTATTCAGTAACTATGTATGTGTTGCTAACTGTCGCATTGGTTAAATTCAGAGATATGCGATCAATACGTTATTATACAACTAGGGATCGTATGAATAGTAAATGAATGCATTAAGAATGGAATACATATTGTTTATTTTTTAAACGAAAACCTAGAAATCAATTCATTAAATTGTCGAATGTATTTCATACATAACCGATCTATTCTTTATTCCATGTACCTCTAATTCTACGACGTAGTAATTATTTATACTATCGTTCATTTTTGTGTGCACAGGCTGTTCAATAACCTATCTACTATATATCTATTTCATTTGTTAAGGGTCCTCGCTAGTGAATGGGAAATGTAATATTGGTTGCATAGCACATAATTTAATAAGCCAAGGATGTCCGAGTACCTTTACACATAGGGAACATATGATAATATTAAGTTTCAAAGTATATCAATATACTTTGAAACTTAATATTGACTATTCTAGGCTGAGGATGACAATAGTCGAAACTAGTCCCCTAGTGTAAATCAATAAATTTTGTAAAGAATAAACAGGATTTTTTATATGACATTTAAATTTTGGCTTTACAAATGGACTTTTATTATTTAAACAACAAAAATATCTGGATTCTAAAATCTGCTATTTTGCCATTGTTGACAGGTCCACTAGCGAGGACCCTTAAGTTTAATTGCTAGTAATTTACAATTCACATTTTAATTGTGCCTAATAGTTCCCGTTACCATAATAGTTTCTTTTAAGAATAGTTCATGCTATAGTTACTATATTTAGGACAGCTGACTCGTCGGCCATTTTGGAGATAAATGTCAGTTCATATCACGATACACTTATACCGGTATGCTCACTTTAGCTGTCAATGACGTCATTGCGGACAGATTGACAGTTCTCATATAGGCTACATTTTGACGCAGTTATCTCCAAAATGGCGGACAAGTCAGCTATGCTTTATATAGTAGTTGTAGTTTATGCATAGTAAATTTTATTTCGTTAAGTATGAAAATAGTTTTCTCCTTGGAATTTCCCTTTGATACAACTGTCAACTGTCAACAAGTTTTGCAATTTCTACTCTGATAATGCTTTCGTATTTCTTACTTTGTTTAGGTTGGCGTGTATCAATGCATATCAATAAAATTTGCTAAGAAATGGCTGCAATTTTACTGTAATATCTATGGCAACTGATTTATTAGTCAATAAACCCGCTAACATGTTTTTTTTAAATTAATATATGGTCAATGTTCATGATTACCAGCGCATCAAACACAACTGACTATAACACTGAGACGTAATAGCAAATTTGTAGCGGCCACAAACCACTTTTGCCCACTACCTGAATCAGTCTTTTCCAAACCTTGACTTTATTTTTTAAAGTATTTAAACAACTATTTTTTTACATTATTAAAAAAATAAAAGAAATATGGTAGCGTGGTCCTTTCTCCGAAAATATATGTAAAAAAAATAAAAAATGAAATATCCGAAACTTAACGACACTATCATAATTTAAAGACTAATTGTTGGAGAAATTTTAAAGTGAAACGCGGTACAGTTTCGGCTAGTAGGCGGAGTTTCGCCATACGAGATTTATCGGTTCTGAGAACTAACAGACACCGTGCACCGTACGTTTGATTTGTTGAAACGACACTAGATCGTGATACCATTATCTATGGATAATGGTATCACGATCTAGTGTCGTTTCAACAAATCAAACGTACGGTGCACGCATAAAACAGACCGCTGCAACTTAATATGAATATTTCATTTTTTTCACACCACCTGCGATTAGCATGACCGTCCAAAACGTATGTCCGTGTACAAAAATTGGAGAAATACAGGACGCGCCCACTTAAAAACCTAGTTCTTTCAAACTGGGAACACAGCCTTAACGAGTGTGTTTATTGTATAATGTGTCTGTAATTGATTTACGCCGCCGCCATTTGCATTTTAACGATTTATACGTTTTACAATTTTTACATCCAATTGAATTCAAATTTGACATTAGAATCCCATTATTCCCAAATTATTAGCCTAGACTAATCAACTTTAACATAATATGAATTCGAAATTACAGGTTATTAATGATATGTTAATGTAGCAAGTATAGTATCATATAAGCATGATCGCATGATTATAGGATTATATGATTATATTGTAATTTACGTTATTTTCCTAGTGACCGATTTAATGACATGAAATTTTCTAAATCGATTGCGTAAGTCGATTACAGACACCTATTAGAGAATTTTTGTGACGTGAGTAATTTTCGAACATCCATATCTTCAACCCCTTAATCAGGATCTGCATTAGTGTAGCTTTAAAACTGAGTCGAGTAGGTACCTAGTAAACAATATAATAATAATCTTTGTTAACTTCTTTTAGTTACTGGCTAACTTGAGTAGTCTTAATATTCTTATTTAGCAAATAAAAAATAAAATGCTGCTCTACCTATCATTATCATCATATATGACCTAATTCATTCTATATTTGATGAATATATAAATTTCGGAAATAAATGAAAATAAGTTTATGTTATAAAAATAACTTCTTTGCTTTCACTTTATTGTTAAACTACCTACAAGTTTCACCGCACAGGCGCTTCTTCAGGTAGAAGAATAAGCATATACATATACTTATACAAGTAAAACAAGAAAAACTTTATTATCTGTGTGACAAATTTTGTGAAGGGGGTATAATTAATCATTTTCAAAGTGAGATTGTGTATATAATAAGGGGGCGGGGAGCAATGTACGTAGGTATATCTGGTCATATTACCATAATGATACTCCCCATTTATTTTATTTATCCCCAATGTATATTATTCGGCTTAATTGAAAGGTGTAGGTACCAATAGAGTGGATTAAAGATTTAAAGATATGCACGTTGAAAATTGCTAATGCCATTTATAGGTACCTACTTGACAATAATTTTAGATCCGGCTCTGTGATTCACATCACAATAATTCCACTTTTGTTCAAGAATTGCCCAGTACGTGTAAAGTAATTAAACTTTATTGAAGCTACCTACATAAGTTAACATGTTATACCATCTCCTATTTTTTAACTACACTATTGACTTTCAAATTTACTTCACATATTTGATCAATTAATCATCAAATCATGAATATTTATTTATCACAAATAATTTTATTCCTGTAATAGATATATAAAGTTACAGCTTCTGTAATGAAGTCTAATTGAATTAATAAGAATAATTAATTGCATGTGAAAGCAAGAAATTAGATTGTACGTTTAAAAATCTATTCCAGTTATTTTCATGGCAAACATCTCTTTTATCAACTTATGGTATAGCTCTCATAGTTTTATTTTCTATTTTTCATATAGGTATTAATCAATTTTCCCGCATATTATAATGAAATTGTGCCAACCCATTAATTGTGTTGATGTAAATTTACTAAAATAGTTTGTGACCAATTTGTGACAGAAGTGTGACAAATGATATTTTGACGTCAGGTTTAGTTGTGGTTCGGTAATTTTAAAAATGATATAAACAATGTTTTTAGAATAATTAACAGTCCTATAAGTTTTTAAATAAATTAGCTAAAATGGCAGCTGGGAATGGACACATGGAAGAAGTTGAACTACTTAAGGCCGAAGTTGAAAGACTGACAAGGGAATTAGATCAAGCTAGTAGTGAAAAGGTACAATCTGCCCAGTATGGTTTGGTTTTGCTCGAAGAACGCGAAAAATTGCAACACAGATGCGATGAGCTGGAGGTATTATATGAAAACACAAAACATGATCTACAAATCACCCACGAAGTAAGTACTTAATTTATATTTTGTGTAGGTAGTATCAGTTGTTGATTTTTTATTTTATAGGCTCTTGCTAAATTTCAATCTAGTCATAGAGAATCAACAAAAACCGGGATAGAAACTGAAGAATCTTTACTAAATGAATCAGCTGCAAGAGAAACATCACTAACTCTACAAATTATAGACTTGGAAAATGAAGTTAAACAGTTGCGGCATGAATTAGATAGGGTTTCTATTGAAAGAGATAGAATGTTACAAGAAAATGCTGATATAGGTAAAGATAAGGAGGATAGAAATATGGAATGCAAAAAGCTCAGAACAGAGTTAAGAGAAATTAAATTTAGGGAAACTAGATTAATTACAGATTATTCTGAATTGGAAGAAGAGAATATTGCTTTACAAAAGCAAGTGTCTGCCTTAAAGAGTTCTCAAGTGGAATTTGAAAGTTTAAAACATGAAATAAGACGATTACATGAAGAAATGGAACTGTTAAATTCACAAGTTGAAGAATTATCAAATTTAAAGAAAATTGCTGAAAAACATATGGAAGAAGCTTTAGAATCTTTGCAGTCAGAACGTGAAGCTAAATATGCTTTAAAAAAAGAACTCGATTCGCATATTAATAGAGAATCCTTTTATAATATCAGTAATCTTGCCTACAGCATTCGAGGCATGGCAAATGAGGAAGGGCTTGGATCAGATGGTGAGGATGATATACCAGGCTTAAAACGTATTGAGGCTAGTTTGTCAGACGGATCTGGATCTGATTTAACATCACCTGATGGCAAGCAAGTAGATTTATTCTCCGAAGTACATTTGAATGAATTAAGAAAATTAGAAAAGCAACTGGAACTGTTAGAAAAGGAAAAATCTTCCTTAACCCAAAATCTACGTGATAGCCAAGCCAGTGTTGAACGTAGTCAAGGAGAATTACAAGTATTCCTAAATAGGTTAGCATTATTAGGGGCACATGTTGATGCCCTTCATCACCTTTCACATAATTATGACAAGAATATTAGCGCAACTGCAATGAAGGCCAGCCAATTGATAGTTCAATATCAACAGTGGTTTAAATTGTCTTGTAAGGAAGTTGACCAGTTGAAACAAGATTTGAAGGATCTCGAGAAACTTACGAATTTGTCTGATGCAACGATGCAATTGCGTACTGAAATTACCAATTTGAAAAACAAGGTTCTAGATTCCGAGCAAAAAGGAATGAATTTAGAAAGTGATCTCAAGCTCCTCAAAGAATTCGCCAGTCAATCTGGATTATCACTTGAAGAAACGCAAAATAATTTACAAATTGTTACAGAAGAGCTAGCACAATTGTACCATCATGTCTGTACTGTGAATGGGCAGACTCCGAGTAGGATTATTTTAGAACATGAGAAACTGGGTGGAATGACACCAAGTAAGTTAAGAAAATATGTTTTATTTTATTTTATGAAAAAAATGAGGTGTGGGCACCACACGACTTTCTTATACATACGTGTGTTTGGAAATGTGTAAACAAATGTTGTTCGTAAATAAGTTTTAAATTTTGTCGTCTTAATAAAATAAACCTCTGAATAAGTGTCCAAATTTTAAAAGAATTTTTACACCGAAGATATCCTAAATCCAGCTCTAAGTACTTATATTCTCTTAATAAATTTCTATAGCATGCATAAATTGAAAAATATTTGAGTATTGCTTCCGGTCCCAATATTGAAACATCTTTTTTATACAAAAATTATTGGAAGTGCAGCTTTAAATACTTTTGTGTTCTTAATAAATCTGCCTAGAAAGCAAGATTTGCGAAATATTTGCAAAAAACTGCTATTTGATAAGAGTAAAAGTATTACTTCCGGTCCGAATTTTGTAATTTTTTATGAACAAAAATTGTTGCAATTTAGGTTCTGTTTTCTGCTAAAATTTATTTTTTAGTACTTTTGTATTCATTAGAAATTTGTCTAAACTTAGTAATTCACGAGATATTTGTAAATATTGATTTTTTTTTTACTGAAGTAAACTTCTACTTCCAGTCTACCGATTTTACTGAAAATCTAATCAGATCTCAAGAGGCAGATTATTTATAGGCGTAAATATAAACTTTTGAGAGAGAGAGAGTGAGAGAGATGCTTGCAAAAAGCACTTTTTTGGATTTGCAAAAATCTCGAGTTCGATAATTATCTTCATCACAATACTTCCTTATGCTACGTACATATAAGAAAGTAAATATGAACATATATAGTTGAATCAGGTTGTGCCAAATTTACAATTCCTTTTTACATTAGATTTAGGAAAGAACAAAATGTAGTTGCATAAGTAAAATCTAATATTTTTATTGTATATACCGGGTGTCTGTTTAAGCTCGGCCATCGGCCATATCTCGGCAACCGTTTATCGTACAACCTCGCGGAAAAAATCTTGATAGTAAAATGGATGACGGAAATTACAACGAAAATATTTTTAAGTTTCCAAAATGATCGCAAGGGGGCGCAATTCTCAAGATAAATTAAAAATTCGATAATTTTTCATTAAATTCTAGATTAAGATAGATTGAAAATTTTTCTAGCAAAATTTTTAGACGTTTTTATGCAACTTTCATTTGAAACTTTTTGATCTAACTCCCATACGAAGGGGAGAGGGGAGGGTGGTATGTCTGCGTACAAAAGTCGGTATAATTTTGGTTTGCACCAACGGATTTTAGTGTTTCTGGGCTCATTAGATAGAGAATCTTACAAAGAATTGAAGGACATGTAGCACGAAATTACCTGGTTATCAAAGACAATAACAGGGGGCGCTGTTCTCAATGTATGTATATTACTTGTTTTTTCTTTAAAATTTTAAATGGAACGGCATATTTTTAATATAGTAATATTGAAGCATATAACAAACTGAAGAGAATGATGAAAACCGGAAGTTGCTACCTTTTTTCTTGACGAAGACATAGTCATACGAAGACAAAGTAGAGAGCAGAGTTACTTCCATTTCGGAGGCAGCAATTGTTGTACTCGGCTTTTTGTGATAAACTATGTCTTTTATTCTGCCCCATAAATAAACATCAAGAACATCTGGCAAGGCAAATAAAAACTCAATAATGTCTTCTTTCGGGATAATTTAGGGAATATTTCCCCGAAACAAGAATGCATTTTCAAAGCATTGAAAATACATTCTGATCATGTCATAAGCTTCAACGTTAGAATACGACATTTTACAAACTTAATAATTATGTGCAGGTGTCCAAAAAGGCTTAATTGGCTAAATACGTACAAAAAGTTTAACTACAAGTGACACTAATATCTTTGCATTTCGATTTTCATGGCCTACCTTGGAAATCTCATCATATTGTAATTTAGTATCATTGTGCATGCCATGTTGTACGATGAAAATTTAAAAAAAAAGTAAACTACTCTGTTCACTATTATTATTTTATTTCAATGTTGGAAAGGATAAGAAATGATATTTAAAAAATAATAACTAGAGTATTTAAAAACATTGAAAAGGAGAATCTAACGTAACATATGCAATGAATTAAAAAATCGATAAAAAGATTGAAATAAATACATTTAGCGAAGATTATGATGAAATTTCAAGTGAAAACGTACTATACACTGTCTAGAGACCCTATTAAAATTAAAATAAAATTATTACTCCCAATAGATAAATAAATTTATTTTTAAAGAGTTTTATTTATCTGGATTGTCTTCGTATGACTATATCTTTGTCAACAAAAAAGGTAGGAACTTTCAGTTTTCATCATTCACTTCAGTTTTTTATGTGCTTCAATATTACTATATTAAAAATAAGCCGTTCCATTTGAAATTTTAAAGAAAAAACAAGAAATATACATACATTGAGAACAGCGCCGCCTGTTATTTTCTTTGACAACCACGTAAATTCGTGGTACATTGCCTTCAATTCTTTGTAAAATTCTCTATCTAATGAGCCCAGAACATTAAAATCCGTTGGGGCAAACCAAAGTTATACCTACTTTTGTACGCAGACATACCCCCCTCAACTCTCCCCTTCGTATGGGAGTTAGATCAAAAAGTTTCAAATAAAAGTTGTATAAAAACGTCTAAAAATTTTGCTAGTAATTTTTTTAATTTATCTTAATCTAGAATTTAATGAAAAATTATCGAATTTTTAATTCATCTTGAGAATTGCGCCCCCTTGCGATCATTTTGGAAACTTAAAAATATTTTTGTTGTAATTCCCGTCATCCATTTTACTATCAAGATTTTTTCCGCGAGGTTGTACGATAAACGGTTGCCGAGATATGGCATGAGCTTAAACAGACACCCGGTATGTAATCATATCCCTTTATACCCATTTAGGGTGTCGGGGTTTGCATTCTATATTACTTATACACAAATTGACGCTACCATCATTACCTTTGTTTTTATCTTATTTAGTTTCATCCTCTTTTCTCCAATACATCATTCCATACTTCTAAATTCTCTTTCAATTTCTTTTCGCTATCTGAAATAATTACCACATCATCGGCAAAAGCACAGTCTGTGATCTGAACACAGTTCAATTCTCTATCGCCTAAAAACATTGACTTGCTTCGTTGTCTGGTCTCATTGATGATGCCATCCATATAAGTTATGAACAGTAATGGGCTGAGTCCGTCACCCTGCCTAACTCCTCTAATATTTTTATGGTGACTATCAAATTGATCTATTAGAAGTTTATGGATTTCTAATGAAGTGTGAACTTTTTAGTTATTTTTCTTAATGGAAATGTATGGTTTTTGTTTAATTTGTAAATTATATTCAACATTTTCGGTTCTGCTTGTCAGTGCTGTCATTGTCGGGGTGTTGTGGTAAAGAGACACAAACAAGCAGTTTATTGAACTGTAAACACTAGGGTGCCGTTAGGGATTACCCCCTTCTATATTTAAGTATGTTTTGATCTAACTAGCAGGTCAAGACGATGTAGGTTAGAGAAAGAGATGGTTTCTAGATCAAGAGTTCGCAATCCACTAACGATAATTGATTTCTTCATCATCAACTATATGTATTTCTAGTTAACATAACTTTTCTTTATTCTTTAAATTTTGCTTACCATCTTAATACTAGACAGCCACTTAGATAATGTGTTTGTTAATTGTTATAATCTTTCATGACATTTATTAGGTATAGTTTATTTCAAATTATAAGAATATAATTTGAATATAAGTTTATATACAAAGAATAAATTACAAATCGTTTTAATTAAAGTTTATATACAAGGAATAAATTACAAATCGTGTTGGAACATGTGTAGTGGACACATATACATAGATATATAAAGCTAATTAGTTTGTAATACACAATAAATTTTTTATGTGTCACCGCATTTCATAAATCATCTTCTGTGATTGAGTCGTCTTGCAAATCGGTGTCTGAGTCTGAATCGTATTGCAGATTTTTAATAAGAGGTGCTACTATTTTGTACATGCGCATATATTCGTCCTCTTTTGCTATTGCGTGTTTAATATCATTTTTCCAATTTACAGCAGTTATATGTTCCATAGTTTTTTTTATGCGTGTTACACTGCTTTCACTAAATTTCGGTGTTTGATTTGTTCGTCTTATGGTATTTTTCAGTTGGGCCCATATCAATTCAATGAGATTGAAAATGCAATGGTACGGTGGTAAACGCAAAATTGTATGTCCTGCTTCTTTGGCTCTGTTATCCACATAATAATCCTTTAAATATTCTTTTGTCTTCATCACCTCTATTAATTGGTTTTTTGTATAATGATCCTCAAACTATAAATCATTTGCTTATAAAAATTCTTTAATATCTTTCTTATAATTACATTTTGTAGGATCTTTGTTTTGCTGTCGAGAATGATACGGAACGTTGTCCATCACTATCACACTATCTTTTGACAAATTTGGCAGCAAAGTGTCACAAAACTATTCTTCAAATAAAGATGAGGTCATATCTTCATGGTAATCTAAACTTGAGGATTTAAGATTTTTAGCAGATAATAGCGGCTGTCCGATCCATCCTTTTTCTGACCCAGCATGAAGAATGATTATTCTCTTTCCTTTCGAAACCGGCGCGTCCAACTGACACATACTTGAACTATCCACCCAACCTTTGCAAATTGTGTCATGGGTGTCATACCACGTCTCGTCTAAATAACATATGAATCGTGCTTCCTGTCTATACCTTCTAATTGCCGTTAAGTATTCATATCGAAGTTTCTGTAACCTCGGGCTTTCCATAATTGTGCGACGTTTCTCTATAGTGTCAAACTTAAAACCAGCTTTCTTTAGCATCCGCCACAAGGTTGCTTTAGAACACTGAATATTTATGGGCTCATCACTGATTCTTTTATGCAAGCAGTCAAGTGTAGATACAACATTTCCTCTATAGAAGGAGTATACTTGCTGCATAATAGTATCAATTTCCTACTCTTCAATTTTTGTCGGTCCTCCCTTGTCACTTCTTTGCTTTCGAGTCCCTGCGTTATTCTTAATTAGCTTATATATTCTTCCAAAAGGCACCTTGGTTAATTGCGACGTTCGTTGAATGTTCTGGGTTTGTAGTTCGTTATTTTCTTCCATCAGGGCATGATAGACATTGAGAATTATCTGTTTTGCATTTTCTGATACATGCTTTCTCTGTCATGCTCCCAACAGTATTATCACTATTCACATCATCATCATTAACACTTTCAGCAAAAGGTCACCACATGTTCGTGAAGTAAAGAGAGAAAAATCAAATATGTATGCAGCAGAAAAGATTAACAAATGATAAATAGACTCAATATTAGATGTAATATATACCAACTCTCCTAACTATATTTACTTAAATTTTCTTTAATAAATATAAGCACTTATTTCATCTAAATTGTAATTTAATGACTATTTAACTATATATAATAAGTATATATTCAAATTAACAACTGTTGGTACTTATACTATTATTAAATTTTATTTCATCTAAATTGCAGTAATTACAATTTACTTAAATTTTGTCATTACGGACCTCATCAGTTTGTTTGCGTAAAAGATAATCGTATTGAGCGGCCAGGTAGTTATTGCCGCAGGTGGTGCAATAAAAGCATTAGAGCCGTTCAAAGTTATATTCTTATAATTTGAAATAAACTATAAATGATAAAGTTATCGCACGTAGAATATTGTATTAGTTGTATTTATTTAAGTTGAACCGCTTGTTTTGTTTATTAATTGTACTTACTTCCGAGTTTATATTTATGTAATACTTCTTTTTAGTGACTGAAAGCACACCGCCTATATGTGAAATGTCTAAATTGGAAATCTTAAGGAGCCGTCTTCAATCTGACATTCCTTTGCACGATTTGGAAAGTTTAAACGATACCACAGTCATCGCAAGAAATGTACTTACGGTAGTAGACCAAATCAAGCATTTAAGAGTTGCGATTGAGAATACGATTGAACTATCGAAAGTTAAAGGACCTAAGGGTGGTTCCATATTTGAAGGTACTATACTAACTATTCTTTATTTCGAAAAAATTAAGCTTATTTTGTGTGATCCCAATATGTGAGTGTTTTACATGTGTTTTTTTCAGGCAACAAAGATGATAGCAGCGAATCTGAAATTGCGGAATTGCAAGAGCAAGTCATAAGATTAAAAAGTTTACTGTCCACGAAAAGAGAACAGATTGCAACATTACGGACTGTTCTTAAATCGAATAAGAACACAGCGGAAGTTGCTCTCACCAATCTTAAGTCCAAATATGAGAATGAGAAGACGATAGTCTCCGAAACTATGATGAAGCTCAGAAATGAGTTGAGACTATTGAAGGAGGATGCAGCAACTTTCTCAAGTAAGTAATATCTACAAAACACATATGAATAGAAAGTTATGTACAAGTAAATGTAAGTATTTAGCCTCTACAATGTAACTATAGTACAGGGTGATTACCGAGAAACGCATGGTTTTAAAAAAGCCACAAATTTTTAAATGTTGAAGAAAAACTTTATTTATTTTATACAATGTGTTGTACAAACTCGGAATTTTAAGAGAATTACAAAAATTAAGTAGCAAAAATAAGATCGCGTAGGTGGCGTCCTTCCGATTGAACACATGTTTCCAGACGTTCCCTGAAGTTACGCATTGCATCTCGTAACATTGCTCGTGGAATGGCTTGAATTTCTCTTCGGATTGCTTCCTTCAACTGTTGTAATGTGCGCGGTTTTCCAGCGTAAACACGCGATTTCAAGAAACCCCAAAGAAAGAAGTCCGGGATCGACAAATCAGGAGATCGTGGGGGCCAAGGAACATCTCCAAAACGAGACATAACTTTTCCAGGGAAAGCTTGTCGGACACGTTCCATCGAAATTCGAGCAGTGTGGGCCGTAGCCCCATCTTGCTGGAACCATATGTTTCGCATTGCTATGCGACGACGGCGAAGTGCAGGCAAGAAAAAATTATTATACATTTCCAAGTAGCGGTCTGCGTTAACAGTAACTGCCTCGCCGTTATCGTTCTCAAAGAAATACGGCCCAATGACCCCCACGTCACCTACCGCACACCACACTGTCACTCGGGCACTGTGCAAAGGTTTCTCTTGCAATATTTGCGGATTTTCTGTACACCAAAATCGACAGTTCGTCTTATTTACAAAACCGTCCATATGAAAATGAGCCTCGTCGCTCATGAGTAAAACTGCATTTTCGTTTTCGCTCAAGATTGCCAACATTCGCTGACAAAATTGTAAACACTGTCTGTAATCACCAGGGTTCAGTTGTTGACAGATCGCAAGCTTATACGGATGGAAATTGAGGTCTTTAATCAAAATGTTTCCTACCGTAGAGACAGAAATGTCGAGGTTTAAGGCCCGCTTCCTTAGCGAACGATTGGGGCTCTCCAACGTAGCGACGCGCACACGATCAACATTCTCAGGCGTACGAACGGTTTTTGCTGGTCCTGGAGGTTTTTTTTTCATTAATGATCCCGTTGTGTTCACATTATGCATCCACCTCAATATTGTGTTGCGATCCGGAATCGGCCCACGCGGCGGAACATTGAAGTGCCGGCGAAAGTCTCGCCGGGTCTGTGTCACGGACTCATTGTTAACATAAAACCGTCTCATAACAAAAGCGCGGTGTTCAAGGTCCCACATCTTGAGTGTAACTGAAACTTCCAACTAGCCTCCACACTGTATGACCTTCCCAACTGCCATCCACCACTACTTGCCGTGTACTACCCAATTCAAAAACATGCGTTTCACGGTAATCACCTTGTATAATCGCGCGAAGTGAAATTTGATGCAGTAACTTATTACTTTGAGAAATACCTTAATAGAAATAAATTAATTGATCAGAGACTATCTCGTCGCGGCTTCACCAATTAATGAAATCCATAAAACCAGGGTCCAAGATAATTGTGTGATCAGAGCATGCACTTACCGTTAATAAATAATTATTAATCGCTTATGATTAATAATATGTCCACAGATGTTGACCTCGAAGTAGAACCGTCGATATTACTATATCTATGACCCACCCTGTATATCTAGCTCAGATTATTAGTAAGAGCATAAGATTACTCAAAAAGATGTTAATTAATGCCCGTTGCGCCACCCATTTTAAAATAATAAAGGCGGTCACTGTTAAAGTATTGCACAATTAAAATGGGAACTTGCACTAACTAATACTAGGTCTACCTCAAGAAAACCAATTAATGAAAACAATAACAATTTATTAAATAAAAACAAGAGAAATTTGAAATATAAAATTTAGATATATTACAATAATAATATTAATTGAAGTATTAATTACACGAAAGAAATAGTGAGGCCAAAATATAAATGATTGTTGAACATAACTTCAACTTTGGTAAAAATGACTCAATTTACACTAAATTTAAATTCATTACAAAAACAAAGAAAACTAAATTTTAGAGAGATGGTACATACAGAAAAGCAAAATAATAAGAACAGATTCAACAAATAAACAATCTAATTTAATTGGTCAAATTCAGTAAACTAATTGATCAAATATGGTGCACCATTTACCTTAAAATTTCTATGAATTTAATATTACAAATATTTGAAACTTTACAAATATTTAATACTTTCAAAATAATTTGACCATAATAGAACAAAACAAAAAGAAAATAATAGTGACTATTACAACACACACAGATACAATAAACGGATACAAATTTAGACAAACACAAAGACTTAATGAACATATACAAATTTGGACAAATACAAAAGTTCTTGACGATCGTGCCTTGCGCACAGTTTTATTTAACGTTATTAAACAACAAATATTTAACTTTTAATATTGGTGACAAATTGGATGCCGTACTATTTTCCTGCTTTCAAAAGTACAGGTAATAAAGACTCAAATACCTGGAAATTGCACGTCCAGAACGCCAGTGAAGATGGTTCCCCCGTACGCACAGTGGTTCATTTCTCGAATCCAGCTGGACAAAATTAACATTAAAACAAAAATTACTTTTTGAGGTGTAGTTGTATTCAAAAATTATTAAAAAATGTTTTAAAAGTCTTCGCCGCTGCTGGATACTGAACTCAATTCTTCATCCGTCGCCGTCGTCTCCTCTTCTTCTGTAATGCATTCTTGCTGCTGCGATGAAAGTTTTAATAATGAAGATACTTCATCGGAAAATTTTTCTTGTTTTTTAGGGGTGAGACTTCTTAAGTTTGTGATTAACGGATCTGATGTAACTAATAACATGTTGAATAGGTCTTCGGTATTCGTGTTTCTAGACGTTTTTCTGGCATGATCGCGCCGAAATCTTCGACAATCTTTATTGCGCGCTTCTTGGGCTTCCTCAGAAAGTTGTCCAATAGGAAGAAGTGCTGATTTAACTATATCCTTTCCGTGTATTAATAATTTATGAACACTTGCCGGCATATAGTACCAGTTGTATAACTGAACGTACAATTTGGCAGTATCCATTGCATACACATTGAAAGTGTCAAGATTTATTTCGCAACCACTTGCAATTGCCTTTAAAAGAACTCCAAAACGTTTAATTAGTTCTTCATTTACTTCTGTGATCGCACTCGATAGCGACGGATTTGAAAAAAATCTTCGAGCAGTATTGCCATCATTACTTGTTCCATAACCTGGTTTTGGAATATCCACGAGTAAGCCCATTTCCTCGCGAAAGCGATCTTGAATTAATCTTTTCCGTCTATTAACATTTGCTTGATCTTTTTTTCTAACTTGCCAACTTTGCACTTCTAGTCTATATGCAATATGTAAAAGACATTCGAAGCACCTAATCCACGAATGGAGACTTGACAATCCAAAAACGAATGCCCCTTCGTCAGGTGGTGTTGATGTGTGTTTAGCCAGGTTATTCATTTCTGTAGGGGTTGCACCACAGATGTAACACTTTTGGAATGACTGTTGTGCTATAACACTGCAGACCTTTCCATCTACCATTGTCATTACCATTTTATGCTCCACGAATATGTCTTTGCCTTCTTGAGTGATTCTTGTCGGAGAAAGTACTTTTATTTGTTCTTCTACTTTAGTCACCTCTAATCGGGTTAATTCCGCAGTTTCTTTTTTAAACAATAACTTTATTGGCCGGCAGTAACGCGTGGAAGAAGGGCGTGGATTTTCCCATTTTATGGTATCATTATGTCTTAACTGTAGTGGGACTAATGAAATAATAAACAAAAAGGCGTCATCATATTGTTCATCCCCAGTCGTTGTACTATACATTTGTTTGTACGTACTTTGTCCTGATGCGCCATCACAACCCCACTTACTTAACATAGTTAACTTTGCGCCTGTATCCAAGTCTTTTTGAATTTGACTGTCACTGCTAAATAAACGTTGAATGGTATGGTCAAGCAAAGCTTGAAGCTTTACTTCAGCGGATATCTCTGTAATAACTATGCTATCTGGATAACATGTTTTCTTTGCTTCCAACAGTTTATGATATGAAGGGTAGATGTTGGCATTTTGTAATTTCGCTTGTTTACGAATTAACATATATTGGTTTTTAGTTAATTTAGCATCCACATATAGTGCCAAGGCTCTATCAGCTGTTAACTTTATTGGTACGGGTTTGTCAGGTCTTTTGTAAGCTTTTTTAATTCGTGTCGCTCTTCTAGGTGAATCTTCAATTTGCTTTACAATTTCAGCCGCATCTCTTTTACCTTTTGAGCGTAAACTCATCTGTGCTGCATAAACTAACTCTTCTGAAGTTGATTGTGCAACGACAGGTAGTAAACGTCGTTTTTTAGTTTTCTCGCTTGACTCTACAAACAACTTCTTCGGACGACCCAAATGCGTTTTTGCAGATGGAAGATCACGAGATGACCCTGGTTTCCTTACAGCAGCCGCCTTTAATACAATTTCCGGAAAGTCAACTACGCCGTTGAGCCACTTGTCATTTTTCTTTAAAAAATTGTTTAATGCATGATGACTTTTTTGCCATCTGTCTTTTAAATGGACACAAAAACTATTTATCACTTTTCTCACACATCCTGTTACGTGATCATCACAGTCTTGTAATCCTAAATTGTTTATTACATAGGTGTAGATGCTATTATTCCTATTACACACGTTTGATTCACTTCGCCAAACATCGAACAGAGCTCTTCGAGTCAGTGCGTTGTCCATTGTTTACACTGCAATAACAATTAAAGCTGGTGAGATATGGCTATAACTTTTGTTATCTGAACTCTACAATTATCATTTTAACAAAGCATTATTACCAAAAGTCGGAGACTAATGGAGAATTTTATATTTGCTTTAATAAATCTGAACAATTATTGCTATTACAATTTACATTATTTTTTTAATGACATTGTTATAATTATATTTTAAAATGCGCAATTACTTATTGGAATATAATGTACATACCTGTAGGTTAAATGTTAGAAGTATAGAAGTGATAGGATTTGTACAAATTTTGTCAAATGTGCTGCTGAACTCACGTATAACACAGAACTAGTCACGATGCACCACTGTCGGAGACTGCATTCTACCTGCGATAGACCCGCAACCCCTTATAAACGAAGAAAACCCTGGAACTTTCTATTTATATAGACATTAGAAAGTGGTTTGCAAGGGATACAGACTTATTTATAGAAAAAAGGTTGTGGGCATTTTGTCCAGCTAGAATAATAATTTGAACCACTGTGGTACGTCTCTATTTCTGCTACTCTACCTCCGTTCGATGTTGTTTAACGGGCCCTGTGTCGATGGTATCGATGAGATGTCCCCTAAATCCGGAACTACGCCGTGAATTGAAGGACGATAAATACTCCGACAATTTGTTATTTGGAAATTGAGTTTAAAATCACCCTGACCGGTGTGTATCCATACTTAGGATATTAACAACTCGTTTCCATGAACATCTTTACCGCAGGGCTAGCGACTCGACGCCGGTAGCCTCAGCTAATACTTATTCAACCACCACTTCACTAATTACTGTTACTTACTGAAGTGAAAATAAAGATGTAATAATTATGCTATGGTGCTGTAATAGTGAATCATTTTGGACGTGCTTAGCCCTTTTAAAGACTCGGAGGAGGGAGAAGAATATTCTAGAGAACTATAGGCGTCAATCAGACGGATCACGTTACTAGAAAATACATAATACGCAATTCCTGCACACAAGGAACTGTGAGAACTATTTAGATAACTTTAGACGGGCAAAAAAAGCATACGTCGCCAATCTTAAATTCGAACAAAGAGTCCTTCATATACTAAATATTTTAAATCGAATATTTTAAAACGTAATTTATTTAGGATTGAAAATATAATTTGAATTAATACAGATTTAAAAATATTTAACATGTAATACACAGAGATAAATGAATTGAAAGTTAGCCGCTGCTTTTTAAACGTAACAAACTATTAAGTGGATGGACAGTTTCAAGATCATAAAGCGGGACAGTTGAGCTTTATTAGTGAAAAGTAGGTGTTCTGATATAAATGGATCTTCATATCGAAGCTTATCCATTACTAATAAACGTCAAAAAGCCGTGTAAAAATGTGTATTTAGTTTATATGTAGGTGTAATTAAATTAATATGTCCCATTTACAATACCAAAATAACAGACCATTTGAATATAAGACATGTCCGCTGCATGATCCCGCAACTGCACATATCCTACTATAAGTGTTAAACAGTACGCAGACCTGTACTAACAACGGTCTACCGCAAAAAAATGAGCGGGAAATTCTTTGGTTCCTGGCCAATAGAAGTATGAATTCTACTAATAGGTCCAAAAAATTAAAATTCAATTTAATTAAAAATATATTTTTATTATACATTCAATTTTGTACATACATTAATCATAATAATATGAATATCTATGTCACAAACACACATTAATATTTGGATGTCGATGCATGGCATTGGCGTTAAGACAGTGCAGCTGAAGCTTGAAAAATTAGACCAGCACACTTATCTTTGTGTTTCTCGCTGAGGCCAAATGATCCTCTTTATAGTTCTATAAAAATTATTAGATTCTGTCAGAACATTCCATACAATTTTTGTAACAAACAATTAATAAATCACTCATAATTTAATGTAAACAAGTATGCTGAATGCTAATTCAGTTATAAGAATCATTAACCACACGTCTCGACATATTCAAGGA
Organism: Amphimallon solstitiale; assembly: GCA_963170755.1. Taxonomy (NCBI): domain Eukaryota; kingdom Metazoa; phylum Arthropoda; class Insecta; order Coleoptera; family Scarabaeidae; genus Amphimallon; species Amphimallon solstitiale. Next base: position 45,070,425 of record OY720676.1, on the reverse strand, counting down.
TGCTGAATTGCAATTGCATCGAAGTAATATTAACTCTCATCACGCACTAATTAGATTCATACCGCACGCTGAACTTAAAAAAATGGTTAAGTAATTTTTTTATTATTATCACAGTGTCGTACGAGTGACCGACGGAAGGCAGTTATTTATTTATTTATTTATTGAGGGAATGTGAATATATGTATTTCCAAGTGTTTAAGCATATCTGATCTATATTACATACCAAATAGAATTGCTACCTTAAGCAGCACTGTTGGTTCTTATTGTACATTCTAAGAAGAAGTTTTATGGCGTCAAATTTAAAATAGCTGTTGTATTTTTTACATGGAAAAGCAAAATAAAATACAAGGTAAAGAAGACGAACCATTTATGTCTATTATCGGTCTAGTTTATCTATAATTCAATGTTATTTAAGAGACTTAAAATACATATAAGAAGTGCAGGGTTTAAGAGGAGCGTTTACCCATCGAAAACTATGGCTATATAGAAAAAATCAACTTTATGTATAGTCTATTTTTAAAGAAGCGAGACGAATTTCTGAACATACCCCTGTTCCAAAATACATGCACGAAAATCTTATATATTGCTTACGAGTATATCTGATAACTATTACTGTCGAGCTCTGAAAAGAACTGGTAAAGTATGTAATGAAATAACGGAGAAATAATAAAAACAACAACAAGGCTTAACCATAAACAGTGTCAGTTGGCAAAATCTGAACAAGATTGATATGGTGTCATTTGGACTTGCTTTCACTGTCAAAGTGGTCTGTTCAGAAATTCGTCTCGCTACTTTAAAAATAGAGTATAATTATATTTGAAGATACAATATTTAAAATAGAAAACATTTACATTTGACCGGTGTTTTCAAAACCATCTATCTCCACTTTATTGGATCCTCACCGGGTCAAGCAAAGACGCAATTCGATCGGAATCAGTCGGCTATTGCAGACTTCATCCTATCGCGGATGCGGATCGCACTGACAGAAGCCGAAAATCATTTAGCTACATTTTCTCGCATCCCCTTGCTTCTGCCGTCCAGCTAGTAATGCAAGTTGCGTAGTTTCAATTCACACAGATGCAGTTGGTAAATGCCACTCTTAATTACAATTCATTATACAATATATCGATTACTAAACTTGAAATAAATTTAGGAAGCTGTATGTAATATAACAATTTGAATTATTAATACAAAAAAAAGATTGCTTTAAATGTAATATATCTGTTTTATATACAAAAATAAACTAATTCTCTAGTTCTTAATATGTCTTATTCACTTCAGTTGAATAACAAAGTCTGCTAGCCACACATCTTATGTTACTCTTTAAATGCTTAACATACTAAACCACATTTGAACAGTACTCTATCCCTACAGCTACCTGAGTCAATTAACCAAACACACGATACTCGTCACTCTGACGTCATAACAGTGTTGACAAATTACATTGCTTTGAGTAAGGTGTACTTTGAAAATAATCTGAGTTTAGGATTAGGTTGACATTTTAAAATATTAGCAAATACCATTAGTATGTTTTAAATTATTAGGACTATGTCTATAAAGAATACAAACAAATTCTAATATATGTGAGTTCTTTTATTTTATACTATATTCACAAAAATAATATACATAAAATCTATATATTATTACACATTAAAAAACTCATTACATTGGGATAAGCACATGATAAAATAAAACAATATTAATCTCAAACGCTAGTTTTCTTCTTCATTTATATTGTCTTCTGAATCAGAGTCATTTACATTAATTATAAAAGGTAATATATCTTGTCTTTTGAAACCTACCTCCCTATCCTACCATTTTTCAATTTCATTTTCATAATGGTTAACGCTATTTGCCTAAATATCTGGGGCTACTTGCGTTAATGCCTCTTTTCACAGTTAAATGCGTTCGTCCACTTGTCTACCATATTTGCCAATATTAATGTTATATGTTCGTTATACCCCACACTAGTTCTGTTGGGTTAAATATACAATGGAAGTCGAAGAACTACGTGCCTATGCTTTTCTGCTAAATCATCAGCTTCATATATGTAATTGGTGATTTATGCGTTTATGTTATGGTATAAATGAAATAATTAAATATATATGTACTAACCACTTAACTAAATCCACTAATTGTATTTTTAAAGCAGCCATGTCTGAATTTACATTTTAGTGGCCGATTATGTTGGACATTATGGGCAGTTCTTCTAAACTCGTACACTAAATTGTCTTTGTTCATGTCGCAATGATAATCCAGATACTGACTGAAATATTAATTCTACTTTAGAAATTAGAATTATTAAAACTATCTGCATGTATAAAATATATCTAATACACGATAAATAATTGAAAATATGTTATTCTTCAAAATATATTTTACCTTTTACCATTCACTTTCGATGCTTTTGTGGTTTTTATAGTCATTTTGCGAATATATACGAATAGTTCCATCTTGATAAACCCAGGTTTCAAACTGGCATACATTTTCATGTTTCATATGAACATATTGCTTTAGTACAATATATGGAAGTTCAATTAAAGCTCATTTAGTATCAGATCAACTTTTTTATAATTAAATCCAATGCTATATGTACTATTGTCTGTAAAGATGTACCTATTACAACCAGAAAAAAGTTCCGTTTTTAAGAGTAATATTCAATGATTGAAGACTAAATATGTTGTTCTGTAATAAAATCAAATATTAATTTTATAAATGTAAATTTTTAATTACTTTAAACTTACTGTTTTTATACATGTCATATACTTATTTCTAATTGCACATAGAGTAAAATCATCAATATTTACAACAGGCTTACTTCTATGCCGTTTTCGCGTTGAACCCTCTGTTTCGACGTAGATATTTTATTTATAGTTGCAATATGAATATTTACAGCACTTGCTGCTCTCTAAATAAACAAGAAAAATGAGTGTGCTTAAAACCACACGGCAGAAGTGAAAACTTCATGAAAGCTCTCCCATGTAACGGTCGCCGAATGAATCGCCAAATTGAAGACGTAATAAGCGACCACAAACACCCCCGTATCCAAAATTTCACAAACATTCACCAATTTTCAAAAAACTCTTCCGCCATTTTTTTTTGTCATTTTAAATTTGGATTCGTGATCGGCGACCTCAACCACCCCCGTATCTAAAATTTCACATTCATACGTCAATTTTCAAAAACTTCTTTCGCCATTTTGTTTTTTTTTTGACATTTTGTCTTTGGATTCGTGATCGGCGATCTAAGACACCCCCGTATCTAAAATTTCACATTCATACGTCAATTTTCAAAAAACTCTTCCGCCATTTTGCTTTTTTTTTGTCATTTTAACTTTGGATTCGTGATCGGCGACCTCAACCACCCCTGTATCTAAAATTTCACATTCATGCGTCAATTTTCAAAAAATTCTTCCGCCATTTTGTTTTTTTGGTATTTTGACATTTGAATTAGTGAGGGGCGACCGTAAAAAGTCCCAAGTGCCTAATTTTAATCAGAAGAGAGAGAAATGGATTTCAGCCGGCTCCGCCCACTGTGCACGTTTGCGTAATCGTTTAAATAAAATTATTTCGTAGTAGAGGCACATAAATGTCGAAAGCAATCCTCCTTTTCCCCTTTAACGAAATACACACGTTCTGGAATTATCGTATTTTAATTCAAATCATTATTAAAATATTAATCGACCCATGTATAGATAAAAATATCATGTCATATGTGAGACCGTTATGTATTGTGTGGAGATACAATTCGCTGGACCGTAATACATTGATCGCCAGTGCACATGAGAATCTGATATTTATTTTTCGCTCGTCCGGAATACATTGATATCAGTGCACATTTAAACGGCCATTTTTCTTACCAAATCCTTCTGCAAACGACCTTTAAATTGCCGGTACCTTCGATTGCGTGCGACTGCCGACTCGAAATAAGCATACAAAAGGTCCCAAAAAGCCGGTTCCTTAAGACCCCGAGTCTTGATGAGCCCTCGCAACCTTCAGAATTTCGTATTTCACGCTTAAAAGTGAATCTGTGGTGTAACTCAGTTCGCCTGTCAGTTTGACGTTTCTCGGGATTTTTGTTTTTTGTTTGTCTCATTTTTTGTTGACGTAAGCCATTTTGCTGTTAAAATATCGAGTGTACGCTCTTCTTTAAAAAGCCCATATCTTACCGCTCCATTTAGGAAGAAAATCTCTCCGTCGACCGGAAATTCAATGTAGCCCGTACACCAATGCCAAAGGACAGCTTTCAATTTTGCGTATCCAGAGAGGAGTACTTTGCACAGTTTTGCCGATTTTTGTCGAATTTACGGTTCGTTTGGTAACCATGGCGACTTGAGCGTTACATAGCCGAGCGTGACGGCTCAATCTCGTTCAGTGCCCACAATCATAGAAGTTTACACTTCAATACACTTCAAAAATATTATTATTAAAACGTTTATGGTATAACTATAAATAACAGAAAATATTACCTTTGGAACTATTGTTACAGGGAACAGGGGCCTATTATTATCGCGTTCTTTTTGAAAATACCCCGTTAACGAGGGGATTACTTATTTGCTTGCTTACCTAATGGTTTAGGCATGATTTAGTTGTGTAAACAACTTATCTTTGTATATAATTTCGCTACATAAACATAGTATAATGAAAGTAGTAAATATGTATGAAAATGAAGTGGTTTTAAGATATAAACAACTATGACAGATAACAGTTGACAGAATAAAATGCTAAATCTTATATGTCACAAATGTTACAACCAATGTTGTAACCGCTTACAGTTCTGGTATCATAATACTTTCACTGGAGCGAGAGTATTGCTAGGATTAACTAGGAAGTAACTATTTATGACGTGTATCGTCTGTTTGGTTAATTGACCTATACATATCTCCGAGCGGATAGATTTTTATTAAAACTTTTCATCGGGAGATTCTAAACTACTATTACCTGGTAACGTTCGAAAGTTTCTTCAGTGTTTGGCCCTATTAACAACAACGCCAGCTACCCTTTAATTAAAGACATATTAAGAATAAATTCAATTTCCGGCACTTTAATAATTCGTTTTATTATTACAGGTTTGCGAGCTATGTTCGCCGCTAGGTGTGAAGAATACGTAACGCAAGTGGACGAGTTACAGCAACAATTGTCGGCGGCAGAAGACGAAAAGAAAACCCTGAATCAATTGTTGCGACTCGCCGTACAGCAGAAACTAAGTCTGACGCAAAGACTGGAGGAATTAGAGGTCGATCGCGAACTGAGAAACGCTCGTAGGCCGGGAGTTCGAGGTTTTCAACGACCCGGTCGCTCTAATCGTGACATGTTCTAGCCAAGGTCGAGGCCTATGATTTACGTCATTGCATTTATCACGACATTCTTCAAACTGTAGGTATCCTTACGACTGTCCAACGTAGCGTGTACGTATATATATTGTAAGTTTATTGTTGAAACGGAAGGATGTTTGTACTTGTTAGAATTGATGAGAGCACAGGCATACTGTGAAATTAATTATTTAAAGCAGTAAACAATGTAATTTATAATGCTCACGAGCATTACTTGGAAATAAATTACATTGTTGAATATTTGAACGTCGTCCAATTGAAATGATAACGTTTCGAAGGTAGAACAACCTATTCTCTTTCCTTTAGATTTCAAAAGTCGAATTGGTAGCATACTTTCTAATGTTAATGCGTCACGATTTAAAATGAATGAAATGTAGATGATTAATTCATAGTGTGTTAAACGCATGTAATATTTTTTTTATATTTCGATACGGGAGTCTCGCAATACGATGGTCTTTCGAATGAATTTGGTGGTTCTTTTATATCTAATTAATAGTATCAATATATCGGTTCTATTTAATTCAGTTATGTACAATGCGCATGACACTAGTGACAACCTACTTGATATTTGATTTAGAGTTAATTCTGAAAATATTAATAATAGGATAAACTTATCTTCTTCGGGTAGAGATGGTATCTCTAATACATTATTAAAAAGAATTTCATTCTTGATTGGGAATCCCCTGAGTCATATAATTAATCTATCAATATCACAAGGTATTTTTCCGACTAAATTGAAAACCATTAATGTAATTCCACTACATAAAAAGGACGACACCGACATGATTATGAATTACAGATCCATAAGTCTTTGTATGTCGAAGGTTTTTGAGTCTGTAATTAACAATTAATTAATTGAATATTTAGCTAAATATAACTTCTTGTCAGCGTCACAACACGGTTTTACCAAGGGAAGAAGTTTGGATACTGCATTGGGTGAATTCATAAATAAAATAACAACTGCTTTGGATAAATCTCATGTGGCTCTGGTCTTTTTATTGATTTCTCTAAAGCTTTTGACTGTGTTGATCATGGGATACTACTGCATAAGCTGGATAGGTGTCGTATAAGAGGAACACCGTTAAATTGGTTTACTTCATATCTAACAAACCGTAGCCAGCAGGTGAAGATTGGGGATTGTGTTTCTGAGCCCAGAAGTATTAATACTGGTGTACCACAGGGGTCAATTTTGGGACCAATTCTTTTTCTTATTTACATAAATGACCTACTTCTCCATCTTCAGGATGAAAATGGGCAATCAGTGGTTGTATCATATGCAGATGATACTAATATTTTAATAACAAGTAATAGTTTAACAGACGCGGAACTACATGCAAAAGCGAATAAACTGTGTGTGTTAATAACGACAAAACTATTTGCGTTCTTTTTAAAACATCTAGATCCAAAGTAACGTCTCATGATCAACTACACCTAGATAACGGTAGCTGTATAGAGTATAACGACACAACAAAAATATTAGGAATAATCGTTGATAGCAGCTTACAATGGCAAAAACACGTCGCTTATGTCTGCGAAAAGTTGTCGAGAACATGCTATTCTCTAGCGATATCATCAAATCAGTGTGGCCGCTCAATCATGCGTCAGTTATACTTTGGCTGTTTTCATACCGTTTTGAAGTATGGTATTATGCACTGGGGTAGGACATCGAATTTCAACAGAGTTTTTCTGATACAAAAACGTGGTGTGCGCATTGTCACAAATCTTAGGAGAATGGATTCATGTGTACCAGTCTTTAAAGAACTTGGTATTTTGCCCCTGCCATGCATTTATATATACGAGCTGTTTTGTTTTGTCCATAAAAATAGAACATTTTTTCAGCAGCAAATTGTTGACCATGGTCATGATACCAGAAATAAAACATTAATGATGCCAATACAACATAGCACAACGTTATATCAAAAGGGGATCTATTATAATGGCTGCAGATTTTTCAACAAACTGCCAGTGCCTCAAGGAAGAAACAAATTTTCAAAAATTTCGGCTTCAGGTTAAAACGATTTTATTGGAAAAGTGCTACTACAGTATGGATGAGTGTGTACAAGACATGTCTATAAAATGATTGTCGAATAATTTTTTTTTTTGATTTAGTGTAGCTATGTTTGACGAGATTTCATCAACACATGTATACTGCATATGTAGTTCTCTGTTTTTCTGAAATCAATAAATATTATTATTATTAATAAGAAAGCATCGTAATGGTCGCATTCAGCAGACACAACAGTTGCGGAACTATTCAGTGATTGGATTCAGATGATGTACGTTCACTCTGAACATGTTGTGTACCGTTCGCCATTTTTGCGAGCGGAAAAACTTTACGCTCACTTCGTATTCTGTCCGCATGCGCCATTAACGCATTCCAACACCAACGAAACACACAATTTTAAAGAAAGTTACTAGAAAAGTAGACGAACAAACTAACGCTATTGTGCTATTTCTGCACAATAACAGTGTAAAATATTATTGAAGTTAACCGAGTATTTTAATCGGGGTTGCAAAAACCCTTACTATGCCGAAACTTAATGTAGAAAAACTATTTATTATTATTGTTTATTTGGGTTAATCTGTAGAATTCTAATATATGGCAGCAGTGAAAAGTACCAAATGAAAGGTGGTCACGTAACCGAGAATTGTCTTATCCAGTCAATACTCAACTGTTGTCAAGTGAATAGTTGGAGCGGGAATAATACCATTTATAATATGTTACCGCAAGATATAAACGGTTGTAGGATCTTGTATCAGTTTAATAAAATAAACTAAATCATTTTTGATGTTACACATTTTATAAACGAAACATAATTTAAGTGATACAAGCGTGCGTGGAAAAAATCTCCAACAGATAAGAAATAAATACATACATATACAAATTAAAATTCACATATGCATGTATAAAATGGATGCACAATCTGCCCTGGAGTCCGGAATTCCAGCTACCAACGCACGGACACGTGTTTCGATCTTCCCAGAAGCTCATTTGGCATTCCAGTAAATCACGTTCGCATTCAGCATTACCTACACGTTCGCACGCTGACGAGATCGGTGAAAATCGAAACACGTGTCCGTGCGTTGGTAGCTGGAATGCCGGACTCCAGGGCAGATTATGCATCCATTTTATGCTTGCATATATGAAACATAATTTGAAAGTGAATCACCGGAGTCGAAACTAGTGACGCACAATGCAAAAATTAAAGTGATAAAAAAACAAAAAGTGTTTTATTTGTATCATTTAGTTTATTATTATATGTTTTACAATACCGAATTTAATATTGCAAAAAAAAATGTCATGAAAGCTTATTGTTAAGTACTGTCTAGTAGCTTGTAAATGAAACAAGCGAAATATGGCGTTATTTCTAATCATTATTTATTAAAAAGCTTTTTTCTTGAAAACTTGCTAAAAAAATTTTTTTTTTTTAGCAATTCTGATAGAAATTTGTATTCTGAAAACAACATTGTATCACAAGTATACACATACATAACAAAAATAGAAAACAACTCGTGCAAAACCATAGCATTAAAAATACATGGCGTTACAATGTAATAACTAAATTAACTTGGCTGGGTAAACAAGTGACAAATAAGAATCGCACAACTTGTCAAATCGAGTAAATTTCAAAAATGATCGAACAATGTTTAAACATGGCTTCGGGTTTATTTTTAGTGAAGTTATAATACTTACCAAGCCTCACAGCTTTATCAGCAACGCTAACCTAACAGAGATGCTCCAAGTCGATGCAAATTTAAGCGAATAGTAAACAATTTACGGAGACATGGGGCTTTCAAAAATCTGAAAAGAACTTCGCGTCAACTTCGGTTGAAATGTTGTCCAATGCAACATAGCGCAGTGATGCCGCCAATAATTAGAGCAAAATGAAGCACAGTTTGAGCATAGACGGTAGTGGTTCTTTTTTTACTTTTTTTTTTTGTATTCTTAATGCAAGCGTATATTTGTGATAAATTGTTGTTTTCAGAATAGAAAACTCTGTCAGAATTACTAAAAAAACTATACAAGTAGGGGAGATTGGAGAGAGACATCAGCGCCATCTCTAAAACCTCGGTGTTGGCGTTTGAAACTAAATGGCGCGCCGACCTCAGCGCCATCTCTAAATCCTATTCACAACCATTTAATTTGGTGTGTAGATAATTAAAATCCTCCTATAAGTAAGGGAGTTATGGACTCGCTTTATTTTGGAGACAGTCTGTATAATGGGCAATCATATGGATTTTTTTTTTAAATTAATGTCTGTTGACATTGATTGACTTTTTGAATTTAGCGTGTGCATTATTATGTTTATATGTTTTATTTGTATTTTTAGATTCAAGCCCGTATTCAGTAAAGCTATTATTATTTCACAATAACAATAGCCATCAACACTAACGAACGTATATGTTTTCGAGTTTATCTGTACTAAATCTTATTTAAATGTTCTCAGTCTAATTGGGTGCAAAAAGCGAGAGGATCACGTTACTTTAGATGCGCATTGTACATACTTTTTTGCAATATTTATATTAAGCGATAATTATTGGATGTTTGAAATTTTATCCGTTGGTACGCTGACAAACATAATTTATTAACAACGCGAAAATATTTGTTGAAATTCAAAAAAAAATGTTGAATTTCTATTGTAATTCTGAATAAAATGGGCGAACTTGTAGTGATTGTTCAGTATGGCAGTTATATTAAACCTTATTCCCCTTGATGCGATTAGTAGCAGCTACTGATGCGTTTCTTTTACGAATGCTAATAAGAATTACTGTATACTTATAGAGATTAAAGGATATTATTACAAATAATAAATTAATAATTAAAATACAAGAAAAATTAATACTATAGTATGTATTTTCATCGTAAGAATAGGTGCACGTCATCAATGACGTTTACACAATGTTGTCAAACTGATTCATATAAAATATAAAAATGATATAAACAACTGTCAAATTAGAAGTATAGGTTACGAAAACCAATTAGTCCATTGAAGCTTTTTATTGAGGCTGATGCATTAATTATTAAAACAAACTAAACGATTAAAAAATATGATTGTATTACATAAACAAACATTAGTTCATAAAATGATCCACAAATTTTCGATTTTCAATGGCAATTTTATCGCAAACTGTATTTATTTCTAAGCAAAAAATCGATATTTAAAAAAAAGTATGATCTTCATAATGCTTTAAAGATTTGTCAGAAATATATGAAAAATGAACTTTAATAATAAGTAATAAATAATCAAACGCAGGAAGTAGACTTTATTATTGTATTAGTGACAGGTATTAAATACAAAAGCATAAAAAAAGTAATATTAAGTTCAATCTGAGACTTCGTCTTCACTTGAACTGTCCATATTCACATTAATAATAAATTCCCCAGAATCTTCACGATCAACTGCAACTTCCCTCTCCCCTATATTTCATTCTCTTTGTGTTGTATTGTTTTTCTCCAAGTCTCTGGTGTGACAGATTTTAAGGAATTTTGCCATGTTTCTTGTACATTTTCTATACATCGTCCATGCTCTCCAATATGTCTAGCATAATAACTTTTTGTTATACCCCAAATGTGCTCGATGGGGTTAAAAATGCAGTGATATGGTGGAAGACGGAGTATCATATGACCATACTGTTGTGCAAGCTGATCTACTTCATAAACAGCGCAAGGTTTATTTCTGTAGAAAATTAAACTTTATAGATAAAGATATATGAAAACAGTTTGATGCTACTCACTTGTCAAGTAATTGAAGCAGTTGAATTTTCAATAAACTCTCATCATATTCAATATTGTTTTCCGTTAACCACTGTTGAATGGCAGCTTTGGTGGATGCAGCTGTGGGTGGCTTATTTAAAATTGTAGTATGGTAACTAGCATTATCTAAAACTATTGCAGATGGCCTTTCAAGATGGCGAAGCAGTTGGTGCTCAAATCACCGCAAATAGTTAGTTCGGTTTATCTCTCCATGATAGTCACCAGAGGTATTTGCAGATGGAAATTCAAGGTCTGCACCATCAATAAAACCATCTGAGTTTCCAGCATGCAATACAATAAATCTAGAATATATGCATATGTAAGTAATTAATTAACTAATAGAATCAGTTTGTTACCTTTTTCCACCAATTTTTGATTTGCGAACGCTTCTTACATCCTCATCTTGCCACGATCGTGTCACCGTGCCATCTTAAAATATCCATGTTTCATCAGTAAAAACAAACTGATAATTTCAAGACTGTTTTATACGACTATAGTGTGATAAAAAGTTTACACGTTTCAAAGCAATATGTGGTATTTTCATTAGTGCTCGTTTTGGATCATCCTTTTGGTAATGAAAGCCTATATTTTGGAGGACTTTCCACAATGAAGTTTGTCCACCTGTGAAAATATCCCTCTCACGAAGTACAATACCCAAGGATTTGAGAGTAATATTTTGCTCTGTAATTATTCATAAATTAAGTGCATTTTAGTATAATACATATTTTAGAAAACACTGTTTTTGTGCACATTTCCTTTTTTGATCTCGGATGAAATTTTACTTACAGTTGCCAAGTTTACACCCAAAGTTATAGATGCTCGCTGTAAACCTATAAATAATTGTAGTACAGTATATGACCAAAATTTGTGCTGTTTACCTCTCGTACTGAAGATAAAGGTAATACAAGTTCACCATGGTCACGTTCTGCTTCAAACTGTGCAACTGTAGATGCAATCATTGATTTGCAACGACTACAACACGCTTTTGGCATAATTGTATATGAATAAACGTCTTTTAGTTATGAAAATAACTGTTTTGTAAAAAGCAGGATTAAAAAACGGCAAAAATTAATAAAGAATACGTGTGAAAATATTTAACGCACTATAACCTAAATGACAGAACGGTATTTGACAACACTGCCCTGCTTACTTTCAGTACAGACAACTGTTAAAAGTGCGGTAGAGTTGGGTAGAGTATTAAGGTTGCATTTATAAGAGATGGCGTTCTAGGTACTTAGTATTTGGTATATTTGTCATTCCGAAAGTTCTGTTGATGACGTGCACCTATTCTTACGATGAAAATACTATATCAATTTTTAATTGCGGATTATTAGGTCTTATATTATTTTAGCAGGAATGGTTTATATGTACCTGGTTTGATAAACCGATCACACCACCAGAAAGTTTGTAATTTAAAAAAAGTTTTCTGAGCTGCTACCGTGCTTCGATTGGTACATAAAGCCGTAGGTCCTGCTATTTAGGCAGCCGATGGACTATGTTATAGGCGCCTGTGATATTACTATTATTATTATTATTATTATTAGTGCTTATATTCACATTAATTTTAATGAACATGCACCTGCAATTTGTCCATTTTACTTAGAAACACCTATAGATGACATATTTACTTTTTAAATAAATAAATGATTCCGAAATCGTTATTGAAAGGTATGAAGAAATATTTTAACATGTAATTTATTATTAACATAAAAAATATGATGGGAAGAGTTTAATATTGTCATTTGTCTTTTTTTTTATATTTTCTTTATATTACAACAAATACAATCGTAGCCCCATTTAATGATATACCTACGCTAGGATATACTTTTAGTTTTTTCTCGTAATATTAGAATCGAATATGTACAGGAAATTGAATTTTATACACAAACATTCTGATGCATTCAGTATTAAGATGTATTTAAAAATAAATTAATTATCACTTGCACGTTTATTAATTGAAAATATTAATATTACACATACATATATTGACATATATAGATTTTTTGTCTTTACATTTTATATCAAGTGTCAAAGATAATCCACCTTTAATATTTACAATCAACTATTATGCAACTGTTTTTGTTGAGTACTTTTAACAAAAAAATTTATATATTTTTCTTATAAAATATTTGTTTGTTTAAAAAAAAAACATAAATAATACAGGGGTAGTTTCTGGTGAATAAACGAAAGGGGCACACATGCTGTTCAAAGTTATCAGTCTATTACTGCTAAATTTGTTATTAATGATGTTGTATTCTCAGTTAAACTGCTATAAAAATAATGAATTTGCACATCACATTTCATCCTGTATATATATTTAATAATCTCTCGAAAATGTTATGACTGCTATACCACAGAAATTAGATATTACTTAGTAGTGGGATTTTGATGATTTGAAGTTAGCAAAGTTTGCAATAATGATGAAATAACTTTAAACATAATTCTCTCATATAAATATTGTTTATAGGGGGAAACGTAGGTTGAAGTTGCGCCCTTCGTATAGACTTCCCGGAGATTATACTGGTATAAATAATTATATTCTAAATTAAGAAAATATTTGTTTATTTATTAAAGCATTTTCACAATGGATTATACCGGGTGTTTCGGAAATGCACAGCACTATTGTAGGTACTTGTTCTCCAGCATAAAATAAACAAAAAAGTTCATATAAACATATGTCTCAAATTAATTTATAACTAAGATATTGGAGCATAAATATATTTATTTAACAATACAACATCCAAAAGAACTGTTTAAAGTGGCCACCGTTTTGTTGAATGCAGCATCCAGCACGACAAATTCATGCTTCTTTAGCACATCGTATAGCATCAGGACGATTGTTGAAAGTTCCTGCGGCTTCCACGATGCGATTACTAAACTCTGATGAATCCCGATCTCCCGATCTAACGCCGTTAGATCGGTAGTTTAGTAATCGCATCGCGGAAACCTCAGCAATTATCAAGAATCGTCCTGATGCTATACGAAGTGCCAAAGAAGAATGAATTTGTCATTCTGAATGCTGCATTCAACAAAACAGTGGCCACTTTAAACAGTTCTTTTGGATGTTGTATTATTAAATAAATATATTTATGCTTCAATATCTTAGTAATAAATTAATTTGAGACATATCCTTATATGGACTTTTTTGTTTATTTTATGCTGGAGAACAAGTACCTACAATAATGCCATGCAATTCCGAATCACACTATATGTATATAAAGATTTATGGATTTATTTATATGTGCCAAAATTTTATGAGAACACAGATTATGAATTTTGCCCATTCTAAATTATAGCAAACATACCTATTTGAAAGGTATTTTTTAAACGAAAATATTTTTACCACTTATGGTTAAAACAATTGAACATTATTTTTTGATGCAAACTCTATGCTTTTTTGTTTTTCTTTGTTTAATTTAAAACTATATAAATTCACAGGATTTTTTTATTAATAAATAAAGTAATATTTACTTCATAATGTGTCATATTTGGCAGCAACCCTTTCAATTTTATGATCTTACTATGTAGTGAATACATAAAGTGAACGAACGAAGTAAATATATTTTTTTGTAAACTATTTTTTATTTCGAGTGAAGTACTTTAATGTTTTTAACCATTAAAATTTTCTCATTTTTCTGATGTATCGAAAGATTTTTACACATATCTTGTATAGTATATATTTGAGATAATTCAGGATTAAGTAACTTCTGGAAAATGTTTATGTATTTTAAAGCTAAGTAATTATAAGACTGTAAATTAAAACGATATGATTCGAGCCGAGATTGATGATTTATATTTTATTTATAGCAATGAACTGAAAATGTGGGCAACTAACATAATGATAAAACAATTTTAACGAACTTACTGTTAAAATTATGATAAAAAAGATATGCAAATTAGTAATTTTTTTAATTATAGCACAGGAGGTCTCATTCATAAGTCGCATTAAATTCCAAGGGAGTGCGACTTGTTTATTTCATCGTCATCCATAATTATTTTTTATTTGGAATATATTTAATAAAGCAGGAAAATCTGTTTTGGGTGCGCAACCAATATTTTCATTTTCAATATTCTGTATTCTGGTGAGGCTTGAATTTACGTTTCTTGTTTGCCTTGCAAACTATGCATTCTATATTATATTTCAGACGAAGTATTAAACTGTTTCTCGGTGTCAGTTATATTATTTCAATAATTCAATTAATTGCTATAATCATTGATGATTCTGTTAAGGAAAATTTAATTATCAATATTCTCTATTCTGGTGAGTCTCGAATCCACGTTTCTTGTTTGCCGGACAGGCGGCGATATACCTACTTTCCGACAGCGTATGTGCCTAAGGTATGTTTTAGTACTTCTATCATTGCTTCCTTTGCCAATTTTTTTTGTATTACCTATAGTTGTATTGTAATGTAGGCACTATTACTATCCTTTTTTCCACTAGTTTTTTTTTAAAGGCGTTATATTGACATTCATGTGGTTTATGCTGTTACTATTGCCACGTATAACGAAAATAAATAATTGATTAAACAGTGCATATAAATATAGGGAGAGTCCTTATACTTCGGTTGAAATATTAGTTGATTTTAGTGTGAAAAACGTTTTGTAACATCTTCCATAGGTAAGTATGTACTTTTAGCTTTGATAATTATATTTATTTAAATATATTTTTGCAGACATAATTCTAACTATTGGGCGTCAAGTAAAACCCTCTTTATTTACGGATTTTCGCGAGTTTATAATACGCAGATAATGGCCATTTTTGCTAGATACGCAGGTAATTTAAAAGAAATAGAATACTCTTAAAGAATATTTCCATTTATAAAAAGTGTATAGTCATTTTATATATATTTTTTCAGACTGATGTGACTGTTGCAGATGGTGTTTTATTTTGGTGATGATAGCTATCAAAAATGTTGAGCACATGCCGATTTCAACGTGTGGCGGAAACTAAAACGACAAAAAAAGCAACAAATAATTGTTTGATGTTATTGCCCAATGACGAAATGTAACAAAAAAGATGGTGGAATTACTAAAAAAGAATTAGGCAAGTAGCGAATAATATACAAGGTGACTTATCATTAATTGCAAGATTATACTATATCTAAACTAAAACTGTGATTTATATTTTGATGACATATATGTTTCGGCATTTTTATGCCATTGTCGGAGCTATACTGAAAGGTTATGTTGCAGAAGTTAGATATGAGTTTGCTTACTGCATTTTTAAAATAACATGTAATCGAAATTGATATTTAAAATGCGAAAATATAATAGAAGTCTTCAAACGTTATTACATTTTTATATATATTAACTATAATATTTGAATGTACTATGTAGTATTTATGTTATATAGTGCGTTTCAAAAGTCTGGAACTATTAAAATAAAATTCCAACAAACAGTTTTTGCGAAAAACGCTCGGGCAGGTCAATTTTGGTTTTAAAAAACACATCTTTTTGTATCAACTAAATTTTTCGATCGTCTTTTGTTTTTGATTTATGACGATCTTTTTTTTAAATTGCAACCCATATTTTTTTCGATGGATTTGGATAGAGCTTGAACTTCTGAATACAGAAATATGTACAAGTATGACCCAGACCTTGATAGTTTCTGTAATAAGGGACCTTAAATCCTGAAAGAGAAAAAAATGGAGTTATCTTTGATATTTTTAATTACTATGCGAACTGTCACTTTTGACGCGTTACTCTATTACCAAAATGGTACGATACTTAAGTGAAAATCAAAGACTAGAAATTTTAATGATGAAGGGATATGGAGACAGATGTAGAACTCAAGATGAACTTTGCGAGCTCTTTAACAATAAGTATCCAGAACTGGAACCAATTACAAGAACAGCCGTATCCAAGATTTTAAGAAAATTTGAAGATTTCGGGCATGTAAGGGATCTTCCTAGATGTGGCCGTTCAAAAGTTTCCGAAGATGTTCAGTTAGATGTTCTACTGGACCTGCAAGAAAATCCCCATAAAGCCACTCAAGAGGTGGCTGCAAATTATGAAATCAGTAAATCTTCGGTGTGGACGACATTGAAAAAGTATAAATGGCATCCCTACAAGGCAGTTTTAGTGCATGAACTTAATGAAGACGATCCGGATCGCCGTATGGAATTCTGCGAGGATATGATCAATCGATGCACAACCCATCCCGAATTTGTCAGTCGAGTATTATTTTCGGAAGAAGCCACGTTTTGCCTTAATGGAGCAGTAAATCGGCAGAAGTGCCGAGATTGTTAACGTTTTACGACGCATACATTTTAGAACTGCTAAGCTTGGTCTATAGATTTAGATCGGAGTTTGCTTCTGGTGTCTCTCGTCAATATAGTACGAGAAAACTAGACTATCTTTTACCACATGCTCACAGGACAGCATTTTTTCAGTGAAATATACTATTTATGGGATGCAAACTATTTAATAAGCTCCCCTCACAAATCAAACAGTCATTGAGTTTGAAGCTTGTCAGAGGTGCTGTAAGAAGCCACTTACTGGCAATCAACTGCTGCTACTCTATAGATGACTATCTGAATTATTGACCCTGAAGATTTGGTTATGTTATGTTGAAAGGGTATTCATAAGTGGCTTGCTCAGCAAACCTACAATGTAATTAGTGAATAAGGACTGCTTAGTTATTACTATTTTTATTATATAATTCTGGCATGATTTTATCATGTACTCACCTTTGACATGTTTCTAGCATATACCTTTGTTATTTATAATGCTGTATATAGCTTTGAAATTAAGATGATTATTATTATTATTATTACTGGACACCCCAAAATCCTCATTGGATGATAGAGGTCCACACGCAGTTTCCACAAAAAGTTAATGTTTGGGCGGGAATTGTTGGAGATCGAATTTTGGGACCATTTTTCATAGAAGGGATGATGACGAGTGCTAAATACTTAGATTTTTTGAGGGAGACCTGACACCCGCTCTTGCGATGCTTTATCCCAATGAAGAAGATCCAGACTTGCCACATAATAACTTATGGTATCAACGAGACGGAGCGCCTCCACATTTTTCGTTAGATGTGCGAAATTATTTAAATCAAGTTTTTCCCAATCGTTGGATTGGTAGAAGGGGGCCAGCTGAGTGGCCTGCACGGTCCCCCGATCTTACCCCACTCGATTTCCTTTTGTGGGGCTACCTGAAAAGCAAGGTTTACTTCAATCGACCAGTTACAGTTGACGATTTAAAGAACAGAATTCGGGCCGAAATTAGAGCAATTCGTCCAGAAACCCTCCGGAATGTTCCACAGGATTTCGATTATCGCCTGGGATATTGCCAAGAAGTAAATGGGAATCAGTTTGAACATCTCATTTAGTTTATTTATGATAATTAGATTGCTAACTTGCCCGTTTCTGCAGTAAAATAAAGAAAATTTGTAAAAAATTTATTTATTTATTTTATATAGTTGAGTTGCAATTAAAAAAGAAATCGATGGCGTCATAACTCGAAAACAAAAGGCGATCGAAGAATTTAATTGATACAAAATGATGTTTTTTAAAACTAAAGTTGACCTGTCCGAGGGTTTTTCTCAAAAGCTGTTTGTTACAATTTTATTTCAATAGTTCTAGACTTTTGAAACGCACCGTATGTGCTTTCATCATACTGTTTCCGTTTTGCGCTCTATATTCATAGCCATACAATCAATCCATACAGTGTGTTGTATGTTTTAATATTTTCTATACCAATATAGAAAAATTAAAGTCTTTAGTTGGTTTATATAGGTTTTTCAATTAAAACGAATTCAAATTTTATGTAAAATAGAACACAACACAAACACATAGAACATTTCCAATGCAATCTAAAGCAAACTTAAAGAATAACAATCGTAGACTGAAATTTAAAAAAAATCGACTACATGAAGTTTTTAATAAGTAGAAGTTGGCAGTAAAAAACTAAATCGTAACCATAGAAAGGTTTTATTTCGAAAGTTGTCAAGATAAACTGAATTAATCAAAACACAGTATTTACCTAGTGTAAAATTTTAGAAATACATATATAGAAATATGTGCAATCTCAGTAGATATCAAATAGACAAGGGAAGAAGGAGAAGAAGATGAATAGTTGGCTAATAACTGTATTTCCCGAGGGGAAGGAATCGCCAAAGAGCAAGTCAAGCACTAGTTATGGAAAGGATCAACCATTACAGGTTCAAGTTTCGGCTTAAGCAAAAATGCGAGGAGATGAGGTTGAACATCAGAGACATTACCAACGACCAAGACTGCCATAGCATTATAACAGTCGTGCAAAGAAGCTATGACAATAAATAGCGAACTCAAGAAGAAACATCAAAGGAAGCCGGCGTCATTACTGAATATACAAAGGGAAATCAAATCAGTAAACCCGCAAAAAACAGTAATTAATATATTCAGCAAGAGTTTGATTAAACAATCTCAGTCCTGAGTACTTAAATACGGAAATCAGGAACCTAGGAGCTACAATATAATGAAATATTTTTTTAATATAGGTACATAAAGAAGCCAATGAATATAAAGAATTAATATATTTATTGTATTTAATTTAAAAAGAATAAAATTGTCGGAAACTCTCTAGTCGTTTTTTATACATGAATTTTTATTATCATCTCGCATCATAGATAACATATTAAAAATGTTTTTGGATATAATAAACGCAGGCAAAATCTATAACTAGGGCTTGGAAAAATACCAGGTATAATTAGTTTCAAGATATAGTGTGATGTCATAAATAAAACCATTAAGGATCTATTGTGCTAATCCCTCCATAATCCGGCGATGGCAAAGACAAACAAGGTACTTGGAAACTATCTATGCCGGCTTAAAGGTATTAAGAAAATAAACGAATTAATATTTATTTATAATTTTAACATTCAATTCAGCGATAATATCTCTTACAATTAACACAAGTAATTATCGAGCAAAATGTGTTCTCGTTTTTCACATAGCCTAGTTGACATTTTGTATAAATATACATTCATATTATGATACAGGTACACTTTTATTTCTAATCAAGTATTGGCACTACGGACCTGTAGCCTGTTTCTCACATCTATTACTTTTATTGCATACCACCTGTCGTGTTCAAACAACCTGTGGGAGTTTACATTCGCACTACATCTTGAAACAGACTTATACATTAAAACTTATCACATTAATGTTCACTTCACAGTATGTGGTATGCTTTTAATGACAGTGTCCTTATATAGAAATATATGGTGAATATATGATTCTCTAATACGCACAACAACGTTAATATAGAAAAGTGATATTTAGATATAAGATATATGATACTATGAAAAACCTTTTAATATGGTTCGACTATAACATTGAAACATTCTTCCTGTTTGTAAGTCCTACACTTCCACCCAATTTTATTAAAACTGAATTTGACACCTGGAAACCTCTTCTTCTATGTATGGCGATGATTAATTTTGTCCGCCTAAATTTGCGATTTGTCTTAATCATTTTAACTATCGCAGTGTTTTTAATCTTTTGTGGATGTTGTTGAAAAGGTGAGCCCTCCTCTGTCTATATTTGCATATATCGAATATTAAATATTATTTGACTTATTAAATTTAACAACAAATGTTTTAATAATGCGCTAAATATACTTAAATACATCATTTAAATTTTATTCATAGTTTCATTTTCGTGCAATTTATCACAGGCGAATTTTATGTCTACTTAAACAGCTGATACAATTTCGTTACGTTTTATATAGGGGAATATTATCCTTAATTGTAGACCTACTGAAAAGCGTTTATGAGACAAGATACTAAGTTTTCATAGCCAATTCGATTATAAACTGTAGACTGCCGTTTCCAGAATACGACCGAAAACTGAAAAGTCCCTTATTATAATAGATGTCAGAAAACTGTAACGACGTTTTTCTATACAGTTTTTTTTACGGAAAACGTACTCATATCATGGAATTTCTGATAGCATTTAGAGTTTTCGAGATATGATGTGCTATTTGTTCAAAAAAATCTGTATTTAGTTAGGCAACCAAATTAGCAGGTTTCACATACTGTGAGACGTCATTTATGATATTTGAATATCTTTATTAATTTATTTTGGAGCATTTGGAAAAATACATTGTCATTTAACTTAACAACTTAACAAGATAATTTTTAACACAGCAAATATATCAGTACAAGATATTGTTGATGAACTGAAGTCATCTATAGTGTCAATTTTGAAATGTCAGATCATGAGTAAACATGGTGTCTGAAATGATGATCAACACCACTTCAATCCTGTAACGTTGATTGTCAAATGAAAATTTTACAATTTTTTTTGCGACAGATAGTACGTCTTTTGATTTTTAAAATGGAAACTATAACAGGCCATTACAACATTAAAACCTAAGGAAACCATTTAACATATAAAGAGAGGTTCAAATAGATTGTCTTGTCCCTCGCATGCTTATAATTTGTTGGTAAGTAAGGTAGTCAATAATACATGATTTTGATGCACATCAATTACATTTTATAGTATAATAAAGAAGGGTTATTGATTTTCTATATTTCTCAGTGCAATTTAAATTTGCAGTGGCTGCTTAATTTGATTTATGTTCCATATATAGTCCGTCTCAACCCTATTATGCAGTACAGGTCTTATGGAAATTGATTTCATGGTTGCCAAATCGTCTCATTGTATAATGTCGTTACAGTTCCGGTTTAATATCTGACATTTTTTGTAATCAAAACATAACCTATACGACTGTTTGTCATTCAATTGATGCATACTGAAAATTAATAGTAATTTCAAACACTAAAAGGGGAGAATAGAAGATGGATTAGTTAAAATATTTGTAATAATATAATCCTTTGGGATTGTTCTGTAGAAAATTATTTAAAATCTAACTGAATATAGTAAGCCAGAGTAAATAAATTAATATTTCAAAGAAACACTTAAGGTATGCAATTTTCTTTGTAATATTGACATCTTAATCAACTATCCACTATAAATTCAGGCCAAGACAAAGTTAATCACAATTTTATTTTTCATAAAAAGACTTTTCTATTTATAAAAGCAACTTGAATAATACATATTTATGAAAAGAATAACAATAACCACACATACACATGTACTTTTATTTTTTAATATGTTACATGACTTATATAGTCTTATTGAATATTAATATGTTAATCTACATTCCGTTATACACATTTAAAGACACAAATTCATTTTGCAAAAACATACTTTCCCATTTATAAGAACAAGTTAATAATACATGATAACATTTATGAAAAAACTAACCATGACCATACAAAGGAGTAGGTACACATATTGTTTTATTTTTCTTCAATCACTTAAAGAATCTTGATCTGATGATGAATGTGTGACGTTAATTATAAACTTTTCAACATTGTCTTGCAAGTTGGCAAGGTGGCCAATGTAATTCTGCCAGTTGTTCACTGTTACATTCTGATAACCCTCTACAATTAATTGTTTAATATCTCTTTGTTTGAATGTCATATTGTGCATTTCAACGTAGTGCTTAACTTGTGCCCACACCGTTTCAATTGGGTTTAATTCACAATGATAAGGTGGAAGCCGAAGAACATAATGGCCTTTATTCTTTGCAAATTCATCAATTTTGTTTCTGTCATACTGAGATCTAACCTCTGATACACAAGCCAATCTCTTTTTAACATGTCATTATCAAGTGGTATATCCTTCTCAGTAAGCCATTCAATAATTTGGTCTTCTCCGTGCTACTGCTGGAACCTTTTTTAATTTTCTCTTGTGATATGAGGCATTATCGAGACCAACAACCGAGTTCTCTGATATATTTGGAAGCAATTTATTCTTGAACCAATCTCCATATGTATCAGCATCCATTTCGCTATGAACATCAGCAGTATTTTTCTTACAAAGAAATGTACATTCAGCACCAACAACAAAACGTTGCTCGCCTCCAGCATGAATTAATGGAAATCGAGGCCCAAGACCACTTGGTGATTTTAAACCAGTGCTGAAGTCTTGTGTAAAAGCTTGTCGACTGCTTTGAACATTACCGTTAGTCCACTTTTTATTTACCGAGTGTCCTATATTCACTCATGATTCATCAGTATATATTATAGTTCTACCTAAAAATAAAACAATCACAATCAAACACAAGCAAATAATAAATTGCGTAATGAACATAAAAGTATAACAAATTAAATGATAAACTATACCTTCGTCTCTGAATTTTCTGATGTCTGGTAAGTATTTATGTCTCCACCTAATGATGTCATCTCTTTCAATAAGAATACTCTTTCGTTCTACTTTTTAAAATTCAAAACCCATGTAGCAATCTGTAAAAAGTACTGTATATGTATATAGCTTATCACGTTTATCAGAATTATAGATATAGGTATGCATACTTACTTTTAAATGTTTG
Organism: Amphimallon solstitiale; assembly: GCA_963170755.1. Lineage (NCBI taxonomy): Eukaryota > Metazoa > Arthropoda > Insecta > Coleoptera > Scarabaeidae > Amphimallon > Amphimallon solstitiale. Next base: position 45,046,951 of record OY720676.1, on the reverse strand, counting down.
AAAAAGATAATATGCTTGCTAAAAAGAACGACTTAACAGAAGTTATATATAGATAAATTAAAGACAATATAAAAGTTTACACACTACGGCAAAAACTGACAATTGACAGCAACGATTACTCATATACCCATATACTTTGCATAATAGAACTTGCAACAAGGCAACCGGATATAAAGATGGCGTTATTAAGAGACTACTAAAGGTAATAAGAGATGCAATATCCCTATTAAACCTGTTCTGCATAATGGGGTTAAGACGGACTATAGTCATATTAAAATCTTGTAATAATTCGTCATTTAAATGGAATTATTATTATTATTATAAACTTAGCTATCCTTTAACGTATTCTTGAATTCTCAAAGTAATTGGTATTCATACAAACTATACAATATGTAAATATGTTTTCTTAAGGGTAAGTTTGGAGCCAAGTAATATACATATATCTCTAAGCAAGTATATGTTTGTTGATAATGTCTTGGTCTACGTAATTTTTTTATACATGTTTGTCATTCAATTATATATATACTGGCCCTCATAAGTAAATGAGCCCCCAGTAAACGTAGATATATTTTAATGAAATTTACAAGAAATACGTATTTTATTCATATTCATAATAAGAAACGATACTCGATTAGGCATACCCGAAATAAGCACATCTATGGTAGCCTGTAGTATATGCTGTCCTAATCTTTTAAAATCCGTTGTCGGAGAATTTCTAAACTGTTTGAGGATGGCTGTAGATGATTCATCCTTCGTCCTACCATATCCCATACGTGTTCTATAGGGGATAAGTCTGGCCACCGCGACGGCCATGAAAGCAGATCAATATTACCATTATTCATAAACTCCATAGTGACTCTTGCGGTGTGTGGCCGCGCATTATCCTGTTGAAAAATGGGATTTACCAGCTCTTGCAGATATGGGATTAACACTGTTCTCAACACAAGATTTATAAAACGATTCGCATTTAATGTTCCTGGAATAATTACTAAAGGAAATCTACTTCCATGGCAGATAGCGCCCCACATCTTGTTGAAAAAACTGCAAATTTCTTCTTTCTCCAGGACGTACGTCTCTAACCATTCTGCGACCATCATGAGATCATAAGCAAAAACGAGATTCGTCGCTAAAGACGACTCGATTCCACTTCTCATTCCAATGCAATCTATCATTAGCCCATTCCAGTCGTGCAGTTCGATGACTTGGAGTTAGAGGTAAACAAAGAAATCGACGGTACGTATACAGATCTGTTGATGAACTAAACCTCTCCATTTATCATCAATTCAGTACCGGATTGAGGGGGAGGGGGCAAAAGGGGGCAACTGCCCCGGGCGGCAAGATGGATTTGAAAAATTGACCTTTTATTGTAATTACATAGATAAAAACATAACATTTTGATATCATCACATCAGTTTCTTTTTATACTGGTGGGATATTATTAAATTATTAATTACAGAAAGTATACCCAAATCACTGTTTTACGTAAAAGTAAAACAAGCGTATTTTCAATAATAGAAGAGCGCTAATTGCGTTAATGTGATTGGTACAAAATGTTTCATTGTCAAAAACACAAGCAGGTAGCTAGGAGAGGAAAAAGTGGCCTGTGACTTATAGTGATGAGGGGTGGCGGGAAAAGACAGACTTTTCGTTGTCGTGATCTTCCATCACTGAAATGATGGGAGATCATGTTCGAAAAAAGATACTGAATGACATATACTACGCAAAGTACTATGCAGTGTTGTTTGATTGCACACCTGATAAATCACACACAGAACAAATGAGCCAAGTAATCCGATATGTTGCTAAGAACAAAAATGGCCAATTTGAAATCAGAGAAAGCTTCATTGATATTATAGCAGTTATTAGAAAATCTGGGAAGTACTTGGCAGATACAATATTTCATAAGCTGGAGAAAGATGGATTAGAAAAAAGAAATTGTCGAACCCAAACATATGATAATGGGTCGAACATGTGTGGTGTTTCTAAAGGAGTTCAAGCTAGATTCTTGGATATCAACCCATTAGCAACATTTGTCCCGTATACAGCCCACTCCTTGAATCTGATGGGACTACATGCAGCATCAATATCTCCTAATACAGCGAACGTATTTGGAGTAATCCAGAGATTATACACTTATTTTCATCAACACAACGGTGGGAAGGCTTGAAGAAACACACAAAAACGAATTTAAAAGGAACCAGTGATACTCGATGGTCTGCTAAGTCTGAGGTTGTACATGCTCTTGTAAAAAACTGTCAAGGAGTAATTAGCGCTCTCACTGAGTTGAACCAAGAAGAAATGTATACACCAGAAACAAAGTCTGAGGCCTTCAGCCTCATTCGTACACTGAAAGATTTTCGATTTATTTTGTATTTAGTTGCTTGGACAAATATCTTAAAAGACATTAGCAGAGTTAACAAGGAAATACAGAAACATAACATAATATTATTACAAACAATACAAATGTTGGAAGGTCTAATCAAAACTATGGAAAGGCAGAGAAACGAAGCAAATGAATGGATAAAGACTGCCAAAGAAATAGCACAAAAAATTGAAGTAACTATGGAAACTCGCAGAATTCCAAAAAGGAAAATACTGCCTGGAGAGATGGCGCAAGATAATGGAAGAAGTTTCTCTCTAGAAGAAATTTTGAAGAAATGAATCAAGTTGATCTTCTAAACCTAATCCAAGGAAGTTATTTGACTGATGCTTTCCCAAATGTGTGTAGCCTTAAGAGTTTACTTAACGCTCCCACCTACATCAACGAGCTGCGAGAGGAGTTTACCGATGATATGCTCGACATCTAGGAGCATATCACCGATAATAAATTAATCAGTCTTGTCTATGTAATTGCTTCACCAAATCGTACTTACCACCCGCGACTACTGAAGATAATTAAAAACTATCTCAGATCTACAATGACTTAAAAGATATTGAGGAACCTCGTAATACTGTCTACATACGGCCAAGAGGCTAATTCAATAAATTATGAACATGCCATTAACTCATTTTCTGAAAGAAAATCAAGAAAAATAATTTTGTAAAAATATCTGCACACAACACATTTTCTAAAGCAGTGAATGGTAGTTGCGAAGACATTATTGCTTGTGCAAGAGGATAGTGGTGGGTTTTATTTTTAAAGTTATAGTTTTAAATTACTTTTATTACTTTTTTCCTGATATTTATTACTGCATTACCTAAAAGTAAAAAATAGCTACAGGGGCGGCATGGTGCTGACTTGCCCCCCCCCTAAGAGATTTTCTGGATCCGGCACTGCATCAATTTCTCTTATTGACGAAAAACGGTCTTTAAGAGCCATAAGCCGAAGAGTACGATCTTCACGACCGGTGGTGAGTCTGGGACGTCCAGGCAGTGAACGTCATCGTTCTTCTTTATTTTTTCTCCACATTCGCCAGCATAGAGCAATTTATAGCACTATTCTACCACGTTCAAATGCTATTAATTGATGAAAGTTTGCACGTCGTCGAATAGGAGGAATTCCCCCCCCCCCCCACTATGACACTAATTAATCTTGCAGGTATGGTTTATAGTGACAATCAAGTGAACAGTGCCAAGTAAATGTCAAAAGAAAACACTAGCTATTGTTTATTATTATTTCTATGATAACTTGATTCTTCTGTTGTATATTGTTGAAATTTTCATCGTTTCTTAATATGAATAAAATACGTATTTCCTGTAAATTTCATTAAAATATATCTACGTTTACTGGGTGTTCATTTACTTATGGCGCCCAGTATATGTATTGGTAATCATGTTTGTAAATATTCCAAACACTATTTTGTAGATTTATTATCACTTAAACAATATTAGTTTCTAACAGCGCAATTACCTATTGCAGAAATATTGTCTTCAATATGTTTCCGTTAGCTCAGCTTTCTATTAAATATGTTTCACCCGCTAAAAGTAAGGATAAAGATTTTGAAAATGCCAAATGTCAATTTTGACATTTCACGTCAAAAATTTCAAATGTTGGTTGATTATCGTATTATTTCCGCAGTGTGACGGATCCTACTTTTATAACACAAGTTACGATTATTTAAATATCTTCTGTCTCTTTTTAACTTAAGAATCTTAATGAGATTAAATATAGTATATTAAACAAGATAATTTGTGAATATTAATATTGTCATGGCCTGCTATGGTTTCCATTAAAAAATTAAAGGGTATTTATGTTATCACGAAAACGATAAATATAATGAGAAATTCATTAATATCAGCATTTTCCGCGTGAAAAGCAAAATCGTACTTTAAGACACGAATCTGTATTTTTCGATATGTTTAAAGATCGGATTGGCCGTACTTGACGAATTATCACACAAATGGTATTAAATTGCTTATATATATATATATAACGTAGCGATATCTGATGTGTCAGTTACAATTTGTTTATATCTGTAGGCATATTGCTCGTTATTTTGTTTGTGTTAAAATACTTTAAATATTTGTTAAAATAATTAATTTAATAGTAAATTAAAGTATACTTATAAGTTTATATTATGTATTTGTGTATTATTTATTTCCTTTTATTTACTGATGCACTAATGTGGAGTTGTATTACATAGATACAATTATATAAAGATATTTATATTTTATGAATAGAATTAATTTATGTATTAATTGTTAGTAATTAAATGTAAGGTCGTTGTTATTCGTCTTCACATGTGTATAAAAAATGTCTTAGAACATTTAACATACAACCCTATTTAATAACTTTGAAACATTTTTAAAAGAGGGTGTTGGATATATACCGAAAATAAATACAGATTATTTATTAATTTTTATGCTGTGTCTCAATGTTATATTCAACACTCTTCATCCAAAGTTCTTAAATATCGTTTGTATAGGTGCATTTCATTCGTAACCATGAACTTCCCTAAGTACATGTATGTATGTATAAAGAAAAAATCAACATGGGCCTCCAAAAGATGATATTTTCATATCAATTAAAAAGGAAAGAAATGATTGCTTAATAATTATAAAAAAAGAAAAGAAACAAGATAAATTTGTTGACTATTAATTAGTAATATTAATTGTAACATACGTATAATTTTTAAAAGAAAAAGGAAATACACGATAATAATTATAAAAAAAAGGAACATTGATTTCTTAAGGTTAACTTAAGACGTTGATGAAGTTAAAAGAATAAAAAACTCAAAATGAAATTCCGCAGGTTCGAATGTCCAATTGAAACTTGAAACCCTTTCGTCCGAGCCCGTCGACCGCGGAATGGCCCGTCCCTCCTTTTACTTAACTTACATACTGTTGAACAGTAACCATTTTACTTCGACTTGTGATGTATTTCTTATTTTCCTGTTGCTTAATTAGCTTACTTTTTATAGTTTGTTATGTACTTCGTCCAATGTTTGGGAGAGCATATTTAACCGTTCGTATTAAAACGTTATTGGTAAAGAGAAATTTTGTGTATGAAGTTTTGATTTACACTTTACACAATCTTTTTTGGCAAATTATTTATATTGGTTTATTATGTATCTATAGCCTTTTATTTCTAACTATTAATTATGGAGAAAGACATGTGTATTACTATAGAAAATTACTCAGTATGTATAGTCTTTCAAATTATAAGAAAATAACCAATGCCTAATCTCACTGACAAATCTTAAATTGTATGAATATTAATGGTATTGAGATATTTTGCGTGTGTAGTTTTGATGTACACAGTCTTAATGGGCAAAGTGTTGGCAACACAATAGTGTCATAGAATAGTCAATATAATTAAGTCAGTTGAAGAGAACAAATACTGCCGATTAACCTTTCTGAACGTTAGTTATGCCTTTGGCATAATTTGCCATAAAGGCCTTATACACAAAGTCAAATATTGCCACATCCTTGTCACTACCTACACAAATCATAGCTGATAGATACCTTAGAACAAAAGTTAATGATGAAATCTCTCAGTTCCAACTCATCAAGTCTGGAGTACTCCAGGGCAGTATTTTAGGACTAGTCTTGTATCTATTACATACATCAGACCTTCCTCCATTACATTTCACCACAGCACGCGCTGTTAACTGTTCATGAATAATCAGTTATTGCAACTGCAAAGCTATAACACCATCTTTTTCGCGTAGAGGCCTGGACCGAACGATGGAAGTTCACACTAAACAAAGAGAATTGTCCTCTAGTAAATATTAACAATTCAGAAATTTTGCTTGGGAATTCATACTAAGCTCAATTGGAAAGAACTTATAAACAAAAAAACGAAGGCAAACATATTTTAGAACGGAAGAAATGAAGATAACTTTATCAATTTTGACCTATAGTATCAAGCTATGGGTCTGCGCTAGCAAATCAAACATAGTTTTAAAAGAGCGATCACAATCAAAGATCCTAAGAACAATAGCCGTCGCTCCGTGAATATGACAAACAAAACTGTTGCAACAGGCCATGAGACAATACAAAAACTCCATGCTACAATAATAATTTGGTACAACCACTAGTCCAAAAAATAGAACAATAGAAGACTGAAAAGAAGGCGATTAATAGACCTTAAGTAAGTTGAAAAACAGGCATTCTCAATGGAGACGCCTCATCAGTACAATAAGAGACTAACCAAGCAGCAAAATACTTGATAGATTATATAATTCTGATTGCTGTTCAAATAATCAATTTTCTTTCGTTTAGTTGCACCATATGACGTTATCAGCGAGTACTCCTTATTGTACTATCTTTGGACTGCATAATTGTGAAGTTAACGTGTAAAAGCATTTACAACACTCAAACAGACAGCAAAGAAGGGAGTTATAAATAAATGAAAAGAAGATCAAACATATGCACAGCATTAGGAAGAAAGATTAGGCACATAACAGAATTCAACGTAGGATAAAATTTAGATGAGGTTGAAGATGTTAAATACATGGGAAGAATAAAGAACAACTATCGAAACCAATTAGGATATAAAGGGTTCTAATAAAACACACACCCCTTCCGAAAGACAAAAAGTAAAGCATAAATACAAAAATGAAAATTTATAAAACTGTGATAAGACCTGCAGTGATTTATTTGACTGGAAGAGCAAACATGATTACTAAAATAGAACATGAACTAAAAGTGTTCGAACGAAGATTAGGAGATGAGGAAATAATCGATACTGAGTCTAGGAGTATAAAGAAGAAATAGAGACCTTTTCGAAAAATAAAAATATTGTAAAGCATTGCAATGGATACAAGATCAGGTGGTTCGGACACATACTCAAGAGAAAGAAACTGTTGCCAATAAGCATAATTGATACCAAGTGACAATAGACCTAGAGAGAAATATAAAATCGGCGAGAGGAAGAAGTAGAGAATGACAGCTTGTCGAAGCAATAAACTATAGAAAGTAGGGAAGAAGAACAAGTAAATTGATCCACCATAACAAATGTCGATATATGCAGGATGCCCAGAAATTATATTATATTTTTTCTTGAAGTCCGCCAAAGTTCATTTAGATTATACGGAGATGTATCAAATAAAATTCTTGACAAACTTTCACACACTACCTTTTCATACTGTCAGATCGTGAATATTGAACTTGGCTAAATAATTATAATCTATCACTAATTATAAATATCAGTCTGTGTATTATTGAGTTTTTGAAACATTTTGTTTAAATAATTTGTGTGCATTCATCTTTACACTGACATTTTCTGAAAACTGACGTATCGGAGCGGCAATAGTATTTTTTCTCCGATTGACAGCAAAATATTAATTTTGCAGACAAATGTCAATCAGCAAAGTGTCACTTTTCCTGCCTAGGAAGGAAACTGATTGGTGTCCATAGCAACGAGCAAAGCGAGCGAGGCGAATAACAGACGAGTTCGATAAAGGCACTTTACTGACGTGGTGTATACAAAATTTTATCGCCAACCGCAAAAATTTGTAATTTAAAAAATAAACATATAATGACTTATGACATTTTATGACAGCGACAAAAGATTTATGTTTAATGTCACACAATCATGTCTGTGTTGACAGATATTAGTGGCAGGTAAAGTACTTTATACGATAGTGTTTGTTTATCTGCGTAAAACGCTACGGCAATGCATCGCTTTATTGACAGTTGGCGATAAAAAATATTTTTCGCATAGCTTTTTCAGTATGAAATTTACACATATTACATGCTTATTTCAATTCAAGAGTCACAATTAAAAAAAAAACATGTGCGATGGTACAGTAATGGCTGAAATATTGAAAATAAAAGTCCTTAACCCTCATTATATGGTCATTGTAGTAAGCAGATTGTGGATTTAAAGTCAAAGTGACTTTCTCATTCATAATTATTCTAAAAACATGATACTTGTCTAACACGCCCACTTTTTTTGCCCATATTATAATTTATGTTTTTGGGGTTATATAAAACATAAGAAATCATTTTCTTATATTTTGAAATAACTATAATTTAAAATAAATATTGGTAATATTTTCAGATATAAGGCTCAACATTTGAAAAAACATACAGAAGGCATTTTTTAATAACTATTATCAATATATTAAAGACAAGATGTTACTTATAAATTAAAAATATTATATTGAAAATAATTAGTTTAGCGTTGAAATATTTTTGTTGCGCTGTTTAATGATAATTGTTATATTTGCCAGAAATTTTTGATAGGCATAGTACATCTACATAATGATGAATCCTTCAAACATTCATTGCAGAATAAAATAATAATTCAGTACTAATTATATTTCTTTTTCCAAGTGGTCATTTCTAATAAAACGTTAGTATAATCTTAGTAATATTTACAGGATAATCATTTATGTCTAGTCCTGATATAGACGACGAGACAAATTATAAACGTTTGTTTCGTCTATAAACGTCACATAGTTTGTAGACATACTTTTTCTTGTTACTATCTTCAGTACATACCTGATATTTGCTTCCTTTATACTTTCGTTATCTTCTTCCTAATTGGTGTTATTATAACATTCCTTGTGATGACTAAATTTATATCATATTGTGCCTTTGCGGTCCTTTTTTGTATAAATAATAAATTCAAAATTAAAAAATAACAAATTAATTATAATATCAAAAATAGTTTTTCAATAAATAATCTTTACTATCAAAATTTTAAAAATGTAATATTGTACTGGATTGTTCCTAATATTCCATTGAAACAGCCTGATTAAGCATTAAATTAAACGCGAAAGCTAATTTACCGTCTTCCGTCTAATGAGCAATCAGTGACTGTTATCGCTCGTATCTTATTTGTCGTTCATGTTTATATTATTAATGACTTACTACAAAAGTGACCGTTACATATGCTCTCCCAAAAATATTCGTTTCATTTAACGCCCATGAAAGTGGTCATGGAAATGTTCGTATTTCAATTAGATAAATATTTTATAAATTGTAATAATAATGTAATCCATATAAGAACAAAATATTGAGAACAATATTATTGTTAAATTTATAATTATTGTACGAACAATCTGTATATTACATTGTTATTTATTATATCCCAAGATAGTAAAATTTGAACTAAAAAGGTATCATTAAGATTTTATCTATATATATGTATGTTTATTTTTAATTTAATTTCAAAGAGCTACAATTTCAACATTTGAATTAACTATTGTGAAATTAAATTTAGTTTAGTTATAGTAGCGTCTGGTTGATTTTGTGGCCCTTCATAACTATGAAAAGTGCAGCTGATGTTGTTCTGGTCTCTTTACTATATATTTATTGTTATACATTACATTCTATGCTTATTTTATGTGGTTATACGATGTAACTAATGTTTTTAATAAAAAATATTAACCTATTTTTGGTATTTTCCTTTTTATTTTGTTTCAGAGTTGTTCTATACTGGTTGAGACTTTAAGATTACATCTTATAGCATATCATAGTAAAATGAAATTAGTTCAAGTCAGGAGTATTGTTTTTATATTTAAAACTACCTGAATCATTAATAATACTTGAAGTTATAATATCTTCTATGATGTTTAATTCAATTAGCTTTTTTATTTGCAAAACGCTAAATGGTGGAGACATTTTTTGCTTGGCATGCCTATAGATCCTATAGCTACTGTTACAACAGGTATTATTGCGGCATTATGTTTTATATAGAATTGAAAAGAAATACATTTTTTTGATTTTAAATTTTGTTGGGGAAACCGTTTATCCATGTATTCTATAGTATAGAGATGGGCGAGATAGGGAAATACGGTTCAGTTTCACTCAGGCTAGACCGACTCGTGGTTTGTCAGCTCTCGGGCACCGTATTACCAGCGGTTTCCCCTAGAGCCGACAAAACACGAGTCGGTCTACTCTGAGTGAAACTGAACCGTATTCCCCTATCTCGCCCATGTATACTATAGTATATACACTGGAACATCTGCAGGTTTGGCCTGTTTTTTCCTTGCATGCGAGCTAAAAGTCCATGTATTCAGACGAACGTTGTTGCCAATATTATACACAAGTAGGCAAGTACTGTTCGAGAAGAGTAGTCGGAACGCTATACCGATGCGATCATTACGATCATTTTTCCTTTATTTAGAATTATTCTTTTAGTTTATCGTACTCATCCTATTTCCCCAGAAATTATAGTTATTGATTTTTTACATTTTGTTTTCCAAGAAGTACTGATCAAATTAAAGTACGTTGTATATCACATCTGCTACGGCAAACCACTAATCTAGATCTCATCGCATCGTTACACACGTATAACATTCGCTGAAGGTCTACTTGCCGGCTCTCGTATGTATATTTGTTAGGTAGGTACGGTTTGGCAACTCCTTTTGTTTTATGTATGGGCAGCCGCATGCAAGATAATCATAGGCCAAACGTATATATGTAATTAAAATTTCAATTTACGTTTAATAGTGTGGCTACTGTAATGTAGAGGACACATATATTTTAAATTTAAATAATAGACTTGCTCCTGATACTTCTTGAGTACTTTCTTAGTTTTTCTCTTATCCTGACACTAAGAAGCAAATTGCAAATGTTATGGCTATGCTTGCCCAGTTTAGAGGAGGAGCTCATTTTCACATATCCTTCTTTAATAAATTATATATTAATTTATTATGTGTATATATATATACATATAACCCAAAATATCAATTTGTCATACATACATATTTGTATATATACAGGGTGAGTCATCTGTGGTTTTAGTCAGTTTTGTGATTTTAATTAATATAGTATAGTAGTGACAAAATTATATCAAAAAGCGACAATAGCTCAGTAATAGTCACTTTTAGAGTATTAACGTCTTACATGTTTCTGACATGAAATTTGATAAACAATTCAAAAATGAACTGATATACAGGGTGTTCCATTAAAAAAAATGACTTTTACAAAAACGTGTCATGTAATTTTTATCCAGTTTTCTGAAAATTCAGTTAGTAATTGCAAAAAAAGAAAATATGCTTGTATTAGGCCCTTTTATTATAAACAACTCTACCAAAAATTGTATTCATCTAATACGACGTTTTCGAGATATATAATTTTATAAAAACATTGAATTTTTCAGAAAAATGGTAATAAGTCAAAAACCTTAGATTTTAGGCCTATACTATCTTATAACTTTTTGCCTAAAAATTATGCGGAGAATACAAAAATGTAATAATATATAGGGTGTTCCATTTAAAAAACTATAACTATGGTCAGCCACCAAGTTATGGGACACTCTGTATAATACAAAATATTTTTAACATGTGCTCCTAATGAACAGCTATCACAAGAAAAAAACGCTTCGAAATATCTTTACTCATAAAGGCATAATCGGCCTTACCTGCTTAGATGACTCACCCTGTATATCAAAAATAAATCAAAAAAAGGAAATAACGCGGATACATTAAGTAACGAGAAAGAGAATAATAACGGGTAAATTCCGCTGTAGAGCAACCGTAAACACGTGTTTCTGACTATTGGTCGTCATCAGTACGGTGTAGCCAAGATTAAATTATACGTATATATACACACACATATATATTTGTTGCCCGCAGTTTTTCTTTTAAAAAAAATATGAACGTTTGTTTATTTAAACACTATATAAGGATGACCATTTTGATACATAAATTAATAATATTATAACACAGTACTTTTTTATATCACTTTTTACCAGTATTACCACAGAGAAAGTATTACTGCCAGTTTATTGTAAGCATAAGCGGGTAATAAATTTGTCTTCCAATTAAAATTATTTTAATATCATAATGTAATTTCCAAAGATAGTTTAAGTAATGTTTGTGTGATTATTCTTTAAAATAGAATTGAAAAAATATATATAAAAATAATTTAAATATATTTATTTAATAATTTTCGAAATCTACGCTATAGTAATAGAACTTTGCTCTTCAATTACATTTATAGTAATACCACTATTGTAGTGGAGATGTATTTTATTAAAATTTATTTAATCAGAAATTTAGTCATAACACTTATTACTGATACCGTCTGGCCAACACCCAAACTTTTTCTTTTTAAATTACTTTTGGAACAAATGGTCATTGTCGTTTTTATAAATGTAAATATTCACAAAAAAATGAGGCATGGCCACCACACGACTTTCTTATACGTGTGTGTGTTTCAATTTATACAAAAGTTGTTCTAAATTTAGTTTAAATAACATATTAGTAGATGTGTTACTTCAAGTCCAAAGTCAAAAAATTTTTTTGAGTACATTTGAATTCTTTATGAATTTGTTTAAACTTAGTAGTTGACGAAATATTGACAAAATTCTATTTTTCCACTGACGTAAACTACTACTTCCGGCGTACCGATTTTACTGAAAATCTAATCAAATCCTAAGAGGAAGATTATACTCGCAAATATAAAATTTGGAATTGATAGCTATAGCCGTTTAACCACTATCGTGGTCACACACACACTGACAGACAGACAAATTTTTTAAAAACCACTTTTTTGGTATCAGTGGACTTTAAAACGGACATCTGCAAAAATCTCAAAGTCGACCATTTTCATTCTCACAATACTTCCTTATACTACGTATAATAAAGTAAAAAGAAGACGTTTGGGTATCTCTACTTGTAAGTAACAAGTACGATAAACCTTATAGTAAACTAGCTGACCCGGAAGACGTTGTTTTGCATTTCCGGCAGGTGGCGCTATGAGTTTGATTTGGTGAAAAAACGACTGAATATGAGTAGTATTAGAATAATCTTAGTAGAAAAGAATATGGAATAGACAAAATAAATGTCAAATCAGTCAACTGTCAATAACAGTAGATTTGATGTAATTCAATCATATTGCATGATATTATCACGTGATTTTAAAAATGCTTAGCGATTACCAAGGAGTTTATTGTGCTTTGGATATATAGCGCCACATTAACGATCAATATTTTGAGGTTACCAGAAACACAAAAATCTCGTTATGTGACGGCTTTATATCGCGCAACGATATTGATACAGTTGGCCTTCGATTTGGTTAAAGCCCCTGTATAAGAAAGTCTGGACAGAAGAGGTCGTTAGTGCGATTGCGGGATAGGCATGGGAACCGAATAATGGCCTGTGTCGAAATTCAGAGAAGTGATGTTTATATGTCAAAATTCAATTCTACTACAAAAGAAATAGCGCCATCTATCGAATTCCTTTGACAGGAACAATATCAGAACAGAGAAATTGGAAGCCAGTCACAAATTCAATATTATAAATAAAGTTAATCAGTAATACTCTTCTATAACATTTTATTTAAAATTGACTCCACAAATTTGCATTATTTTGAAGACAATTAGAGCAAACGTCAAAAGGTAATTATGACAAATATGTCAAAACATGTATAATATATATAATATTGTAACGAAACCAGTCTACAAAAAAAAGAAAGACAAATATTCGGCGCGACTGGTAAACAAGTCGTAAAGCAATAAATCATCCATTTATATGTACTGCGAAGAGACAGAATGTCTGTCGTATGTTCTACAAACATCGAGAGAAAGATGGAGTTTTCGCGAATGTTTCCAGATGTTTCGTATGCGTATATAAAACCAGTTGAACCGATGGATGATTCATTCCGGAATAAGAATTCCTTAAGTAGTCGTCGCGCGGAACAGAATAAAGTAAAAATAAATACAAGAAATAAATAAATAGTTCCCTGAGTGGCAGTCGAAGAATAAACATAAATATAAGTAGTACAAAATAAATATAGTGGTGCGGTGTTATATAAATAGAAATGATATACATACGGTACAGTGTTACATAATTATACGGACATAAATATTAGTAATAGAAATAAATACCTGTGTTAATTTAAATCGTAGTAGTTTAAGTGTGATACATTAGTTTTACATTTTTATATCGTAATTTAGTTTTAAATAAATAAATTGCACGAGTTGTTTATTGCGAACCCGAAAACACAACAATATTATTAAATATAGCGATACTCAGCGCGCGTGCTAACCCAAAAAAAAATTACGTTATTTTAATTTTTAGCTCGATCGGCACCAAACTTCACAGGAACACTCTCCAGACTATGCTAGACTTTTACTGAAAATTTCATCAAACTTGGTTCAGCGGTTTTGGAGTATATAAGGAACATACACACACATCCAATTTTATTATAGACGTTAATTTCTTGTAATATTATTTAAATTATTATTTTAAAAGAGAACAATTAATCGGATAGATAATGGATTTTCCTGCACAAGAAAATGTAAATAAACAAGATTTTTAAGTACTACACACATAATTCATATTGTAATCACCATAATCTTGATGAATGAGATGTAACGATAAAATTAATACCAATTTAAGGACCTTACGTACGAGTACATATGTCATCATCAGAATCACTATTTAGAAACATTAATCAAATATTACAAGTGTACAAATTACCTGTCTGGCTGCCGAACAAATTAAATATTTTCAAGTGCTGCTTAGATTGAGAGTTAAGATTAGGCACATCTTTTACATTGAATGCTAATCTTGATATTAATTATTACCATAAATAAACGATCATACATATATCATCATCCTTCATAGAAAATTAACAAACAATGAAAAACTAAATTTAGATACTTAATACGGAACGTGGATAGCTCGATTTGGAACTGTTTTCGTATAAAAAAAATTTCAAAATTCGAAGCGAAAATAGCACTCTTACTCTTATCGAATATCAGTTTTCTGCAAATATCTCGCAAATTATGCGTTCTACAGAGATTTATCGAGAGTACAAAAGTAATAAAGGAACAATTTTCGTATAAAAAAAAATTCAAAATTCGGACCGGAAGTAACACTTTTACTCTTATCGAATTAGCAGTTTTTTTTATAAAAATCTAGCAAATTATGCTTTATACAAAGATTTATCAAGAATAAAAAAGTACTTATATAGCTAAATTTGGAACAAATTATTGTCAAAACAAACTACTTAATTAGACTTATTGTGCACATGCCCAACTAAAAGGACAAAGCACTTTAGGTAGCAAATAACAACGATGGTGCATTTACCCGCTTATGTGGGGCAAAAGCGCCACCCAAAATTATAAATCACTAACATAACAAAACAAGCCACTGGCAATTTTTTCACATGAAACTGCTCACAATAAGATAGTATAGTGGTATGTATGCTTCCATTGCAATATAGTTAGTATAGTTAAGAGGAGCGTTTACCCATCGAACACTATGGCTCCGTAAGGCATCGCCGTTTTGCGTTTTTTATATTTATTTTGTAATTTTAGGATCTCAAATTTGGGTTAGCAATGCAGAAGGCATAAATTTATGATGTCAAGTTCAGTTTTTGTATTAATTTATTTTCTTAAAAAAATTATGTGTTTAAGTAATAACCACAAAAATGCATAAGTTTGATTAATGTCTACTAACTAAGGCTGGTACACAAAAGAAATAAATGAGGTGTGGCCACCACACGACTTTCTTATACGTATGAAAGTGTTACTTCTGGTCCGAATTTTGAAATTTCATTTATACAAAAAATATTCCAAATCTAACTCTAAATACTTTTGTACTCTTCATAAATATATATAGAATGCATAATTTACGACATATTTGCAAAAAATCGTTATTCGGTAAGAGTAAAAGTGATACTTCCGGTCCGAATTTTGAATTTTTTTTTATACAAAAGATATGGAAAATTAGGTTCTAAATACTTTCATACCCGTAACGTACTTGTCTAAAAAGCATGACTTGCGACATATTCGCAAAAAACTGATTTTCGATAAGAGTAAAAGACCTACTTCCGGTAGGAATTTCGAAAAACTTTTTAAATAAATATATTCTCAATTTTAATTTTAAGTATATATGAATTCTTTATAAATTTGTTTAAACTTAGTAGTTGACGAAATATTGGCAAAATTCGATTTTTTCGCTGAAGTAAACTGCTACTTACGGTCTACCGATTTTACTGAAAAACTAATCAGATATCAAGAGGGAGATTATACACGTAAATACAAAATTTGGAATTGATATCTACAGCGGTTTGACCGCTATCGTGGTCACACACACACACACACACACAGAGAGAGAGAGAGAGAGAGAGAGAGAGAGAGAGAGAGAGAGAGAGAGAGAGAGAGACATTTTTTAAAAACCACTTTTTCGGTATCAGGGGACTTCAAAACGTGGACATTGCAAAAATCTCGAGGTCGAAAATTTTCAACATCACAATACTTCCTTATACTACGTATAAGAAAGTAAAAAATGATGTGTGGCCACCACACGACTTTCTTATACGTATGAAAGTGTTACTTCCGGTCCGAATTTTGAAATTTCATTTATACAAAAAATATTCCAAATCCAACTCTAAATACTTTTGTACTCTTCATAAATATATATAGAATGCATAATTTACGACATATTTGCAAAAAATCGCTATTCGATAAGAGTAAAAGTGGTACTTCCGGTCTGAATTTTGAAATTTTTTTTATACAAAAGATATTTAAAAGTATGTTCTAAATACTTTTATACTCTTAATGTACTTGCCTAGAAAGCATGACTTGCGAGATATTCGCAAAAAACTGATTTTCGATAAGAGTAAAAGACCTACTTCCGGTAGGAATTTCGAAAAACTTTATTAAAACAATTTTTCTCAAATTTAATTTTGAGTACATTTGAATTCTTTATAAATTTGTTTAAACTTAGTAATTGACGAAATATTTGCAAAATTCGATTTTTTCACTGAAGTAAACTACTACTTCCGGTCTGCCGATTTTGCTCAAAATCTAATCAGTTCTCAAGAGGGAGATTATATTCATAAATACAAAATTTGGAATTGATATCTGCAGCGGTTTGACCGCTATCGTGGTCACACACACACAGACACACACACACACAGAGAGAGAGAGAGAGAGAGAGAGAGAGAGAGAGAGAGAGAGAGAGAGAGAGACATTTTTTAAAAACCACTTTTTTGGTATCAGGGGACCTCAAAACGTGGACATCTGCAAAAATCTCGAGGTCGAAAATTTTCATCATCACAATACTTCCTTATACTACGTATAAGAAAGTAAAACGATATCTACGCGCCAGCTGCACATTTGATTAACGATATAAAAAATCTAATTTATGTAATTATATTTGAAGATAAAAAATTTAAAATAGTAAACATTTTCACACACATGCAAGTGTTTTTCGAAGCGATCGCATCGTCTATCCCCACTTTACGGTATCTCTACCAGGCCTAGCGAAGGCGCAAATCTATCGGAATCGGTCGGCTGTTGCAGACTTGAATCCGAACGACGTGTTTTGTTTTCAACGAAAAAAGTATTTTATTTTGCAAAATGGAGATAATACCGTTATCTGCGCTTATGAATTTGCTTTCAAACAAAAAAAGAATCAATGCGATATCTAACGTGGTTTCCGGGTTTGGTGGTTGCTTTTGTTTAAGAACATGTTTGAAAAGAGTTTTGGTCAATTTTTTACAATAAAAATGTTCAGTATCGACCAAAAATGCCGTAAAACGCCACTTCATGTAGAGAATTATACCGGGATATCAACATTTAAATTGGTCAATGGTTGGTCATGGATTTTAAAATTATTGTCGTAGCGTGCATCGTACATTTAGGTATGTCATAATTTTTTGAATGTCAAAATCTGTCAAGTAATTGTGTTGAAGTTTTCTAATCCTGCACGGTTTTTGAATTATGGTTCTCACCACAGAGCACAAAATTTACATGATTGAAGCCTATTTTCGAACGGGTGTGCTAGTTAATGGAACTTGGGAATACAGTCAACGTTTGTGTTTGGACAATTTTCGAGAGCACTTCCCAGCCGTAGCAGTATTACCGGACAATTTTTATGCATGCCTTACAAATTGTGTTGAAGTGTTTCGCAAAACTGGTTCTGTGACGCATAAAAAAGGTGCTGGTAGACCAAGAGTTCGTACAGAAGAAGTTATTAATGACGTTCGTCAACGTATGGAAGAAGAGCCTACAAAACCTTTAAAACGTCTCTCTCAAGAAATTCGGCTTTCTTATGGAACATGCCAAACGATTGTAAAGAAGGACCTGAACTTGCATCCATATAAGATGCAATCATATCAAGCTCTTATGCCAGCAGACCACCCCAGACGCCTTGCGTACTGCCATTGGTTCGTTAATAATTTAATGAATGACGATCTGCTGAACATTTTCTGACGAAGCTTGGTTCCACCTTTCGGGATACATCAATTCTCAGAATATGCGAATGTGGAGCACTGATAACCCGCATATTTTTATTGAAACGCCACTACATGCTCAGAAAATTGGTGTTTGGATGTCAGTTTCTCGCAGAAGAATAATTGGGCCCATTTTTTTCAATTTCACCGTCAACGCAGAAAGGTACAGAAATATTTTTTTGACTGAATTTGTGCAACAGTTAGACGATGATGAACTTCAATACGGTTATTTCCAGCAAGACGGTGCAATAGCACATACTACACGAGAAAATCTTGCTTTTCTCCGCGAGTTTTTTGATGACCGGCTGATAAGTTTGCATACGGAGTTGAGTTTCCTCCGAGATCACCTTGTTTGACAATTATGGACTATTTTATCTTTCCTTATTTAAAAAATAAGATTTTCGCAAATCCGATACATAATTTGCAAGAACTGCAACAAAGAAGTGTTCAGCAATGTGCAACTATAACGCCAGAATGCTGCAAAACGCTTTTCACAGCATGAGGAGGCACGTAAACATGTGCATTGAACAAAACGGGGGACATTTCCAACAATTATTGTAATTTAGTTTTTCTGGTTAATAAAAACGTTATTTATTTCATAACTTGTAGTTCATTATTATTTTACAGCTGAACTAAGTAGGTAACACATTTGTAGGTTATTGATAATGTCAGTGTAGCTTGACAATGATTGAATTATTTCAAAAGGATGATTTAAACTAAGACAAGCGTTATACATTCCATGACCAACATTGACCAATTTAATTTTTGATATAGTATAAATGTGTACAACATCGGTTTGAACAGATTCTGCGCTAATTTGTTTTCCTTCTTTGTCCCGATATACATTGCGACAGAATCTGTGAATAAAACCGAGTCGCTCTGATAGAAACCCGAACATCCCCAGTCAACACAATTACATAATATATACGTAGATGTTATAAGTCATTAGATCTTTCATTTGTGGCTGACACATAACGTGAAAGGTTTAGTCATGCTTCGAGGGCCATCTAATGTCCGCGTCGTGACAACATTATTACGTCTCAGAAACATTAGTTGTTTATGTTTCAGAAACGTTAAATGTTTAAGTCTCAGGTGCATTCACTTAGTTACGTCGCTGATATGTTACCGAGTTCTACAGAATATTGGGAGAAATAAATTAAAATGACATAATATGACACAAAGAATTTATTCAAAAAATAGTAAACAAAATAGTTCTTGAACAGAAAAATAACTGGAATATTTCAAATAATATTACTTAAAGCAACTCATACGCATACCTATATCATGGCTTTTTTTAAAATTTCTCTTTTGTGCATCAAATTCGTTTGGCAATACCACTCGCTGCAGGTTCTATCAAATTGAGATTCCTTGAAATCCCAAAACATAATACTACATGCATCTTCGATAAATGAGGTTAGCGTTGACACCACGTTAAAATATAGAAATAATCAGGATAAATACAACATACACTTACCTCTATGCATATTTAACAATCCGGAATCTGAATACTGATGTAGTGTTATTCTAGGAACTATTCTAAATTGGATAACTGGATAAACTATAATATTTTTCTTGAACGGATCGTATCGCACAGTGATCGCACATTTAAGTCACAAGCGGTAAGCGATCACAAGATTCCCAAGACAACTGTTGCCAACCCACTACAGACGATTCCCCCGGAATGATCTGAATAATGCTTGAAAACCCCCTAAATTACATGACTAAACCCCTAAAAACCAGTAATTCAATTGTTACAAAAAAAAGTAACTCCTTTATATTATTGTGACAGTTATTTGTATAGACAAATGCATGTTTCCAGGAAATTCATATACATATATCTTAATTTGTAAATAGGAAAAATTACAGTTGCTGGTGCTTGTTGCTTATTACTCATGACTATTATTATAACATAATAAAAATAAACTTAAATATTTCTTTCTCAATATGCAATACTCAAGTATAACAGTATTCAATGTCCCCTGCAAATACCCCTAAGAAATAAAACCCCCCAAATTTCCCTAAATCTAAGGGGAAAACTACCAAGTTGGCAACGCTGCCCAAGACTCGATAACGGTTGGACAGCCGAGCACATAAAGCGCATGCGCTCGTGGATCCAACATTATAACACAAATCACAGACCATATTATTATGATGATAATATGCTAACAAAAAAATAAGTAGGTACCTAGTCCAAATTTTATGAGGCTTTCATCAGTTTTATCCACAATAATGTAATTCAATGCGTAAAATAAAAACGCATGGAATTTTCAGAAATATATTAATAAATATTATAAAACTTATATGTTTAAAGCCTTTTTTAAATTATTTAATTATTACAAAATATAATAGACAAATATTCTATTATTAATATCTCACAAAAAGTAATTAAAATACATAGTTGATACATGTAATTGTTATGTGGCAAAATATGTTTCAAATTAACTTCCAAGAACTTAACGATAGTGCTTCATTTCGGGTACTGTGGCACATAGCATTGTGCTCTAAATGTTATCTCCTAGATACGAGAGCGTATTTTTATGTTATCTACCTAGCCATGAAACAAAAGACTGACGATGTTAAACAAATTTTTGAAAAATTGCTGTCACTGTTAGAAGTACATGTGCTAAGATGTGTTTAGTTTATGCTGTGTAGAGATTTGAGACGGTCCATTTCTCGATAAAATGAGTAAACTAAAGGTGAACATCGCAACGTAATAAAGTTCCTGACAAAGGAAGGCAATGGTCCAAAAGCAATTCATGAAAGAATGGTTGCTGTATATGGGGAAGATGCACAATCTTATTTCCAAGTAAAATATTGGTCTAAACTCTTTCGATGGGGCCGAGAGTCAATCAATGATGACCCAAAGTCCGGACGACCCGTTGAAGCTCGAACTGAAAACATTGTGCGAAAAGTCGAAAATTTGGTACTGAAAGATCGGCGTGTAAAGATCTCTGTCATTGCCAATGAAGTCTGTATATCCGAAACAAGTGTTCTCAAAATTTTGCATGACGATTTGGGTATGAAGAAGGAGTCTGCACGGTGGATACCCAAATTGCTTACACCAGAACAAAAACTGTGCAGAAAAGAAGTTTCTCAAGAAAATTTGGTCAAGTTGGAGAGGGACAAAACATTTTTATCTCGAATTATTACCAGGGATGAGACTTGGGTATATTACTGGGACCCTCCTACTAAACAAGAATCCATGCAGTGAGTTCATAACGCCTCTCCACCACCAAAAAAGACAAAGACACAATTTTCTGGGAAAAAACTGATGGCAACTGTTTTCTGGGATGCTGAAGGAGTTTTGCTTATTGAATATATGCCGAGAGGGTCTACCATAAATGGAGAGGCCTACGGAAACACAATTAAAAATTTAAAAACTGCTCTGGAGGAAAAACGCCCGCATTCTTATCCACAAAAAAAACTTGTTGCTGCACGACAATTGTCGGGTTCATAAGGCAAACAAAGTTTAGCAGATAATCAATGACTGTGGGTTTATAGAGTTAAGGCATCCACCTTATAGCCCCGACCTAGCTCCGTCAGACTTCTTCTTATTCAATAATTTAAAAAAGAATCTCAGAGGAAAGCGTTTTGCTTCTGATGAAGAATTCAAAGAAGCTGTTGAAGAATATTTTGCGGGGTTACGGTAGCAATTTTTTTCTGAGGGTATGGGGCAACTGGAAAAAAGATGGAATAAGTGTATTAGTGTTGAAGGGAGTTATGTAGAAAAAATATTTTTTTGCTCTCTTATGTGCTTTTTTTTCATGGTTAGGTAGATAACATAAAAATACGCCCTCGTATGTTTCAGTTATGTGTGTGTTGACTGGGATCGTCTAGCTCCACCTACTTGCACCCCCTTGCGTCTATCGTCCCTCTAGTAATACAAGTTCCATAAGTTTCGATTTACCCGGATACAGTTGGTAAATGCCCCTCTTAATTTCAGTAGGAAAAGTTGAATTTACTGTTTTTGTATGTGCCCTTGTCCCACTTGACCCTATAACTTTGTAATCGTTTTGCATTTTGCAGCAGATAGAAACTTGGAATTGACCATACTCTAGTATAAACTAGGTACCATCACTACTTTCAGAAGAAGGCTTGACGGCTGTGACGTATTACGTACCTAACACTGCTTGTAAACATCACTCGGAAAAGCAAGTGTGTTCAAACAGATTTTTGTTGTGACCAATTTTTGCAGATAGTTTATTTTATTTCAGTTTAGTTTTGTACAAGTGTGATGAAACGACATTCCTATGCAATTGTATTTATTGCATTTTGCTGACAAATGAAACAGGGTTAGACTAAGGTTTCAGTTCATAAGTGTCAGTCCCGTTTAAGCAAGAAATTAATTTTTTAATATATGCATACGGTAATCGTCCGTGCAGAAGCAGTAGTCGGCCATATCGTACGCATGACTACTAGTAAACATGTCTCTGACCAGCCGCTAGGTTTTTAAGTAGGTAATGAAAGTACTCACCTGCTTTTTCGAGCAGTTTATACGAAATAATATTACATCTTAAAATTCTGCGGTAACTCTTTATTATAGAGATTACAATAGAGGAAATTATCTTTTCGATATGTTTAAATTAATCAAAATATTGAGAAGTGAAGTCCCTTTCAAGCCAACATGATACGATCTTGATGTATCAAAATGGAATGTAAAAGTGTCGATTTTTCTGATAATGCGAGACCTCGATAAAATCTTAATTTTTTCAAGTATTGAAATGGACTGTTACGTGTGCAGTTATTTTGATAGACAAGTCTATATAAATCAAAATCAGTATATTTTTTTTATACGTGACTTTGTTACAATGAAGGTTCTAGTGGCACTTCTAGCTCTTGTAGCGTTGGCATACGTAAGTTAATAATTGTGAAGTTTAATATTACGAAAAAAAAAATACTTTATCTTACAATAGGCTGTTGACGATATCGATTGGTCCACTGTACAACCAGCATACGTCAGACTTCCTATTTATCAGGAACTTAAAGAAAAGTATCCAAATGCTTTCAAAAATGAAAGAATAGTAGGTGGCGAGGAGGTAGCACCAAATTCAGTTCCATATCAGGTACGTAAGATATATTACTTTTTAAAAGTACTCCAACGATTTTTTGAGTTGTGTATTTTTGAATGTGAGTCATGTTCGAGATGGTTGTTTAATTGGCCTTTATAGGATTGTAATAAACAAAACACCATGTTGAAAATAACTTCTGAAAATTGTCCAAAAATCCTCTTGACGAAAAATAAGTTATCATTCAACAAAATGAAAGAGAAACGGCCAAGGACTGTCAGAGCTGCTTTAACTAGCCTCTCTTTCTAGTTTTATTTTCTGGGAAATATAAACGTAAGAGGAATATAATTCCCTATAGCATTTGCAAAACAAATAATTTGCACACTTCTTTCAGAAGCAACTATTGTGTCCTCGTGTTTTTTTCTTTAATTTTAATTGTTTTTGGCGGATTTTGGTCTGTTAATATAACTTCTTTCTGGTGGAGGTTTGTTTTTGTTCTTAATATCTTCATATATATTTTTAAAGAAGTTAATTATAACTGGTTTATTAAAGGCCATTCCCAACTAACTATAATTCTGCACATTATATCTAAATTGTTTTTTAGTTATTTTTTATTGTATTAAAATTGCCGTTTTTATGATATTAAAATGTCCCCTTTTGCGATTTGGCCTTCGAAAACAATATTGCAATATTAAAATGTGTTGAGAACGTTCTCTAAACAAAAACATAAATTTATTTTAAAATAGTTCTTAAAGTTCTAGTATATATATATATATATATATATATATATATATATATATATATATATATATATATATATATATATTATACTGGGGTGTCTCTAAAAGGTGCGGAAAAAACGCTACCACACATTTCTGAGGGCAAAATATGACGATCTAACACAACTTACCTCAGTCCAAAAGTGGGTGCTTTCGGAGATACAGAGTGTCAAAAGTTCAATTTGGTTTTAGTTTTTTATAAATAATTTCTGTAATAATTGGTATATTGTCACAATATTTGGGTAGGGGGGGTTTTGTGGGGTAAAAAAAATTAAATCTGCTCTCATTTTCATTGCAAACTGTAGAGGGCGCCACCTGCGGCATATTGTATCCATTTAAAACGTAATAACTTTTTTGAGACACACTGTATTTAACTTTTAAATAAAAATTCTTATTCTCCAATGTTTTTTACCTAGAAAAGGTATACCTGGTAGGAGTTGATTGGAGCAGCCGTTTATGAGTAATCTGGATATAAAAATTCATTCCGTATATGGACACATATGCTTCTGTAATTTGGGTGTTATTCTTGTGGCAATTCAATGCAATGGTGCATCCACTTTTGGACTGAGGTAAGTTGGGTTAGATCGCCCTCAGAAATGTGTGGTAGCGTTTTTTCCGCACCTTTTAGAGACACCCTGTATATTCGTATGAAACTACATGACAGGTACAAAACAAGAAACATATATAAATTATATAGGTATCAAAAGTAGAAATAAATTTAAAAGGGCCATAACTGCAGTGACCCTTTAAAACACTGCACCATTTGGTCTAGGATGTAGGAAAAAACCAGCAGACTAAAAAACCTGCATCACAGTGCCACAAAACTAAAGGTCTTTAGTTGTTAAGATCCAAGCAACAGCCTCTGGAGTTAAATTATGTAGATCTGTGTATCCAAATTCAAACTTAGCTAGAGGATCATGACCCGTCCTAAGACGATTCAACTTACACCAAATTTTTCTTGGTTGTGTAAAGCCCGGAACTTCAATCAAAGGATCATCTATTAATTGTTTCTTAAACACTTCACATTCTAACCAAATAGATTTCCAGAGGTCATTAATCGAAAATGGTTGATTTAGGAAATCTTCCTTCCAAATTGGACTACGTGATTTCAATCTATAAGATGATAAGTTCTGAAGATCTTGAGTAATTAAATATAAATTAGGAAAATTTTGATATTTATCCCAACACCGTTTTAACGCCAATTTTCTTCTTAAATGATGCGGATAAATGTTAGCCAGGACGTTGAGCCAAGGAAGTGGAGTAGATTTTACTGTGCCCGTAATAATTCGAAGTGTACAATTTAACTGAATATCTACTTTACCAACATGTACGCTATTCATCCAAACTGCACTACAATATTCAGCAGCAATGTACACCAATGCAAGAGGTGACGTACGTAAAATGACTGCATGAGCTCACCAATTTGAACCAGCCAACTTCTGTAAGATATTATTTCTTGTTTTAATCTTCATACGCAATTTATCAATATGTTGTTTATATGTTAACGATGTATCCAAAGTAACTCCTAGGTATGTTGGATTAAAATTATGTCTTAGAACGGTACCATTAAAAGTTACTACAAGTTTTTTATGTTTTTCGTTATTCTTAAGATGGAAACAAGAAACTTCTGACTTAGATGGGTTAGGACATAACCTCCATTTTCTAAAACAATCACTCAGAATCAATATCATCAAGATCTTCGTTTAAATTAACTTCTATTTGATTGAAATTATTGTGTTGATAAGCAATTGCCATGTCATCAGCGTAAATGAATTTTCTAGAAGTCGTATCTGGTAAATCACTTGTATATAGATTAAAGAGAAGAGGGGATAATACCGATCCTTGAGGTAAACCATTATATAATATTTTAAATTTACTACTTCTCCATTGGTAAAAACTCTAAATTTACGATTTGTAAACATATTTTCCATAAGTTTAATTAAATTACCATTAGGCAACACATTATATAATTTTAAAAATAATCCATCTAACTAAACTGTATCATAAGCAGCTGTTAAATCAATGAAACTAATTCCTGTTTTCAAATTCTTTTGAAAACCATTCTCTATATAATTTGTTAAAGCTAAAACTTGATCACAGCAATTACGATTTGGTCTAAAACCAGCTTGCTCTATGGGAAAGATATTTTTCATAATTGGAGAAATTCTGTGATATAATAATTTCTCTAACATCTTGTAACATACTGATAATAATGAAATTGGTCTATAACTGGAAGAAACGTCTGCTGGCTTTCCTCTCTTCAAAACAGATACAACTTTTGCCTTTTTAAATTCAGTAGGAACAATACCATTATTTAAAATATTATTATAGAAACATAAAAGCCAATTACGTCCTAAAGGACCTAGATGTTTAATAAATTCAGGATAAATTCCATCAAAACCAGCAGCTTTACGAATGTTTAATAACTTTATCGCTATATCCAATTCCTCCATAGAAAAGGGTTTTGAAAGATCATCATTTTTTGTATTAATAGATTTTCTTTTCTTACGCAATAATTTCTTCATATTTTTGATTTCTACTTTATTTAACTTTATCATATTTGAGACGTCCACTAATCTTGAAGCTATGGTATTAGCGCTGATTTTTGATTCTAAAATACTAGTTTGGGTTGCCGCTCCTAGTTTTCTTAATAGATTCCAACTGCTACGACTAGAATGTGTGAAATTCATGTATTCCTTATGACGCGACCATTTAGTCTTCCTTTCTTGATTTAATAAAGTTAATAATTCATCAGCAATTTCTGGACTAGGATTTTCATTGAAATTTATATATAATTCATTTGTTCTTTCAGACCAGCATGGAATGTATTCCTTACGAAAACCTCTTGGAATAGATGTCTTCGCTGCACCTTTAATGACACCCATAAACCTAATATAATTTTTAGGAAAAGTTATACCTGTCATATGACCGTGAGGATCTTGTGGATCTTGTGCGGTCTTCCAAAGTGATGGTTATTATGGACAACATTATATTCTCCATTTTGGACCATTGTAAAGATGGTTACCAAATTCCATTTCGTTCGCCAATCTCGCTAAGTAGTTACATTTGTCTTTGGATATACCTTCGATATTAAGTTGACAAATCTTAACAACAGGATCAATATTCCTAAAAGAAACACAATATGAATTCAAACTTGACAAGTTATACCTGTCATATGACCGTGAGGATCTTGTGGATCTTGTGCGGTCTTCCAAGTGATGGTTATTATGGACAACATTATATTCTCCATTTTGGACCATTGTAAAGATGGTTACCATCGACCAAAATCAAATAAAACTAAAGAAATATAGATTAAATCATAAAAATAACTAGGACAATAGAAAATTAAAGTTGACACTGACACTCATTAGTTATAGTAATACCTGAAAACCAGACCCTTATACGACTTCATTGATTCTTATAAGTAATTTCACCTTTTAAACATTGTAAAGTTTTTTTTTTTTTGTATTGTATATTATGGTTTTATTAAGCAGTGAGAAAAGCGTTTTTGAGGTAAAAGTAAAACACATTTATGTTTTATAAGCTAATTGATTTCCATAAACTCTTTTTTAAAAATATTAATTTATAGCAGCCTTTTTGTGACAGTATAAGCAAATCTCAAAATAGCTTATATGACACTACAAGGTTTCTTGTTAAGCGTTTGAACTGTTCTCCTTACCATTTTATAGCGAAAGAAATAATATAAATATTTAATTAATTATATATATATATATATAATTTTTTAAAATTAATTCCTGATTATCTAACATTTTCGTTAATTTTTCTTTTTCAACTCCTGCTAACTTGGAAAAT
Organism: Amphimallon solstitiale; assembly: GCA_963170755.1. Classification (NCBI taxonomy): domain Eukaryota; kingdom Metazoa; phylum Arthropoda; class Insecta; order Coleoptera; family Scarabaeidae; genus Amphimallon; species Amphimallon solstitiale. The sequence goes on along the minus strand of OY720676.1, from coordinate 45,018,765 downwards.
TTCTAATGTGGGTGCTAATGGTGCCAATGTGAAAAAAGACTACATATTTTTAGCACATGATTGTAAAGGTGCTCCGCGATTACCAAATAGTATATAATACTATGAACAGAGATGGCGCCAGGCAGAGGCCGGAGGTTTTAGGTTAGCAAATCAGCAAAATTTCATTATGTTACGGGCTTGATATCGCGTAACGATACCGATATCCAGTTGGCAATGGCGCTACAATGTAATCATGACGTAATTCGATGCAAGCATCCAGCAGACGTTTCCTTAACAGTTCCACAATTGCGTCTGCTGAATGCGACCATTGGTAGTAGGACTGTGCTCAAAATATACGGTTTGTCTGACGTTTTCTCTTGCATTTACGTTATTGGAATAAGAAGTAAGTATCAAAACTGGAAATATCGCCAGATTGACATGCATTCAACAATACACGATTACACTGATTTTAACCGTTTTTAAGGAAATATTTTTGCAAATGGCGATATAATACAAGGTATAATTAATTATGTTACTTTCGCATATATTGAATTCATTACACCCCCTATAATAAATTTGTTTTAATATTTCAACTTCATAGTAGTTATATTTGCATTTGGATTTTCAGGCGGCATTACTTTTGACAGCTGCTGACGGAACTTTCTTTTGCGGTGGATCTTTGATTTCTAGAAGAAGCGTTTTAACTGTGGCACATTGCTTAGATGGGTATGTATATCTATATCGATATTTCGAGCATGTCCGAAGTTTGCTTAGTGGTAGCGAGTCGGTTTGCTTTTATCTTGTTGCACTCGCCACCACGTTGGTCGCCAAATTTTTCCACTTTCTATTTAGGTTGGTTTTGAAATTGTTATACTTGCGTGAGTGTGGGCCGGGAAAGATTCACTTATACATCGGTAAAGAGTTCATGAAGAAATCGCGAGATATGGTAGTGAGAGATGACAAAGTAGTGAGTTCGAAAAGAAGATGTCTTGACCAGTAAGAGTAAAGCCCGGTAAAAAAAATAGAAATGTTAAATATTGAGTAACGTAAATAAGATATTTAAAACTGATGTTTGTATGAATTATCATGTGGTATGTAGTTGGGAAAGAAAGGTCTTTGGTTCTATTGCCCTACCGCGGCTTTAGCAAAGGAGAAAGGAAATTCTCCTTGAGAAATTGTGTAGGCAGGCATAATTTTTCTTCGTGCATGCGATGTTTTTAAAATTACTTAAGGAAGAATGTTTAAAAATAAATTTAATTCTTAAAAACCAATAATACTAATTGTAATAATCTCGCTCAGTTGACGACGAATGATAATTGCATCATGCAAGTGGTGAAAACGAATTATTATTCACATTTCTGGAATATTGAACGTCGCATTTGAATTAATAAAAACTCTTCGCTCTCTAACGGCTGCTGTAAGTACTCGCGTATTTTAAGTTTAACTGTGTCTTTCTATGTACTCCCTGTTCTGAGAAAAAAATAAGAAATTTGTACTGAACAGTGCAATGTTATTGTTTTGGATGATAAATAATTGCAAGCCTGTCAATAGATACATATATAGTACAGCTAGGAAATAAAATGAAAAACCTTTTTTCCACGGTCGGGAGTAGAAATCAGTTTCTATGACATCAAAATTAAAGCAGAAGTAGTCGATTATTCCCAAGGGAGTATAATGCTCCCAAGGGAGTTTACATTATGGAGAACATTTGTGATTCATGCAAAAAAAAGATTGTAGTTATGACAATAACTCAACGACTACTAAATAAATGCTCAAATCCGAATACAATAATTCTGGTGCTACTTACTTCATAATGACAAAATATGTGTTTTTAAGTTAATGAGACCGTGGAAAAATAGTATATACCATTCGGGAGAGATGCTATTTTGTCCTCGGTGCATTGTAGCCCTCGGTGCCCTCGGGCTTCAAATTGCACCTCTGCCAAAATAACGCATTTCTCTCCCTTATAGTATAATATACTATTATTGCTTCTGATACACGTGTATATGGTAGCTATTTTTGCAAAAAATTTTTTTTTAATAATTATTATTAGCTTAAGGATTACGTTCTTAATTATTAATCACTCCTTTCTTGGTGTATTGTGTTGGACAACAATTTCTTTTTTTCACTTTTAGTGTATTAATTTAGTTATATTTATTTGAAGTGTTGAAATACATTTACGCGTCATGTCAGTTAACGACGGGTAACATTGACACATTTTCAAATATACCTCCTAGCTCCCTGATAAATTAAAATTACGCCAATGAAAGTTCAACATGTTTTGCCATCTTGTGGTGTGAAGCATGAATACTTATTATGAGAATCTGTTACACTCCAAGACGAAGCTTGAATGGGGAGGTTTTAGTCGTCCCGTGAAAAAGTGCAGTTGTTGGGGTTTAAATCTAAGGTAAATTGATATTGTTTTGCAATTTCTTTATATTATTTTTTAAAAAAATGAAGAAATGAGCGTCAAAAGACCTTTGAATATTAATTATTAATTAATCGAACAACATTAACAAATCATCTAAAAAAAACAAATTTGAAAAGGTTGGAGGCTCTACGGTTTTAACTTACGAAGAAGAACGTTTGTTAGTGAACTCTTTGATGAAATTAGCAGACTGGGAGTTTGGAACAAATCGGCTGCAATTACGTTTATGTGTACCTACAGGACTGCGTTCAACGTATGGATCGAGCAAATCCATTTAGAAACGAATTGCTAGGAAAAGACTGGGTTTTAGCTTATCAAACGCGATGGAAGGAGCATCGGAGTCCAATGGTTGCCCAAAAATAGGGCAGAAGCTGTGTGTAAGGAACTAATAGAAGACCTCCATGCAAAATTAAACGAAAATGTTGAAGGTCTAGGCTTATTGAATAAAGCTCTAAACATTTTTAACTGCGACGTTGTAGTCAGTGTGATAAAAGCTACGTATACTGTACTTGTATGCTGTACTGCCATAGGAGATTACCTACCTTTCATTAGTAACTATAAAGGTTTACATCTGTTTTTCAACTGGTGCCAGGATGGATCTACTAATCCTGTATACAATTGTTCGCCGTCAGGATGGACGGAAGCAGCCTAATTTACCGAAAATAGTCTTCCCGCACTTGATTCGTAAATAACTATTTACTGCTTAGCACTGAAATTTAATTACTCGAACTCGTGACCTCCCAATCGCTAGTCAGGTGTGCTATCTACTAGACCACTGGGGGCCTGTAAATCTGTATTTGTAAATCGATCTGAATTACGTTAGACAAAGGTTGTCAAATAGTAAGACAGAAAAACTAATTTATAATTTAAAATTATTTAAATTTGATTAATAGTTACTTTCCTCCTTTCATAACGATATTTTTAAGTGAATTTTATGTATTTTAGTAAGACAAATAATGAAACTCATAATTATTATCATTTCAGTATAGTACAAGTTGAGGTACGTTTGGGAGCACACAGAATTAATGAACTTGAAGACACCCTAGAGAGAATATTTACAAACAGCTTTATCCAACACGCTGCCTGGAACAGTCTAACTTTGCAGAATGACATCGCAGTTATTGATTTGGGCCGAGAAGTAACTCTCAATCGTATGATTTTCTTTTTTCTTTACTAGTTGTAATTGTAAACACTAATAGAATATATTAAAAGAGCATCTTAATGTAATGCTCAATACCTAATTGCCATTGCTTCATCTCAAGTGGCGCCAACTTATGTGATAGGGATGAATATCTTATTTCAGTATCATTTTATTGTGCAGTGTTAGCAAACCTATCGCATTTCCAGCTGAAGTTTACCAATCTTCCGTTAATTTATATAAAAATGTCGATACTTTCATCACTTGGGAGTAATTTGCAAAAAACTGGTTTTACTTTTCTTATACGCGGTACGAGGAAAGAACAATGACTGTAGAGAAGCGACAGAGACGTTAAAATCATGTCACTGTTTCTTTTGTAGGCCGGCTGTCCGTAGTTGTCTGCGTGACCATCTATTTAGACGAGATGTTCGTAAGAATGAAAATATTGTATTCATTAAAGTACACAAACACGGAGATACAATTAAAAAAAATGAAAGGAAACTAATAATTTTTTCACATATATAATCTTATTTATAATATACAGGATGCCGCAAAATGACCTTATGATTTGAATTGGCCATTACTCTTTTCTATATTCTAGATCGTAATAAGTACATATTGGTAAAATACAGTGTTGTGCAGATGAGGAATTTTATTTAACTAGGCGTGAAAGATTACATCTCCAAAGTGGCGGCCATTTTCTACTTGACACATTCGTGCTCTTCCCAAAACATTTTCCATGACTTTTCGGAAAAAATCAGGTGTGATTGCACGGATTTCATTGCAAATAATGGTTTTTAGTTGGGGGATGGCCCTGGCCTATTGACACCCACTCGCTCTCTCAAATACGCCCAAAGAAAACAGTGGGTTGTGAACGCGGTGACCATTTAATCACTATAACGCGAAATAATGCTGTCGCCAAAGATGTTTTGCAACTAAACCATTGTTTCCCAAGCAGAACGCGTTGTGGCTTCATCTTGTTGGAACCACAGTCGTGAATGGTTTTCCACTGCTGGTCTCAGCAATTTTTCCAGCATCGGCCGAATATTGAGCAGCGTTGATGATAATTGCATCACAGGCTTTCTTTTCGAAAGAATTTGGGCAAAAGATTCTTTCGGACAACATACTGCACCTAACAGTACACCTTGTTAACTGCTTTGGATTTTCCTTTGTCCATATCCTGCAGTTTTGCTTGTTAACAAATCCATTTAATTTAATGAAATCTATAGCTCATTATGAAATTGTGTATGAAATCGAGATTCTGGTATTGTTTTTCAAGCAACGAAAGTTGTCTGGCGGCTTTAATTCTTGCATAACCTTGACCTTATATGAAAACATGTGCAATGTGGCTAAAATTCTCTGAAGGGACCTCTGCGATAGCCCGGGTTGAACCAAAGGTCTCTTTGATGTTTCTGGATTATCCTACACGAGGTCTTCCTGTACTGGGGAAGTTCCTTACTGACCCTCCTTGCGAACAATTGAAACCAAACGATGTATTGTTGGCAATAATGGGTGCATTCGGCACATTGAAATATCAGTGCTATGCACACTGCGTCAAAACAATTGACCATTGGTTTTCAAAATAACATTCGATGATTTTTGTTCGTTATTCTGTTGTGTATGTTTCCATATTAAATTCTAGATGTCTTGTTTACAACAGTCTGAAATAAAAAATTAAAATTAAAAATTAAAATAAAAAAGTTATAAAGAATTCAAACCATAAAAAAACATTTTGCGCCAATTTGCATATGTATATAAATAGTTCTTACTTACAGCTCAGCACGTATAAGTTGAGCGGTGAAAGTCATATGCGCAAAGGACACGGGGGAGAGTGGTAGTAGCGGGGTGTACACGCATGCATTTCTCACACCTGTATCCATCTCTATCGTGCATTATCTCTCTTCTTGATCTGCGTCGATGACCGCTCAACTTATATGTGGTGAGCTGTAGATAAGATTATATATGAATTGCGCATGAAAGATATCACCTAATATATTTCATAACAAATACGTCTCTTAATTTTTTATAATGTTTATTCAAGTTTATTGTTTTGACACAAACAACTACTTTTTTCGAGTTTAACGATCAACATATACGATTCCTATATAATAAGAAGTACATAAAATATATATTTTAAGAGTGTACATACGAGGGTAGTCTACAAAGTAACCTCCAGTTTGAAATCAAAATTAAGCCAGTTGAGACAGAAAATTTTTATTATATTCATCTTAAAACTACAGCTTTTCTCTACTTTTCGACCTAATCTCCAAACAAATTCAAGCATTTGTCATATCTTAATAGTTTTTGAAATACCCTCTGCATAAAAATCTGCCGCATGCGAACGTAGCCAACCTCTCACGGCGTTTTGAAGCTCTTCATCATTGGCGAACCGCTGAAATGCAAGCCACTGCTTCATGTATGGGAACAGGTGGAAATCATTGGGAGCCAAGTCCGGGCTGTATGGGGGGGGGGATCAAAAATGTCCCATTTGAACTTGACCAAAAGTTATAGCTATATAAGTAGTTACAACAATGGCCTGTTCTGTGTCAGTCAAAGACGTACAACAATACTTATTAGTTATTTATATAGTTCTTAAAAATATTCCTTTGGATAATAAAATAAAATATTTAATTTATTAGTTGTCTGTGGGTTACAAAATTCCTACAAATATTTTTATTACATCTGCATCATAATCATAATTGCCATTTAATAATGCTATGAAAATTATGAAATGCTCTGGTTTTAATTAATTTATGTTCGAATGGTATACTCTTCAATAATTATAAATACCAAATTTTAGTTTTACATATATTTTGCTTAATTTGTGTACAACAATCTGATAATTTGTCAAATTTGTGTGCATTATAGCTTCAAATAAATTGTTTGTCAAACATTTTGTATAATTGGTGTGCGCACAACGTTCATGAACGGTATGCTATTACGAATCCACACGGTTCAAATGAGCCGGCTTAGTGATCCGGCTCACAATGACGAGCTGAACCGAGTGAGCCGATTCGAAGAACTGAACCGTTATACCCATCTCTAGCGCACACTGATGTTAGAATGGGGGCGCTACCCCCACTACCTATCGCGATACACATAAACGGAGGTTACTTTGTGGACTACCCTCGTATAATACATAATTCTATTAATTGAAATTTTAAATTTGTACAACAATTTGTTTTGTGTATTCTAACATTTGACCGCGTATTATATAAGCAGCATGGGTTTTCTGGGTGTATTTGGTGGTTGTCTATCACTGAAATAGAATGAATCGAAAGTGGGACACGAAAAATTAAAGGATTCGACCAATCTGTCGCTTCTCTATAGTCGTTCTCTGGTATAAGGAAGTACGAAAATTTTCTATCTCGAGATTTTTGCAGATAAAGACGTTTTGAGCTCCCGTCATCTCAAAAAAAGTGGTTTCTGAAAAATGTCTGCTCCCCCCCCCCTCTTTCCCTATGTGTGTGTGTGTGTGACCACGACAGCGGCCAAACTGCTGAACTTATTAATACCAAACTTCATATTTTCAAATATAATTTTCTTCTCGAGAACTGAAATCGATAGACCAGAAGTAGTAGCTTAATTCGGTTGAAAATCAAGTTTAAACAAATTTCTAAAGAGAAAAAAATTAAAAAAAAACTTGAAAATTTCACCGGAAGTAAGTAAGTTTTTTGCGAATATCTTGCAATTCATGCTTTCTAGATTAGTAGAGTATGAAAGTATTTAAAGCTTAATTTTGACTATTTTTTGTATAAGAAAAAGATCACAACTCGCACCGGAACTGAACAACTTTGGTATACAAAGTTCGGAACACGCATACGTATAAAATAGTCGTATGTTGCCCACACCTCACTTTTAACACGAGTAAAGAAATTACGGTAGCAATTTCGGAAGCGTTTATAAAATATTTATCAAATAACTATCAAAAGTATACATACAATATTTGAATTTTTCACTGAAGTTAACTACTACTTCCGGACAACCAATTTCACTGAAAATCTAATTAGACAAGAGAAAGCTTATGCTCGTAAATATAAGCTTTAATAATAGCTTTAGTCGTTTGGCCGCTGTCGTACATTTGTACATTTAACTTCTTCCGTCATCATTTATAAACATTGATATTTACACTAAAGAATATTTAAATACATTCTGAAAAGAAAATATGTGTTATTTAACTCATTCAACTCATGAAAATTCAGCCAAAATCACCACTGATATACTGTGGTAAATTATTTTCACCACCATATAAAAATGTTCTCCAAGTGTCGTAATGCATTGTAAAAATAAAGATCAACGAGAAGTAATTTTGATCCTTTGTTTTTTCGTGTCCTAGTTCGCCTCGTCGAATTTGAGTGAAAAAACAACCAAGTAAACTATTGGACAAGAGACAACACGGCAGACTAGGGACCGCGTGGCATTGGTGGCAATGACGACTAAAAAATCACGCTCGCCTCGCCTGCCGTAGAAACAGGGCACGCTTTTAACGATGTTGTCGCTTCTCACTGATAGTTAGTCTCTACTCCTACAGTGTATTAATGACAATAATGATAGTAAATATAGCACTACAGTTTGATTACATCTGACGATAAACGAAGTCCATTTTGCGTGTCTTTGACTTGCAGAACAGTACTATCACTTTTTCATTAAAATTTGGGAAAGCATTTATAAATTCTTTTTCACAAGATAACATAGTAAGGGCATTTAATCTGTCTTCTTTCATTGTATTTCTCAGGAAAGTTTTTATTCTCTTCAGCCGTGAAAACTGGCGTTCCGCTTCAGACGTTGTCATTGGGATTGTAATGACAATTTTTAAAAGCTCAACAACTTCATTAAAGGTGTCTTTACCTTTAACAGATTGTTTATTTTCTAAACATAATTGAGGCATCGGCCGTTTAAGATTTTTTATTGCGATTTTTTCATTATACGTTAACCGCGAAAACGTGTTATTCTGTAACGCAGAGAAAAAATTCATCTTACAACAGCGGTGAGCAGAATGAAGATCTTGCTCATAGGCTATACAGTTCTCCCCACCTTCAATGTAATGTTAATAGCTTAACGGAGCAACAGTTTCAGAAACTTTATTTTAAAGGCTAATTCCAGTCGAGCATGCAATGAGCCTTTGTTTATTTGTGTTTTAAATTTCGTTTTGATATTTCGTAAATAAAAGCGGTACTATTGTTTTAATGAAAACTTATAAAGTCCAAAATTTACATTAGCGCATATGGCGCCACCCCCTTACGTCCTACCTCATGGCAGTTAGTCGGCACCTCTGCGTAAGTCCCCTTATAACGACAATCTCGTGCCATAGCACATAGCAGACCATTCACCACCAAACTCGCTGTATGTTAGCCATGTCGTATGTGCGATAGAACGTTCAAAAATAACTGAGTATATTAATGTACACTTTCTCTTCTTAACGGTGCGGTCTTCGATGCCTAACCTTAACTGAGGTCCATAGATGGAGCTGTGATTGCATATGGATTTTTTGCAGTTTTTATTATAACCCTTGATCAATAGAGAAACAAACAGAGAAATATTTTTAACAAAGATAGTAATACAACAAAAATTAATACAGAAAGTGTTTCTAAATTCGAATTTAAACACCCTTCTAATGGATTTTTTCGGTACCATTTTAGGCGAAACCAAAAATCAAAATTCATTTTTTTTTCGGATTCGACAACAGCATAGTGCCTTTTATAAATTGAGTTAATTTCGTTCTGTTTCTTCCAAATTTACTAATTTTATAATTTTTTTTGAAAAAACTAAGGGCACTAGGATTTTCAAAATAACTCAACCTGATGAGTGTGTTTTAACATTTACTGTGTGAAAATTTCATTATTCTTGATTTACAACTTTTCGTTAAAATGGTACCGATATTCCTTATGGACATATAACACGGGCGAACCCCAGCCTTAATCACAGATATACCAGGTCACATGTCATACAAAAGATGAATGTTAAAAGAAAATTCATGTAATTGATTTCTTTTATATTATATAAATTGTATTCGGTTGATGTGCAAAATTTTAAATAATTTTGCGCATCATTCCGCAAGATTAGCGGAGGTGTCATTTCCAGGTTTTGGAGCATAGGCATTGACTGAAACAGTGATAAATTTGTGTTGTCAAACTTCAGTTGACAATGTGCGTATGCACTTGCTCCAGAAGGCTCTGTTTGATCATTTATTAAATATCGTAGTGCAGAACGAATTTAAGGATCCTGGTTGTAGTGACGTTAGTATTTACCCTAGTATCCTTAGGGTATCCATAGTAGTCCTAATATTTTGAAGATAACACGTTATAACTGTTTGCTTGATAGAGTAATCAATGATTAACTTCTTTGTCAACAGCAAACATTCAACTTATTGCATTACCAAGATATTCCGACGTGGGCAACAGTTTCAATGGTGTCGGGGCCCTCGTCAGTGGTTGGGGTTTGGATTCTGATAGTGCAACTGCTCTTAGTCCAGTTCTTCGAAGAGTCTCCGTCAACGTTATATCTAATTTAATATGCAATATACCATTCCTCGGAATGATTCAAGGTAGTCACGTATGTACTTCTGGAAGTGGTGGAGTAGGAGCTTGCAGTGGTGACTCAGGTGGACCCTTAGTTGTTGGAAATATGCAGGTAATTAACTATTTTGCATACATTCGAGATAACAGGATCTATACTCAACTACTTTATATATTGCTAACAATTACAATTTCCAGATTGGTTCCGTTTCCTTTGGCCTTGCATTGGGATGTGAACTTGGCTTGCCGACAGTATACACACGTCTGACGCTCTTCCTAGATTGGATTGCCGCAAATAGTGATGTCACTATTGTCCCATAAAGAATGTATTCTAGAAAATACTTATTTTGAAGAAAAATAAAACGCTGATTTATATTTCCATGTTGTTTTTTCTCGTTGGGATTTTCCTAAAGAAACCTATCCCATAATCTATCCTGAAATGATAAATATTTTTGGGAAAATGTTAATAGCATGACAGAATAAGTTAGCATGACGACAGGATGGTCACGACAAAAAAGGTCTTAGAACGATAAAAAAGGGATTTGCAACGGTCTTTCCACGACAGAAAAAGTTTTTAGCACGACTTTAAAATGGGAATCACGAGAATTGAGTTACTTCCATCCCAGGAGCATAACGAACAAAACAAAAAAGGCTCAACCAAATAATGTGTTATTATCGTCAGTTATAATGGAGAGTGCATACAAAAATTATGATTTTTGTAGTTTGTCGAATAAGAGGGCGACCTGAAATGTTTCCGGAATCGACAAGAAAAACACGGTATTGGTATGGTTTTTTATTTTTATTTTTCGATGTAGTTTCCTTGAAGATAAATACACTTTTTCAAACGGTGCTCCAGTCTCTTCAAGCCGTCGGAAAAGTAGGATGTTTCGTGGTCTGCAAAATAGTCATCTGTAGCGACTATGACCTCCTCATTTGAGACAAATCGCTTTCCTGCCAGCGTTTTTTTCAGGTTTGGCAATAGGAAAAAGTCGCTGGGGCCTAGATCCGGTGAATATGGAGGATGAGAAACTAATTCGTAGCGCAACTTATTCAACAAGACGATGCGGGATGAATGAGCCGGTGCATTGTCGTGGTGAAAAAGCACTTCTTTTCCGCTGCAAACGAGGTCGTTTCCCCTTCAATACTGCATCGAATCGGGTCAATAAATCGCTGTAGTATTGCCCCGTGATCGTCTTTCCCTTCTGCAGATAGTCGATGAGGATCACACTTTGAAAATCCAAAAAATGGTCGCCATGACCTTTCCGGCCGATGAAACGGTCTTTACTTTCTTCGGAGCTGATTCGCCCGGAAAAGTCCACTGCTTCGATTGTTCCTTGGTCTCCGGTATGTAGTGGTGGATCCAAGTCTCATCCACGGTTACGAAACGCATGAAGAAATTAATTGGATTGCGTTGAATCCTGTCCAGACACTCCTCCGAAACGGTCACCGATTTCGTTTTTGCTCTGGTGTGAACAAACGCGATACCCATCGCGCCGAAGGCTTTTGCATTCCCAAAATTTCGTGTAGGATATGGCCAACGCGTTCTTCTGAGATGCCTGTTGTCTTCAGCGTCAATCGGCGATCGGCAAACACGACATCATGAATCTTGTCGTCCATTTCATCGTTGGTAGCGGTTTTTGGACGTCCAGTGCGTGATTCATCACTGTGCTTGTGCGGTCACGTTTGAACTCGCTCACCCAGAAGCTGATGGTCGAAAATTACGGAGTAGATCCGCCACGAACCTCTAGCAAAATATTTCGAATTTACGTGGCCGTTTTCCTAGTCATCCAGGCCTTTTTCCTAGTCACTGCACGAAATCCGGTTTTATCAATTTTTGCGAAACCGCCTGACTTGCTACACAAAACACACTCTTAAATAACAACTATTGACAGTAGACGTCTGAAATGTTGAAAGTTGCTATAAAAAGGGTAGACCCTGCCGACCAGTGAATCCACTTCAACCTTCGCGCGCCATCTCTTGCCGAAACATTTCAGGTCGCCCTCGTATTTCGACGTTTCCTTGTAATTGTCCCGAATTTTTTTCCTGAAAACTTTTCCAGGATTATAACGAACAAAACAAAAACAGGAATTACGCATATCCATATTTCGAATCGTGAGTAGCAGTAGTTCATACAAAAATCCTATAGAAAAAGCACGTTCAGTTTTTTTTCCGGTCAAGTTTTCCCATTTTTCCTTCCCTAAAAACCTAACCTACCCCTAACGAACATTATTTTTAAAAAATTAGCCAAATCGGTCCAGCTATTCTCAAGTGATGCGCTTACCAACGAACAGCATTTCATTTTTATTTATATAGATTATAACTAGCTAATGGAGAAAATGCCCCGAAGGGGGCAGAAGAAAGGTAAATATACGCAAATAGGCCCCAAGTGTAATGTATGTAGAACACTAAATATTGCAAAAGTAGTAAAAGGTCATCACAGAGGGTATCTTTAAATAGACAAGGCTTATATACGTAAACACAAACTACTTTTTGTATAAATAAACAATCCTTCACTGAAATAGATTAAGATAATATAGTTAATATATAAGAGAAGACTTCTGAACATTCATTATTCAGTATTGAGAGTATTCAGTAGTCAGTATAACGTAATTAAGTATGTATATAGTGTATAGTAATGTAATTAATATAATATGTAGTTGACCACTACGAATTAATGCACATCACAACATCCATATGACATGTTACTGCCAGAAGGACCAGTGTTCGAGCCGCAGGATCGCCATATGACATCCGTCCCTTGATAAAGCGTTAGACGTTTAATAAAACACATATATAGATCTGCATAGGTATTAACAAACATTATATGTAACATATATGTTATAGAACAACTTTCCTATTATTCTTCATTGACATTTACCCTAACTTTCCTAAATTGTAAAAATGCAAATAGCGTCCATACAAGAATAATAGGAAAGTTGTTATTCTTGTATGGACGCTATTTGCATTTTTACAATTTAGGAAAGTTAGGGTAAATGTCAATGAAGAATAATAGGAAAGTTGTTCTATAACATATATGTTGGTACATATAATGTTTGTTAATACCTATGCAGATCTATATATGTGTTTTATTAAACGTCTAATCCTTTATCAAGGGACGGATGTCATATGGCGATCCTGCGCCTCGAACACTGGTCCTTCTGGCAGTAACATGTCATATGGCGATCCTGCGGCTCTAACAATGGACCTCCTGGCTGTAAGATGTCACATGGAGATCCAAGCCAGAGAAAATTCAGTAAGATGGCACAGTGTTACTCTACGTCGCAATCCGGCTCAACCAAGGAGAAGGATTCAGAGGCCCATCGATTATATAAATCAAAAAATAGGTTCCTCAACACTAACAGTATGGCTACAGGACCGCATTCGTACTACAGCGTACTGTAGGAATGATCATTGGAAAGGCAGCTATACAACCTAGATGATTTACAACAATATCAAGATATTAGTAGATCGAAAAGAAAAATATGTAGTAAATAAAAGTTAGTGTACTGCAAAAAAAATATATAAATGGACATAAACTGTAAAACTAATGCTTATAAATATTAAAAACGAGAAAAATCTGTAGAAGTAGGATCGGTAGTACATAGGTTTCTTTTCAATTCTTTCGTTACTTAATTTGTAGGTAAATATTAATGTCAAGTTCATTAAAAGCAAGCGTATACTAAATTCAATGTGAATTCCTCAAGTAAACAAGAGTATGCATATTAGTAAAAAGCATACTAAGCGAAATTCGAACAATCGGTCAATGCAAAGACAATAAACAGTCAACAATACTCGTTATAGTAAGTATAGAAAAAGAATTTACAAACAAAGACAAAATTGTTTTTAATATCGCGAAAATATACAGGGTGAGTTTTTTTATCTTGAGACAACGGAATATCTCTAAACCACTGCATCAAATCAAAAAAAGATCTTAATAAGATTTATTATACTGTAGGGGGCTCACTGAATGGTGCTGAACTCGATCTCCCACCTAACCCCCCAGAGTGGGAGGGGGGGCAAATTTGAAATCTTAAATTGGAACCCCCATTTTGTATTGCAGATTTGGATTCTACACCATCAAGTATGTACGTTTTGTTTGAAACTTTTTTTTGTATTCGTTACGGATTGCGCTGTAATCGCAAAAAACATTATTGTGAACGTCTAGAGAAAATACACAAATAAGAGAAGCAAGCAAACGTGATTATGTGTTTTTTTTTATTTTAACATAAACTAACATTTCAAGAAGCCATGTGTTCGAAATTGTGCCCCTCCACTTCGATACATTTATTTATTCGCAATTGGAATGCTATTCAACGATACAAAATGTTATTTTATTCAGTACTTGACAAGCTGTTAATACTTACACATTGTCCGATCCCCATTTAGATTATTAATTATTAATCCAATACAAATTAGTTAGTGTTGAATATTTGAACAATAATGGATGCTATAACATTACAAGAGATAATTGAAATGATTTAAATCTATGGAGAAAGTGGTAGGAATATCGATCGTGCTGTTAATCCTTATTCACAATGTTTTCCCGACAAGGTGCGATTGCGCGCTTCTTTTTACCGAGTCGTTCAACAATTCTCTAGCGAAGGAACTGTACAGCCAAGAAAACGTAATCGGCGAAAAACAATTGCTGGAGAAAATAATGAAATCAGGGTATTAGCTGCAGTAGCTAATAATCCGCACATTAGTACTCGAGAAATAGCTCGCGGATCAGGAATTTCTCAGTCCATTATCTGCCAAATATTGAAGCGAAGTCAATATCATCCATATAGAGTTTCCTTGCATCAAGAACTTCATGGCGATGATTTTCAAAATCAAGTGCGATTTTGTCAATTGGCGCTTCAACGGATACAAGATAATCCCCATTTTTTTGCTCGAATATTATTTTCTGACGAGGCGACATTCACAAATCACGATACGGTAAATCGGCACAACATGCATTACTGGAGTATCGAAAATCCCCATTGGTTGCGCCAAGTTGAACATCAACATCCTTGGAACGTAAATGTTTGGTGTGGAATAATTGGCAATAAGCTTATTGGTCCATATTTTATCGATGGAAACTTAAATGGTGAAAAATATCGAAACATCTTGCAGAATGAACCTCCACTTGAAGACCTTCCCTTGGACGTACGACAAACAATGTGGTTCCAAAATGACGGTTGTCCAGCACATTATTCAAGAATAGCACGAGAAGTATTAGTTCGAGCCTACAATAGCCAATGGCTCGGAAGAGGTGGTCCAGTGTCTTGGCCTGCAAGGTCGCAAGATCTTACTTCATCTGACTTCTTTTCGTGGGGTCACTTAAAGTCTGAAGTTTATACAGAAGTGCCAACCACGAGGGAAAACATGATTGAGTGAATCACCAACGCTTGTACAAGGATTACGCCGGAAACACTTCTCGGTTGTGTGCAATCATTCCAATTGCGAATAAATAAACGTATCGAAGTGGAAGGGCATATTTTCGAACACATTTTCTGAAATGGGTATGATAGAGTAAAGCTCATCGTTGTTGAATGGCTTTTTGAAATGCTATTTAATGTTAAAATAAAAAAAACACAAAATCATATTTTCTCTTTTATGAGTGTTTTTTCTAGACGTTTACAACCATGTTTTTTGGGATTACAGCGCAATCTGTTACGAATAGAAAAAAAAGTTTCAAACATAAACTACATACTTGATGGCGTAGAATCCGAATCTGCAATCCGAAATGGGGGTTCCCATTTAAGATTTCAAAGTTGTCCCCCCTTCCACTCTGGGGGGGGGGTGAGGTGGGGGATCGAGTTCGGCACCACTTAGTGAGCCCCCTACATTATAACAAATTTTATTAAGATCTTTTTTTGATATGATGCAGTGGTTTAGAGATATTCCGTTGTCAAGATAAAAAAACTCACCCTGTATATACACAAAACAATTATAGTAAATAATTTTTATATACATAGTAAATAATAAACAATATAAAATTATACTATTCATATACGGGAATTATTAATCAAATATAACGGAATGGAAAATATGCAGTCTAAACACTATACAATATTACTATAAGATACTATAAAATGGATAAATTGTTAAAAGTGTGCGATATGTTGTCCACTTTTGGGAAAATGAAATAATTTTTATTAAGCAAACTAAATCCATCAGCATTTTGCCTTAGGGACATTGTTGAGATTGTTGCAGGAATAATATGGATAATAGTAAGTTCTCTCAAAAACTACTTCCATTGGACATACAGTCAAGACGTACGTGCGTTACGAGCTGACCTACTTGTAGGGGAGAGATGCCATGAATGGGACAGTTTTATTTTTAAATTCATAATTTCTTTATGAGTGACAATTTTTTCATAAATTTTTACAAACATGTTCCTTGGGATTATTTTAAAATACCTATTTTTATTATCAACTACACCCAATTTTCTTTAACAAATCAATTAGTGACAATTTAAAAAAACCGTGATTTTGTCCCATTCAATACACTGTATGTATTGGATGGTACAGTAATCGGGGATGGATGGGACAACACCAAAATCAAAGGAAACATGAAAATATAAAATAATGAACAGTCTGCAGTTATAATACTTTTGTTAATAAATGAACGTACCTTGGAATAGACAAGAATGGAACATTTATTTAGTTGTTATTTAATTGTTATTGTTGTTGAAAGACCTTTTCGAATGTCAGTTTTAGTTTTGATATTGTCAAAAAAAAGATAGAGTGACATATTGACAGCTTAATAGTTTTTATAATAGAAATAGTTAAAAATATAGTCAGATATAGCCAGATAGTAATAGAAAATAACATTGTGGTCCTTCGACGAACTTTATTCAGCCCTATAGATGTACAGATAGAAGAATTATGGATAATAGATCGAGAAAGTCAGATGATGTCATGTCCGACAGCAGAAAAAATTCGTCAAATTTAGGAGAAACTTTACAAAATAGGAATGAGAAAGAGAGTACCGAAGATTTTTTTGGGTTCAGTAATGCCTCTATACTCCATTCAAAACATTTAATGCAAAATATGATGAAAAGTAATGATGACAAAGGTACCAGTAGTAAAAATAAACCTAATAGCACAATTACCTCAAGCAGTAAAGGTACGAAAAAATCTTCATTGTTACCTAGTCAAATACTATGTTTACAGTTAGAACATCAGAAAAAGTTAGCTAATATAGAACTACAAGAAAAACAGCTTAAATATAAACGAGACTTAGAAGAAAGACAACGACAATTAGAAGAAAGGCGACTTAAATTTGAGCGAGAATTAGAAGAAGCAAGACTTCGGAAAGAAAAAGAATTTTTAGATTTAGAACTACAAATACAGTTAAGCAAAGGAAACTCGATAATAAATGAATTTGTTGAAAATAGAGGAAGACTGAAAGAAGTCTCTGAAGGTAGGAATAATATATTTGAAAAAGAGGAACAAGGTAGTTTGCAGAAAGTAAAAACTTGGCTTGAAACTAACAAAAATGATTTAAAAACAGAAAGTTGTAATAGCAGCCATAGAGATGTAGTAGATTCTAGTAAAAATGATTTAGAAATGGAGACATTTTGTCAAGATGACAGATTAGAAAAAATTCTCCTTAGACAGACAATAGATAAAGAACTGCCAATTTTTTCGGGAAATGGTAAGGAGTGGCCAAGCTTTTATAGTAATTACACCTACACAACAAAAGCTCTAGGACTATCAGACGAAGAAAATATTTGTAGGCTAAGAAAAAGCCTAAAGGGTGATGCCCTTAGATCTGTACAAGGTCTGTTAATTTCCATGTCGGTTCCTGCCACAGATATAATAGATATTCTACGAAATAAATATGGCAGACCTGATATTATTGTCAGAAACATGGTAAGTGAAGCTAAAAACTTACCTATCGTAAAAAACAATGATTTTGTTGCACTTACCCAATTTTCGGAAACTGTATCAAATCTTGTCCTGACTTTTGAATCACTCAGTATGGAAAACTACCTGTCATGCCCCCAGTTAATGGACGACTTAATGCAGAAACTACCATTTGGTATGCAGCTATCATGGGGTGAGAAAGTTGCGAACAATAAAGGTAAATACTCACTTCGTGATTTTAAGAAATGGGTAAACGAAAAAGCCAATGCTGCTAGTTACGTTCAAAGCATGTCATCACAAAGACAGCTAAATCCGAATTTTAAAAGGACTTTAGTTGTAGCAGGAAATAAACAAGAAAATAAATGCCTTTTATGCAAAGAAAATCATAACTTAGACATGTGCAAAAGATTTATAGAAAAATCAATAGAAGATAAATGGAAAATAGTCAAAGAAAATAAGGTATGCTTTTGTTGTCTAAAAAGCTACCATAGAATTAGTAATTGCCGAAATAAAAGAAAGTGTACTATTGATGACTGTCAAAAAATTCACCATAAACTTCTACACTTCAAAACAAATAAAACGGAACCTAGAGCAAGAGCTGATGCAAGAAATTTACAGAATGAAAATATTTTTGAAACAGGAAATCATATAGTGGGACATACATTACAAAATTATAGAAAAGAAGTGTTACTGAAAATTGTTCCAGTAATTTTAAGAACAGAAACAATTGAAATTGAAATTTATGCTCTATTAGATGATGGTGCCACTGTCAGTCTACTTGATGAAAGTTTGGCAAATGAACTTAATCTGGTCGGAGAAGAAACTATTCTGCGCTTAAAATGGACTGACCAGCATACAACAAAACAGTCAAGATCAAGAAAAGTGTCCTTCAGCATTTCGAATATTGACAGAGATAAATTTTACCCAATGGAAAATATATATACCTCAAAAGATTTAGATTTGCCCATACAAAATGTTGATTCAAGGCGCATTAAAAGCAACTGGAAACATTTAGAACATATTAATTTTCCAAACATTGAGAGTATTAAACCAAAACTGCTAATTGGCCAGGACTATTGGGAACTGATAACAACCAGAGAACTTATAGAAGGCCCCAAAAATTCCCCAGCCTTGTCACGTACTAAGCTCGGATGGATAGTCCACGGAAATGTAGCCCAATTTAAAGGAAGATTAGACCATTATGTAAATTTCCTTGTTCGAGACGACGAAGCTCACAGTGAAGATCTCCACGATATGGTAAAATATTTTTTTACAATTGAATCTTTAGGGGTAAAATATCAAGACACAAAATCAATAAAAGAAGATGAGGAAGCCGAAAACTTAATAAAAAATATTTCAAGAAGAAAAAATGGTAGATGGGAAACAGGATTGTTATGGAAAGATACAGAAGAAACACTTCCCGACAGTAAAAATGTAGCACTTCAACGCTTTAGGTTTATAGAAAGAAAAATGAGTTTAGATCAAGATTTCGGACAAGCTTATTCTCAGAAAATAAAAGAATATAAAGAGAAAGGATACATTAGAAAACTATCTATTGAAGAAGAAGAAGAATCTCACAAAAAAATATGGTACTTACCTCATTTTGGTGTAGTAAACCCAAATAAGCCTGGTAAAATTCGTTTAGTTATGGATGCTGCTTCAAAAGTCGACGGAAAATGTCTAAATGATTTTTTATACAAAGGTCCAGATTTGCTTAATTCACTTATCAGCGTAATTGCAAAGTTTAGAGAAAAGCCCATAGCCTTCTCAGCTGACATACGAGAGATGTTTCATATGGTTGAAATAAATGATGAAGACCAGCATGCTCAACGAATTATATGGAGAGATTCCCCGGCAAACGATTTTGAGACATACGTTGTTCAGGTGATGATTTTTGGAGCGGTGTCATCACCATACAGCGCCCAATATATCAAGAATATTAATGCCCTAGAATATGAAAAGGTGTACCCTGAAGCTGTTGACGCCATTATTAATCAACACTACATGGATGACTACATTGATAGTTCAGAATCTCCAGAAAAAGCATCAAAATTAATAAATGAAGTAATAGCTATCCATAAGATGGGCGGTTTTGAGCTAAGAGGATGGATTTCTAACTCGGAGGAAGTTTTTCAAAATATACCCGAAGAATTACGTACGGCAGAAAAAATATTTGAAGATTCTGCACCCCAAAGAATATTAGGACTAAGATGGCTACCAAAAGAAGATGTGTTAAGCTTTTGCATTAGCTTACATAAAGTAGATCAAAATATTTTAGATGGAAAAAAAATACCTACAAAAAGAGAAATGTTAAGCGTTATCATGTCTTTGTTTGACCCATTAGGAATCCTTGGAAATTATATTGTGAAAGCGAAAATCTTAATGCAAGATATTTGGAAAAGTGGAATAAAATGGGATGATCAGATTTCAGATGCACAAAATAAAAAATGGAAACTTTGGCTTAATGGTTTGGAGAAAATAAAATCCTTCACAGTTCAAAGATGCTATGTTTCCAATTATTTTCAAGTAAAAAATATACAGCTACACTTGTTTTGTGATGCAAGTAAACAAGCCTTTGCAGCAGTCGCTTATTTCAGATTTGAAGTAGGAGAAAAAATTGAAATTTCATTAGTTATGTCTCGCAATCAAGTATGTCCACTAAAAACCCTGACGATACCCCGTTTAGAGCTACAAGCAGCAGTACTTGCAAGCCGTTTGGCAAAAACAATCCAACACCAACATACACTTAAAATAAATAGAATTGTATTTTGGTCAGACTCCACGACTGTTCTAAATTGGTTACGAACGGACTCAAAGAAATTACCGTCTTTTGTTAGTAACAGAGTAGGAGAAATTTTAGAAAACACTGACGTTTCACAATGGAAATGGGTACCTTCGAAATTAAATATAGTTGACGAAGCGACAAGAGACGATAAAGAAGCTGATCTTAGAAGTGGAAGCCCATGGTTAAAAGGTCCTGAGTTCTTGTATCAGTCACCATGTTTTTGGCCAGAAGAAAATATTGAGCATCATCTAAGCAAAAATTACATTGAAGAATCGCAAATACTCCTTTTAAGTCATGCAGAAGAAAATATTAAAAATTCGTACCTACCTGACATATCAAAATTTTCATCTTTAAGAAAACTATTGAATTCCACAGCCTATGTATTCCGATTCATAAGACAAGTCCAAAAGAAACCATATTTTTCAGATAAAGAAAAATATTTAACATGTTCAGAAATTCAGAATGCGAAAAAACTTTGGTGTCTTCAGTCACAAAAAGACTCCTTTTGTCAAGAATATAGGACACTAGTAAAAGGAAAATCAGTTAATAAAGATAGCAAGCTTTTCCCACTTTCACCATGTTTAAATGATAATCTAATATGCTTAAAAGGAAGAATAGATAACTGCCCCGAATTAAAGATGGAGACAAAACGACCCATTATTTTAAGTCACAGTCACCCTTTTACACGGCTCCTTGTACGGGAATATCACGAAAGAAATGGACATGCAGGGACACAATTAGTTCTTAATGAAATAAGACAAGAATATTGGATAACCCAAGCAAGGAAACTTATAGCCTCAGTAATAAATAGCTGTAATTTTTGCAAAATTAAGAAAGCAAAGCCTATAATGCCGGAAATGGGTCAGCTTCCATTAGAAAGATTACAACAACCCCCAAGAGCTTTCTTTTTTGTGGGAATTGATTATTTTGGGCCAATAGATGTTGTAATAGGCCGAAGACATGAAAAAAGATATGGTGTACTGTTCACTTGTTTATCTGTCAGAGCTGTCCACTTAGAACTTGCGGAATCTCTTAATACAGGTTCGGCTATCTTAGCTATAAGAAGATTTATCGCAAGAAGAGGACAACCAGTTTGTATATGGAGTGACAATGGAACTAACCTTTGTTCAGCAGACAGAGAACTGCGTAAAGCTTTAAATGAAGTAGATGATGAAGAAATTAAGAAAAATTGTTTGGCACAAAATATCGATTGGAAATTTATAGCTCCAGCAAGTCCTCACATGGGAGGTGCTTGGGAGAGGATGGTACGAACAGTAAAACAAACACTAAAGATTATTTTAAGGGAAAGAATTCCAAAATTAGAAGTTTTACAGACAGTTTTAGTAGAAGCAGAGAACATAGTTAACAGCAGACCTCTGACTTATGTGTCGTCAAATGAAAATGATTTTGAAAGTATAACTCCAAATCATTTTTTGATCGGAACATCGAGCATTGTTAAACCACCAGGAATATTTGAACAAAAATTTGATTTGAGAAAGCAATGGAGATTTGCCCAACAGTTGGTAGACAGATTTTGGCACAGATGGGTAAGGGAATATTTGCCTACTCTAACTGCTAGGTCCAAATGGTTGCAAGAAACAAGAAATATAGAAGTAGGTGAAGTAGTCGTACTGATGGATAATCAGTTACCAAGAAACAATTGGCCATTAGGAAGAATAACTGCTGTTTATCCAGGAAAAGACCAGAAAGTGCGTGTGGTAGACATTAAAACAAATACAGGGACCTACAGAAGATCAGTATCAAAGATTTGTCCAATTGGCCTAATTGAAGGTGAAAATGTTTTGTGATTTCAAGGGGGAGAAATGTTAATAAATGAACGTACCTTGGAATAGACAAGAATGGAACATTTATTTAGTTGTTATTTAATTGTTATTGTTGTTGAAAGACCTTTTCGAATGTCAGTTTTAGTTTTGATATTGTCAAAAAAAAGATAGAGTGACATATTGACAGCTTAATAGTTTTTATAATAGAAATAGTTAAAAATATAGTCAGATATAGCCAGATAGTAATAGAAAATAACAACTTTATTGTTAAAAATATAAAAACATTTCAGAAACATTACAAAATTCTTCCAAATCTGCTTTCAGTTGATGAAAATTCAATGTTAAACTGCAAATTTGCTTGACTTCGTGACGATCCAAGAGTCCTGTAGGGTTGTGATAATTTCATTACAATGCTGTCTCTGTCAACGTCGGAAATATCGTCTTCAGGAGGGTAAAAAAATTTGTTGGAGTTTCCGAATCTTCTTAAAAATTTAACTTCGAATTCCAAAGGTTTCAAAACTTTCTGAATACATCCAATATAACACAATTTTTTCTTTTTAGTTGAAAAATCTATCAGCACGTAGTCATTTTCTTTTATGACAAAAGACTCATCATTATCTGTGTGTTCTTCTGCTTCTGTAGTACCAGAGAGTCGGCGAGGAATTCATCGCTCCCATCGGAATCTTGCAATACCATCTCTTCACTTTCTTCATCACTGTGACTGCTTACCAAAATTTCACGTTTGCATTTTTGTTTAGTCTTTTTCAGATTGAGTTTCCTCATTTTAGCATTTGTATCTTCTTTCAACTGGTTTAATTCCGGTGTATCAGTTCCTCTTTTTCTGCCTTCTCGCATTTCTTTCCTTTCCGGTGCTTTTGGAAAAGGGCGTATCACCTCGGGGCTCAAGACTTCGGGCGTAGCTGGTCTGGGAATAGTTTCGGTTGTAGTCGACGGTGCAGGATGATTTGTGACATATGAGGAAAGGAAATCTGATTTTTGAAATATATTTCGATTGAGGGGATAAATCCCCGTGGCCGAAAACCCCGCAATGATGTTTTTTGGCGTAAATGCACTCAAATATGCTGTTTTTGCAACTCCTACAATTTTATAAATGTCGAATGTTTTGCCGGGGTTTGTCAGCATCCATTCATTTTGAGCAGCCTTAAAAAAAGTCTTGAAAGGGCCATACACCGCCACATCAAGAGGCTGTAATTTATGGCTGCAGTGTGGGGGAAATGTTAGTAAAACCACATGGTGACTTTTGGCATAGTTCACTACATCAAGACTAATATGTGACTCGTGGTTGTCGAGCACTAACAATACTGGTTTTTTTTCAGTAGGCTTCGCATATTCAACGAAATGTTGAAAAGCTACAAAAAAGTTATTTTCAGTCATCCACCCCGATTTATTTGCTAATCCTAAACTTCCAATTGGAGCATCATGTAACATAAACTCTTTAAAGTTTACTCTCGGAAAAACGAATGCTGGTGGTAGAGTATTTCCACTAGCACTTATAAAAGTTAACATTGTAACCAAGCAACCTCTTTCTGCCGATGTTGCTTGCCCGACCTGCTTTAATCCTTTCTGACAAAATATTTTTGGTGGATCTGTGACCATATTAAGACCTGTTTCGTCACAATTAAATATGGTATCTGCAGTGAACTTATATTTGGTCATATTGTGGCCAAATTATTGAAAAATTTGGCCACAGTGGTAGGTTTAAAAGCAGTGGCCCGACTCAAGCTTGTTTTCTCAGGTTTTCGCAATGATAGACTATCTTTGTGTCTGGCTTTAAAACTTTTAAGCCAGTCTAATCCAGCTTTCAATTCTCTATCCCACTTTTCGGGATATGCGAGTTTTAAATTTTGCGCACATTTATAGGCAAGCTGACGAAGTCCTGTATGTCCCAATCCGTAGCACATTTTGGACGCAGTTATCAAATATTCTACCAAGGCTAGTTCTTGTTCTACAGTAAGAATACGTCTATTTCCAATATTAGGCTTATGCACAAAATTAACGACTTCAGGAAGATTTTTAGCGCTTTGAACTGCACAATGAACAGCTGATTTTGAAATTTTGTATTTCAAGCTTGCATCGCGAAGAGACAATTTGTTCTGAATTACATCTTTAACGGCGGCTTCCATAAGGTTAGAAGATACTCGTTTCAGTTTTTTGCCTTTAGGAACCATTTTCACCTAACAACAAAAATTAAATAAAAATCTAACATTTGTTGCACTCCACAGATATAGTGCATGGAATGGGACACGTCCCATTCATGCCACATAGACTTTGTCTCATTCATCACTCACTGATTTTCCTACCAATGAATAACAAAAAAAATACCTTTCACAATGTAGCTACCGCAATTACTTCCACCAATCAGTAGATAACCAAGAAAGTTGTTGACCAAATTTAGCTTGGTTTTCTCAAAAACTCTTTAAATAAACACAATTTTCTTGAGCGCTACAACCGTTTACTTTTCATGAGACAAAACATAAACTGTTTTTTTTTTGACTACTGAGAAGCATTATAGTGACTTCAAATGATTTCTATATGAAAGAAGACTTGTGCTGCCAGAGCTATTAGTGGTAACCGATATTTTAGAATACCGATCGTTGTAAAGAAATCTGCATTGTCCCATTCAAGGCTTGTCCCATTCATGGCACCTTTCCCCTATTGTTCAGAGAGTTAGCTACTCTCATGAAATACACAAAATGTGTATGTAATTTAGATGCTCATATAATGAGAAACTAATATCCCATAATATCTAAGAATCAGTTAAGATTTGGTAATATACATTAGAAAATATCTATCACCCCAATAAAAGAAAACATTGTTTTTGAAAAATTTAATGTTATTTAGGCGATTTGTGAAAAAAAAAGATTGTCAACGACATAAGCATGTGGGACGCTGCATTACTACATTTTTCACAACAGGAAGTTTATGATTATTTAAAAAAAATGCAATATTATTTTATTACAGTGTATAAATATAAATATATGTATAGTCATCCAAATAAAAGGGATGACTCAATTCCTTTTGCCAAATAATATACTTGATATTCTCGTTTAACATTAGAGCGGGTCTCTAACCATATGCTTCTCAGGAACTACTGGGTCGATTTACTTAAACTTTTTTTTTTCATTGGGGCGAGTCTAGGATGTGCGTCAAATTAGGATTCACGAAACCAAAGCGGGGCTTGGCAAAGTGCTAAAAACTGCAAAATTTGCATAAAATGAAAGTGACATTTTTGAGGAAATCGTCAATTTTTACGGTAGAAGGTTGAAATTTTGCATAATTATATTACAACATGTCCTACAAATTACACTTTTTCCGTTTACAAAAACCTTCATTAGAAGCGATTTTATTCAAATTTTTCGGAACATCAGTACTGTAAAATCGCCTTTGATGCAATAAGGCTTTGCAATTTTTGAAATACAAGGTTAAAATTATGATACACACTATTCTACGACTCAAGCTCTATCAGGAATATTTTTCAGTTTCTAAAAATCTTGTCCAGTTTAGATTTTATTTAAACATTAAGGTACAGACAGTTTTCAAAAATTCGAGTTTTTTAAAACTCATTCACTTTATGGCAGGCGGTTGAAATCCGACTGACGTAATTTATTTTGTTTTTAATTTAACAATCAATTTCTGTGTTGTAACTAAGAGTTGTCGAAGGAACAACCTATGGACATTTCGGTATTTGTAAAATTAATTAGTGCATTTAAATTATTCATTTCATGGTACGACATTATTTGCATTATATTGATGTCATTTGAGGTAAGACTTTAATTGCCACTGAAAAGGTACTTATGCCGTGATCTTCGCATCATTGATAATTGTTTCGACCCGCCCATCTTAAGGGCTTTCCTCCATCCAAACCGGCCTTACAGACCAAAATCTCTTAATAAGTTAGGCTTCCTCGATATATTATAGTACATCGTGGAAAACGAATGTCAAATAGTTTGTGAGCCCGGTCTCCTTATTAATGTGACAGATAAATCTATTTATTTATAAAGCTTTACAAAAGGTGTAAATACAAAATAAAGGTAACTACAATGCTTTACATAATGGTAACAATAACAGTAGCATTAGCAATAATAACTCGTAAGCACAATTATAGCCTATTAGCTACTATGTTTATATCGCATAACCATGGTATACAGAAAGAGACCTTAAAAATCCTAGCAGCTGTAACGATCCACTAACCAGTCCCGCACTAAGCGTTTTACAGTTCCAACGGATTTAAGATCGCGCAGCTGCTCAGGTAATTCATTCATTAATTTAGGGAATTCAACACACAACTGACGATCTCCGTATTTATTATTAGTTTTTCTATTCCGGTGCTATAAAGTTCACTTTACGACACCCGTTTTGGTTGCATAAAGTATTACTTTATCGCACGCTAATTTTATTTTTTTGAAGTTGGTAACAAAAATAATGGAACCAAATCGTATTTAAATGTCAAAATATAAGCCTTTAAAGTAACAAAAATGTGCAATAAAATGTACAAAGAATAAAAAGCACACATGCTAACATTTAACTTACTAATTAGCAATATAAATTGTTAAGCAGAGTTGGATGATAAGTTTTCGGAAGCTACTATTGACATTTATATACCATGTTGAATAGTACAACTGTTATAAAAGTTTGTTTTGATAAATATGTAGAGAGTTTGTGGACGAAAGATTTTGTAAATTGTCTTCTGCTATTTTGCGAATCTCTGGGGGCATACAGTTATTTATTTCGTCCTTTTTGTTGATAATTTGAAATAATTTATTGTATAAATCAGTCTGAATTTTAAACACAATTACATATAGCACCACCGATATTCAAATATTTAAAACGTTCTACTTAAAAATCAGAGTAACCAACTTCAAAAAAGCAAAATTTTTAAAATATTCGAACAAAACATGTCTCTTATTTTAAGCTTTTTTGAACTTTTAATAACCGAAATAGAAAAAATAGTATAAAATACACGTTTCATAAGACATTTTGCGCACTTGTTCTTTAGAAAACTCGCCTGGCGGCTCGTTTTCTAAACTTGAACGCGTGCGCAAAAATCGTGTCTTATGAAACTTGTAATTTAATATACTATTTTGGCACTTGAAAATCTCCAATGATCCTCCTTCTAGTTGAATAGTCATGATCTACTCTTAATAATCTGTCCTTGCTGAAATAATTAGTAATCAGAATACGAAAAATGACCAATTCCTTAACCCTCATTATTTTCGTATGTGGCATCAGCCATGTTGCCTACAATTCTATTCTGTAACGCTTGTGTCTTTTGAATATGGTTATTTGAAGCAAGTCCTCAAACCGTAATGCCATATAATAATATTAAGCATTAGTTAAGTTATTGTAAAAGAACACTAATTTTATTTTTAAAATCGTTTATTTAAGATTTAAGAGTAGTAAGTAGAATAAGTTGCCTACATATATACCAAAATAAACATGAATTGTTGATACACATTAGACAAATAAATGTGAATTTAAATATAAATAATGGCACCAATTCATTAGAAAGATTTTGATAATAGTACTTAAGATATAGTAAATACCTGTAACTTAATATCTATGTAAAGAAAAAGGATATAAAATCAAAACACTTCTAGTGCGAAGTGATAGATCGTAAATAAGAATGTTTTATGTAAGCAGTAACTGTATAAATTAAAAATACACTTGTTAGTTCTTGTATGCATAACACAAGAGCTTCAAAAACTATGGAAATGGTCATGTGTGGTTTAAAAACCTGCAAAAGAAAAATGCAGTGTCGATATTGTTTACAGCTTTCTGCAAATCAATGTACTACCAGAAGAGAGGGCATGGATAGTATTTGGAGACCATGTGACGGGGGCGACTGATATTTGTGATGCAGGCTCCGTGAGAAAAATTCCAGTTGTCTATAACGTATTCCCGGTACTACCTAAACGTGGTATTTCTAAAAGAAAAATAAGGATAACTTTAGTAAATGGAAAAAGAAAATATGTGACAAACAATGAAAAAAGCAATGCGTTCATATACAAGTACAATGAGGGACTATACTAAGAAGAAAGAAAAGATATACCTACCGAAGACGAAACATAACAAGTTTGTGAAAAACTTTTAATAACAAACAATTCAAGGTGCCGCCATTAGTGTATAAACTGTCAAAGACGATGTGCGTGTTGGTGCGAATGTGGCAACTTGAACAAAACAGACAAGAAAGATTTTATCACAAACGTTTCAAAAAATCAATGCCAACCTAAATTTTAGTTTGACGGGAGAGGCGCTACAAATTGCCGATAGCAATTGTTTTTTTATATAAGCGAAAAACAAGAATCGACTTATTGAAGATTAAGTATGTATTTCGAGCTATAAAGACGTAAAATTTTCTAAAAAGAATAAATTTTTGGGATAGCGAGGGTGAAAGTAGGGTCGATACCTTTCAACTCACGATTAGGTTATTTGTATTAAGATTTAGAGTTCAATTTTTAAGATGGAGGATATGAATAAGGCAGAATTTGATTAAATATATGACTAAATAAAGTAAGTTATGAAATAAATGATTCAATTTGGGGATAATTAATGGTGTTAGACGTGCTGAAAGTAATATATGAAAATATTTGCTTTTAGTAAAACGTTGAACATTATTAATTAGATGAATATTTGCTTTCAGTAAATCATTAGGCATCATTAATTATTATATAATCATTATAATTTAATATTACAACCAAAATAAGTACGAATAAATGAGGATGTTTTTGATGGGCAGGTGCTAAGCCGCTAGAGGTACAATATGAGAATCTTTGCATCTAGCGAATAGTATAGGCCAGTTTCAGAGCATTCACGTTGCAAAGTTCTAGATTACCAAGGCACTATGTGAAAATGTATGTTTTGGTGAAATAGGATCAGCTTCGTATTAATAAAATTTCTTATCAAGAATCATTGATTTTTTTTTATTTAAAAGAACAGGATAATTATCCTTACAACTATCATTATAGATATATAAGCCTTACACAAGCATTATAACTCGAAAAATGGGTAGAAATGTTTTCTTTCTCATTATTTGTAAAACAAAAATAGATATAGATACAGTATAGCAATGCGATTTACGATAATAAAATATAATTAAAATTTCTATATGAGATTTAGACCTTTCGTTTAATTTTTAACCTTATCCCAAACAAAAACTGAATAAGAGGTATACCAGAAAGGAAGAAGCAAATCACTGCAAGAACTCATAAGAACTTTTAAAATACTATGCTGTTAAGGAATAAGCTTACAAGTAGAATATTCTAATTTTTTTATTATTCACCAGCATTGTTGCAGCTACAGCAATATGTACTATCTATCTAATGGAGGAAATGCCCCGAATATACTTAAGCAAACAGGCCCCGAATATGGAAGAGAAATATACAAGCACGAAAAGGTGTGTACATGTGTTATTTTCATCAGCACATTAATAAGAGGATTTAACTGCTGAGTTGTGCTACAGTCTCATAACTGGGAAAAAATATTTTCACCAGACAATGTATATTCCGCAACCGAGCAAGTTAAGAGGGGAAATGTTAAAGCTGGATTTACTTTAGTCATGCTTTAGTTGTTTCTCAAACAGCTATGGGAGACCAAGAATGCAAAATACAGCTCTCCCAACATGTAACTACGAGCCGTTCCGTAAATTTTGCATGTACATCATTGCATAGTCTGCCGTGACTGGTTTGTTGATTCCTTATAGGTTACAAAGTCACATAAAGCAGGAAATGATTAGAGGCAAAAGCGGGGTTGCAAAATATACATTGTTTACGCTCGCTCAGGTTCTACACTGGTTGGAGGAATAGACAATAGATACAATAGATATTTATATGCCAATTCTAAGTCATATCCACGAACTCCTCCATTTCTCATTTCGCGTCTAATACTATTTACCAACCCCGATTCATTTTGTACTTCAGGATCTTTGGATTCCATGCTCTTATTAATTCCCAGCTGTAACTTTTCCTTCAGTGTCAATTGGGGTTGGGAGGTTTGTTGCCTTGGCTCATCATCTGTTTGTGATCGAGACATTTCTTTCTTTTCCGTGTCATCTCGACTATTCAGTCTTTTAACAATTCTCTTTATTTGCTTCCTCACTAAAGCCTGTGTAGGATCTGGAAATGAGTCAAGCCATTCCAAATCCGATAATAACTGATTTTCATCATATTTTCGTGGATTTTGTAAATAATTCAACACACCAGTTAAATCATCACTTCGTCGTTGCTTTATACGTTCCACTAGGATGTTTTCATTTTATTGGCGAGTGCTGAGTTTTTGCTAGACAATTGTTTTATAAGAAATTTCAAAGCGGCATCAGCTGTGCATAAATTAGCATCTCGCCGACAGATTGCTTCTACTGTTAATTTAATTGGGGTCAGCACATCAACAATTTTATTTACCAAGTCAAAATCAGCATCTTGTAAGGGATCTATAAGAGCTTTTTGAATGCAGTTTTTTAAAAGAGAAAGTCGTTCCAGCATGATTAAAAGACTATTCCACCTGGTTTTACAGTCCAAAAGAAGTGACAGCTCTTTTTCATGTTCAATCTTCACATATTTTTGAAGTACTGTTTCATTTTTCAACGGTTATCTTTTGAAATACAGTACAACTTTGCGGATTTTCTTTATCAGCTCATTAATATTTTCATCTTTTGTTAACTCTGGTATGTGTTCTCGCTCGGGATCAAAAATCGGCCGGGATTCTGGGATTGTATTTTCTAGTTGTATAGGATGTGTTGAATTGTTGTGTATAGTTATGTCTGTGTGTGAGGGTTTCCTACATATAGAAAACTCAAGTATATTGTTAATTTTACTAATGCAAACATCTAAAAAATAATACAATTATTTACTTCAATTTCTTGTGTTAATTCAAAATATATATACGTAATGAATTAAATAATTGAAAAGAATGTTTAGCTGTCTAGGCCTACCAGTAAAAATGAAATTTTAGTTAGTTTTACTGGTATGTCTAGACAGCTGATTATATCGTACCTTATAATTACAATAGTATTAGTATTTATTATTAGTATTTGAAATATAAAAATAAATACTATAAAAAATCGCTTATACCGGAATTATACAATACAAGAATGTTTTAAATTTATTTGTATTGGACTTCACAATACTAAGCAGGAATATATTTTTTTCAATTGAACTGCTTGAACAATAGGTAATTGGGAAGATTAATTCCGATTGATATATTTCAACAAAGTCCTTTCATGACATATGAACAAATTCTTTATATATTTTATTGAAAATAAATGAATTGACATATAATTAAATAAAATTAATCTTTGAGTTTCACAACTGAAAATAGCGAATAAAATGTTAATCGATAAGCAAAGTTATGTGTTTAATTTCTATTTTTTTTTTTGAGAATTTAATAATAATAATAATTTACACATATAAATCATTATCGATATTGCACCCATGACACTGTCGCCACAATGAAGACTCCAGCAGTAATTCTACTCTTTTTCGCGTTTGTATACGTAAGTTATATTTGAGTCTAATTAGAAATGAAAGAAATTTAAAAAAGTTATGATATTGACGTTGAAATTAAGTGTAAATGACATATGGATACGCATCTACTTAAAGTGTTCACTTTTTTCACAGGCAGAAGATGAAGTTGATTGTCTAGTGCAGGGGTCTCCAAACTTTCCAGCCTTAGGGCCATACTGATTACTCCAGTAAGTTCCGAGGGCCAAAACCATATTATCATTGTTGCCGGTGGTAAAAAGTGAAATAGTCCACTGATGAAAAAAAGTCCGAAAAAGTACGCAACGTTTAAAAAAGGCTGCAAAACGGCAACACTGCATATTATTAATTTTCCTGTCATTATCTGTAATTTCTAGATTAGTCGTAGAGTACGAGCCATGAGGAGTAACGTGACACGACATCAGGTGGACACAAGCGGAAATAGGTAGTACCTTCTATCGCTAACAGATGGCGCTAATAGCACGTACAAAATAATCTCGTTGGTTCGAGAAAGTTCTGGTGTCTTCCACTCACTTCTAGATGGCAGTAATTGGAATATATAAGAAGGCTAGTGGCGCAACCACAAGTCAGTTCCTATGACACTGTTGTGAAATAAAATAGTGCGTACCTCCTTAAAACGTGTTTGTGCGTGTTTAAGTTTAAGACATCTTTGTAACAGTATTTTGATTTGAATTTTTGCTTTTGTGTGTGATTTAGTAGTATGGAAAAGAAGCGAAAAATTGATAGTGAATGCAGAAAATTCAAAGATCAGTGGAACATTCAGTATTTCGTAATTGAGTCCAGTAAGAAGGCGCTATGTTTGATTTGCAATGAAAGCATAGCCGTTCTCAAAGAATATAACATTAAACGTCATTATGAAACAAAACATTTTCAAAATTACTCAAAATATACAGGAAGTTTGCGGACAGAAAAATTCGAAGCTATGAAGCGCGGATTGAAATCGCAGCAATCTTCATTTACAAAACTCAAAACTGAACAAGAGGCTGCAACGCGTGCCAGCTTTCGTGTGGCTCTTGAAATTGCAAAACGTGGAAAACCATTCACCGATGGAGAAATGATCAAAGAATGCATAATTGCAGTAGCCGAAGAAATGTGCCCTGAAAAGGTAAATTTATTAAAAAGTGTCAGTATGTCAGCAAACACTGTGGCTCGAAGGGTAGAAAACATCGCTGAAAATATATCCTCTCAACTGTTCGACAAAAATGGACATGTTGAGTGGTTTTCTTTGGCCTTGGATGAGTCAACAGATGTGTCAGATACTGCTCAGGTGTTGATTTATATTCGAGGAGTAGATAAAAGCTATGAAGTGCATGAAGAACTTCTTGATATGAATAGTATTCATGGCACAACTACTGGTACAGATATTTTTAAAGGAGTTGAAATGGCCATTAATCAAAAGAACCTTCGATGGAAAAACTTGGAAATGTATTACAACTGATGGAGGCAAAAACATGAGTGGGAAAGATAAAGGAGTGGTCGCTCTTGTGTCAAAGGCTGTAGAAAATGACGGTGGTTTAAAACCATTAGTCTTACATTGTATCATTCATCAACAGTCTTTGTGCGGAAAATGTTTGGATATGTCTGAAGTTCTGAAACCAGTCATATATATATCAACTGTTAATTTTATCAGATCTTTTGGGCTGAATCACCCACAATTCCGACAATTTATTGAAGAGATTGGAGAAAATGACTTACCTTATCATACTGCCGTACGTTGGCTTAGTTGTGGGAAAGTCCTTCAGCGCTTTTTGAACTTCGAGCAGTGATCGAAATTTTTTTGAATGAAAAGCATCGCCCTCTTACTGAATTACAAAACAACGCATGGCTGTGGAAGTTAGCATTCTATGTTGATTTGACAAAACATGTGAACGAACTGAATTTGAGATTGCAAGGAGAAAACCAGCATCTTCCTGATTTATACACTAATATCAAATCATTCCGGAAGAAATTGATACTGTTTCAATCACAACTACGAAGTAAATGTTTTTCACATTTTAAAACATGTGAAATATTCAGCCACACTACTGAGACTGAGTTTCCTATCGATTTTGCAATCGAAACTTTGAGTGCTTTGAAAATAAATTTTGATACTCGTTTCTCGGACTTTGATGCCATTGCGAATCAAATTAAGATTTTTCAGAATCCTTTTGATACTGACATTGAAACCCTAGCCCCGGAACTTCAAATGGAAATAATTGATCTACAGTGCAGTGATATAATTAAGAACAAATATCAAAACTCATCTTTGTTGGAATTTTATAAGAGTCTTCCACTGACACAATTTGATAATTTGCATAAATTTGCTCGTGGGCTGTTTTCTGTTTTTGGTGCTACTTATTTGTGTGAGAAGACCTCCAAAATGAAGTACACAAAAAATGTTTACAGATCTAAATTAACTGATGAGCATCTTAAATCTCTTTTAATAATTGGTACAAGTAAAATTAGTCCACAACTACAAACTATTGTCAGTGGAAAATCTCAATTACACAAATCTCATTAGTATTTCATATGTCATTATGCTTGTTATAAGTTATGTTTTTATTTAAAATGTATAAAATGTTAGTTGGATTCATTTCAATAATTTGTTAGTTATTATATACTGAAGTAAAATTTTCTGCATATTATACATGTCTTTACTCATTACAATTCTGTGTTTCTTTATCCAACTTATCACAATAAGTCTACAACAATGTTATGAGTAGTTAGCCCATGACCATATCAATGTAGATGTCATATTAATAATTATTCAACATAAAATTAGAATACTTCAGTAAACTAAATTTAATTTGCTATAAAAAATATGTTCTCTAAAAGGAGTTTTCAAGTATGCTAGCTCTCCGCGGGCCGGACAAAATCTGTCCGCGGGCCGGATGTGGCCCTCGGGCCGTAGTTTGGAGACCCCTGGTCTAGTGTAAAGCCAGCATATGTTCGGCTTCCTTTATATCAAGACCTTAAAAGTCAACTGCCATATCCGTATAATCAAGAAAGAATAGTAGGTGGCGAAGAAGCAATAGCTAATTCAATACCTCAGCAGGTATAATTGTTAGCAATACAAAAGTCTGGTGGCCAATTAATGTTTAATGTTTATATTAACAATCGTCGCCTAACATTAGACTGTAATGCGGCTTATGCAGATGAAGGTTATTGGTAGTTCTTACTCATTAAACTATTTTTATTTTTAGTTTTAAAACTTGCCGTGATATACATATATATATTATTCCGACCTGGATTTCTTGAGCTACTCGTAGTTGGCAGTCTAACGCCAACTAGCTATAGATAAAGACAAATAAAATGTCGCCAAAACGTCAAATAGACATAGGTTCTTCTAAGAACCAAATATTCACGAGAAATAAAACCCGAGAAGTTCATCTGCATGATTATGCTTTTTGTATAAGAAAAAAAATCCTTGCTTGCCCGATACTTAATTTCCAAGTCATATTCTGACAATAAAATTGCCCAACGTGCTAGTCTTGAGGACGGATTCTTTAGGGAAATTAACCATTTCAATGATCGATGATCAGTAATGACGTCAAACTTAACCCCATACAAATAGCAGCGGAAAACTTTAATTGTCCATATAACTGCTAGATATTCAGTTACAGAATAGTTTTGTTCGGCCTTGTTTAACTGACGGCTCGCATATGCAACTGTCTTTTCGCATCCCTTAAGCAGTTGACTAAGTACTGCACCAATAGCTTTACCTGAAGCATCAGTTGAGAGAACAAAAGGTTTGTTGAAATCTGAAAAACATAATACTGACGACGTGATTAACTTATGTTTGAAATACCCAAATGAATTTTCTTGTTCTTCCTCCCATATGAATTTTTCGTTCTTCTTTGTTAATTTTGTCAGACGCAAAGCCTCTCTGGCATAGTCTGATATAAATTTTCGATAAAATCCGACTAATCTTAGGTAAGTTCGGATTTCCTTGACATTTCTCGGTTGTGGATAATTCTTCATTACCTCCACTTTGTCTGAATCTGTAATCTTTGATAGCTTAAGCTTCAAATTAGCTTTCGTAGTATTTAGAAAACGTTTTTCATGTCTTACATGTTCGTCGAAACTTCTACTGAATACGATAATGTCGTCGAGGAATACTAAGCATTCTATCCCTCTCATACCTGATAAGATGACAGTCATTTACCGTTGAAATGTACTAGGACTGTTTACCATTCAAAAGGGCATACGTAAGGCCTCATAATGTCCATTTGGTGTAGAAAATGCTGCCAGGTGGTACTATATATAACGGCGAAAACAAAAATTAATGAAATAAGTACAACATGTTGTTGTAAAGATAAATTCATGTAGTTTCAGAATATGTAATAATACTCCATACGTTCCATTTAAATATGAAATTTATTTGCTTTACCCCAAGTATTTGATTTTTAATTGTTTTTCCGATTTTTACACATTATTAAGACTAAATAGTCTAACAACTTTCTTATATTTATTTTTTTAATCATTCATACAATAGCCGAGATATTTAATGCTTTATTAAAAATGTTTAACTGATTTTTTTTTGTTTTGAATTTCACAAGCAGTGAACAAAAGGTTTAATACAAACGAACATTTTCTTAGTTAAATTAGTGATAACGGGTAGTGTTGTTACTAAACGGCGACGAAATAACGATTAGCCAAGATAGGCCTGGCGATGAATCGGCGGCGATGAATCGGCAGCGATGAAACGGCGACGATGGAACGTCTCAACGCCTGAAAATGTATGCTGATGATATATGTACAAGATCCATCTCAGGTGAAATGTGGTGATATCTTAAAAATTACTAGAATAGGGTATTTTCTTGTTAGACAGTTACCTGTCCTGAATTTTTCTATTTATTGCAAATACATTTTTTTTGTTATAAAAATTGAAAATCTTATTTGTTCATTTTCTTTTCTATTATAAATATAACATGAAACATTTGTCAGCATTATATGTACATACACTTAATTACAGCTATATAGAAGTATTATTCAATACTACCAACTAGACTAGGTAGCCAACTTAAAAATTTAGGCCATGCAGCCTTTACTTGAGATTGATCACACTGTATGTGTATTTCATATTAGTAGACAACGCATATATTGAAAAGTTCTTCCCGTATGGCAAAACTTGTTTTTTTTAAGTCTATGATTACGAAGTATCAGATAAATACATTAAATGGGGTGAGACACAAAAAAAATTTTTTTTGTTATTATCTCATTATCTCGTAATTTAATTATTACTTCGTCAGGAGAATACTACAAAGAATTTTTTTCGATAAACAATCACCAATACATATAAAAACGATAAAAACTTACAACTAATTGATTAACAATTTAAAAACAGACACATGTCGGCGTGGACGGCGAGTCAAATATAAAAGTTTAACGTATCGAAAAGAATACTTAAAAATACTATTATACCTAATATAAGGTAACCACAGTGGTAAGGTTCAACAAACATGAGCTGATAATAGTGACCTGAGAAACGCGGAGTGTCCCACCTCAACACGAATATGCTCATAATAAATAGCAGGGGGTGAATATAATATCGCTGTTGTTGCTGTGACTCGTAACAATGTTTATGTGGGGTCTCAAAGAGAAAAATACATAAAGAATATCATTCCTGTAGCGCCTATCTGAATTAAAATTCACATTAAAGTTCCCGCAAACAAACAGTACTTGATTGTCAGTGCTGCACAGTTCCAAAAGTTGTATAAGATTATCAGTAGAAATCTCCATATCACCAAACGGCGATCGAAAAATGCATATTAGAGTAATTCTCTTATAGTCAATTTTATAGTGAATGTTCGTATATTCTTTTTCAATTTTAGTTACACTAATGTATATGAAAGACTGCACTGAAATATTATTTTCAGGAAAAATTAGGACACTCCACATATTTATCTAACCCAACCGAAACTATTCACTAAAAGATAACCTTTTAAATTTATAGGACATATTTCCTCCTGATACACGTGCGACGGTTATAATTAGTGGCACCCGATACGTGGGGCGATTATAATAAAAGTAATAATTGGTCTGTTGGATGCACAATTAAATCTATTCAGTGATAAGTGAATATATTACATAATTTACAACAAATCCATACTGTTTGTCACATTAACATTAATATATAAGAGGTATGATAAATAGGTAATCACGTTAAATAAGTTATTGTGTTATATGTATGTAATATGTTTAGATTTGATAAATTAATTTCAGAACAATATGTAGAGACAATATTAGTTACAAACAAAAAGCGTTATCCTATTAATCTAATAATTGACAATAGAAACACTACAGATTATCGAAATATAAACTTTCGAAATTCTGTAGTATAATTCCCAAGCGTGGAATATTTTTTTAGAACAAAAAGAAAATATATTTTGCTATTGACGCTCTCTAATTTGAATTGATATGCTAACATCGAAATGACTGATATCTATTTTATATATGGACTTGCTTCTGAGAATTCCTTAGGGCTAGTGAGTCATTTTCCATTCGTCATGTTTGTAATAGGGAACCCTTCCAAAATATTTATCATCGTCTTCATGAAACAGGCACATTATTACTAATAATAATGTAAAAAAAGATTAATACTATAAGCCGTTACATTCTGATATTCCACAATGAATGAATTAAAACACGTATTTTTGATATATCATTATATTAAAATAAATCTGTGATTGGAGCTTTGACCAACTTGGTCATTAACAAACACGGTATTATAAATGGAGCACAATATACTTATACATTATTTATACTTATATCTAGGTGTTACAACGTAGCAAACGCCATAATTATATATCAATTTTATCAATTAGTCAATAATGGACAAAAATATAAATACATTAATATAAATACAGTACAATCGCGATGGTGTGAACATGCGGTACTGAAGAACTGTCGGTGGTGTGAACACGAAATTATTTACATTGAACGCCGAGTAGTATGAACAGCGTGGACCCTCGATGGTGCGAACAAGTGCATTATATGTTTAAGTCGGAGTTTTATTTATTTACCGCTTGGGGAAGTCCCTTATTTTATACATTGAAGCATGTATAATAAATGCGCCGTCGCCGTCGCCGTGTATAAAGGTATAGTTGTGAATGTGCCTCCAGTGTAAATACATAGTGTAAATGCTTAGAGCAAGATGGGGAAAAAAAGAAATTTTTGAGTTTAACAGTAAAAGCCAATATAATCGAAGAACGTAAAAAAGGAATGTCAGTCACAGTGTTATCTAAAAAATACGGAGTTTCAAAATCAACCATTTGTGCTATTAAAAAAAATGAAAAATTTATTGTCGATTCGTTAACTCACACGCTAAAACCATCGAAAAAATGCACATAAAGTCAGCATTTCCGCTTTTAGAAGAGAAATTGTACAACTGGTTTCTTAAACAAAGAGGCAAGAATTTTCCAGTTTCAGGGATTATGCTGAAACAGAAGGCATTGTCACTATCAAAACAATTGAATATTGATACTTTCACAGCCAGTGATGGTTGGCTACAAAGATTTAAACATCGTCGTGGCATAAGGTTTTTGAAAATCACAGGGGAGAAATTATCAGCCAACCCAGATGCAGTAGACCCTTTTAAAGAGGATCTAAACCATATTATTCAAGAGCATGACCTAAAGTTGCACCAGATTTATAATGCTGATGAGACAAGATTGTATTGGCGCTTATTGCCTGATAAAAGTTATGTCTCATTAGCTGAAAAAACTGCTCCTGGATTAAAAATTTCTAAGCAACGACTGACATTTATGGGTTGTGTAAATGCTTCAGGAGTACATAAGTTGAAACCCCTAGTGATAGGGAAATCAAAAAATCCAAGGTGTTTTAAGAATTTTAACAATCCATTGCTGTACAAAAACACTAAAAATGCGTGGATGACAGGGGAACTCTTTAAGGAATAGTTTTTGACATTTTGTACCTGAGGTGAGAGTTAAAATTATCTACGGTGTGTTTCATACGCCTGATTATTTCAAAATTATTAATTCGTAGGTAAGATGTTTTCTGCGTAATCAGCAGTTACCTCAGAAAGCAATTCTCCTTGTGGATAATGCCCCGTCCCATCCATCAGCAACAGAACTGAGGACTAAAGATGGGATGATTTTTGTACAATTCTTACCTCCTAATGTTACATCTTTGATCCAACCCATGGACCAAAATATTTTAAGGCTCACCAAACTATACTATAGAAACAGTTTGCTGAGTTCTGTTGTATCAACGGAAGAAGGAATAGCTGCAGCACTCGGTAAGATTTCACTAAAAGATGCAATAATACACTTAGCTGCGGCGTGGGAGAAACTTAGCTCAACAATAATCGAAAAGTATTGGAGAAATATCCTGCCAGATTTTAATGAACATAATGAGGATGCAGACGAAGATAACATTACATTAAGTACATTACGGGAAAAATTAATATGTGAAAAACCTTTGGTTCCTGATGCTATTAGGGATACAATAAATTTACAGGAACTTGCTCCAGTAAGTTAATGCATAAGTGGTTTTAGAAGTCAATAGCATAATCAAAACTGCAAATTTTAGGCTGACTACACTACTGCAGATGTGGAAGATTTGGACAAGGGTGAGGCGGCAGATGTTGTGGAAATGTCTTCTTCAGATGAGGATGAAACTGAGTCCATTGAACGAAAAATTTGCCATTCCGATGCAATTAAAGCATTTAATGTAGCTGTAGAATGGTCCAATCAAAATTCCATATATATGAGTGACATCATCACTTTGAAAGCAATTCAAGAAAGAGCAGTTATGGCTAAAATTGCTCAAAATAATGTTTAGAAAAAAATAACAGATTTTTTTACATCTTAGGGATGTTCATGTATAATCCATTTAAGTTTAAGTAATAAAGTTAATTTGTTTAATTACACCCTCGTTTCTATAAACACCCCCGTTAGTTTGAACGACTCACTGTATTTTTGTGTTCACACTATCGCGATTGTACTGTATATCAATACAGTCGCATTATTAAGGAATGTTATTACTGGATTTCGAAAGTCTTGGAATATTTCGAAAGCCTCCAGTATGTCTAATTTCTTACCTTTGTCTGCCAAATGTAAGATATTTAAAAAATCGTTTGTTGTTGTGTGATTAATTTTCTTTTATGTGAGCTGACGCGTCAAACTTTATCCAATCCTTTTATATGCCCCTATATTAATACTTCTACGAGTCGGGCCGATATACACTGTTACATGTTTAATTTTAATTTGTTATGTGCGGAGAGAAATGTATTGGTCTTTAGTTTTGGAAGCCCGTGTATGTTAATTCGATATTAGAATATTAATTTTATTTTTAGATATTTCTTTTCCTTTTGAAACATGACGCACCATCTACTGAAAATATATTTAGTTGTGCTCTTCTTTATCAGCATATAGTAGATTTCTTCGTTATTTTGAATCCACTTATTTAATTGAATTATTGTTCGGTTTTTTCTACATTTATATAACTATATCCTTTGACTTTCAATCTTTCCTTTTCTTGATTTATTCGCGTGCTTCCGTTTATATTTTAGGTCATACTTTGAGTATGGGGATCTGCGCGTGCGTGTCTGTACAGCTGAATAGGTTTTTGTCGTTTGTTCTGTAATAATTATAATCAGGTCACTTACATATCCTTTCAGGAGTGTGAAACTGTAACAAAGGTTTTAATCGCAGTCAATTTTTAGCGCACTTTAAGTTATTTTCTATTTAATCGTACCAGTTAAATTAATGTTTGAGGTACTTAATTTTTTTCTTATAAGCACTTTTATTATAACTATTGGTCGCCCAGTGATCGAGATTCGACCTTTTTATTTAATTAATTTAATGTATCTGTAACACATATTATACGTAAATTTTATCTTTCTGCACTCCTCCATATGAACTTCAACTATGAGATTAATGATATGATTTTGGATTAAGAGTGGTAGATATTTAATTTTATGTATGATAACTATAATCATAATTTGAATGGAAGTTGAGGGTATGTATCTGAAATAAGGGTCATTGTCATATTATTATTTTGAACTGAGGGTGGATACTTTACCATTATTTAAGGTTTTTGGTCATTTTCACGATTCTCAGTTCTTTTATAACTGTTTGTATTTAATTTGTATTGTGGTTTGTGCATATCTGTTCAACGTTCAGTTAATTAAATATTTGGTAAGAACGAAAACGCGCTGTTTTACTATTTCTGCTCTTACACTAATCGGGAAACCTGTCTTTCTCTTTGACCTTGAGAGAGGTTATCTCAAAGACAGGTGTCGCCCTTTTACCTTAACCTTCCGTTAGGCGCGCTGATGTTTGCAACGTTAGTAGTCGCGATGGGACTGATAAACCCATGGTGTTGGTTTTGTATTTTTTCACTTATCTGTTTACCTTATGTATAGGAGATCCATTATATATAACATTTTAACATTAAGTGAACATACTACTTAACTTTTATTAGAAGGAAAATAATATTTTATTACAATATACTATATAAGAGAACATTATACAGAATCCATTATTATATTTTCTGCGGTATTACAAATTAAGCAATTTTCACAAACTGTTTTCACATGTTGATTCAAACATAGGTACACGTGACATTTTTCACATGTAAACTTGGTACGACAGTTTTTTAGAGGCTTGGTAGCAAGGCTGACATCGTTTCCTTTTTGAGCTGGTAGGAACAGAAGCAGTTTTAACGTTATTAGTAACTACTTGCGGTTTATACTTCTTCAACATACTTTTCAGATCATCCGGTAGACTTGTTATTAGCGACCTCCTTTGTAGCTACCCGGATAATAAAGTCAGAGCCAATTTTTTCAAATATGCCCGCCTATCTGAGTATTGATTACCATTCGCGAGAAAAATGACTTGAGTTTATTCCAGCTGTATTCAAAAGATGGTAAAAGATTACCATAGGCCATCTTCTCGTCGCTCTAGCCACATTATAACTAGCGCATAGCTTATCCACCACATCTACCCCAGACTTGGTATCATTATAATGACGTATTATTTCCGGCTTTTTATGTATGTTATTAGACACTTCATTGGATGATACATGAAGACTTGATAATAGAACAACTGTCTTTCCTGCTTTTGGAACATATGATACAATTGTTTCATTTTTTGAAAAACCAAAAACGCTATCATATTGCTCACAACCTTTCGCTGTTACAAAGTTCGATGGAATTTCCCGTCTGTTCTTTCTTATTGTTCCTACGTATGATAGTTTCTTCTTTTCTAACTCTTGCACTAGACTCAAGCTAGTGAACCAATTGTCGGCCGTAATGTTTCGTCCAGATCCATAAATTGGTTCAGCCAACCTAAGAACAACAGCCTCAGCAGAATTGTTTTGACGGTATGGACTCTGGGGCTGCTGTCCGCAGTATAATTCCATGTTTGAAGTATAAAACAACTTCGCATCAGATAGGCAAAAAATCTTCAAGCCATATTTGGTAGGCTTGGACGGTATATACTGCCGAAAGCCGCAGCGGCCTCGAAAAGCTGGTAACTGTTCATCAACTGTTACATTTTGACTAAGAGATAATTGTAGCTGACAATTACGGATAAACATTGTGAACATCTGCCTAACAGCTGCCAGTTTGTCAGACTTTCTGAGATCTTCTCTTGAAGCCCTCTCGTCAAAAGGTATACATCTGATTAAAAGTCTAAACCGTTTTTCAGACATCGCCATTCTAAACATGTTGATACCAGTGGCGGCTGCTGCAGGGAAGGCAACGGGGCACTGCCCCCCTTGACAAATTTCTTTTAACAGATAAGTTAATTATAAATACCTGATTTGTATGTAATTTTTCTGATTTGTTTGATGACAAATAATATGTTTTCGGAAGTAACAGTCCGTCTTTTCAGCGCGTTTAAAAATCGCAGTCTGACGTAGGCTCCGGGGCATCACGCGCGACTGCCCCGTCTGTATTAGAAATCGAGCGATGAAACTGGCGCGGGTAGCGCGCGTATATATGTAGGCGGCGGGGCACTACTCTATGGTGCCGGGTCCGGGTGGCAGTCCAGTATGTAATATACAGCGGTGAGTGTATGTTGTAATTTCTATCGGTGCAAATGCAACTATGAATTGCGTTAGTAACATTAAGACA
Organism: Amphimallon solstitiale; assembly: GCA_963170755.1. Taxonomy (NCBI): domain Eukaryota; kingdom Metazoa; phylum Arthropoda; class Insecta; order Coleoptera; family Scarabaeidae; genus Amphimallon; species Amphimallon solstitiale. The sequence continues at coordinate 44,974,686 of OY720676.1, read as the reverse complement.
GAATTAAAAAATCTAGGTCTCCCTAGACCAGATTTATTGATTAAACTAGAAGATCACAATTTGAAAACTAATAAAACCGTGACGAGAAAATTCAACAGAAGCTCTTCAGTTTATCAGACTGGTTGTGTGGGTGTAATGTGCAAAATGCTTTTTTCTATTTCGGTGCTATAAAGTTCACTTTACGAGATCCGTTTTGGTTGCAAAAGTATTTCTTTATCGCACGCTAATTTTGTTGTTTTGACGTTGGTAACAAAAAAAAAATGGAACCAAATTATATTTAAATGTCAAAATGTAAGCCTATAATGTAACAAACATGTGCAATAGCAGTGCACACATGCTAACATTTTATTTACTAATTAACAATATAAATTGTTAAGCAGAGTTGGATGATAAGTTTTCTGATGCTACTATTGTAATTTACTTCCAAGGTTGAATAATACAACTGTTATAAAAGCTTGTTATTGATAATATGTGGAGACTATGTTGGCGAAAGATTTTGTAAAGTGTCTTCTGCTATTTTGCGAATCTCTGGGGGCGTGCAAAATAGAAAAAATCAAGTGAACGGTGTTTTTCTACTTTGAAGAGAATAAAAGCATTTTCTAGAAATACCATGCGGGAAAGCAGACTATGTGCCTTAGCAGTGTGTTCCATTGAAAACCAATTACTGACAGCAACACCAAACTTCAATGAATGAGTTATTAATCATTTTGCTGATCGTAAGGAACGGCGGATGGATTTTATTTTCAAACAAGTTAATTAAATAGCATATTGAGTTTAGTGTTTAATATTTTAATATTAAACACTCAGACCCCCGGTGCCCTCCCGTCCCAAAAAATCACGGGCCGCCACTGGTTGATACCAAGGTCATCAGTTGCCCACATATAGGAGCGGCTAAATACCAAAGTCAATTCCATCAACTGCGCATGCGTAAACTATAATGCTTACGGCGTTTACGCGGTTTTAGGAATTTGGCCTATTTTGAAGTTAAAAGTTTGTTGAGTTTCTGTGTCTACAAAAGTTTGTCCTGTGTCTACAAAAGTTTCAATTGTACAGTTGCTGCCAAGTAATATGTGAAGTATGCCAGAAAGTGTACTCTACACAATTCAATTTGAACAAACATCTCAAAAATGTTCACAATTATTTGAAAACAAACAGTGTTTCGTATGATAAGAATGTGTGGTCACACAAATGTTTGGAAGAGCATTGTAACTCTTCCTACCAGCAAAATGTGGATTTAATTAATCATTTGCGTCAAGCACATTATTATCAATTTGAAGAAAAATCTTTGGAATTTGAAGACTTGACAGGTATGAATTTAATTCAAGATATTCGCGTCTTAGATTTTTTTATTTGTATATTCTCTAGGCTTCCAAGTTTGGAAAGCTTCAGTTGAAGAACAACATAAATGTAATTATGTGGTGTCTGCCACATTTAGAAGTGCAAAAGGTAAAATTACATACTACAGTTGTAATAGGTCAGGTAATGGTAAAATAATGTTTGCGAAAATTGAATACTAAAAATATTTTTTTCTGCAGGTAAGATTAGATCTAGAAGCCAAAATAAGAAACTTGTTAAGTCTCAGGGTTCCTGCAAACTAGATAGAAGTTGTACAAGTGAAATTCGCATTTTAGAATCAGCAAATATTAATGTCATTTGGAGAAAAACTCATTATGGACATTCCAAACAGTTACAACATGTGAGAATTTAAAAAAAAGATAAAGCTGTTGTAGCCTCAAAACTTATTAACGGGGTTCCTGCATCAAGGTGAAAGTCTTATAAGTAATCAAATGAACAACAAATTAAATAATAACAATTTATTGTAGGATTCTTGACATGTATAGAGACAAACTACAGTGCAATAAAGAAATAAATAGAGTTGATTTAATTACAAGAAAAGACATATCAAATATCAAATCTTGTTCTAAAGTTGATATATCCAAACAGTTAACTTTTTATTCTACTCAAAAAAGAAAATTATCTAGTGATGTAAGAAATATTCCTAATAAAAACGAACGAGGTGCTATTAGAAAATGTTTACAAAACGGATTCAGTAATTTATATTTGTCAAATTGTGCGTCTGAAGACCACAATTACTTTTAAGTAATTATATTAGTCTTATTTTTATTATTTGGTACTTAACATTTATGTGAAACAGTAAACGTTTATGTAAAAATAAATTTATTCACTAATTTATGTCATGGTATTTTTTTTAATCCATTTTAAAGCATTGCAGATAGGCAGATAGGTACTGGTTGTAAGTACAATTAAAATTTCAAAAACTAATTTTTATTGTAGGAGGAGCTTAGTTGAGATTTGATTTGATTAATTGGAGCCATATAAGGTTCATTCACACTGTTTACAGGACATGCGCAGTTGATGGAATTGACTTTGGTATTTAGCCGCTCCTCCCACATATCATAAAGGTTTTGGCGCCCACCACGAAAAACACCTACCAGATATAGCAAACCAAAGCATGCTTTCATTTCTGTAATATCTGTGAGTCGACTATCTCTTTCTCGGTGAAATTTAACTTTCACAATTTGTATATAATTGTTAGTATTTGTAACTATCAAATCTAAAATATCGTCACTAAAGAAGAGTTTCCAGCATTCAATTTCGGTTTTAGCTTCTCTTGCCGCCTGTGTTACCCCCGGTAACACTCTCATAATATTCTGAGGACGACTATGTGTCTTTTTCTAAGGCTGCTTTCTCCATTGTGTTCCATTTTTCCCTGAAAACAAAAATAGGTCTAATAATAACGCTTCTTTTCTAGCGTGTAGCTGCTCACCATAAAAGAAATGTGTATTATCTAGTTCTAGATTCTCTTCATTTTCACTGTCCTCTACCTCATGATCGGTATCTGACATGACATCTCGCATTTCGACACAATCCTCTGTTTCTGAATCGTCACTTTCGTTGAAATCCTCTTCACCAAAGTCGTCATCATCGTAAAGTAGCCGGTGTATTTCTTCTATATCGTTCGGATTTTCGAGATCAAATATGTTCTTGTTCATTCTAATTATTATAAAATTAACAAATGGTTATGATTATAGAGTTAATAAATACCGTTAGTAAATGCGCAAGCATAAACATAACCCTTTAATTAGCAAATGAGGTACGCTTATTGAATGGCAAAAAAACAATATACCTTGTCGCAGTGGGTCTACTGGCCCCAATTGATGATCTATACACAATTAGCTATCAAAAACACTAGCATCGATTGATGAAATCGAAATATTCGTGCAGATTCAGATAGGTTATAACGTACTGTTAGATGTCACAACACGATATACACGTGGCTCCATCTATTAGGAAGTAGTTCGCTTTTCTATAAATGATGGGATTATCAGACCCATTCGCACTAACGGAAGGTTAAATAACTTACGAACGAGTAACACATACAAATAAGCTCGCGTGAATTCATTGTTTTTGTGGTTCTTTATTTTTAATAATTTTACGTTTCTGGAGCTGGAGTCTGTTTTTGTGACGCAAAGTGCGGAAAGTGTAACAGAACTTACCAAAACCCGGGTGCCCCGGTATGTTATCGCTTCAGGATTTATTAGAACGTTTTGAGAAAACCGAAGCTTACGCTGGTAGAGTTCTAATTAAGTCGTGAAATATATAGTCAGATACTTCACGACTGTCCCTCTGAAACTTGACAAGAAAATATATACCGTAGTCGACAAATTTTAATTTCTGTTTATACTTCTATCCCATGCAGAAGATGACCTTATAATATGCAGCGATACCTGCTTGCTAACAGTGGTGGGAGAAGCAACGCAGTGTCGGGGGATCCTCACATTTCATAGGAAACGTTTGCCGAGTGTACTTGGCAGCCTGGCTATATATTTATCTTTACTTTCTTTCGTCGTGCTCTTTTCCTCTTTCTACTTTCGTATCAGAAATTAAAATTTGTCGACTACGGTATATTTGGAGAATATAAGTCACATGTATTAGCAGTTAGACATTAAGTTTGCAACAAAAAATGCCATCAATAATCGTTAAATTTTAAAAGCAAACACTTTGTTTCAAAAACATAGAATGTTGAGTCCCTTTCTGAAATAAACAATTTAATTATAGTGTAAGGTGGATTCATCTACTCAAAAATTGCTTCAACATTACTTTTCCATATTGTCCTCGAGGTGCTTCAGATGTTGCATTCAAAATAGTGGAAAGCTACATTGTAATGAAGATTGATGCAACGTGTTGACGAAATCGCATGCTAATAAAAAGACCAGAATTTTTACCTACCCGTTATCATGATTGCAATAAGACAATGACAAAATTATCAAATATTCTAATCTATCCACTTTACAAATGAATATTAACAAAAATGCTTACAAAAAATTAAGATATGTATTTAATCTTTACTTTTTGAGAACGAAGACTATATAAATAAGCGACAACTAAAAATATATCAATTTCTTGTTACAATGAAGACCTTACTTGCAGTTTTGGCGCTCGTCGCTTGTGCATATGTAAGTTGTATTTCACTTTATACCTTTTCAACTTCGAATTGAAACAATATAATCATATTAAACTAAGATAAACACATTCAAAAGACGAATAAAATTGGAATCGGCTAAATATATTTTGTATTAATAAAATAATTTTCTTTAATTCTTCTGGCAACTGTCATACAGTTTACTTTCTAAATAAATTATAGATTTTTGTGAACATGTTCATCTGTAGTATGGTGCTCTGATTTTATTATGTGTGCGTGTAAAGTATTGATAATGATCTCAATTTATACGAAACGCCTTTTTATTGTGATGGACATATGTGACGAAGACATAGATAAACAGTGCAGAAAGAATTAGTATATATTCTTTCTTGCAGCGAGTTCTACAACTTTCATTATTCTTCAAGTAAGGCAGCGACCTTATGGTTTTTACTTTCTTATACGTAGTATAAGGAAGTATTGTGATGATGAAAATTTTTGACCTCGAAATTTTTGCAGATGTCCACGTTTTGAAGTCCCCTGATACCGAAAAAGTGGTTTTTAAAAAATGTCTGTGTGTGTCTGTGTGTCTGTGTGTGACCACGATAGCAGTCAAACCGCTGTAGGTATCAATTCCAAATATCTGATTAGTTTTTCAGTAAAATCGGTAGACCGGAAGTAACAGTTTACTTCTGCGAAAAAATCGAATTCTGCCAATATTTCGTCAATTACTAAGTTTAAACAAATTTATAAAGAATTCATATACAGGGTGTGGCAACGACTTGTAATCGGTCCCTTACGGTGTACATATTAACTTGATTGAAAAATGTTTTTAGTAAAAGTTAATTGGGAAAGCACAGGCTATGACCTGAAATTACTTTGATGTATACAGGGTGTTTAGTTTCCTCCCTACCTTATATAAATTTCTTATTTTAAATGGAACATACTATATATTGTTACATTTTTGGATTCCATATAAGCCAAATTTGTACAACACATCATATGGATTAAATTAATGGTTTTCGAGATATTTCGTATTAAAGGAAAAAAAACGCGTTTTTAATAATTTCTTAAAAATTTTATATCTTCTGCATTTGTAATTATTTTGTAATAATTTTTTTATACCCTTATAACAACAGTTCAAGATGCTCAGCCAATACGAAAAAATGTTCATTTTATAACATTGGGTGTTTGGAAATTGAACATGAATTTGAAAATTTTAAAATAGTTGTAATCTTTTTTTTCAAATGTAACACCATGTATATTTCTACGCCGTTCGATGCAGGCTAAAGACCGCTTTCGTTTCCATATAACACTTCATATACCCAAAGCCAATAGTTTTGGAGTTATACTGTATACTATAGGGATTCTGAAACATAAGCCACGACTAACAAACGACGGGAATCGCATTAGCCTTATTGAGCTAGAAGCAGAATGTGTTATTGCCTTAATTAATGTGTTGCATAATAATGTTTCAGTTAAAAGAAACAAATAGTTTTATTCTGTAAACAATTTTTAATGGAAATGAATAAATAAACATTAAAACAAAAACAAAAAAGCATTACAAAATTACATGAACTGTTCAAAATAACCGCCTTCGTTATTTATGCAGAGACGTAGTCTTCGATGAACCGAGTCTCGGACTCGCAAAAGTGTTTCACGTGTTATTTCCTGAAAAGCTAAAGTAATTCTGTTTCTCATGTCATCCCGAGTAGTTAAAATCTCCTTGTAGACAATTTCTTTAATGTGACCCCATAGAAAAAAATCTAAAGGTGTCAGATCAGGAGATCTAGCTGGCCATGTTACTGGTCCCCTTCTTGCAATCCACCTTTCTCTGTACATTTCGTCGAGCATTTGGTTTGCTGCCGCATTGTTGTGACTTGGGGCTCCATCGTGCTGATACCACATATTGGCTCTTACGTCCAGTGGTACATCTTCTAGTAACCCTGCTAGTTCATTGACAAGAAAGTTTCTGTATATTGCTCCATTTAAGTGGCCATCAAAGAAATGTGGTCCAACGACGGTAGTACCAATAATACCTCCCCAAACATTGAGCGACCACCTATAATATGTTGACGATATGTTTCGTTCACTAGGTGCGGATTTGCGTCCGCATAGTAATGATAATTATGCCTGTTCACATACCCATTGTTGTGAAATATGGCTTCGTCTGTCCAAAGAATATTATTTAAAAACCCTGGGTTTTGTTCTACATTATCTAACATCCTTTGACAAAACTGCATACGATTGTACTGATCCATTGGTAGCAACTCCTGGTGCAGTTGTACTTTATACGGATGAAATTTGTATTTCCGTAATATTCTTGATACTGATCTTTCACTAAAATCAAGATTTTTACGAATATTTCGTATACTAACATGTGGATTTTCTACAACTGCTTGTAACACTCGTTCTTCATTTCCTTCGTTTATAACTGTTTTTGGACGAAAACTGAAATTATATTTTATATGTCCATTAGCGATAAATCTCTTTTTTAGTCGCTCAAATGCTGATATTTGAGGACATCTGCGATTAGGGTATTTCACTTTGTACAAGCGACTTGCCAATAAACAATTTCGTTGGGCTTCTCCAATAATAAATGTCATATCGATCAACTCTTCTTTAGAAAAATTCATTTTAAAATCTACTAAACTTAAAAACAAACAGTAGATAACACGAGATGAATAACCAAAAATAAATAAGTAATGGATAACTATAATAATATGAGAAAAGTAAGTTGATCTTTAAATAATAAACGGAGAAAAATGATTAGTTATATACGATTTGACAGTAAGACTCAATCTAACATTTACGTAGATTCTCATTTTTTTTGTGACTTGTCACAGCCTACATTTATTTTCGAATTCCCAATGCTCCACACTAAACATAATATAACTCAAAAACCATTAACGTTGGGTATATGAAGTGTTATATGGAAACGAAAACGGTCTTTAGCCTGCATCGAACGGCGTAGAAATATACAGGGTGTTACATTTAAAAAAAAATGATTACAACTATTTTAAAATTTTCAAATTCATGTTCAATTTCCAAACACCCAATGTTATAAAATGAACATTTTTTCGTATTGGCTGAGCATCTTCAACTGTTGTTATAATGGTATAAAAAAATTATTACAAAATAATTACAAATGCAGGAGATATAAATTTTTTAAGAAATTATTGAAAATGCGTTTTTTTTCCTTTAATACGAAATATCTCGAAAACCATTAATTTAATCCATATGATGTGTTGTACAAATTTGGCTTATATTGCGCCCAGGAATCCAAAAATGTAACAATATATAGTATGTTCCATTTAAAATAAGAAATTTATATAAGGTAGGGAGGAAACTAAACACCCTGTATACATCAAAGTAATTTTAGGTCATAGCCTGTGCTTTCCCAAATAACTTTTACTAAAAACATTTTTCAGTCTAGTTAATATGTACACCGTAAGGGACCGATTACAGGTCGTTGCCACACCCTGTATATGTACTTAAAATTAAAATTGAGAATAATTTTATTTAAAAAGTTTTTCGAAATTCCTACCGGAAGTAGGTCTTTTACTCTTATCGAAAATCAGTTTTTTGCGAATATTTCGCAAGTGATGCTTTTACTTTCTTATACGTAGTATAAGGAAGGTGTGGCCACCACACGACTTTCTTATCCGTATGAGCGTTTCAAACTATACAATTTTAAGAATTTTTGTATACAAAACTTATTCAAAATCCTATTCTAAGTACTTTCATTCTCTTAATAAATCGCTATAGAATGCATACTTTGCAAGATATTCGAAAACAAGTGCTACTGGCTAAGAGTAAAAGTGCCAGTTCCGGTCCGAATTTGAAATTTCATGTATACAAATAATATTGCAAATTCAACTCTAAATACTTTTGTACTCTTAATAAATATACAGGGTCGGGCAAAAAGAGCGGAACACCGAATTTATGGCTTAACTAGCACTTTTTCGAAAATTTAACCTAAATTAAAGTTTTTGTATACTTTATGTATTATTTATTGGTGTTTGCAGATTTTCCGTTTTTGTCACATTTTTGGAGATATGATGTCACCGGATAGTATTTTAAATGAATCACCCTGTATTTATATTTTTTTTTGAGTAGATATTTTTTTCCTGAATTCACTAATACCAGGTTTAGTGGGTCTCTGACTTATGGTTTCATAAGAAAAAAATAAAATGTAATGGCACCTAAATATTTATTTAATAAAAAACGAACGACAATAACTAAAGATTCTATTCATTAAAGCGTCCATTAACTTTAACAAATGATTATGAAATTCATTTCTCGCTTAAAGGTGACATGAAATGATACAACATTCATTAAGGTCATTTGTTGACAGATTAAGATACTGTCAGGCGGCCGAAGGTTTTCAGTTTGAACACCTATTGTAAATAAATGTACGTAGATTCAGTTATTGTCGTTCGTTTTTTATTAAATAAATATTTAGGTGCCATTACATTTTATTTTTTTCTTATGAAACCATAAGTCAGAAACTCACTAAACCTGGTATTAGTGAATTCAGGAAAAAAATATCTACTCAAAAAAAAATATAAATACAGGCTGATTCATTTAAAATACTATCCGGTGACATCATATCTCCAAAAATGTGACAAAAACGGAAAATCTGCAAACACCAATAAATAATACATAAAGTATACAAAAACTTTAATTTAGGTTAAATTTTCGAAAAAGTGCTAGTTAAGCCATAAATTCGGTGTTCCGCTCTTTTTGCCCGACCCTGTATATGGAATGCATAATTTACGACATATCTGCAAAAAATCGCTATTCGGTAAGAGTAAAACTAGTACTTCCGGTCCGAATTTTGAAATTTTTTTTATACAAAAAATATTTAAAATTATAATTTAAATACTTTTATACGCGTAATGTACCTGCCTAGAAAGCATGACTTGCGAGATATTCCCAAAAAACTGATTTTCAATAAGAGTAAAAGACCTACTTCCGGTTGGAATTTCGAAAAACTTTTTTAAGATAATTTGCCTCAAATTTAATTTTGAGTATATTTCAATTCTTTATAAATTTGTTTAAACTTAGTAATTGACGAAATATTGGCAAAATTCTAATTTTTCACTGAAGTAAACTGCTACTTCCGGTCTACTGATTTTACTGAAAAACTAATCAGATCTCAAGAGGGAGATTATACACGTAAATACAAAATTTGGAATTGATATCTACAGCGGTTTGACCGCTATCGTGGTCACACACAGACACACAGACAGACAGACAGCCACACACACAGAGACATTTTTTAAAAACCACTTTTTCGGTATCAGGGGACTTCAAAACGTGGACATCTGCAAAAATCTCGAGGTCGAAAATTTTCACGTTGTGGACATAAAAGTATTTAAAACATAATTTGAAATATCTTTTGTATAAAAAAGATTTCAAAATCCAGTACCACTTTTACTCTTATCGAATAGCGATTTTTTGCAAATATGTCGTAAGTTATGCATTCTATATATATTTATCAAGAGTACAAAAGTATTTAGAACTGGACTTGCAATAATTTTTGTGTATATGAAATTTCAAAAGTCTGACCGGAAGTAGCACTTTTACTCTTAGCGAGGACGAAAATTTTCGACCTCGAGATTTTTGCAGATGTCCACGTTTTGAAGTCCCCTGATACCAAAAAAGTGGTTTTTAAAAAATCTCTCTCTCTCTCTCTCTCTCTCTCTCTCTCTCTCTCTCTCTCTCTCTCTCTCTCTCTCTCTCTGACCACGATAGCGGTCAAACCGCTACAGATATCAATTCCAAATTTTGAATTTACGAATATAATCTCCCTCTTGGGAACTGATTAGATTTTGAGCAAAATCGGCCGACCGGAAGTAGTAGTTTACTTCGGTGAAAAAATCGAATTTTGCAAATATTTCGTCAATTACTAAGTTTAAACAAATTTATAAAGAATTCAAATGTACTCAAAATTAAATTTGAGAAAAATTTTATTAAGAAAGTTTTTCGAAATTCCAACCGGAAGTAGGTCATTTACTCTTATGGAAAATCAGTTTTTTGCGATTATCTCGCAAGTCATGCTTTTTAGACAAGTACGTTAGGAGTATAAAAGTATTTAAAACATAATTTTCAATATCTTTTATGTCAAAAAAATTTCAAAATTCAGACCAGAAGTACCACTTTTACTCTTATCGAATAGCGATGTTTTGCAAATATGTCGTAAATTATGCATTCTATATATATTTATGAAGAGTACAAAAGTATTTAGAGTTGGATATGGAATATTTTTTGTGTAAATGAAATTTCAAAATTCGGACCGGAAGTAATACTTTCATACGTATAAGAAAGTCGTGTGGTGGCCACACCTCATTTTTTTGATAATATCTTGCAAAGTATGCATTCTATAGAGATTTATTAAGAGAATAGAAGTACTTAGAATAGGATTTTGAATAATTTTTGTATAAAAAATTCTTAAAATTCTATAATTTGAAACGCTCATACGTATAAGAAAGTCGTGTGGTGGCCACACCTCATTTTTTTTTCTTGTATAATAATTATTCTATGCTCCTCCGTCGCCACTCCCCATGTAGAAGATTACTCCGTAGCACTGAAATGAATGGAAGTTTGACAAATATGCCAGATTAGCTGTTTCATGGGTCGCGTCTTATTGCAAACAGGGCAACATATAATTGTTTAACTAAGTCATCGATGTGTCAATCCCACATTATACACGGAACGCCGCTCCTTGAGTGGTCATTTCTTATGGAAGATAGTACATTTTTTATTCTTGTTTGCCTTCAGTTTATTACAGCACACCAAGTTTCTGCATCTTGAGCGGGTTTTGTCAAATTTTGTACGAATTCTTTCTTGATCTACTCTTGAATTAATAGAGATGTGTCGTCTGCATATAAACATATGTTAGCCTCTTGAATGTTTAATAAAAAATCGTTCACATAAGTAACGAATGGCAGGGGATCAAGTATTGAGCCCTGTTGTACACTGCAACTGATGTCCAAAAACTGAAATCTCGTGTTTCTCTATTCTGTTAGCTGAACTCTATACGTAAGGTAGGATTTCACTGGATGTCATAGTTCTCTTCTGATTTGCTAGAATTTTAATTTATGTAGTAATATTTCGTAGCCAACTGACTCAAACACTTTGTTAGGTCTTACATTTACCCTTTTCAAAAGCGTTGGAGATATGATCAACCATGTGTAATAGGCCACTTGATGTAGAGCGCTTTCTCCTAAAACTATGCCCAATAATCTGCTCGAACTCCTTGGATATCGTTGGGAGTACACTTATTGGACGATAATTTTCGCAATTATCTTTGTTGCCTTTTTTAAAATGAGCGCAATTCTACCAACTTCAAGCCATCCAAGAAATACGGACTGTTAAAAAATATTTGCCAGCGTGGTGTATATTTCTTGATGTATTTCTCTAAATATAAACATTGATAGATTGTATATGTCTTTAGTGTCTTTGGTCTTGAAGTTGTAGGCGCCAAATGAAAGGAATTAGAATTTAACAGGCGCGTTGATACACGTCGATGTTTTGCTGAACAGTTGCAATATATTTTCACATTAATTTAATTGGCCACAGTTTTGTCTGAATTTGGGGAGATTGATTTTAAAAAGTGTTTTTCTCAACTAGAACTTTTAGTGGAAAATTGGAATAACAGAAAGCAAATCATAATTATACCTGAAGAAGAAATTATTTATGAGCCTGAGTGTAATGACTCCGAGGTAGATAGCGAGATGGTCAAAAATCAGACTAATATGCCAGCATTTACAACCATTCCCCTAGTGGAAGAAAATTTTGAGGAAATGGCGGACAGTCATTCTAAAGGAGAATACATTGTTTTATTTTAGCAAAAAGTACTTAATTTACTTTCAGAAAATTTGGTAAATTTTGATGTAACTGTAACCTCAAAGTAAACTTCAGAAATCGTAATTTTTATTCGTCGATCACAATACTAACATTGACGTACTACAACTATTTCATCATGGATTTTGATGACGAAGGTGGATTGTTTGGTGCTTTCTATCATACATCATTTTATACTAATTACAAAAGTAAGACAAGTATTGTTTTCATTCTTCTTTTTATGCTTTTCGGGCGTTTACTTCAACTCAACTTATAATCACTTGAACGCACACAAACTAAGTTGAAATAAAAACAAACAAAGCATATTTCTATTGTACCTCTAACTCTAATGAACAACTATTATGTCTAATCATCAATAATCCTTTAGCTTAGCGGAAAACCCAGAGAGCAGGTTATTTTGGTCCGACCAATTAGGGAGGAATTCCAAGAACAATTTGGGAAATTACAACAGTTACGTTTCATATTCCGAATAATATGCTATTTTTCTTTAATCAATGAACAATTACCATCTAATAATAAAATAATTTTTGTTTGACTCTACAACTAGTAAATTAATCACGTACATACTAGGCCCGGAATGCAGTTTTCTTACATTAAATAAATTTATAATAACAAGTATTTATAAAGTACTTAATAATAATCTATTAAATTGTACCCTTTTTAAATATACAAGTTGAAAATAATAAAAACAAATTACAAGCAACAAATGACAAGCAACAAATGACATCAGATTCATTAGGGTTCATTAAATATCATTTACTTAAATTTAATAATACGTTGCCTAAGTAGGTAACTATTTGTAGGTAAAATCGACAGACAAATTGGCGTGTCGGTACCTGCTTGATGGATTAACGAGTCCGACCTCTCTCCATGGGGACAAGAGAAATTATGAGGGCTCATAAATCACGTCTCGAAGAAAACTTTTTCGATGCAAAAGTTATGTTGGTTGCATATTATTATTTTTTTAAACAGAGAATTAGACTTTTATTAAAACATTTATTAAAATAATAAATCTGGTCCGCCCCTGCTCGCAGCATGCTCGTCATTTTGGTGTAAGTCTGAAGAATATCAAATGTAAAGTCTTGTTGAAAAACGTATTTACAATTTTTCAATTATTCAACCATAAAAAGTGTTAGGAACAAAATTAGGAAATAATTAATTTAGTCCGACCTAGAAAACAACTTTGTTATCCTATAGAAATATGGATCTCCCTGTAGAATTAAAAATTGAAGATGTTATTTACGGGTAAAGAATTGGTGCTTTCGCGTATACATTTTCGGTACTGATAGAGACCCTTAACTGTGCAACATACTTGTTTAGCAGTTCCCAACGTTTGTAGAACCAGAAGAAAAGTGTAAAGTTCTTGTAAAATAGGAAAAAGAAAGACCACAGTAGCGTTGAGTATAAATTTTTAATTATTGAATGGTTCAAATTGTATTTTGATTTCGCTGCTTATGCCTCTTCCTTAGGATGCCGCCTGATGCGGCTGCCCCTCTGTATCATTGCACGGCACGGCTCTGGTTAATAAGTAGGACACAAAATAAATGTAAAAGTTTTCAATTCAAATTAATAATAAATAAATAATTAATCAATAATAGTAATATTAATGTGTACCCCAACATTTCACAATTAGTGTGTACCAGAGATATTTTTATACGTAATCATGAATTATTATTTTGGCACTGTGATGTGACTTAAATTGGAGCGTCTCCGCATTCGTCCATGAGTCAGGAAAACTAGAACAAATCAAAGAAGATAGTTAAGAACCATGGGTATGGATGCTAAACACTAAGGCCGGGAATTTTCCAAATGTTGGTATTCAAATATTCATTTTGATAAATATTTAAATATTCGAATACTCCAACACAAAAATTTGAATTTTTGTCACCCGTTCCTATATTCGGATATTTGATGAGGCATAATTGTTCCTGTTATTCGTTGTTTTGGTAATCACTTAATAAGGCTGTTTATTGTCGCTATGCAAAAAATTATATTAAAATGATAGGTACTTGGTTACTTACCTTCATTTGAATTGATTACTCAAAGGAAATAATGAATAATCTTACTAGACAACTAACAACTAATAAGAATTGAAGATACAAAAATACACTACAAAATTATGCGCTAGGAAAACACACTTGTGTTACTGCCTTTAAAAAAAGATAAATATATTGACTTCCTTTACACAATTACTTGTTCATCAGAGAAAAAAATATATAAATATCCAAAGCGGTTTTTTTTTGCTGGATTCATATTATTTTCATCAAATTCACATGAGAACGTGCCTTCGTTTTTCAAGATATCTTTTAGGCGCCATTTTGTTCTAAGGGATCCAAAAAATATTTGCTTTTGTTTAAAGCTTGGATCTAGAAATGTTCTAATATTTGATATTAGCACATTTCTATTTACTGCTATAATAATATCATTGATTATACAGTGATGGGCAAATGTATGGAACCAAGTAAATATCTCTGGAGTTTCTAGAGATGTAGATATTAAATTTGGTGTGTAGATATTACACTATATTTTGTATTTAGTTCGAATGTTTTTATCGCAATTCAACTTCCAGTTTAACCGGAAGTAATGTCAGCTTGAAATTTTTAAATAGAACACCCTGTATATTATTTTAGTTTTGAATAGAACACTTTATTGCAAGTACAAAAATATATATATGTTTTATTTCATGGCCAACCGTGATATTAACAAAAAAAAAATTATTTTTGAATGAAAATGTAATAATATCTGGTAGTCCATGTAATAATTGTAGCAGTGACAGTTATTGTCAAAATAAGTAGTATTTTAGTTTTAACGCAAAAATGGCTCATTTAAGCGAAAGAGAAAGAATTGAAATACTAATGATGATTGGATTTGGCGACAGAAGAAGAACGCATCAAGAAGTTTGTGACCTTTTTAACAATATTCATCCGAATAGGCAAATAACACGTTCGATAGTTACAAAGACTTTGCAAAGGTACAATACAAATGGCACCGTCGGAAATTTAAGAAAAACTGGACGTATAAATACTGCTACAAATGAAGAAGTAGCTCAAAATATTGCTATATCTTTAGAGGAAAATCATAATTTGTCTACTACTGAACTGGCCAATATGCACGAAATTAGCCGTCGTTCAGTAGGGAGGATATTAAAACGAGAAAGATATTACCCGTACAAAATTCGCCTTGTTCAAGAACTTTCCGACGACGACTTCAACAGACGGCTAGAATTTTGTGAATCAGTTATGGATATTTGTAACCGTGACGATAATTTTATACAAAATGTAGTGTTTTCTGATGAAGCAACTTTTTGTTTGAACGGTACAGTTAATCGACACAACTGCCGTTACTGGTCCCAAAATAATCCTTACTGGGTACAAGAAGCTCATACGCAACACTCTCAAAAACTGAACGTTTGGGCCGGTATTTACAATAACAGAATTATTGGGCCTTTCTTTTTAGAAGGAAATTTGAACGGGAACATGTATTTAGAACTTTTGGATGCACAAATAATTCCGGCGCTGGAGGAAAATGGACAACTGCCAAATAATATCTGGTTTCAGCAAGATGGGGCACCACCTCATTACGCTCGCATTGTTCGAGATCGTTTAAACAGGACATTTCCTAATAGGTGGATTGGAAGAAGAGGTGCTACAGAATGGCCTCCTCGATCACCAGACCTTAATCCACTGGACTATTTTCTATGGGGTTTTTTGAAGTCCAAAGTTTATTTTAATCGACCAGATAATTTGCAAGAATTAGCTGAGAGAATAACTCAAGAGATTCAAAGAATTCCACCAGAAACAAAGGCCAATGTTACAATGGCATTTAAAAATAGACTGGCCTACTGTCAAGAGGTAAATGGTGCTCAGTTTGAACATTTAATACACTAACGGTATCCTAACGCTTTGTCGTAGTCATGTTTTATTTTACTATGTTTAGCGCCCTTTTCAGTAATTTAAGTACTGTTGTACTCAATTTCAGTTTTGGTATTTAATGTTATTGTTACATTTGTGATTTACACTCGCAAAATACTAGATCTTAGCATTGTAACAAAAATCACTTTTGTTAATATCACGGTTGGCCATGAAATAAAACATATCGAACCCATTATTTTTGTACTTGCAATAAAGTGTTCTATTCAAAACTAAAATAATATACAGGGTGTTCTATTTAAAAATTTCAAGCTGACATTACTTCCGGTTAAACTGGAAGTTGAATTGCGATAAAAACATTCGAACTAAATACAAAATATAGTGTAATATCTACCCACCAAATTTAATTTCTACATCTCTAGAAACTTCAGAGATATTTACTTGGTTCCATACATTTGCACATCACTGTATATACATACATACAAAAGCTTCCTTAATGATTTCAATCATAAACACAATAGATGTATATATACTTATTAGTCTTAATATCACTAATTTGATATTAATTATTTCAATATTTAATGTGTATAATAATTGTTGTTATATTATTACTGCATTTAAATTATGCATTTCAAATGTACAACATTATTTTCATTATATTGATGTCATTTAAGGTAAGGCTTTAATTGTAACTGAAAAGGTATGTACTAGCTAATGGAGAAAATGCCCCGAAGGGGGCAGAAGAAAGATGAATATATTTAAGCAAAAAAATCTCGAGAATGATATAGAAGTGTACAAGCACGAAAAGGTGTCCCTAAGTGCCATTTTCCTCAGCATATTAAGAAGTGGAAAACTGCTGAATTGTGCTATAGTCTCATAACTTGGAAAAAATATTTTCACCAAACAATGTATATTCGCCAGCCGAGCAAGTTAAGGGAAAAATAATTAGCTGGATTTATTTTAGTCATGCTTTAGTTGTTTATCAATAAGCTATGGGAGACCTAGAATGCAAAATAAAGATCTCCCAACATGTAACTAAACTAAGGGCCGTTCTGTAAATGTTGTATGTACATCATAGCATTTACGTTTTAATGTAAGCCAACGAAAGATTTGTTGCCTTATTGAAGCAGATTTGAACGCCATTAAGACCATTGTGTTACAAATTTGCCAAGAGATCATTAAGGTTGCAGGCAATTGATCTGAATGTAAACAATAACAAGAACATCTAATTAAGCGACACCCACCCATTCCTGGTTAAGTTAGTGATAATTGGTAATTATAAATTCATATCTAGCATATCTCTTGGCTTGTGGGTGCATTTTTATTTATCTGTTGAACATCACTAGCTGTGATGGATGAAAACGGAGTCTGCCGTGACTGGTTTGTTGATTGCTCAAAGGTTACAAAATCACATAAAGCAGAGGCGAAAACTAGGCTACGGAGTATGCATTGTTTGGTAAAAATATTTTTTCCAAGTTATATATAAGACTATAGCACAATTCAGCAGTTAAATCCACTTCTTAATGTGCTGATGAAAATAACACTTGTACACACCTTTTCGTGTTTGTACACTTCTTTTTCATGTTTGTACACTTCTTTTTCATACTTGTGCATTTCTTTTTCATACTCGGGACCTTTTTGCTTAAATACATTCGCATTTTTTTCTGCCCCCTTCGGGCCATTTTCTCCATTAGCTAGTGTTCAAATATAGTTCTATAAATATTTTAATACTAGCTGGCCTGGCGGACGTTGTTCTGCCCTTACCGGTAGGTGACGAGATTAGTATTCTACCAAAAAAATAGCGACATCTGTCGGACGGCAGCATAAACCAAAACGATTTTGTTGACCATGCGGACATATATTGTGTACATATAAAAATCATGTCGGTTTATATATATAAAATTTATTGATAACTCGACCATAGCGCCACCTATCAGGTCCAGATTTTGTGATTTTCTTTTTTGGCATTAAACCAATACATATTATGATCCATAAATATAGAATTTGTTACTAACATAGCGTCCCTATCGGATCCTAGCGTAGCTATGAACAAACCATGGTCTCGAGAAAACAAATATATTGCGTGAATAATATGAGCTGTATTGATCAGGTGGTTTAGAAGTTACACGATACCTAACAGACGCACCAATTAGGTGGAATGCGTTTTTCCAGATTTTTCTCCAGATCCTCCAAATTTTTTATTTAATTTAAAACATTCAATTGAGTTATTTCCATCCAGGGAGCATAACGAACAAAACAAGAAAAGAATCAACCAAATATGTCGTTCCTATCATTAGTATGATCGAGAGTGCATACAAAAATTATGACTTTTGTAGTTCGTCTGAATTTTCCGACTTTCCTTTGTAATTGTCCGAATTTTTCCGAGACTATAACGAATCGTGAGTTATGGTTTTGTCACTTTCAGGTTTTTCCGAATTTTCCAAGCTTCCGGGCAACTTTTCCAATTTTTCTCTCCTTAAAAGAAAATTAGCCATATCGATCTTTCCGTTCTCAAGTAATGCGCTTACCACCACTTGTATAACACCAACATACTGCAAATAATAAAAAAAAAACTTTTTCCGAATCATGTTATTATGATTCGTTAAAAGTTTATGTGCTTTAAAATTATTTTCGTATATACACAGACGGCATTTCAATAAAGTGATCATTTTTATTCCAGGCTGAAGACGATATCGACTGGTCCAAAGTAAAACCAGCATATGTCCGACTTCCAATATATCAAGAACTTAAAGATCATCTACCCTATCCTTACAATCAAGAGAGAGTCGTAGGTGGAGAAGAAGTAGTAGCCAATTCAATTCCGTATCAGGTAAGTTAAAAATCCAGATGATTTATTTTTTCCAAACATGTATAATGTTTGTAAACTCGAAATGTACTATTTATTATACCTGAATCATAATCCGCATTTGCGTGCGAAATACCGTGGTGTTTTAAAGTCGCCTAGGTAACAACTAATTTATCTACAATAGTAACAAATAGGTAGTGCTATATTTTATTCAAATAAACATAAATGATACAATTATTATTGTTGAAAATTCGTAAACCAGAACATTCAAAACCCTTATCATTGCCTATTTGCAAAATAGCAGATTCGATGTGATGACTATGAGCTCTTTTTTGAAACATTAAGTCTCGAGCTTCTCGATAAACAACGTTTCATATGTGGGGCTTTCAACCAGTGGCGGCTCTTTAATGAGAGCAAGTGAGCAATTGCACCCCCTGGAATTTTGAAACAAAACAAACCAAGCGGCGACTAACTGTGAAAGTATTTATTTATTACGTATTCATAGTTATTGAACAGGAACGCCGCTTGTGCGGCGCTCGAACAACCTACATGCACCGATCGTCGTCACAGATATAATGACGACTAACAGCCAGCGTTGCCGCGGTTGAGTCACTGGAGTTGCCAACATTTTCATTCAAAAGTTGCCAAATGTTGCCAAAATTTTAAAACTATTAATATTTGTACATAATTCCATAATTTTAACTATTTTGTGTGGTAATATCGTTTAAGGATCAATAATTAAAGCTGTTAAACATTAATTGACTCTTTTTCCAGTACCCATACCAAAATAATTGCATTATTGGTTATATGGGATTGATTTTTAAGAGTTCTAGAACCATTAGAAATACAAAATAAGATAATCCATAATAATGTATATAGGTACCGTAGTCGACATATTTTGCTTTCTGATACGAAAGTTATAGAAAGAGGAAAAGAGCGCGACAAAATAAACTAAAGATAAACATAAGCGAGGCTGCCAAGACAGTACACTCGACAAATGTTTCCTATGAAATGTAAGGAATGAGGGTCCCCCGACACTGCATTGCTCTCCCACCACTGTTAGCAAGCAGGCATCGCTGCATATTATAAGGTCATCTTCTGCATGGGATAGAAGTACATACCGAAATTAAAATTTGAGGACTACGGTATAGGGTATATAGTTTACTAATTTATTAAAGAATAACTTACAACATTTTTTGCCTAATGTATTAAAATGTATCACATAAATATTTTACATACATTTAATAGGTAAATCATCAATAAAAGACGACGGAGAAAGTTGGGATAATATTTAAGATTACATATACATATGTGTAATTACTCTACTTCTGTTTTTCCATTTTTCCAAATTGTAAATTGTGACACTCTCCTCCATTGTCTTTAATAAATGCCTCAGTTGCTAGATAATGATGAACTTTTGATTTATTTAAATTAATTGCAGTGAATATTCTCTCCACTGCAGCACTGCTATGTGGGAGAGACAGTAGTTCGAATGCAAATTTTGATAAATGCGGATAAGCATTGGAACCATCACCCAACTTTCTTTTAGCAATAGTTGCCCAAATATCTGCCTATTCTTACAATGGAAAAAACACTATCGCTCCCTATACTACTTGAATAAACAACGCTCACTTCGGTGTACAAATACTTACATTATATTATAGCATTTACCCATTGTATGCGTATACGCATTTAAAGCGTTAGACTCACTAAATCGGGAATTCCCATGCCTTCTCTGGCAGTAAAATGTATATACATTCTTTTGACCTTGACCATTTAGCGCTCTATATCATTGATGTAAATCAACATATGTAATTCTACCGGTAATACATACATATATACGTAGCACGAGAATTTTTTTTTTAAATTAAGTCTTCCTATTATTATTTTTAATTATGATAAATTTCGTAGAAATACTTATATGGAATTAATTTTTGTATATGTAAAATGTTGCCATTTTTTTGGATTTCTTACAAAGTTGTTGCCATGTTGCCAGAGTTAGTTGGAAGTTGCCCAAAATGGCAACAAGTTGCCACCAACGGCAACCCTGCTAACAGCGCACGGATGTAAACTATTCGAATGTTTACCCCTTCCACCGAGAGAAACATACCCATATGTAAAGCCCTACCGTTGCTCCGTTAAGCCATTAACATTACATTGAAGGTGGGGAGAACTGTATTTTGTTCTGCTTCCATATCGTATAATACATAGCCTGTGAGCAGATCCCCAGTCTGCTCACCGCTGTTGGTTCTGCATCTCCACATAATACGTAACGGTCCCGCTTGATTTAATATTTTTAGCTATGTACAGGGGTCGATTAATATTTTAATAAGGATTTGAATTAAAATACGGTAATTCCAGAACGCGTATGCCCCGTTTCCTTAATGGGAAAAGGATTTTTTTAACATTGATGTGCCCTTATGTAATAATTTTATTTAAACGATTACGCATTCATGCAGAGTGGGCGGAGCTAGCTGAAATTAATTTCTCTCTTCTGATTAAAGTAAAATTCGGCACTTGGGATTTTTTGTGGTGTCATTGATCACGTCGAAATGTCAAAAAAAACAAAATGGCCGAAGGATTTTTTGAAAATTGACGTATAAATGTGAAATTTTAGATACGGGGGTGTTTTAGGTCGCCGATCACAAATCCAAAATCAAAATGTCAAAAAAAACAAAATGGTGGAAGATTTTTTTGAAAATTGACGTATAAATGTGAAATTTTAGATACGGGGGTGTCTTAGGTCACCGATCACGAATCCATAATCAAAATGTCAAAAAAAAACAAAATGGCGGAAGATTTTTTGAAAATTGACGTATAAATATGAAATTTTAGATACGGGGGGGTCTTAGGTCGCCAATCACAAATCCAAAATCAAAATGTCAAAAAACAAAATGGCGGAAGATTTTTTTGAAAATTGACGTATAAATGTGAAATTTTAGATACGGGGGTGTCTTAGGTCACCGATCACGAATCCATAATCAAAATGTCAAAAAAAAACAAAATGGCGGAAGATTTTTTGAAAATTGACGTATAAATGTGAAATTTTAGATACGGGGGTGTCTTAGGTCGCCGATCACAAATCCAAAATCAAAATGTCAAAAAAAACAAAATGGCGGAAGATTTTTTGAAAATTGACGTGTAAATGTGAAATTTTAGATACGGGGGTGTCTTAGGTCACCGATCACGAATCCATAATCAAAATGTCAAAAAAAACAAAATGGCGGAAGATTTTTTGAAAATTGACGTATAAATGTGAAATTTTAGATACGGGGGTGTCTTAGGTCGCCGATCACGATTCCAAAGTCAAAATGTCAAAAATAGACAAAATGGCGGACGAGTTTTTTGAAAATTGACGTATGGATGTGAAATTTTAGATACGGGGATTTTGGGTGTTAAGCTTTTAAAAATTGTCATTACAATCCCAATGACAACGTCTGAAGCGGAACGCCAGTTTTCACGGCTGAAGAGAATAAAAACTTTCCTGAGAAATACAATGAAAGAAGACAGATTAAATGCCCTTACTATGTTATCTTGTGAAAAAGAATTTATAAATGATTTCCCAAATTTTAATGAAAAAGTGATAAAACTGTTCTGCAAGTCAAAGACACGCAAAATGGACTTCGTTTAACGTCAGATGTAATCAAACTGTAGTGTTATATTTACTATTCCCCCAAAACAAACTGTACAGTGAACAGTACCTGTCTGGAACAGTATGTCGGTGAAAGTTATAAAGATTGGGTAAGCGTTCTTGTATTATACTTTTTAATTTTGAAATTATGCACTCCCTATGTGAACCACCCCGAGCCGCCACTGCTTTCAACTGCCCCAGCTTTGGTGCTTCGCCTGTTGATGATCGCAAGCAGTTCGCTCTTCGACATTTTATGGATACTTTAAATCTGATACAGTATAATGGTATAACCAACTCCAATGGAAAGTTACTGGACCTTATCTTTTCCAATATTTCTGGTCAAGTTATGGTTGAGCACGATGTTGATCCTCTTTTTTGTGAGGATGTATATCATCCTGCCTTAGATACAACTCTGAATGCAATTTTTGTAGACTGCATGAAACGTTTTCCCTCAAATAATAATCTGCGTTATAACTTCAACAGATTAGATTTTCCAACCCTATACAATGCCATTGCCTCGATCGACTGGACGTGTCTTGATTCTCTCTCCAATATCAACGACGCTGTTGACAGGTTTTATGGTGTGATGCATACGACAATTGCATCCTATGTCCCAAAGTTTGGATCCTCACAGCGTGCGTTTCCGCCTTGGTTCACTTCTGACATTAGGAGGCACTTGAAACTCAAGGAATACTATTTCACTAAATGGAAATGCACGGGGTCTATTTATTTCCGAAATGAATTTTCTAGACTTCGGTGCTTGCTTAAAACCGAGATTGGAGCGGCGTATAAGGTGTACCAGACTAGGCTTGAAACTAACATTGCCCGTGATCCGAAGCTTTTCTGGAGTTTTGTGAACAGCAAACGATCTACTTCTAGAGTACCTGGATCTTTAACAGTTGATGACGATATACTTGAACAACCGCAGGATATTGTTCAGGCTTCTTCTGAAATTTTTTCTGATGTCTTCAAATCTCCTATGCGTGACCTCACGGCTCAGTCTGACTTTGATGTGAATACTGTTCCCTTTGATATTGGGTACTTCACTGCTGGGGAGGTGCTTTGTGGTTTTGGGAAACTGAAGTCAACTATGACCTCCGGCAATGATGGTCTTCTCAGTTTCTCCTTCGGGATTGTGCTTCAGTGCTATGCTCTCCACTCACAATATTATTTAACTTATCGCTTCGCACCTCTACTTTCCCTGATCGTTGGAAGATCAGCAAAATTACACCGGTGTTTAAAAGATCGTAGTAACATTCGTAACTACAGACCTATCAGCATTATATCAAAATTCGAATACGTCATATATGAGAAGTTGTATAGCTGCATTAAACCACATATTTCAGTCAACCAACATGGTTTTATTGCTGGAAGGTCAACTATGACAAATTTAGTTGAAACCACTCAATATATAAGTGAGGCTTTAGATGCTCGTCAGCAAGTGGACGTCATTTATACTGACTTTACTAAAGCGTTCGACACAATCGATCACACTCTGCTTTCTGCTAAACTAGAATCCTTAGGTGTTTCTACAAGAACTCTTGCTTTCTTAAACTCATATCTGCGGAATCGCTTGTCCATGTAGCCTACAATGGATATGTATCCAATACTTTTACAGCCTTCAACGGTGTTCCGCAGGGATATAATTTGGGCCCGCTTTTGTTTAATGTATACATCAACGATCACCTGATGCTGCTTGATTGTAAGGTTCTTGCATATGCAGATGCCTTAAAAATTTTTAATGTGATATCTACTCCTTCGGATTGTTTAGTGCTGCAAAGAAATCTTACATTAATTAATGAATGGTGCAACAATAATAAAGTTTGCTTAAATGTGGACAAATGTGCAACACTCTCTTACTCTAAAAGTTCAAACGTTCTGTCGTACCCATATGCAGTCTCTCAGAGCTGTGTTTCTCGGGTTTTGCAGTTCAGAGATCTTGGTATACTTTTCGATAGCCAACTGTCCTTTGGTCCGCATATCAGCGACGTATGTGCTTCCGCCTCCAAGTCCCTGGGGTTCCTTATTCGCTCCTGCAGAGCGTTTAATAACTTGGAAACGTTATCTATTTTATTTTACTCCTTTGTACGTTCCAAATTGGAGTATGCATCCCTGGTCTGGTTTCCGCATTACACTGGGGTGTCTCTAAAAGGTGCGGAAAAAACGCTACCACACATTTCTGAGGGCAAAATATGACGATCTAACCCAACTTACCTCAGTCCAAAAGTGGATGCTTTCGGAGATACAGAGTGTCAAAAGTTCAATTTGGTTTTAGTTTTTTATAAATAATTTCTGTAATAATTCGTATATTGTCACAATATTTGGGTAGGGGGGGGGGGTTTCGTGGGGTAAAAAAATTAAATCTGCTCTCATTTTCATTGCAAAATGTAGAGGGCGCCACCTGCGGCATATTGTATCCATTTAAAACGTAATAACTTTTTTGAGACACACTGTATTTAACTTTTAAATAAAAATTCTTATTCTCCAATGTTTTTTACCTAGAAAAGGTATACCTGGTAGGAGTTGATTGGAGCAGCCGTTTATGAGTAATCTGGATATAAAAAATTCATTCCGTATATGGACACATATGCTTCTGTAATTTGGGTGTTATTCTTGTGGCAATTCAATGCAATGGTGCATCCACTTTTGGACTGAGGTAAGTTGGGTTAGATCGCCCTCAGAAATGTGTGGTAGCGTTTTTTCCGCACCTTTTAGATACACCCTGATATACCACCGTCTCATGCTTGAACGAATACAGAAACGTTTTCTGAAATATATGTCGTTTAAAATCGATGGTGCTTATATATCCACAACGCGGCATTGATTATGATTATCTACTGAACAGACACGGTTCCAGTTCTTTGAGTGAAAGACGGGACAGGGCGAGCTGCAGCTTCATTGTAAAACTGGGCAACAATAAAATTGCATTGACTCACCTGCAGTTCTTCTTCAAGGTGGGCCATGAAAATCGAAATGTAAAAATATTAGTGTCACTTGTAGTTAAGCTTTTTGTACGTATTTAGCAATTAAGCCACACCTGCACATAATTATTAAGTTTGCAAAATGTCATATTCTAACGTTGAAGCTTCCGGGCAATATTTCCTAAATCCGGAAAGAAGATATTATTGAGTTTTTATTCGCCTTGCGAGATTGAATGAATTTTATTTATCAGGCAAAATAAAAAACATAGTTTATCACAAAAAGCCGATTACAACAACTGCTGCCTCCGAAACTGAAATAACTCTGCTCTCCACTAATCGACAAGTAAACATGTGTATTGAAAATACTGGTAAACACTTTCAACATTTTTTAAGTTGAGCTTTTTTGTTTTATTTTTGTACTTTCGGATTTAAATATATTTGTTATTATTATTATTTTATTTCAATGTCTGAAAAGACAAGGCATGAAATTTCAAAATAGCTAGAGACTTTGAAAAGATTTAAAAGGAGAATATAATGTAGCATATACAATGAATTAAAAAATCATATTATCAATATGGACCGAAAGTATTGGCCGACATTACGACGGACAAAAGAAATAATGTATAACATCACGGAGTTACTGAATAACACTGTTCATATGGTGAACGCAACATCTGTTTTCGACAAGAAAACGGACAGCAAAAAAAGTCGATTTTACTGTTAAATTCCTTTCTTCATCGGCGTAGGCAGAAGCGTCAGGAGTTTTTAGAATTTATTCTATTACCTTATATTTCGTTAGATAAATAAAGTACGGATAGTTTACTCGATTTGAACTATACAATGAACAAATAATAATGTAAACGAAAATGAAAAGTGTGAACACATGGATGTTAAAACTAACATCAAGCAGTAAATAATTACTGTGTCTTACATATTATATACCTTTATACGTAAAACGTATATGTATATATGCATGTGTTTGAGATACACACATACATTAAGTGCCATTGTCGATAATCGAACGCACAGACACCGGTGTTTCGACCTATGAGGTCTCATCAGTGTACGTGGAGATTCTCGACAATAGCTTCAAGACTTAAATCGCTGCCTATGTCATTTTCGCATGTTAAATGTAGTGAGAGTATCACAGCGACATCTAACACCCAAAAGATGACACGGAAAAAGCGATGGCTTCTGACAGCATGTTCTGCTATACAGAGGCCTGTATGTTAATAGTGTACCTCGTATAATAGAGCCTTAGCTGGCGTCACCAATCAAAACGAAAATGAAAAGTGTGAACACATGGATGTTAAAACTAACATCAAGCAGTAAATAATTACTGTGTCTTACATATTATATACCTTTATACGTAAAACGTATATGTATATATGCATGTGTTTGAGATACACACATACATTAAGTGCCATTGTCGATAATCGAACGCACAGACACCGGTGTTTCGACCTATGAGGTCTCATCAGTGTACGTGGAGATTCTCGACAATAGCTTCAAGACTTAAATCGCTGCCTATGTCATTTTCGCATGTTAAATGTAGTGAGAGTATCACAGCGACATCTAACACCCAAAAGATGACACGGAAAAGGTCGAAACACCGGTGTCTGTGCGTTCGATTATCGACAATGGCACTTAATGTATGTGTGTATCTCAAACACATGCATATATACATATACGTTTTACGTATAAAGGTATATAATATGTAAGACACAGTAATTAAATAATAATGTATTTTGTATTTTATAGATCACGACACGAGCGGCCGATGAGTGAGTCATCGGCCGCTCGTGTCCGGTCTCTAATTATCAAACAGGAGCGATCTACATCTACATCTACAAAAATAAACTAGTTTTAAAGTCATACGACAGACACACGTATAATTCTGACGTTGACTTTAAATCAGTTAAATATTTTAAATGAAATCGCAAAATAACAAACCATGATTAAAGTTAAGAGAAAGTACAAATTAATTTTTACACGTGTCAGATAATTATTAAGTTTATTTCTGTTTGTTTTTGTTTTCTGTTTTTATTGCGTTCGTTTTCACGCACTATTTACTTCGTTTTACATTTTATTGTTTAGTCTAGCACTAAATTAATAACTAATAATAATAACTAATTGAAAAAGACCAACTGAGCCGAAACATGTATTAAATAAAAAATAACAAATGCATACTAGCGCTGTTATTTTTATTATCCACTTAAACGTAAAATTGACCTAAACCAAATAATAATCGTATAATCAAATCCTCTTTTGACCATTAAATACGAGTTTCCATCCGACTGAGTCACCCCAAATCAAAGCGTTATAAGAAACTGTCGAATCAATAAGAGCATACAAGCATAACAGGCCGTCAATATTTAAGCATGATTTAAACTTTAGTACATACCGCGTAGCCAGCATCAACTGTGACTCCTAAAAATACTGTAGAATTGGAAAGTATATTAGCCAGATCCGTGTCGCAAATAATAAGTCTACACTGCAAAAAGAATATGCACACTGTCTTGTCACTATTCACCATTAATCTATTTCTTCTGCACCACATTTCAAATTGATTAATCACTGATCGTATTAGATTTTGTAGATCTTCCTGATTACTTGAAGAAAGCGCAACTGATGTGTCGTCAGTATACATCACTACAAGATCTCATTTTATATGATACATACAGCAGGGCTATTTATGATTATTATAAATACTAAGGGGCCCAAAATAGACCCTTGTAGTATACCTATATTATTTGCACTTTCTTCCGATTGGTAGCCGGATAGCGATAGGATCATTTTTCTATTACTCAAGTACGATTTTATCCATTGCAATAATGGATCCCGTATACCAAGAGAGTACATTTTGTCCATAACGTACTCGA
Source organism: Amphimallon solstitiale (assembly GCA_963170755.1). Taxonomy (NCBI): domain Eukaryota; kingdom Metazoa; phylum Arthropoda; class Insecta; order Coleoptera; family Scarabaeidae; genus Amphimallon; species Amphimallon solstitiale. The sequence continues at coordinate 44,946,264 of OY720676.1, read as the reverse complement.
CCTCAAAACTATCAAAGGCGCAAGAGAGATCTGACACACGTATTTACCAGCCTCAATTTTAAGCACCTCATATATGTGTCCGAATATACATCTCTCTCTGGCGCGTAATCACCAATTCCTTGGGGAGAATTGCTTTATTTTTTTGAATTGTACCAAGCAACGTTAAACAGGTCCATTCCATTTATTTTGCTAGATCAAAGCTTGTAATAGTACCGCGCGATAATTTAAATTCTAAATTAAGCAGGCTGTGAAATTTAAATTAAGTTGGTATATAAGTACCAAGCGATCATTTAAATTCTAAATTACTTATAGCAGGCGGGATTTTTTTTATTAGGTTGTCCAGAATGTCAATTATTGATTAATTAACATTTTGAAACGTCACTTTGACAATTCAAATTGTAAATTAGTACTTATACATATACCAACTTAATTTAAATTTCACAGCCTGCTCTAATTTAGAATTTAAATGATCGCGCGGTACTAATTTACAATTTGAATTGTCAAAGTGACGTTTCAAAATGGTAATTAATCAATAATTGTCATTCTGGACAACCTAATAAAAAAAATCCCGCCTGCTATAATTTAGAATTGAAATGATCGCGTGGTATATTACATACCGAGGTGGAAAGTGTTTCATTACCGTCGAGAGAGGTTAACTTTATCTCGAGACAGGAATGAGACGTTTCACCGAGGTTTGTATACTATTTTATTTACAATCATAATTATTATATTTATTTGTGATAAAAATTCTTGTAAAAGTTTTGACATATTGAGTTGTCAGATTTGTGATGTTCTAGCGTAAACGTCAAATAAATATACGTCAGTTTTTTTCGGTGAACAGATTATAAAAGAAATGTTGAGTAGTAAAGCCTTCAAGGATTGTACTCCACTTGAACTGAGGGAAACTGTCCTCCCATAGCAAGCCAGATATCTTGGCTCGAATGGAGGACAAGAAATCACTATTTCATAATATCAGCAATAGCAGGCCGGCGAATCTATTTACATGGATTCAAGCTTCCAATAATTCTAACGTGACAATTAATTTTATTTACAACCATAAGGCTGTATTAAACTTATCAAGTTCTTGATAAAGTTATTGAGCAAGAAATTGTCGGCAAGTTTTTGATCAAGTTATTGTTGATCTTGGCTGTTTTACATTTATCAATTTCTTGACCAAGTTTTTAGGTGAATTAGCAGTACCAATAGTGCAAAAGTACGAAATAAAAAAATTAACAAAGTTACCGAAGATTTGTGTTTGATATTGAATGTACAAATAACTGCACAAGAGATACAAAAGAAAATAAATAATTTACGCATACAATTCTTTCAAGAAGTATCAAATTAACATGTCATTTTTAACAATATTCTAAAATGGAATTTGTGTTTACATTTTACACAGTTGGCAAAAAATTTTCTAACATGAATATTACTAGAAATCACTAAAAACTTGATCAAGTTGAGAAGAAAAATAGCATATGTTCTAAGCCACCAGCCACCAAGTTCTTGGCCAAGAAATTGATCAAGACGACTTGACAAGTGTAATACACGACTTGTCGTCAAGTTTAACTTGATCAAGTTCGTGGTCAAGAAATTGATAAGTGTAATACAGCCTATACAATTAATAATTATTTGTGATAAAAATTCCAATAAGGTTTGGACATATCAAGTTGACAGTTCTGTGATTGACATTGAGGTTGAGAAATGAGGGCAGTAATAGAGAGCGGGAAGTAAATGAGGGCAGTAACAGAGGGCGGGAAGTAAACTTGAACAAAGTCACACTTCCAAATTTTTAAAAAGTCAGAAATGCCAACATTACGCGTATGGTTGTAAATAAAAAAATTGTTAGTGGTCACATTTCTCTATGATACTTGCAGGTTGGTCTACTCCTTGATGCTCCCGGTGGCACCTTTTTCTGCGGAGGATCCCTGATTTCACGAAAAGCAGTTTTAACTGCCGCACATTGTTTAGACGAGTAAGTTAAATAAATTACTATCGACGGTGACTTAAATAACGTATGTATATATTGCAGCGTTACTAGCATACAAGTACGACTAGGCGCCCACAATATCAACGAACTGGAAACTACTCAAGTACGACTAACTACTACCAGTTACGTTAAACATGGTGCATGGGATATAAACACTTTACAAAACGATGTTGGAATAATTGAACTTCCCGAAGAAGTAACTCTCAATGGTATGTGTTTTTCAGAATTATTTTAGGGATTATCATCTTATATTTGGATCAATCATTTTGGCAACCGACATGCGCCAATCAATAAAAATGGCGTCAAATTTGAGATGTTGCCACATTTTATCTGTCAAGTAATATATCCTACAAAAGCTATGTCAGGTCAGTCACAAATAATAATATTGTTATTGCTATTAATATTAACTTGGCCACAATGCTGGCCCACTAAACAGAATATTTAATAACTTTAATTATGATATTCATTTATTTAGCAGTATTCAATGTTATTACGTTCATGGGGGTCATATAAAACTGTTTATGTTAATTAATATATTAAATTTTGATTAATAATTTAAATTTTTATAGTTCCTAATTAAACTTTATAAATCAACACATATAGTACCATACAAAATTTCATACGGAGATTGTAATGGCGTATAATCAAAAACAATAATATATAAAATTGAATACATAAATCAAAAGCACAAATAAATTCTATTTAGATATAAATCCAAATTTAATTTAAAAAAATGAATTCTAAGAGCTAAAAAATAAATTATACAACGGCAATTTTTTACTTGGAATATAATATTTGTAATATTGCAAAATTAACGATTTTATTCAGTAAGACGATGATAAAAGTCAATAATATTTCCTTTCCGATCAGTTATCTCATTGACAGTTGAATATATGACGTTCTCCTATTAGTCCAGCCAAACTACATAAAATAGCGTAATTTTCTCGATAGTATTTTGTTAAAGAGGTGTATTCTGAGCATAAATGTAGATTTGAGGGGTTCCCCGAATGTCAGTAGCGCCACTATCGCAGGTAACGCGTTTAATTCTAATCTCAAGAACGATTCGGTTTACACAAAAAAGTATAGGAACCTTTTCTCTTATAAATTGAACTACTTAACTTTTTTATTCGAAATATTTTTTTCTAGCATCAATATTTTCCGAATTATTTCGTTATAAATGCCCTACTTTCGCCGTTTTTCGCCTCTACCTCCCTAACCGTTTACTTTTTTGGAATCCTACTTATTATCAAATTTATAAATCATTTGATTAGCTACGTCTTTTGTCTGAATCTTTTTTACCTACTAACAATACTTTGGTAGTTATTGCTTAGTTTATCGATCGAACTCCGCGCTATTGTCATTGCATGGGTTAGACTATACATAAAAAATGATAAAATTGGTTTAAATAATATTTTGTATATCTATATGTAATAAAGTAAATCCCAACAAAACCTATATCCTTACCTTTCTACGAAGAACTCCCAAACTTAAGAAAATCCACCCGATTGTAGAGAGCTCAAACACAACTAATTTTCCAGTAATTATTGAATATCTATAAACGATTCTTCAATACAGTTTTTTAGACTACAAACCAATTAACAGACAGCACCGTGCTGGATGTGATATGTATATTAATTGGTCCCTAGTCTAAGACATTACAATACAAAGTCAGATAAATATCAACTATAGCTGCGTCCTAGAATTACCTTTATTTGATCTAAAATTCAAGATCAGAGCGAGCAGATTTTAGATCACGTGACGTACTAGTAATGTGAGCTGTCAGCAAATAAAGAAACGAATTCGAGCAATAGGGGCTACGAGGAAAGAATAGAACAGGAGAGATAATAATCTGGTGGGGGAATAGGTATTATTTAGACGGAAGTTACCACTTGAAGGCAGGTCAGTTATGGCAATATTGACCAATCATAATTTATAAAATGAGTATTTTGAATAACTTGCCATATATATATTCATATATTGAAAACATTATACACTCACGATACTTGTTTAATTACTATTGGACTAACAACCTATTTTAAATGATTATCGAGAACATACGAAGTGTACATATACCCTATATAAAATATTTATGCACGCCTATGCATTGCGGCGGCCATATTGAGTTACCACTTTGGACAAATATTTTTATTAATGAGACTCCCTCCTGTTCTATTCCTTCCTCGTAGAATAGGGGCAACTACGTAACCTCAAAAATCAGATCATGCTGTCATGGAAAAATAAATACTTGTCATTATTATGGCTAAAGCAATAAATTAGATTTTAAACGAAGTAATGTCTTCTGATGAAGAAGCAAAAAAAAGTATCATTGAGGAAATTGAAAATCTTTGGGAAATCACTGTCCTTAATTTCAGTGATGAATAGTTTAAGGAACGTTTCAGGATGATCCCAATTACTTTTAAGGAACTAATATAGCAAGTTCATGATGCTGTTACCGAAATATATCCAAGTACACAGAAGTCAGTCAGAGATTCCAATTAGAAAGCAAACTTGTATTTTACACACTATATGTTTGTTAAATGCATATTATTAATGGTGTAATTGACAATGATGATGCTGTTATTTTATTGTAAATTACATGTATAACCTTCAAAATCATGGTGTAGACTCAGCATATATGGGCAACCTCCGGCCTGCGGGCCGAATACGAGATTGTTTATCTTTTTGTTTCATTAAGTAGCTCTTGTATTATCTATGTATTATAAATAAATGTGTGAACTTTTATCTCTTTTTATTTACTACTACTTATTATCTACCTACGGCCCGCGACTTTATTAATAGCCTGAAGTTAAGCCCATAGCCAAGCAACGGTTGCCCATACCTGGGAACACGAACATTCTCATATCTCTTAGTAAATATCATAACACCAGTTATTCTGGCTTTTATTCATCTTTATTTACTGCATTCAATACAGTTTAAGCATTACCTTATCCACGTATGCGTGCTATAACCACACATTCGTTAAACATCTCGCCCGACAATTTTAGAGCTAGCTCACAAAAATCGGAGTAAAGCGAGCAAACTCTACTAGCTCAGAGATTTCGCTACCATAAAAGAACGAATTCGAGCACCCTGAGTAAAACAATGTAATTCTGGAACACAGCAATAATATGTCTATATTAACATTACTTATTTATTATAAATTACAAAATTTATTTTTGCAAGTGATCTGTTGTTTTAATATTCAAGTTATACGATTTAGACGTCAAACCCAATTTTTTTTCCCCAGTCATCATGACCATCATGTGTAACGGAACAGCCCCTTAGTTGGGCACCATAATGTAACGGAACCCTTTCTAAATGCCGACTATGACTCAATTTCTCTCAGGGCGGTTTGGGTTTATCAGAAATGCGTAATAAAGAGGGTTCCTAAACATTAATTAAAATTAATAAAAAGAAAAATACTATTGAAACTTTAAATAGTACTTATATTAAAATCAATGAATCACACATATAATTTTAATACATAACGAAACAATCTCATATGAACATGAAAGAGATCAAATTTATTGACAAGACAATTTGAATACAATTTTATATATACCAAACAGATACAATTCTTTATATATATTTTTCCATATAGTCAAACAAAACAACGAATGCTAGCATTTACTACGTATGCTTTATACACGTTTTGTGTATCATTATATAAACATACAATGCGGCTAATACAGATTAAATTACATTCCCCTTATTAGAACGGAGGAGATAGTTATTTGATAACTTTATTATATTAACATCAATTTAACAGTTATTTTATAATCTTTATAAAATACCTTATAACAAAACTTCTTTCTTCTCTCTTCAATGAAATCTTCTTTTCCTTTCGATGTTTTCATCGGCATCAGTGGTCACGATCCTATGGTGACGAATCCCCTTGCTTTGTTTACAGGAGCACAATATATTCTTTGATTAAACTTTTAACACCGTGCACATTTACTCTTTACGTGCTACTTAAATCACTATTATTGTAATAACAATTCTTATTATTGTTATTCAATTTGTTATAGGAGTGGAGGTTCTCCTTTATTTTTACAACATTTAACAAATATTACTTAAATGTTTTCTAGTCGGGGTTCGACGATTTCTTTATGAAATCAGCCAGTCGAAACCTTCCCGACTTTGAAGTTAACCATTCGACTGAAGGTCTAGCTGTTGACTCTCTCGTCCCCAGCGCGTGTTTTCATTTTATGTTGAACCGCCGGTGGTTCCCCGCTTTCCATATAGTTAGGTTTTTCCCACTTAAGTTTCTCACACGCACTCTTTTACGTCGGCGAATGTTTATCATAACTGTAGCGTTTATTTCACTGTTGTAAACATTCGGCGCCACAATTCTTAGAACTAACACATACTAAACTTATCTTATGACTAATATTTACTTAATAATACCATGACATATTCATTGATTTTAATTCTTATTTTTCTTTAAAATATTAATAATGAAATGTACTTAATTAAATTCTAAAAATATAAAAAATTACCAATTCGTAAACGAACTGGTATGTACCATTACACATGGCTTAGACGGTTATCGTCGCCGACAATCATAACACTCACTATTAGGAAGACTGAAATTAAACAGAAGTTCCTATTAAAAATTACATTAAGAAAATTCATCAAATACCTACTTACCTGGGTTTTTTACACCCAATTGCAAATGCAATTGTTAAAAGTATACAAAGAATGATTATTAGCAGTTTAATCATGCTCACGGTTAATATTGAAATGATATTTATCCAGTTGTTCAAGTGCATTTACATTTGGTATAATTGCAGTACCTACTCGATATCGGTTGTAATAACATTGTAAATTATTGTTAGAATTAGTCATTGTTGTATTGTAATCAATGAATTGTATTGATGCACACTAACAACACATTGAAAGTGTTCGACAGTATTTGAACATAACGTTGCGGTTATATTAAAATAATATATTATTGTTACCACAAAAGTCGTTTTAGGATTGTCATAAATAACAGTATTCATACACCTTTTGACATTTTTGTTCCTTCTGACGTTTGGTGGTATAATTGGCATACCAACCATATAAATTTCTGAATGTTTGCCTACTATATAATATTCGTTTGTAACCGGTTTTCGTGTAATAGTATTTTAGTAGCAGACGCTATAGGTATACAGGGCGAGTCATAAAGGCTCAGCTATTCAGATATACTTTTAGTTCGGTTACGCCATTTGTTCGTCCCTATTAAGTGACAAATTTTATAAAATTATTTTATTTGATGCTTATATAATTAAATATTTTTAGTTTTTCTTATTTATTCTTTAGATCTATAGAATTCTAGTCAAGTTTAACATAACTGTTATTATACTTTAAGTTCATTTCAGGAACATTTTGAAAATAAATATTGTTAAATTCAAAAGAAAAGTCTCGAAATACATATTCTACAAAATGTTGTCTAAATGTTGTATCCCAATTAAAATTTAATATGCCATTGGTAAAATTACTTACGGCTGTTGCAAGTTATTGATCTTAATATAAAGAAATGTACTCAATTTATCGCAAAATAATCATTTAACCACTCATTCCTATTACAGACCAAATCCAACTGATACGATTACCAACATATTCAGACTTGGGAAATACTTTCACTGGTGTAAGAGGTAGGATTAGCGGTTGGGGTTTACCGTCTGATAGCGCCACTAGCATCAGTTCAGTACTTAGAGAAGTTTACGCAGAAGTAATAGGCAACGTTGCCTGCAACATACGGTTCTTAGGTATGATTCAAAGTTCGCATATCTGTACCAGCGGAACTGACGGAGTGGGTGCCTGCAGTGGAGACTCAGGTGGTCCATTGGTTGAGGGAGACACGCAGGTAATATTTTAATATTGCTTCTATATACATAGGGGAACTTGGGGGATTCATGGCCTCTTAAGCAATTTTGCTTTCTGTGGACACATTAATCACCATATGTTTACGATGAACGTTTTGTTTTATTGGGAACATACAAATTAACAATATATCATTGGCATAAAACATTAGAATAAGTAGAATAAACAATATAAATTTTTTAAAAAAACTATTAGTGGCCACTATTACCCCAGATATATAGGGGTAATTCGGGCCAGGGGGTCCTCATTACCCTTAAACACAAAAATCACATACATATTTCTTTCTTGTCCCTCCAGAACACGCATGGTGCGCCATCTGTCACACAAGTTGCATTTCAACCACAGCTCTTTGTTCTTACCAAATTCGCCACAGACTAAGCAGATATCTTCATCTACAGATTTATCGTCATCGGTGTCGTATTCAGGAAGTTGTATATTATCATCGTCACTTCCTTCTGAAAATTCGTTCGCCGCAGTATGCTTATTTTTTCGCTGTCTTTTTGGCCGTTCTGTGCTAATAGACTGATCATCATCAAGTGGACAATCACTGTAAACCTGCCTTTTACATTGTTGAAGCTTTGAAACTGCTAACTTTTTTTTGTTTCGTTTTGCTTCTTTTTCTTCTAATTGTGTTTTATTTGGAGTTGAGGTGATAATCTCTGAATGCTGTTTTTTCGATTTCCTCGGCTCGGCGATTGCAGAGGATTTTGGTTTCGAAGGGACAGGTAGAAGATCTTTAAAGGAAATGTTCTGTTCGACAGGCTCTTCCACAGAAGTTGTTGCTCTAGGTTCAGAAGTCGCCTTATGTGCTAAACTCTCATTATTCGAATGGAGTTCTGCCGGAACAAAGTCTTCATCAGTAAAGATGTCCGAATTATAAGGCCAAATACCTGTAACTTGAAATCCTTTAATTGCTTTCTCCGGTGTAGCGACTCTTATAAATGCCTTGTTAAATAACTCGGCAACTTCAAAAGGAGTGATTTTTGTATGCGGATGAGCGTTCAGATATTTATCACATTCTACGTTATCCTACGTTACATCCAAAGATTGGATCTTGTGGGAGGTGTGCGGCGGCAGCGAAAGTAGAATTATACCATTTGCTTTACAAAATAAATATGAGGGAAGGGTGCAATGAGTAGCATGGTTGTCTAGAATCAGTAGGACTTTATCCTGAATAGAACATTTGACTGATTTTTGAAAATGCTGCAGCCATTCCAAAAATAAGTGTTCAATTATCCACCCCTTATCCGAAATTCTGTAAATGGCTCCTACAGGTCCTCCATTTTTTAATTGAGGATTCATGCGTTTTCTAGCGTAAATGAACATGGGCGGTATATATACACCACTTGCACTAATAGCACAGACAGCTGTTATTGTTCGGCCTCGTTCCCAACTAGTCGCAAAACCAACTTGCTTTTCACCTTTTCGAGCCAAAATTCTTCCTGGAGTTTGAACCGTGGACAGGCCAGTTTCGTCCACATTGTATATTTGTGCTGGTCCAATTGTAGGATTTTCTTGCAATATCTTACTTAAATTGTTGAAAAATCTCATAACCTCTTCTCTGTTAAAAGCTTTAATTCTGTTTATGCTTGTAGGCTCTGGTTTTCTCAACGAGATGGAGGGATTCCTTTTCAGAAAATTATAGTACCAGTCATCACCTGCAGCCTGCTTTTCTATGTTAAAAGGACACTTAATATTATTTTTCCTGGCATAAGTGAAAGCAGCATTTTTTACATTTTCTTTAGTTACACCATAAAAAAGTTGTGACAGGTGAATGATATGTCGTCCCAGTTTTTCTTCTTTTTGTGGGCTAAATATAGAACAACGCAGTACCGGATTGAGGGGGGGTCAAAAGGGGGCAATTGCCCCGGGCGGCATCTCCGCAGGGCGGCAAAATGGAATTTATTACTGCATTACCTATATAGTGAAAATAGCTACAAGGGCGGCATGGTGCTGACTTGCCCCCCTTAAGAAATTTCCTAGATCCGGCACTGGAACAACGTCCCAAACGTGGTCCTTCTTTATTTTTTATTCGACATCTAAGTTGTAATGTGCTACGAGGAATTCCGTAAGTTCTTGCAACTTCTCGTTTCGACCTCCCATCTTCAACTGCTTTAAGAGCTGCTATTAATTGTTCTCTGCTCCATGTTGCTTTTTGGGTAGTTCGTTGAAACTTTCGAGGCATCTATAAATATATAGATGCTTATAAATAGTTATAAAATCAAAATATGTGGTGTCTACATGCATGACGGGGTAATTGTGGCAGTGCCATTAATACCCGGTGTACTAGGGCCACAATTCCCCCAAAGGTATGTAAATCACTGTCACCAACATATCCAAATTTAATGAAAAACAATTACAAATAATAGGATATACAGAAATAAACAAAATTAAATACTAGTCAAAAATCAGTTTTTATGTTTAAAAATACTGTTAGCTCTGAATATTTACCTTGCACAACTTCAAGTACAGGTTATAACGCAATGAGAAATTTACAATAATGTTGAAATTAAGTTGGAAGTGTAAAGAATTCTGCAACAAATGTCTGGCAGTAGTGTTAACTATCAATTGGTAGATGGCGTATGCGTTTACTTTTCCCGTCAATATAATTCAAGTCGGGGAAATCACATGGCCACTATTACCCCGACGGCCATGAATCCCCCAAGTTCCCCTATACTATTTGTTATATACGACGTCCTTGAATATATATCAGTAGTTTATTTTTAAACACATACATAGTAAAAAAGAAATTCTTTCAATAGAAACGCTCAAACTTTGTTAGTGTATAGCGGTCACGTTAGCGACGAGGCCGATTCATCGATGAATGGAAATGTGAGCAAGCAAAATTATCGGATTTGGGACGATAAAAACGCACACGAGATACACCAGCACCAAATTCATCCCAAGAAAGTCACTATTTGGAGCGGATTTTGTCTAGCGCAATCATCAATCCGTACTTGTCAAAAACGAAACTGTCAATGCCAAAACCGTCAACGGCCAGCGTTACAAATCAATGATAAGCAACTTATTTTAGCCAAAACTGGATAATATTGACACCAATGACATGTGATTTCAACAGGGCGGCGCTACATGCCACACAGCGCAAGCCACATTGGACATTTTGAATTTGCGATTTGAGGGCATTGTTATCTCGCGTGACGGCAACGTGAACGGGCTACCGAGATCGTGCGATTTAACGCCTTTAGACTTTTTCTTTTAGGACTCACTTAAACCGCAGGTCTATGCAAATAAACCGCAAACAATTGATGCCTTCAAAGTCAACATAACGAACGCCATCCAGCAAATTCAGACAGATGTATGTGAGGAAGTCATCGAAAATTGAACTTCTCGAATACGTAGCACCAAGCAAAGCCGCGACCGACATTTGAACAACGTTATGTTCCATACTTAATGCCATACTATTCTCTTTCAAACTAAAAAAAAATAAGTGGATATCTCACACACAGATCTTGTACAAAAAGGGGAATAAGTCATTAAAATGACATTTTGCATTAATGATGATTTTTAATTTCATTTAAACGTATTTTTTTTAAATGTAATAGACCGAAAGAAGACAAGATAGAGAACCCAAAAAGAACACATGTACTGTGCAAAGCAATGGTTCCTTTCAAGGTATTCTTTCAATCTTGCAAAGATTTTCGATACAATAGGCAAAACACTTATCAGCCTGTAATTCTTGCAATCATTTACGTCATCATTCTTGTGGATTGGTATCACCCTTCCGATCTACAGTTGATCTGGAAGGTATCCCTCTATGATGCAGTGGTTTACGATTATAGACAGAGGCTGACACAGTTCGTCCTTGGCATATTTAATTATTTCAGCAGTCACACCAAATATATCCTAACCTTTCTTGTTTTTAAGTTCTATAATTATTTGACGTACTTCTTCCTGTGTTACAGGCTTGAAAAACCACGAATTGGAGTTATTCATGCGCAGAGATTTTTGTAGTGTTAGTGGAGATGTGGTGCAAACAATACTATTTGTCTCAGATAAAAAGCATCTGTCGAGGGTATCTTTGGCAACGGTAAATTCTGTTGAAAGTCGCAACAATGTGTTTCAACGTCCTCATTTTCCTGTGCTTCCGCTGTTCGTTTTTTCAACTAATTGTAAAACCATGCAGTTTTATTCTTATATCATGTGCTTGCCGGCGACCTGCGGATACAGCTTACTGTAAGATAAAATGACGACACCGAGAGTTTGTATGAGTTAGTACGAGAAAGCATTATACAAACTGCAGTACAGCTGCTATCTATCCTTGTTGCCCTGATTAAACGAGAGTCAGTCTAGCCCGTCTAGCCTCAGCGTAAATGTACTCGAATCCCCTCTTTTCCAACACTACACTCGACCAAAAAGCAGTTTGTATATTGCTTTCTCGTACTAACTCATACAAACTCTCGGTGTCGTCGTTTTATCTTACAGTAAGCTGTAACTGCAGGTCGCCGACAAGCACATGGTATAACTTCCTCTCAGCTGTTAGTGCCTTCTTTTCATCTTCTACTGTTGTACTTTTGATCTTGTTCTCCAACACGTCACACTTTTTGCAGGTGTCTGTTCTAGCTGTACCAAATCTGAAGTTAATGTTTTCTTTCAACTGTCGGAAGTGAAAATCGTAGTGAAAACTGGTTTTATTTTTTCGCCTTGGTGAAGAAGCTGATAGTCCTCCTTTTCATATTTCTTTAGATATAGTTAATGCGTTATTTTTATATTGAGCTCCGATGACAAATAACATTTCTTGCTGTCTTCTCGGTCATAATAGGATTCTCCATTAGGGAACGACTTGATACGTTCATGCACTTGTTGAATAATATTTTGTGGAATAGCTTTCGGCCTGTTAGAATGCCTTCTTGTTAAAATTCGGGGCGGAGTAACATTTGACGTTGAATGATTACAAATACCTTCTAGTCGTCTTTTTCCAGTGCCATGCAAGTTACATATAGCCAGCTTGCACCCAACTAAATCAGAATCAAGAAACTTGACCCGAAAAAAATATTTTTTGATAGCTCCGAGAGTAAGTAATGAATAAATGTATTTAACATCCTTATGCCGGTTTTCCACCAAACTGACTAGTTGAGTTTCTGTTTTGTTCGTGTTTTCCGGTACACTAATAACAGAAAACAAAACTCGTACAAATTCGAAGCCCTGTTTCCACCAAGCAGACAAGAGTTTCTTGGAGTTTCATTTTTGTTTTCAGTGCTCTTCCACGAAACGAACTAGTGTGTTTTTCGGTAACACAAGAATACACGGTTTTGTACATGAACAACCAAAGTGTGTTGGCAGGACCGCGTCGTAAGTTGAGGCCGCCTGTGTACAAAATTTAATTATCCGCCTACTTATAGCACTTGAAATAATAAAGAAAACGCCTTAATTGTAATATAGATATACATGTATTAAACAAGAAACAACAAATTAATTAAAAAAAAAACAATAACAAACATATAAACTTACAAGGGTTATTTTTACAAAATTGTCACACGTCGAGCTTTTGTTTCAGAGAATTTTTTTATAATATCATGAAGATCTAGAGTGTCAAGTATATCTGATTCAATAGATATAGTTGTCAAATTTATTAATCGTTCTTGAATCATGCTGGTTCTTAAGTGATATTTAATTAATGAAAGTTTGGAAAATGATCGTTCGGCTGACGCCACTGAAACCGGTAATGTTAAAATTATTCTTAGAATAATTACTAAATTAGGAAAATGATTGTGTAGGTCATGTTTTTAATATACTCTAAAATTTCAAAGGGGCCACAATTTTGTGATTTTGTAAATCCATACAGTATTTTCGCAAATCGTGTTTTGAGTATTTTTCCATTTATTCCAATTCTGAAAAATTATACAAAAACCCAAAGTGATTATAATGTTCTTTAAATAGTTGAAAACGCTCTACTAATGAATTTAAAGTCGTATCTAGAACAGCAAAATAGAAATTACGTCGAAAACTGATTTTAGGATCATTTTCGATTTCATCTCCGTGTTCATAATCAAAATGGGTTTTTTTTCGTCGAGCTCTAACTGCTGTTGGCATGAAAAAAGTGATGTCTGTCTCAAGAAGCTCCGCAATCGTACTACCTTCTTGAATAAATTCATTGAAACTATTATCTGATCGTTTTTCTTGAAAATATTTAATTGTTTTACTCAGTATCTCTAAACACTCTTTAATGTTACTTGATATTTTTTGGAACATTTTACTTACTATATTAATATGCAACAAAATATCGTACCAAATTACTACCGAACAAATAAATTTGAATGATCGAATTTTGTTACACAGACAGGTTGCTTGATGTCGTGCTTTTATCTCTTTTTTAAGATCATCAGCTATTTCCAATAAAGCGTCATAAATTTTTTCCAAATCGTACCTTAAAGGCCGTACAGATTCTATTCTACTTTCCCATCGTGTTTCAGATAATGGTTTCAGTGTTAAATTGTGGACATGTTTTTTTAAAATATCCCAACGTTGTGTAGAAGAAGAAAAAAATGAGTAAAGTTCTTGTACACAACTGAAAAAATCAACAGTTTCAAAATTAACATTGGCTGCGTCGTTTACAACCAAGTTTAAGCTGTGTGCAGCGCATGGTACAAAAAATGCTCTAGGATTAATATCTAGAATTTTCTGTTGCAATCCATTGTGCTTTCCTCTCATATTTGCCCCATTGTCATATCCCTGTCCGCGAATATTTTTAATATCTAAATTTAAAGAATTTAAGTAATTCTGGATAACTATAAACAAATTTTCTGATGTTGAACTAAATATTTGGGAAAATCCTAAAAGGTGTTCACGAATTTCTATAGTTTTTGTTTGAAAATTCATTCTAACAAATCTAATTATAACAGTTAGTTGTTCTTGATGCCCGTTGTCAGGTGTACAGTCTAAAATTATAGAATAATATTTGCAATCTGCTAGTAAAGCATACAACTTGAAAATTTTCGAATACTCGAATTTATGTTTTTAATGTACAAAATTACAGAGAACATACTAGAACACAGCGCAGATCAAATACAACTGAATAGAAATGTCAGCAGGACAGACGGTTTCGGGGAGTTCTTGGAACTCAGAGATCGGCTCGACTCGGCACTGACGTCAGGAGGACCGAGCAATGGGATGGGCGTGGTACTCGAGTCGCACGTATCGGAGAAATACGGTCGAAGCGTGGAGTTGTTAATAGAAATAAAATAATTTCGGTATTCAGTGGTGCCTTATGACAATTTCAACGGAGTCAGCAAGCTATTCTTTTAATTTAATTTTCCCACAAAACAAAACCCAAAGTAGCGATAACAAACTATTATGATAGGATTGATAGGAGCTCGAGTTACGTTACGTGTGGATTGTTAGTCAGCATTCGAGAAAATTTTATGAAATTATTGATTTATTTTTACATTTTGCTTTTTTCATCGTGGAAAAATTTGCTGTAAGGCAATGCAATTTTGCCGCCCCTCTGAGGTGCCGCCTGTGTTCGGGAACACACTGGCCCTGTATGTTGGTGATTTTCGACGCTGATTCCTCTGATGAGTCCTTTTTCCCTAGGTCGTCAGTTTTTCGAGATAATTGAAATGGCAATTTTTTTTTGCAATTTTCGACCATACATAGCCATTTCATTCAATAAAAAATCAAAATTTAGAAATGAAGTGCGGTGTAAATTTTTCGTTTGTATTCTTGTGGGGTCTGTTTCACGTCATAGACTCCAAATATAATCGCTCATCATGCCCTCATCCCAGAAACCTTGGTAATTTCTCTCAATTCTCTGCAAATCTTGATGCAACCGCTCGCCCTGCTCGTTGCTCACATTTTGCGGGAAGAAAACCATATGGGAATGCAAAAAATGAACGATACTCTAGAAGATGCCTATGCTGCCTTTTCTATGGGTGTTAAACGTCGCGTAATGTTGTCGTCATCCATCAGTTTCCTTATATCAGGTCCAATGAAAATACCTACTTTTATTTTGGCGTAAGAAATCTTGGAAAACGGACGAGTGAAATACTGGAACGCCCTACCCCGTCTCGGTCGAGCGCTATAACGACATTCTTTATGAGGCCCATTTTAATATGTAGTGAAGGAAGTAAAACGTTATTTGGATCAATCGGTGGATTATTAGATATGTTTTGTCTTCCTGGTGAATAATGGTCTCGAGATGGCTATTCTTTTTTACGTAATGATGCGCTATTACCCGACTATCGCACAGGCAAAGAAAGCAACAGTATGTCGTGAAGCTGCTCAACATCAACATGCCAATAACTTGAAATACATGGATAATCAATTAATTTAAATAAATATGCTACATCGAAGTCATCAAATACCTTGAGATCGACGCAAATTTTCCATTTATGTTCGTTGTACTCATCAATCCCAAAATTTCTTTCATCAATTCGTAATTTTCCTCGGTGTTGACGGCATCGCGGCATGAGCAATTGGAATCTACGGCATTTCATTTCCAATATGCAGGAGAGCTGCCTTCAAACTGTATTTGGAACCGTCGATAAAAAGTCGCCATTAATTTTTGACATTGATGTTATTGCAGAAACAAATTTAATTTATCTTCTCGAAGAATGGCAATAGCACTTTATTCCTATTTCAAAATGAGTAACTTTTGTTTCGCTCGAGAGAAATTTCCACTGTTGCAAACGTGATCCCAGTATTTCAGCATTTCCTGTGGATAAATGCAAATCGCGGACCAAATCATTCAGTTCAGCTTGTGTTACTAAATGTTTTTCGTCGAACACCATTTCGCTGCCACTGCGCGTACTGGGATCAGAAGTTTCCATAACACTGACACCTAGACACTTCGGTAATGGATCATTGTGTAAATGTTCAACTGGCTTCGATACTGATAAAACGTCGGCATACTTTATGTTTCGTACAGTTCTTGTACTAATACATTCGTAGAACAAAAACAACAGTCATTGTCGTGATTTTTCTGTTGTCTCCAAAGCATTGCCCTTTTGAACGGCAAATACATTTCCTCGCCCAACGACCATCTGTATAATAATAATAATAATAATAATAATAATAATTCATTTTATTTCTTAATACTTCAGACATTGTATGTAGCACAGTACAAAAAAAAAGTAAAAGAAATACGTCACATACAATACAATATAAAGTTATTTAAAATAATTTATAAAATCTTGAACACTATAACAACAAATATGAAGGAGAGAGTCTCTCAATTGTTTTTTAAAAAGTCGTAATGCGGGACATGTTCTTATTTCATTTGGCAAAGCATTAAATAATTTACAGCCCACAAAAGCCAGGGTCTTCTGAAAGGAATTCGTTCTATGTACAGGAGGCAAAACATGATCATAGTGGCGGGTTTCATAGCCATGCGATAGTCTAAAATCAAAGTTGCTGCGATTTCAGTATACATAACACAGTACCTCAAAGATATATACATCATAAAATGTAAAAATCCCGTTGGCCCTGAACACATTCCTACACGAGTCGCCCCGTCGGAGATTAAAAATAGTCCTGACAGCCCTCTTTTGTAAAATAAAAATGCGAGAAGCGTCGCTACTCATGCCCCAATGCACTATTCCGTAACGCATCCTGGAATAGAAGTCCGAGTAATAAAAACTTTTTAGTGTAGACAAATTGCAAGACTTGCCCAACTGAAAGAGAGCGTAGCACGATTTGGCGAGTTTAGAACATAACTGGTCTATGTGTTCCGACCACTTTAAACCCTCATCGACAATGACACCGAGCAACCTACAACTGCTAACGAAATCAATTTCAGAGTCAGCCATGCCAAACCTTGAGATGTTAAATTTTCTTTTGTTATTAAAAAGCATACACTGAGTTTTTTCGATGTTCACGACGATCCTATTAGACTTAACCCACTTATTTACTTTAGACATGGCCACACCAGCAGCACTAATAACATCGTCAACATTGTTCGATGAAACAACTAAACTTATGTCATCGGCATATAACATCAGTAACATCACCTTAGCAATACCAGTTAGACAGTTAGGAAAGTCATTGATAAAAATTAAAAATAAGGTGGGCCGGAGGACAGAGCCCTGTGGAACACCCATACGTACATCAGTGCTACCAGAGAAATTCCCGTCAATACTTACTCTCTGTCTCCTTCCCGACAAATATGACTCGAACCACTTCAAACAGACACCATTTACACCATATCTACCAAGCTTATGCAATAATATCAAGTGATCAACCGAATCAAACGCTTTAGACAAGTCTATTAGCATACTTAGACATGGAAGATTGCGGTCGATTGAAGTGTAAATACTGCTAAAGAAATTAAACATAGCAGTATCTGTTGATTTACCTGGGAAAAAACCATGCTGATTTTCGGACATGAGTTTAAAATGAAGAAAATAATTCATTAGTCGTTTATTTACAACAAATTCATACACCTTGGAGAAAACGGATAGTATACTTATGGGACGATAATTGTTCATATTATTAGGATCACCCTTCTTGAACATCGGGTATACCGTAGCATGTTTTAATTTTGACGGAAATATACCATTCTCAAAAGAAATATTTATTAGGTATGCCAGTACACCCGTTATAAAAGGAAATGACCTCTTCAAAAGAAGCGATGGTATGGAGTCATCACCAGAAGCCGGACTAGAACTTAGCTTATAAATAGCTTCAATAATATCTCCCTCGCTCACAGGAAACATATAAAATGATTGCGAACCTGGTGTCATAAAACTGTCAATCTCCTCGAAAGAGACACTATCATCCTTATAATTGAAATATATGAGTTTTTCAGATGACGACACAAAATTATCATTAAACAATTGACTTAGAGCTAATCTATCAATAGGTAAATCAGGAAAAGTCGACTGTTTCGCATAGTTACCTCTTTTATTGTTAATAATACGCCACGCAGCCTTGGTTTTATTATCGGCTGCCATAAAAAACTTATTGTTAAGATCACGCTCTCTAACCCGTAACACACTAACTAACATAACTTTGTTCTACGCGCATTACACAACAAATTTGGCGTCCACGGCTTTCCAATATTTCCCACAGCGAAACCAAAGTAGTGCAGATACTGTTATAACTTCGCAATTCTTTGCAACAATATAACAACCACAAACGTAAAAAAAATTGTTCGGGTCGACTTTGCACGATCTTTTCGACATTTTTATATGTTATTTTTCTATTACAAATACTTATTGCGTTAAATTGAAGAACACGCTACTGATTTAACCAGCTGACAGCTGTTGTGACAACACAATTCTGCCAACATGCAAAATCTCAAAATTCTGACGACCTAGCGAAATTCTGGCTACGGATTTGAATTCAGCGCGCAAAAATACGTTACGAAATGCTCTCCTTTTTCTCGGGTACATAAGTTGGCCCAAATTTGTAATCCTGTGATAATTAAAGTTTGAATTTTAAGTGGGCGTTGTATGAAAACGAAGTAACTGGGCACATAATTTGCATTTATATATGTTAATATTGACTTTATCTTTATTTTAGAAGTAATTAAGGTATTTTTTAACTTGTTTGATTTAGGAGACGGAAGCGACGTCGACAACATAGGTGGGTTAGATCTCTGTTATCAAGAAGAGCAAATTATGGTGCTATTATTATTTAGTTTTAATTTTATTTATACCGTTCAACGTATAGACAAACTTGAAACTCTCTATTTCCACTAGACAGTCAGAGTCCGTAAACACTCCGAAACTCTTCGATCTTACCGCTTCCTGCTTGAAAAGCAAGACTGCAACTGTGGCAGAAGCGTCCAGTCTTCAAAAAATTTGTAAACTCGTTTTTTTCGACACGAGTTTGTTTTGTGTTTTTCTTTTGTCCGTTTGGTGGAAAACCGGTATTACCTTGCATTTGAAAGAAAACTGACGCATTTTAGGATAGTCGTAACGCGTACGAGTTGTCTTTTTCGTAGCCGCAGTTATCAAGCCTGCCAAGTAAAAATCTCGGTTGCCTCGGTTCGCTATTCTGTAAAATGATTCGAATATCTGCTTACGCGTCTCATCCGGTATCTTTGTCAGGCAAGCTTTTTTGCAACAACAATCGTCTATCTGTTGTTTACTTGGAAAAACCTTCCCTCTATGCCCAATTTTGCACGTTGCATTTTCGTAACATTTCTTTTCCACTTCTGCTCCTGCCTTATAAGCTTTTTTCGTTTAGCTTCTTCAAGTGGTTCATTGACATCCGTGTCACTACTAGTAGAAGTTTCACTAGGTTCATAATCACTCGAAAGGGCTCAGATACATCGGATGTTTCTGACATTCTGACATTCATACTGCACAATGCAGTATGCACAGGTTTGTTTATCTGCAAGTTGGAACGGCGCGCGCAGACATTATACTTTTACTCCACATAAACTGGTGCATAAACGGGATAACTCTTGTTGATTTGTCCCACTTTTAGTATTGAGGGATGACTTTCAAACGCGCACAACTCTGTATTCTTTTACATCACTCATCCCTATTTTGCACCATAACAAGAGCGTTTTATTGGCATTCTGACGACACATTTATCTCAATTTTAATCAAATCTTGCCTTACCCCTCTTTTACACCAAACTCTTCAATTGTATTCAATTTTGTAATACATATATAAGTTTGAGTATATATTAGTCTGGTCTGTAAAAGAAAACACATGCCGGAGACTTAAGTATGAATCATTTTTAACGTTTTAAATTGTATTAAGAGACATGAAATTTTTATAAATATTTGGCTTAAGCAATAATGTTTAGTATTCTCTTCCTAATGCATCATTAACTTATGTCTAACAAATTATTTTCAGATTGGAATTGTGTCATTTGGTCTTGGAATTGGATGCGAAAGAGGCTGGCCATCCGTATTTGCACGTGTTACTTCTTATCTGGATTGGATTGCTGCCAACGCTGATATTACCATATCTGCATGACACTGTATAACAAGTATAAATATTTTCGCTTATCTATAATTACTGCTATTTCGAAAAAATAAAATTATTATTATTCATGCTATTATTGTTATTTATTTAATTCGTAATAATACACCTTATTATCGAACAACAAATCAATTACGGGACCATATTGCATTTATTTACCTAAAACTGATAATAAAGAAAGAAAAGGAAATAAAAATAGATAGACTGCAATTGTCATTCATTAAATTCACTTCAATATAAGGGTATTCACCGATGGTTTTATAGGAAAACCACCAGCCAAAACTATATATATACGTTTAACTTCCTACTCGATGTTATTTATTGAATTCACTTCAAAATAAGGATATTCACCTAAATACATTTATATAGGGAAATCACCGAGCAAACACTATACAGGGTGTAGATAAAGTCTGGAACAAAATTAATATTTCTGTTATACTCGGTTTGATGGAAAAACCCTGAAACAGGTCGATTTTGTTTTTATCCTGTGCACTTTACAACATCGTGAATTTAATTCTGTCGTCATCTGGTTGCGCGCGGGCGTGACGTCATTAGTTTTTTCAAATGGTAACCCGTCACATTTATTACCCCTTGTCGTTAGGTATTCCATTGTGCATGCAACGGTATAAAAAGTTTGGTACCTTACATAACAATTTTTGGGAGAAAAATACTTTCGAATTTTAAAAAATTAAAATTTTATTTCTAATGAAAAACTAATCAAAAATTATTTTAAAAAATCAGATAAATTATAATCCGAGGTTTATCTTGGATTGTCCTCAAACCAGACACCAAAAAAATGTCAACGGAAGTGTTCAAATTGTCCGCCATTGGCCATTTGACACTGGCCGAGACGGACGTACACGCTTCCTACGACACGTCATATTGACAGTTCATTACTTGGTGTTTGAACTTATCCATTCACAATACTTGCTCCATTGGTAGTGTTGAACGTGCATTGCGAAAATGGCGAATTTGAGCGAAAAAGAGCGGATTCAAATTCTCATTATTGTTGGTTGTGGTGATAAAATACGTAGCCATGAAGAAGCCTGTCAGTTTTTCAATGCAGAAAATCCAAACCGCGCACCGATTTCGCGGTCAACGGTGAGCAAAATTGTCGCAAAATTTGCTGAAACTGGTAGTGTAAAAGACAGGGCTCGTCAAGGTCGACCAAGAATTGAGGAAGATAGAAGGGTCAATATTCTCTTGGAACTTCAGGACAACCCCCACACTTCAACAAGGAACATTGCCAGGGATCATGCAGTTGATTTTACCACAGTAGCCAAATTGCTGAAGAAGGAAAAACTTCATCCGTACAAAATCAATCGGGTTCAGGAACTGAATGAAGATGACTTCGACCGCCGACTCGAGTTCTGTGAACAAATCATGCTACGGTGCGATGAGAATCCCGGATTTGTCGACAATGTGGTTTTTAGTGACGAAGCAACTTTTACCTTGAACGGTGAAGTGAATCGCCACAATTGTAGGTACTGGTCGGGCGAAAATCCTCGATGGGTTCGAGAGGAGCACACCCAACACCGGCAAAAAGTTAATGTATGGGCGGGAATAGTGGGAGATCGCATTGTGGGGCCTTTCTTTCTGGACAGAAATTTAAACGCTGAAACATACTTACATTTCCTAAGATTTACGCTAGTGCCAACATTGGTAGAATTATTTCCGGATGAAAACACCCCCGACAAGCCTCACCCCAGAATCTGGTTTCAACAAGATGGAGCACCTCCACATTTTGGCTGGCGTGTTCGGAGTTACCTCGACGAAATTTTCCCCGGGAGATGGATCGGACGAAGGGGAATAATTGAATGGCCTGCCCGTTCGCCAGATCTCACACCACTTGATTTTTTTCTATGGGGTCATGTGAAATCAAAGGTGTACACCAATAAGCCAAATAACTTGGATGATTTGAAACATCGTATCCGCGAGGAAATGCGAAATATTGGTGCAGAGACAATACGACGTGTCGTAGAAAGCGTGTACGTCCGTCTCGGCCAGTGTCAAATGGCCAATGGCGGACAATTTGAACACTTCCGTTGACATTTTTTTGGTGTCTTGTTTGACGACAATCCAAGATAAACCTCGGATTATAATTTATCTGATTTTTTAAAATAATTTTTGATTAGTTTTTCATTAGAAATAAAATTTTAATTTTTTGAAATTCGAAAGCATTTTTCTCCCAAAAATTGTTATGTAAGGTACCAAACTTTTTATACCGTTGCATGCACAATGGAATACCTAACGACAAGGGGTAATAAATGTGGCGGGTTACCATTTGAAAAAACTAATGACGTCACGCCCGCGCGCAACCAGATGACGACAGAGTTAAATTCACGATGTTATAAAGTGCACGGGATAAAAACAAAATCGACCTGTTTCAGGGTTTTGCATAAAACCGAAGATAACAGAAATATTAATTTTGTTCCAGACTTTATCTACACCCTGTATATACTGCTGTGGCAACATGACTATTTGGAATATGATAATTGTAGTATTGCCATACATTAGGCTTTGCCAAATAAATTATGTTGTGTGCTGTTCCAGCAACATAAATAATAAAGATGATGATAATTTTCATTATCCTTAATGTATATTTTATTTATCTTAACAGCACGTACATTATAAGTATACGTGAATTCCATCAGTGTATCTAAATTTCTCCTCTTTCGTCAAATCTCTTGTTTTACTTTTGATTGGGGTAAGGTTATAGCTTATTTAAATGAAAACCAGAAACCATATAAAATTGATTCTATAATTTATTTGACATTTATTACATAATAGATAGCATCGCTATGCTATATTCACCATTTTATTTATAAGAAACATGATTAAAAGAAAACGTTTGTACCTTGTTCTAGGTTGTAACGTTTTATGGTACGAATATATTTTTCTTGTACTTAATCAAATAGAAATCAAAAATATTTTCCTGTTTCAAAACAAATAAAATTCAATTAACTTTTGTATACTTTTTACATTTTTATGCTAGTTCTATTCCATCAGAAACATTATATTCGCACGTAATGCTCTGACAAACTTAGAACTTCGCAATGGTCAATGTTCGGAGAAAAAGCTTGAATCTGATTACTATCTATAACCATTCGCACGTGTTATATCTAGCATCTCAGAGTCCGCTACCCAGAAATACTTTCCTTATTATAAATTTAATTTTAAGTCATTAATTTATAATCAAAAATCATCGTAAACATTAATGATGCATAATTAAGTGCCAGAAAATATACATTTGCACGCTATATCCTCTTAACACCCAACACCATTAATAATTTTATTTTCGTAAACTTGAATCCAATAAATACTTATTACTATTACAGGAAAACATTTATTATCACTGTTGCACAACGTTATATTGAATATACATTTGCACGTTATATTTCAATACACGCATAGCCACATTGATAACTCTTGGTATCAAACTTACTTTGAATCATTGAAGAACTTCTCAAATTCTTCCATTTGCATATCCATTATTTTTTTTAAAAATACAAAAAACAAATTACTAAAGAAAATAAATGAATGAAACTTAAATGCAAATAAAAATTAATACGCTAATACAAAAGAAATAAATATGAATCGTGGTGTATCTAACCCTACGATTTTAAGTTACTGTTATTCTCTTTTCAGGTAACCAGCTAATCCGTGAATCAATCAATGAATAAATGAATCTTGTCGATTCTTGTTTTCAATTTATATTCCCGGGAAAAACACGTGACCGCTCTCAACGCCATCCTCAGAAACTACCATTAAATTGTCACCCTGCGTCTTCAGTGAACTCTTGGCTTTTCAGGTTGCCATTATGATTCGAACACACACACGCACGCACTTGTTGTCCTTTTGACAGTTACCTCTCACTTCCAAATGTCAACACCCCGAGAATTGTCCATTTGCACTTTAAAAGTTTCTCACAAATTGTCCAGCATTTCTCCAATGTAGGTATATTTATATTAATATAATTCTTCTTTATATTTGTTTATGAATTTATTACCTTCTTTACTATTTGCCACATATTTCCTCTTTCCATTGGCTAACACAATTCTTATTTTTGTTTTATGTCCAGCTCTCGGCAGTATTGGAAATACATTGTAAATAACAGGTATTCTTTTAATAAGATTACTTGTACTACCATGATCCATTTGGTTTGCCCCTTCATTGCTTCCCTCTATCCAGGACTTTTCCAACAGTGATATATTTATCTGTAATAAACTACAAACCAAGTTTACATTATATTTTCTTTTTGTAGGTCATCAAAACCGTACTAAACCTCTCTACAGCTTATGAAACATAATACTACATATACGAATTTCATGAATGTATTTTATTATTACCAGCTGTCGTTTATAAAAAAAACTACTGCAGATTGTATGGACTCAGAATATCTTTATTTATATCCTTTTTTTATTTATTTACTTATATAGTCATAAGTTAAGGTAAATTTTTGTTCTTTTTGCATGATTTATTTAATAAAGTTTTATTACCCTATGCACGTTCTCAAGTTTACATAATTTATTCAATTATATTTTTCTCCCGTGCATTTTATTTTCTTCATGCAATTTTATTGCATTTAGATGACTAATTCTTATCACACTTCCATCCTTAAGCATAAACCCTTTCTCGGTTATTCGCTTTCATTTCTTTTTTATTTTTAAACAACGGTCCATTATTTAAAATGTTCAGTGCAATTCTCACGCTTTTTATGAAGTCAGGTTGTTTTTCATTATACACAAACCATACATCTTGTTTCTCTTTTCTATAAAAGAAATATATATATCTTAAATTTTATCTCGTCTTTTATTTTATACCTGTTTCATATCTAAATTGTAAATATAAATTCATTTTTATGTCTATGTTCTTTCACTTAAAAAATGTATGCAACCTAATATACTCATGTTAAATCTTGGAATACAATAAAACTTATTATTGTCTCTTTTATATTTTATATACTTAAATTAAATCTTAACGCTATTACTTATTATCTTATTAATATGCAAGAGACCACGGCAATACGTACAACTTCCTATTCCCTCATTTTATTTTAGTAGATTGAATGTAGAAATCTAGTCGTGCTTTCTTATTAATTAACTAACAAAAATGAGTGATAGTGATAATAGCAATGAAGGTAGTAGCTCCGGCGTTATTAAAAAAAGGAAATACAACCAAACTTATAAAAAAGAATGGGAAACGATAGATGTTTTTAAAGGCTGGTTAAAAAAAGTGAAAAGGGGTTTCAGTACGCAAAATGCAGTTCATGCGACAAAAATATAAATATATTTAGTGGAAAGGATGCTCTCATGAAGCATAATAATTCAGCTACTCATCAAATAAAACTAAAAGCGATTTCGAAACAACCCACATTAGAAGCGTTTGCAACTGCTGCTCCTTCTATATTAGAGGAAGACGTTAAAAAGGGTAATTAATTTATTTAAACATAACTTTAGTTTTTATTTTTTTATGTAGGTACATGTTATAGGAGAAATACGTCTATCTGCTTTCATCGCCGAACATAATTTACCACTTACTACTTGGATCACTTGACCAAGGTCGTTGCCGCAGTATGTCGTGATTAAAAAATTGCCCAAAGACTAGCCTGTGCAAGAAGGAAAACCACTGCAATAGTTAAAAATGTACTGGGATACGAAAATATGCAAGTATTATGTGATCATCTCCGGACGAACAAATTGTCCCTTATTGTTGATGAGTTGACTGATACGAGCAATATTAAACATCTTTGTATATGCGTAAGAATAAATAACAGTAACACCATTTGTGATAATTTTTTAGCTTTAATTGAAATTAAAGCAGCCGACGCGAATACTATACTGGGTGTCGATAAAGTTTGGAACAAAATTAATATTTCTGTTATCTTCGGTTTGATGGAAAAACCCTGAAACACGTCGATTTTGTTTTTATCCCGTGCACTTTATAATATCGTGAATTTAATTCTGTCGTCATTTGGTTGCGCGCGGGCGTGACGTCATTAGTTTTTTCAAATGGTAATCCGCCACATTTATTACCCCTTGTCGTTAGGTATTCCATTGTGCACGCAACGGTATAAAAAGTTTGGTACCTTACATAACAATTTTTGGGAGAAAAATGCTTTCGAATTTCAAACAATTAAAATTTTATTTCTAATGAAAAACTAATCAAAAATTATTTTAAAAAATCAGATAAATTATAATCCGAGGTTTATCTTGGATTGTCGTCAAACAAGACACCAAAAAAATGTCAACGGAAGTGTTCAAATTGTTCGCCATTGGCCATTTGACACTGGCCGAGACGGACGTACACGCTTTTTACGACACGTCATATTGACAGTTCATTACTTGGTGTTTGAACTTATCCATTCACAATACTTGCTCCATTGGTAGTGTTGAACGTGCATTGCGAAAATGGCGAATTTGAGCGAAAAAGAGCGGATTCAAATTCTCATTATTGTTGGTTGTGGTGATAAAATACGTAGCCATGAAGAAGCCTGTCAGTTTTTCAATGCAGAAAATCCAAACCGCGCACCGATTTCGCGGTCAACGGTGAGCAAAATTGTCGCAAAATTTGCTGAAACTGGTAGTGTAAAAGACAGGGCTCGTCAAGGTCGACCAAGAATTGAGGAAGATAGAAGGGTCAATATTCTCTTGGAACTTCAGGACAACCCCCACACTTCAACAAGGAACATTGCCAGGGATCATGCAGTTGATTTTACCACAGTAGCCAAATTGCTGAAGAAGGAAAAACTTCATCCGTACAAAATCAATCGGGTTCAGGAACTGAATGAAGATGACTTCGACCGCCGACTCGAGTTCTGTGAACAAATCATGCTACGGTGCGATGAGAATCCCGTATTTGTCGACAATGTGGTTTTTAGTGACGAAGCAACTTTTACCTTGAACGGTGAAGTGAATCGCCACAATTGTAGGTACTGGTCGGGCGAAAATCCTCGATGGGTTCGAGAGGAGCACACCCAACACCGGCAAAAAGTTAATGTATGGGCGGGAATAGTGGGAGATCGCATTGTGGGGCCTTTCTTTCTGGACAGAAATTTAAACGCTGAAACATATTTACATTTCCTAAGATTTACGCTAGTGCCAACATTGGTAGAATTATTTCCGGATGAAAACACCCCCGACAAGCCTCACCCCAGAATCTGGTTTCAACAAGATGGAGCACCTCAACATTTTGGCTGGCGTGTTCGGAGTTACCTCGACGAAATTTTCCCTGGGAGATGGATCGGACGAAGGGGAACAATTGAATGGCCTGCCCGTTCGCCAGATCTCACACCACTTGATTTTTTTTCTATGGGGTCATGTGAAATCAAAGGTGTACACCAATAAGCCAAATAACTTGGATGATCTGAAACATCGTATCCGCGAGGAAATGCGAAATATTGGTGCAGAGACAATACGACGTGTCGTAGAAAGCGTGTACGTCCGTCTCGGCCAGTGTCAAATGGCCAATGGCGGACAATTTGAACACTTCCGTTGACATTTTTTTGGTGTCTTGTTTGACGACAATCCAAGATAAACCTCGGATTATAATTTATCTGATTTTTTAAAATAATTTTTGATTAGTTTTTCATTAGAAAAAAAATGTTAATTTTTTGAAATTCGAAAGCATTCTTTTCCCAAAAATTGTTATGTAAGGTACCAAACTTTTTATACCGTTGCATGCACAATAGAATACCTAACGACAAGGGGTAATAAATGTGGCGGGTTACCATTTGAAAAAACTAATGACGTCACGCCCGCGCGCAACCAGATGACGACAGAATTAAATTCACGATGTTATAAAGTGCACGGGATAAAAACAAAATCGACCTGTTTCAGGGTTTTTCCATCAAACCGAAGATAACAGAAATATTAATTTTGTTCCAGACTTGATCTACACCCTGTATATAACCATATTGTCACTTTTTTTGAAAAATACTAAATTCCGTATAAAAAAAATCTGGTCGGTTTTGCATCTGATGGGGCAAATGTTATGGCAGGACGGCATTGCTCAGTAATGACTTTATTGCAAAATGACATTCCAAAGCTTTTTGTAATGAAATGTATATGTCACTCCTTCCATTTGTGCGCTTCATATGCATGTGAAAAGCTACCTCCGTATATAGAGAAGCTCACAAGGGATATCTATAATTACTTCGCTCATAGTCCCAAACGAATTAGCGAATATACCGAGTTTCAAGTATTTCGTAATACAAAAATCCATAAAATTTTACGCCCATGTCGAACCCGATGGTTATCCGTACATAGCGTTGTTTCGCGGTTATTAGAACAGTATAGACCTCTACAGTTATATTTCACCAATGTCGCTAGTACCAATGATATGTCTGTAGATAACATATTGGAAACGTTAAATGATCCTGTTACAAAGTTATTTTTACAATTTTTAGAATTTGTTCTACCCTTTTTTAATAACTTGATTAAGGAAATGCAATCTGAACACCCTAAAATACACTGTCTATATAAAAACATACTTACTATCATAAAAACGTTATTCGATTGTTTCATAAAAAGGGATTACCTTCAAGGTATTTCAGTGGCAGACGTAGATTTTAAAAATCCTAGACATTACCTGCAGATTCAGGATATGTATTTAGGCGCGATACAAACAATATCCAGCACGTCACTTACCAAAGAACAATTATCCTTTTTTAGGCTAAGATGCTTGGATTTTTATGCAGAAGGAATATGTGATCAAATAATTAAACGGTTTCCTTTAAAGAATAATGCTTTGGAAAAAGTTCAGTTTTTAGATCCAGTAGTTGTAAAATCAGGATCAATTCAATCTATTACCGATATAGCACTTATTTTCCCGGATTTTTTATACAATTCCGACCTTCAGACTTTGGACAATGAATGGCGCATTTTAAGAAATACTAACGAAATTAACTCTTTTTCTGATAATGTAGAATTATTTTGGCAAAAAGTAGAAACGACATTCGGCGACGGAACACGTAAATTTAATTGTCTTAAAAAAATTGTCTTTAATTTACTTTGCCGCATTCTTCGGCCAATGTTTAAAGAATTTTTTCTACGGTCAATAATTTAAAAACTAAACAGAGAAACAAGCTACGTACGGATACAATCAACGGGTTAATTCTTGCTAAGCAATACATTGGAAATAAAAGTTGCGTTGATTTTCCAATTGAAAAAAAAAACTAACTTTGCGAATGGCTAAGCATACACTCTATGAAGATGGCGAAAACGAGTAATTTTTTTGTAAAATGAGATTCTTTTTAAAAAATTTGGTTTCAAAAAAAACGATAGACCACATTTGCTCAGAAACGAATGGGGATTTAAAAAACAAGTACTTTAAAAAAGAGCAATGGCGTAACATATTGCCGTGGTCTCTTGCATATTAAAAATAATAGTAATAGCATTAAGAATTAATTTAAGTATATAAAATATAAAAGAGACAATAAAAATAAGTTTTATTGTATTCAAAGATTTTAACAAAAGAGTATACTAAGTTGCATACATTTAAGTATAGAAAACATAGACATAAAAATGAACTTATATTTACAATTTAGATATTAAACAGGTACAAAATAAAAGACGAGATAAATTTAAGCTATATATATATTTCTTTTATAGAAAAGAGAAACAAGATGTATGGTTTGTGTATAATGAAAAACAACCTGACTTTAGAAAATGCGTGAAAATTGCACTGATCATTTTGAATAATGAACCATTGTTTAAAAATAAAAGAGAAATGAAAGCAAATAACCCAGAAAGGGTTATGCTTAAGGATGGAAGTGTGAAAAGAATTAGTCATCTAAATGCAATAAAATTGTATGAAGAAAACAAAATCCGATATGCACGGGAGAAAAATGTAATTGAATAAATTATGTAAACTTGAGAACGTGCATAAGGTAATAAAAACTTTATAAAAGAAATTAAAATAAGTCATGCTAAAAGAATAAAATTTACCTTAACTTGTGACTATATAAGTAAATAAATAAAAGGATATAAATCAAAATATTTCGAGACCATACAATCGGCAGCAGTGTTTTTTATAAACGACAGCTGGCAAATAATAAAGTACATTCATGAATTCGGGTGTGTAGCACTATGTTTCATTGACTGTAGAGAGAGATTTGTACGGTTTGATGACCTACAAAAAGAAAATATAATGTAAACTACGTTTGTAGTTTCTTACAGATAAATATATCACCGTTGGAAAAGTCTTGGATCGAAAGAAGCAACGAAAAGGCAAACCAGATGGATCGTGGTAGTACGAGTAATCTTATAAAAAGAATACCTGTTATTTACAATATATTTCTAATTTTACCGAGAGCTGGAAACAAAACAAAAATAGGAATTGTGTTAGCGAATGGAAAGAGGAAGTATGTGGCAAATAGTAAAGAAGGTAACAAATGCATAAACAAATATAAGGAAGAATTATATTAATACAAGTATACCTACATTGGAAGATACTGGACAATTTGAGTGAAAGACTTTTAAAATAAGCAAACAATTCTCAATGTGTTGACATTTTAAGTGAAGGAACTGTCAAAGACAATATGTGCGTGGGTGTGTGTGTTCGTGTCACGATGGCAACTTGAAAGGCAGAGATCTCACTGAAGACGCAGGCTGGCAACTTAAATGGTAGTTCCAAGGATGGCCTTGAGAGCGGTCACCTGTCTTCCCGGGTATATAATTTGAAAACAAGAATGAACAAGATAGTTAGTTAGTTATTTGGGGAGAGATAAAAAGCGACTTAAAAAGACATTAAATCGTAGGGTCAGATACACCACGATTATAATTTGTTCATTATTTCTTGTATTAGCATATTAATTTTATTTGTATTTAAGTTTCATTCATTATAAGGATTTTTCTTTGGTTAATAATTTTTGTATTTTAAAAAATGGAGATGCAAATGGCAGAATTTGAAAAGTTTTTCAATGATTCAAAGTAAGTTTAGAAACAAAGATTTATCAATGTTGCTATGCGTATATTCTAATATAACGTGCAAATGTATATTCAATATAACGTTGTGCAACAGGGATAATAGATATTGTCCTGTAATAATATACATTCATTAGTTTTAACAACACAAATAGAATTATTAATGGTGTTGGATGTTAAGAAAATATAACGTGCAAATGTATATTTTCTGGCACTTTATTAGGCATCATTAATTCTTACAATAAATTTTTGATTATAAATTAATAATTTAAATTAGATTTTCAAGAAGGAAAGTGTTTCTGGGTAACGGACTTTGAGATGCTGGACACAATACGTGTGAATGGTTGTAGACAGTAATCAAATTCAAGCTTTTTCTCTGAACATTGACCATTGCGAAGTTCTAAGTTTATCAGAGCATTACGTGCGAATATAATGTCTCTGATGGAATAGAATTAGCATAAAATATCAATAGTATACTAACATTAATTGAATTTTCTTTGTTTTGAAACAGGACAATATTTTATTTTTATTTAAGCATTAAAAATATATTCGTCATATAAAATATTACAACCTAGAACACGGTACAAATGTTTTTCTTTCAATTATGTTCTTCTTTTATAATTAAATGGTGAATATCACAGCCGTCTCTACGTAAGTAAAGACGGCTGTGTGAATATGGTATAGCGATGCTATCTATTCTGAAAATAATGTTGAATAAATTATACAATTATGTTTTATATGGTTTCTGATTTTTATTCAAAATAAGCTATAACCTTATCCCTATAATAAGAAAAACAAGAGATTTGACGAGAGAAGAGAAATTTAGATACACTGGTAGAATTCACGTATGCTTATAAAGTACGTGCTGTTAAAAAAATAAATAAATATATTAAGGATAATAAAAAAAAATTATCATCATCTTTATTAGTTATGTTGCTGGAACAGCACACAGCATAATCTATTTGGCAATGCCTAACGTATGGCAATACTACAATTATTTTATTCCAAATAATTATGTTGCCACAGCAATATGTTTAAGAAAGTTATTAAGAAACATATGATATTTTTCGGAATGTTGTATACCAAAATGGGCTTTCTCTAAAGCCGATAACATTGTAACGGCGAAACGTTCATGCTTGAAACCGGAAAATGTGAAAAAAAAGTGTTTCTTTGGCGCACAGTTTTCTAATGTATTCTTGTATTATTTTTATTTTTGTATTTAATACATAATATGTCAAGTATATTTCAAATTAAAACGTGTTTTGTATCTTCAATTCTTATTAGTTGTCTCTTAAGATCATTTATTATTTCCTTTCAACAATCAATTCAAATGAAGGTAAGTAACTTCGTAAGTAGCTGATTACCTATCATTTTTTTAATATGATTTTTTCGCTTTGTTGCAATTTTTTGCATAGCGACAACAAGCAGCTTTATTAAACCAGTTCAGCCGTTCTCAAGTGATCATATTTCCACAAAATTTCGTGTGTCGATCAGAATCATCTTCCAACAATTCTTAAACTAACTTGTAGGGATGGTACTTCTCTCTTCTTAGAAGTCTCAAAGCAGATGATTGACTAATGTCATAATCATATTGTCTTCTAATTCCAAACGGACCGACAAGCTTGTTTCGTCATCGGTAACTTTTCTTGAGTACCACAAGCGATTGTTAAAGCACATCCAATATATTGGAGAATCCATCTACTCGTCTACAATGTAATCGTTAAATTTGCTTATTTTCTCCATGTGTGGTGAATTTTCCATTACAATCAAACACCCTTCGTCAGTATACTCTGGCGATAAATGCGCTAGGGCTGCGCACATCCTGAGATGTTGCCTTACTTCTTCTTTATCTTTATACTCTGTCACAAGTCCAAGGTCTTGGATTTTCCTCCAAAATACTTAGTAAAAATTGCAGCCTTTTATTTCAAGTTCTGGACATACTTTAAGAAAATCGTTTATGGTGACTATTTCAAAATCTACATGTAACTTTCTTGGGCTGAATTCAGAGATACCTTTATTTAAAAGGCTTAACATTTTACGTATTGCGGTGATGTCTGTTCTATGGTTGACAACCAATAGTCAAATTAATAAAATTAATATTATTTAATGTTCTCAGGGTCTTAAAGGTAGATTTCTTTGTTTTAAAAGAAAATATGTCACAGCCTTTCCTTATTGTGACTTCTAGCTGTGATTGTGATGTTTACTTTCCTCATGTGTTCCTTTGGGATGGGTATAAATAAGTAAATGATGAATGTCAGCACAACTTATATTTATTTATAATATGGAGATTTTACAAAAACATAAAAATTATTGACGACTATATAATATAATACTTTTGTTTCATTAAGGTATATTATCTTCTCCGTTGTAATACAAGCACCTTGCAAATCTTTTATTGTTTTAAATTGTAGAAGTCTACTAAATTACTTCTTCATGTGTGTTTACAATTTAAAAAAGAAATTACTAAAAAATTATTTTCTTTACTCTTTACCGACGTATCCCCATTGGATCATCTCGACCTGAGATGTTCACGTCAAAATCGAGATTTAAACAATGAAGAACCTATTAGATATTTCAAATAATATTTTGAAATTATTGTTATTCAGGTAAAATCGTTAATACTTCGTTGAATCGCCTTAACCTGAGATTTTCACGTCAAGTCAAGACTTACCCAATGAAGAATTTATCAAATGTTTAAATAATATTTTTAAAATTATTGTTATTCAGGTAAAATTGTTAATACTCCGTTGAATCGCCTTAACCTGAGATTTTCACGTCAAGTCAAGACTTACCCAAAGAAGAATTTATCAAATGTTTAAGTAATGCTTTAAAATTATTGTTATTCAGTAAACTTTTATATAACACACATGAAGATTCATTTATTTATTGACTATAAGATTGTAAGATGAAGCTTTATTAACTGTGCTTGTACTTACTTTTCTTGACTATATCTCCTTTCGAATTCCTCTTGATAATTCTCGTATTCCATTTTTCTTGAAAATTATTATGGCGGCTTTTATAAAATAAGGTAGTAATAATTTCCCGCGCTCTACTATACTTTAGCGCGCACTTATGTTTGAGATGTATTATACGTTTTGTCTCACTACACGTGTTAAAATCTTAAAAGCGTTTATGCCTTTTTAGATTTTGTTTAGTTGAAGAACACTTGGAGCACTGATTAGGAATTTAAGGTACTGAAGGCTGCCGACGAACTCCCTTCTAATAGCGAATGCATGTCCTTTTATATCCCTCAACAATTGAAAAACGCCTTATTTTGTTTTAAATTCAAAGTGTTTTGGTTCCATTTGAATTTTCTTCTACTGCGCCCTCCGTGTTTGTTTTGATAATTATCGATGTCATGTGATCACATGACATTGCGTCAGCCATCTTACATTTGTTCTTGTTTACATCCTATGCATTTGCATATTTAATTAATATCGATTGATTTTTTATGTATTTTTAATCTGTACTACATTATATATTGACTAATATCTTATTTGTTTTTATAGCTTGGAATTTCTTGGTATGTTGGTGTATAGAAGAAGACAAATAAATCATACATCTTTGTATGCATTTTTATGATGCCTCATACAGAAGAAAATACAATTGAATTTTATATAGTGATTAAGAAATAAGTGGAATATGCTTATTTACATGTAAAAGCTTTTATTTTTTTACTATATATTAATCATTACATCAATGTTTCTTTGAACGTAGGCTTCCTATTTGTTGATTATTATCGCTGCTAAAGAATGTATTACCGGAATGACCTACTTTTCTATTAATTACTAATAATACTGTTTTAAATCATTACATATCCTTTTTTAGACTGAGGTCAGTATTTAAACATTATGTTTTGTACAATATTCAATACAATTCCTATTTGAATTTCTAATGCTTTTATTTATGTTTCTTTTGACGGATGTGCAACCCACATTGCATTGATGTGTATTGTATTGCATGTCCATCTGTTAAAATATTTATTGTGTCACACGATCATTCAAACACAATATATCTATAAGTCAATGGATTATTTTATGCATTTATATCTGATGAAATGTTAAATTGTAACTAGTGTACCAAATACATATACGTACACATTTATTTATCTAAAATAAATTGTGCTGAAATTTACTTTTGTTTTTATTTATTTATTTAATTTTTTTATATTATTAAATGTTATCCATATTCACTTGTATCTGGTTATATCCACTTATATTCAGTAATATCCACTTATATTTAGTTCTATCTCTGTTTTTACATATATAAATTTTTGGATATCTGAAACTGGTTATATCCAGTTTTTCATTATTTTTTTATTTTTTATTATATTTTAAAAATACAGAAAAATACCACAGCAATATGTATCTTCTCTTTTGTCTGGTAACAATGCATAAATGACTGGAACAACACGTTTTTTTCTCGGTACTACACGTGAATTGTGTACACTTGCTGAAGTAGTGTAGGACAGCTCTTAAATGTTCCATCAGCAAAAATAATTTTGCTGTGTCTCAATGTGAAGTTAGTATAAGGTTTAGTTTTTAAATCGCCTTTCGATGTTTAAATTCCCGGGCATATGGCATAAATATCTATACCTAAGGATATATAAATTTCCGCGGTCACAAATGAGTGTACAAGACGAACATTCCTTACTTAACATTTTTAATTCATGTCGAATTTCAAATAACATATAAACATATATGTTTATATGTTATTTATTATAATATGCTACAATTTCTTGATTAATAAGGAACTGTATACGCATGTATATATTCATTATGTCAGTAAATAATTTCAATCTTTTCCTTTTATCAATTTTTTGACGCCGACAACTGTGATATTTTGTTTATTGCTTATTTCTGAATTTTCAATATTGTCATTCAGTTCAGTCTAAAATTTTAGTGAAAATTACATATTTGTAAACAAACAATATTATAAGCAACATTTTTCGACTACTTTATGATATGCAAGAAGTAAATTAGTAAGTCGTAATTGGGTTTTTTCAGATATAACATTCTATAACTTTTGTAATATTACCCATAGACGTGAATAAATAAGTATTTTTAAATAGTAATTTTTTAGTACTTTTCATTGTCATGAAAATATTTAATTTTTAGGGAATTTTTATGTTCAACAAATGGTAGATAATTCTAAAGATCATGCGTTGAAATGTCGAAGCAAAAATTAAATTTAATATATTTACTAATTGAGCCCAACATTTTTTTTCAACGGTAATCGTTATTTCATAGGAATTTTTCAATTTTCGAAGGAAACAGTTAAACGTCGGGTACATTTTAATCAGTTCTTAAAGGTCTATCTTAAAAAGTAATAAAATGTACAACGTTCACTTAAAAGATATAAGTTTGTGTTGGTTCGTTGTTCTTGAACACTCTGTATAAATATTAATTTTCTGAAGTTGTACAGTTTTTGATTATCAGTTTTTGCATTAAAAATTTTACCAATAATTGACTTCGTCGTTTCTCTGGGACACCTGTATATAATTGAATATAAACTTAATAAGACGTCAAGCACGGACGATTTTACACAATATTTATAAAAATCTATATACAAGATATCTAGATCTATGTAGAAACAAGAAACTATCAATCAATTAAATGCAATAATTAGGTGAAATTGAATAATACTAAAGAAGTTTGCATTATTATTTTGTATACAGGCGTGCATACTATACATTATCTAATATTAATAAAATTGACGAATATTACTGAAAAACATCTGACTTAGATTTGATATAAACCAATACTAATTATAATTTTACACTTTTATTCTATAAAATTGAAAGTTTGAGATTACTTCATGTTTCGTAATTGTAGTAAATCAATTATACACGAAACGGGGTCAGGTGAACAATATGTACCTACTCTCCTAAATTATTGTACAGAAAACATTACTATTAGAAATATTACCTTTTTAAATAAGTTTACTATCTATTTTAAATCATCTTTCAACGATAGTGAAAATGTTTTAGTACCTATATTAGATCTCTTAAATACATAATATACAGGGTTAATTGAGGCTTCAGCCAGAATGTCCTCGATACTGAGGAGAAATCTAAACGTCGCCGCGAGGTAGACATTGTTCACCTGCGTGTCATCTGAACTGGGCTGTCTCCTGTGATTGTCTCTGATTGTTGCTTTTCACCTCCAAGGTTATCCCATCCTATTCCTTGGCTACACCGCACTGACGAGAACCAAGTAGTTTGAAACACGTGCCTGCAGTTGCATTTTCAGTTACCCTATTAAATTTCTTTATATATATATATATAAAATATATTACAATTCTTTGCCAATTATACAAATGTATTGAAAAATTGAAAATCTTCTTGGTAGTAGTGGCATACAATGAATTAAAAGTAATAACAATATGACAACTGGTTGTCAATTAGAAAACAATGAAAAAATTTTTTCATTGTTTTCTAATTGACAACCAGTTGTCATATTGTTATTACTTTTAATTCATTGTATGCCACTACTACCAAGAAGATTTTCAATTTTTCAATACATATATATATATATATATATATATATATATATATATATATATTGCGTCTGTTAGTTACCATATAAGTTCTAAACGACTTGACTGACTTAGGTCATATGCACATAATATATAATATTTATTTATACCAGGATACGATAAGTGGCGCTGTAATCAAGTTATTAACTAAATGTAAATTTGTGAATGAAAATGACTTATATTTGCAATAAATGTTGGTTTATATGTTATATATTCATTGCGCCACCTATCGGAGAGGGCAGAACACCGTTTCCCAGGCCAGCTCGTTTCTAATATATTTCATTTCAGGCCTTTATTTACATTGTGTCAAATTTCACAGCTATCTATATCGAAAAAATAGAGATTATCAATGTAATGATTTGGAATTTCGATGTTCCTAACATTTTGTCATCTTGCTTTTTTATATTCCTTCATTCCACTATGAATTTTCCTTCTTCCTTGTCTAATATAGGCAATACAATTTTTATAGTTAATTTGTTTAATGTTTTCTTGTTATTCTTTAATATAGCACCCAGATTATTTTTATTGACCTTAACTGCTTTTATCCTTAATATTCTGTTTGTTTTGTAGCCTATTTGTAGGTGCCCTGTATTATTTACCATTGCATGTTATCTTTTTAAAATGTTTTATGTACCTGGGTTTCTTTGTTTGTGTTTGATGGTGGTTTTCTACTAATTTGTCTTTGTATCCATTATTTTTCCTATTTTAATATTGTTTACCACTGTACTATAATCTTCTTCATTTAGTGGTAAGGCTGACGCGATTTTGTAAAGTTGGCTAATATGATTATAGTGTCAGTGTATGTAAGAACTCAAGATGCTATACGCACAACCCAAATTACACAATAAAAATAACTCGATAAGATCTACCTAGAAACTTATAAAGTTTGTAAATATCTCAGTAAAAAAATATTATAGCTAATTAATTTCAAATCAGCAAAAGTAATCAAAAAATGATAGAATTAGTCAAATAACACTGCCCAACAAAAAAATAATTTTTTAATGTTTCCTGCACATAATTTGTTAAATGTTACTAAGTTTTGGTTGAGAAAAACGAATTTAACAATGAAATATTTTTATTAGCTCTAGTTTCTGTGATACACAATACATGGAATTAGCTTAGTGTGAATTTGATTAATAGAAGACTATACAGTTTAATTACATTTTCCATCTACATTGAAAGTCCATTTAATTTTTTTGTAGCAGATACATTCAAAGAGTTCTAAAATAATTGAAGAATACCTGGAAGATGTATGATCGTAAAGATAACTATGTACTGGCTTCATGGGATCGTGGTCTTTTGGCTTGCCTCTTGTAAACGACTTCTGGAGCATCCCTACACAATGACCAACAGTAATCCGCAAGCATTGCTTCATTCCAACAGCCCTGATATCTTTGTTCCATATCAGAAATATCCTGATGGAATCGCTCACCGTGTTCATCACTGACAGCTCCACAATTAGGAGGAAAAAAGTCGAGATGGGAGTGTAGAAAATGTATTTTAGGAGACATGTTGCATCCGAGTTCATGATATTTTTGTAGGAGCACTGTCACTAACTGAGTGTAGTTCTTATCCCGTTTGTTGCCTAAAAATCCAACTCCCTTGAAGGCTTCCCAAGCTTCCTTTTCTTTTCCCTCCAGAACTCGATCAAATGCAGGATCCTTTACAAGTTCTCGAACTTGTGGCCCGACGAAAATACCTTCATTAACTTTGGCATCACTTAATTTCGGAAATTTTTCCCTTACGTACTTAAAGGCCTGTCCTTCTTGGTTCATACCTTTAACAAAGTTTTTCATCAATCCCAGCTTTATATGTAGGGGTGGAAGAAGAACATCTTTTGGATCCACAAGTGGCTTAGCAACAACATTTTTCTCGCTTGGCTTAAGATTTCTTGCAGGCCAGTCTACTTGGATATAATGTGATTTTCTATCCCTACTGTCCCACATACATAAAAAACAGCAGTATTTTGTGTAACCCAGTTGCATTCTCAAGAGTATAGCGATTACTTTGAAATCGCCACAGATTTTCCACTTGTGTTCATTATATTTTATCGAGTCGAGGAGTGTTGACATATTTCCATAAGTCTCTTTCATGTGAACAGCATGACCAACAGGCATAGAAGGAAGATGGTTTCCATTGTGTAGTAATACAGCTTTTAAACTAAGCTTGGAGGAGTCTATAAATAGTCTCCATTCAGTCGGATCATGGTTCAAATTCAAATCCTTCATCAAGCCATTAATGTCGCGGCAAACAACAAGATTGTTTTTCTTCTAAAAAAAGGAAATCAGATTCTTATGACGTTGTCTGTACTGTGAGACCCTAACATCACATTGGAGAAGATTCCATTGCTGTAGTCTAGAAGCTAGGAGCTCTGCCTTCTCCTTTGACAGCTCGAGGTCCCTAATGAGATCACTCAGTTCCCCTTGACACAGTTTGTGCGGTTTGTCATCTTTTATTTCAAAATCAGGGTCATGGGATGTGGAAGGCTTACTGGGTTCCTCTTCATCCACAGAGTCTTGAATGTCTATTTCAAATGAAAAGTTTTCGGGTGGATTAGGAACAGGTAAGCTATTTGAATGAGGAATAGGTCGAATAGCAGATTGAAGATTTGGGTATTGAACTTTTCTTCTTTTCTTCATAGACATTCCTGCCTTTATAGGTGGGGTCAAGCAGAAATAGCAATCATCTATATGGTTTTTAGGCTCCCGCCAAACCATAGGCACAGCAAAAGGCATAGATCGTTTTTTATTTTTCAACCATTCTCGCAGTGTGACTGAACAAGAGTTACAACACATATGTGGAGCCCATGACTTATCCTGGTCTCCTATCTTCACACCAAAATAATGCTGGTAAGCAGTCTTCACAATAGGCGTCAGATTGCGTTTTTGTGACAAAAATGTTATTTCTCCACAAATGTAACAGAATTGATTCACTTGATTTACACATTCTCGTGGCATTTTTACAATTTTACACTTCAAAAGCACTTACAAACGAGAAATATATATGAATTATAACAGAAACAATACGAAATGCACATTAACAGCACCAGTAAAAGTGTACATAACCTCCAAATAGTTAAAAAGCATGTGTTCTGTCGGTTGACAGTTGTGCCAAATACCAAAACGTAAATTTTCCTCAAACTAATAATTCTTACCCTAGATCAATGACATGTCACTGTATCTTCAAAACAAGAGCTAATCGGTGATTTTTATTGTTATTTTTGAATTCAGCGGGTAGAAATACATAAGATTCAGCTATTTTTGTGTCCGAAACATTTTCATTGTTGGGCAGTGTAATTAGAATATATGAAATCAATAGCAATAAAAAAACTAATTTCTTTTAACATACAACGAAAAGGAAAACCGTAATTTCTGGATATTCTAAATTTATGCATAGAAAATAATTACTTTAAATACAATAATAACCTATACACACAAATAAATGGTTACCTATGCGAAGTCCGTTAAACCCGTTTGAATAGTTAATCAAGAACAATAATAATAAATGCATTAAATTAGAATAACACTGGGTTAGAATTTTTTAAAAAAATTAATGACAAAATTCAATTTACCATAGGAATAAAAAGGAGACAAAATTAAATTTTTTAGACTTAACCATTGCAAAACACAATAATAAATTAAAATTCAATATATACAGAGAACCTACGTACAATAGATACTATCATAACGGCCAACTACACAATCGTAACCCATAGAAACGACATAATCTTTTTAATAGATTAATTAATAAACCACTAAATAAAGCAAAAGTAAATCACAATAATATAGTACATTCCACAAATAGACTACAAAAGAAACAGAATATAAATAAAAACATATCTGAGAACACATAATAAATTTGATTTCGATCAGCCTGTATATTTTTTACGAGGCAATTCTGGACATACTGCAATTACACATTACTTTAAAAAATATATAGAATTGGCTTAAAATGTATTAGATTTGCTACGTAAATTATCGAATCCACAAAAGTCTTGCAACGTGAACAAAAAAAAAAGAGAAATTTTTGAAAAAAAAGATGTGGAAAGTGCGACCTTCACAATTTTTTAAAATAACTGTAGAACTTTTCGAAATAAGTTAAGTAAAAACGATCAGTAGCATTTTAAAATCTGTGAAATAGCTGTGTTTTATTACACAAACTCAATTAGTGTTTAATAAACACAAATTTACTGCATTTAAGTCTTGCTCGTTTGTTTAAGTGTGGTGCATATAATATATTTTTAATATAGTAGCAATAGTAATGTACGTATATACAACGACTAAAACACATTTATTCTAAAATAATGTATTATTAAATAAAAATTTAAAAAAGATCTAATTTTAGAGATAAAACAAAGTGTATGATTATCGAAAAATGGAAGTGAAAATAGATATTAAATAACAATAATAGTGCTTGATATTGTATCTAAATGCATATTAAGAAGTATATGGATAGAGAATGAACATTTTCGCAGCTATTTTCGTTTGGATCAGCGTGGCATACGTAAGTCTGTTGTATTATTTGAAATACGAGGTGTATTCGAAAAGTAAGAGCCCTTTTGGTCATAAAAAAATATATTCGTTAGAAAAACTTTTTATTGGTGGCTTTAGTTTCTTATAAGCTTACTTCACATGTTCACATAACCGTCGTTCGTAATTCGAGAACTTCGTGTTCTTCAATTCGTCGTCCATCAAGTAAGTCATTGTTTCAAGTGCAAGAAAAGGTGATAGTCGTTCGATGCGAGTTCTAGAGTGTAGGGTGGGTGGTTGAAAAGTGTCCAACAAAAATCACGCTCGCTACCCGTACCTTATCGTTGTTACGGACAACCGTATGAGGGCGCGCGTGTCGTGGAGGATTATCCAGGATGACAGTTAGCTTGGCGAGAGTTTCGCACTGATCTGTATAATATAAATGGATAAGCAATAACATATTAGAAATTGTGATCAAATACGAACTGCGCACGGGGCTGACGCACATGCGCAATAACATAAAATAAAGGCGCTAATTTGAAATCCCTAAAATCTTTGAAAAGTATGTAATAGAACATGAACTTTCAAATTAAAATCTGCATCTGAGGATATTGAAATGTTTATTTATTAAAGGACATTTTAAAAAAATACTCATATAAACAATACATTCCTTTTGAAATATTTATTGGTTATAAAAAATTATTAATTTGGAGAGCTTTTTTCTTACAAGTTCCCCACGTTCTACTTCTGTTTGTTTCTTTGCATCTCTGTGCATCGCACAACATGCTTAATTAACAGAAAAACGTGACTTTCATGTAAAATAGATGAATCAAGCATATGTGTATCTAAGGATACAAAG
Source organism: Amphimallon solstitiale (assembly GCA_963170755.1). NCBI lineage: Eukaryota > Metazoa > Arthropoda > Insecta > Coleoptera > Scarabaeidae > Amphimallon > Amphimallon solstitiale. Next base: position 44,902,723 of record OY720676.1, on the reverse strand, counting down.
TACTTATTTTCTACTAATAGGGTATTAGAAATTGAACGTACAAATAGTTCACAAAATACTGCCTCTGCAAGAAGTTTATTGTTGTTTTGTATAAGAATATGGTGTACTTGTACTTCAACTATTTTACATACCTTGGTGACATCTTGTGAAGGACGTATTAAAGCACCATGATTTTTTCTGTTCAAAGAAAACTAGCATTATTGACAGATGTTTGTGAGATTTTTTCTAGTACGGACACATATTTAGCACACTTAACAACGCGCTTCAATTGTTTGACAACAAAACCAGAAATAACAACATTTTGGGATAACAATGTCAGCGATAGTATGTCGGGAATTGTATACTTTGATCCTTTTCAATGTCTTCCGCATTTTCCTTAATAAAAATACTCCAAAAATATAAACAAAAAGCTAGTACCCCTAGTAGCAAAATCACTATATGCACACTTGTTCTACATTAGCAAATATATATTTTCATCCTTCTCCAAAATTGTGATTTTGCTGCTTGGGGCACGTCTATTGAAATCGGGGTTCGGAACTTTAGTGATTTCACATACGAATGTCAAAAGACTAGGGACTGCGCATACTCGTAAGTCCCGCGTTAAGTATTCAATTTGGCATACAAATTCCACGCGCATCCTATTGCATTGCTTATCGATTTATTTATATTATACAGATCAGTGGAGTTTCGCAGTACACGCCAGCTTTACATATTCTATGAAATCAACCAATAGAACTTCATTTTTTACTTGAGTAAGAAGATTGATCGAATTTTGCCGGTTTTGGCACCATTACATTCATTACTGTTTTGATCCTGTGTTGGTGTAGGATATTCAGGTCTCGTCACCTGTAGCATTGTAAGAAAATAGATCACTTCCATCTTGTCGATAGCGGGCCGAAAAACCCTCGACCGATTGACTTTCTTTGGACTTTGTATTGGTCGCTGAACAATATTGGTATCCACTTTGCACACAATTTGCGATATTCGAGCTTTTCCATGGCAAATGTGTAACAAGGGGTGCGCCCAACATAAGAAAACTGATCAGTCAGAGCACTAATCGTCAATCAATTGGTCTGGTCTGGATACTGGACCTACCACTCCGTACTTCTTCATCCACATGTGTGCAACCACTATTTAAAGTCGCGACACCATTCTTTAACCTTTCCCCCACTCATTACTACATTCCCATAAACTAGACACAACTCCTGATAAATGTGAGTACATAGTTGTAGATCCATTTGCACACAAAAATCGAACTACAGTGCGCACTTCACAGTTGGCGGGAAAAACGATTTTTGAAGTCATTGTTGTTTGCTTTCACCGACAGTCAAACAACTACTGAATCAAAACAATGACATCAGAGGCTTCATAAACAATCAACAGTTGCGCTCGTGCAACTTTTTCTGCGCTGCCAACATTTAAATATAAGAAAACGACCCTTATACTTCGAATATGGATCGTGTATGTATATTTGTTCTATGTACTTTGTTCTATGTACTTTCTTTTAATAAATAAAGTGTTCTTGTAGGCTGCTGATGATGGTTTTGTGGTAGATTGGACTACAGTTAGTGCTAGACATATCATATTGCCTTCTTCAATTACGCTGTGGAATCAATTCGACAGTGGATTTGAGCGTATCGTAGGTGGAGAAGAAGCATCTAGATATTCCATACCATATCAGGTACGTACCAAGACATAATGTATCATTATTTTTAAATGAATATTACTTATTCTCTAGTCTTCACCTCTTACGTCATGCTTTTATAATTAGGCACCAGAGAATTACATTAATCAAAATAAAAAAAGTCCAAAGTCTTTTTTAAATGTTTTACTGCTAGAAGAAGTGAATTTTCTCTGCCGACATACATATACGGTGCTAACTATAAATAAAATTCATTTAAGTTCAAACCCTTATCTTATGTTTATATTAATTGCCATTATAAATAAAAATATAATGACAAATACTAATGACAGAATGACACTTAATGATATAACTTAAAACAGACGTTTTACATTTCCATGGCAAACCTTTATCTATATAATTTTTGATCACGCGGTACTACTGGCAGGTGTTCTCGGCGACGGCATATAGAATCATCCTTTGGAGATCTTCTCTATATGTCTATGAAGTATTTTTTGCGCATATCCGTTCTATTGTCGGTAAAATACAACATTTTACCTTTGTCTAGTGTAACACATTTTAGAGATTTTGATGACTTTTAGAAACAAAAAAGACTGTGAAATATACGCATACAATACTTGACGCAAAAACAATTTTACTAATGTTTATGGGCCTATTACCTTTTCAACAAACTAGCAGATTACTAGTTCTGAGGAATGTCCAGGAATGTAAAGGGAAACTACGCCATCTTCTGCAATTATTTGGTGCAACAATTTATGGCTGTACCTGAGCAGTGACACTTTTTTTAATTTAACTTTTTCTTTCTAAACTGTATTTTATGTATGTATAAGCTTTTTGGTATGTTTAAAGTTCTGTACCTATGTGTATATCTGTTTTTTGACTTCATAGTTTTGTATTTTGGAAGCGCCCAACTGATATATTTACTGGACAATAAATTTCTATTCTATTATATTCTAGTTATATTTTGAAGTATGTAGTTGCAAGTTTTGAAACCCAATATACCATTCTTAAACCACAATTCATTTGAAAATTAATCAACAAATTTGAAGGAAGCGGTGGTACTGTAAAAAAAATATTTCCGATGATCGAAAGTAATGGTGTTAATGTTGTTAAAGCTTTCCGTCAAACCATTGTTGACAAATCTAAACAAATTTCTTACATAAGCAGAATTTTAACTAGAGATAAAGAACTTTGAAGAATAAATTCGCAAGTGTAGTGTCAATATAGCATATTTAGAATCTTTTTAAAAGTAATTTATACATATATCTATATTCGTCAGAACTAAAAATATAATCGTATTGTAACGTTTTCGGGTTATATACTTAAAATTATATAACAATATAAAAATATAAAACTAACGTATCACAATATAAAAATGTGAAATAAATGTAAGGCACTTAAAGAACTATTTCTACCGTACGCCGTATATTTATTTTCTTATATTTATTTCTAGTCGCGTCGACTACTTCTTACGGACTTTCTTAATCCCGAATTACTACGCGATTACTTATCCCGCAATGAATCCATCGGTGACCCAGTCGCCTTATGTACACATACGAAGATTACTAGAGCATTCCTGTAAATTCCATACTTCTCTCGATGTTTTGAAGAATATTCCATAGACATTCATGACTCAGTGTTTTACTTGCATTTCGTTTTTATACGCCAGGCCGAGATGATTTATGGTGGTGTGTAAATAAGAGCGTTTTTATACGTCGCCCGGTCTGTCTTTTTTTTTGCGTATGACAATTTCGTTTTTATCGCGCCGAGAGATCTGATTCTTTTATTTAATGTAAACTCATTTCGTTACATTGCCCCCTTCTTAAAAACTGCGTTTCGTCCGAAACACACTATTCCATGTTCTTGTCGTTGGCGGATGACGAAATCCACACCGAGACCCACGGGTGCACCCAGCCGTCTTGTGGATATGGCAATCCACCGTCCCAGGCTGCACAACGGGCTGATTGGGCCGACAGCCGCACACGACCATTTCCATACCAGCACGCCGAAACACCACCTCCAGCATGTTTCCTGCGATTTTCTACTCCAAACGGTCTAATCCGCAGCCCAGCCTCGGAATTGCCAGCCTTCCCACATTTTGCTCGAGTACACGTCCTCGTAAATCGACAAGGGATTCCCATAAGCTGGCTCTCTAGGTTTTCCGACAATTTGTCACACATCCGCCACTTCACCACTGTCACGTCCATGGTATGGGGCAATTGGTTGAAACACACCATCCCTGGCTCACTATGAGGTGTTAGTCTCATGCGATAAACGATCTCATCTATTTGATCTAGTATTTCGCATGGTCCCTCCCAGTATTGTTGGAGCTTTGGGGACAGGCCCCGGCGACGTTGAGGACTATATAACCAAACACGGTCCTCTTCTCAGTAACCACCTCTCTCGGATTGCACGTGGTAACGATTCTTCGTCCTGTCGCTGGCATCCTGAGCGTGATGGCGCACTCGCTTGTGGGCATCCTCCAACCTTCGTCTGGATCCGCTGACGTAGTCTTCTCCATTTGGGTTCTCCACAACACACTTGAGTAGATCATCCTCTACCTTCAGAGAGTCCCATTGAGCCCAGTAGGATTCCAGTCCCTGTGAGCGAGGAGCCACTTCTTGACAAGCCGGTCCGCGACCAGCACCTTTCCAAACCATCAATGAACCAAGGTCTTCATCAGCTTCTTGACCGATCCGCTGGTTGTCAAGATGCCACTGATCGTCAACCACGATAATTTTGAATGTGTCGGCCGATTTTTCTTCTAGTCGGTTGCTATGCCTGGACGTGGTCTCCTTGCAACAGCATCAGCGTTTTGGTGTCGCACAGATGCAATTTGCGCTATTGGTTTTGAGGCTCCACGATACTGGGTCGACGATTGCCTCTTCTCATCGACCCGTTTCATTTTCGCTGCTCCGCTATGATTTTCTTGGGCTTCTTCCCGCATTTACTATGCGCATGGCCCATTTCCATCTCCATTTCCAATTCCAGCATCGGAGCGTTCTTCTCTTAGGTTGCACTTTATTCTCTAATCGTCGGACTACCTGTCCCAGGTGTGCATGCCCATACTTCATCTCAAGACGCTTGATTGATTTAAGGTAGTCTTGACACTCTTCCGGAAGTAAGGTCTGCAGAGCATCACTGGCCTGTCCTCTTAATGACACAATCAGACCAGTAGCTTTCTTCGGGGACGTCCACCCATTTGCTCCTGCAGCGGCTTCGAATTGATTCCGGTACGTCATCTATGACGTCTTTCCATCGAAGATGGGAGGTTTTACCTTTGCCTTCGCTGTTCGGAAAATCTCCAGGCTTCCGCTTGAGATGTCATGGGGACCGCAGTCGTTCATCGCTGGCAACTGAAGCTGATCCCCAAACTCGTCCCCCATTCCGAACACGTGCTCCTCAACTTTCTGTTCCACGGCTTCGATGGCCCCAGAAAATTCCTGTCTCCCATTCGATGAATTCTCTTGAATGTCTTCCTTAAAAGTAGTCTCGAGTTGTTTTGAATTACTTGCAATTTCATTTCTTAAAGCTTTTGAATTATTTGCAATTTCATCTTTCAAAGCTTTTGAATTATTTGCAATTTCATCATTTAGAGTCTTGAAATGTTTTACAACATCTTTTATAGTCTTCATATCAGTCTCGAATTGTTTTGCAACTGCATCTTTTAGAGTCTCAAATTGTTTAACAATTTCTTCCGCTATTAAGCTTAGATCAGGCTGTACTTGAAACAAATATTTCTCGGGATCCTCACCTTCATTTATTAAAAGGTCACGAAGCCGATCCTGGAGAATTGTTTTTTTTCTAGACGTATCTGCGTCCCTTTCTTCCAATTCTGCCCGTAACTCGGAGACCTTTAATTCTTCCAAACGTTTGGTAGCCATTTATTTATTTATTTAGTTATTTATTTGCACTAATGTTTATCCCACCTGACACCAATTGTAACGTTTTCGGGTTACAATAAACAACTCATGCAATTATTTATTTAAAAACAGTCTGTATATTTATATACTTAAAATTATATAACAATATAAAAATATAAAACTAACGTATCACAATATAAAAATGTGAAATAAATGTAAGGCACTTAAAGAACTATTTCTACCGTACGCCGTATATTTATTTTCTTATATTTATTTCTAGTCGCGTCGGCTACTTCTTACGGACTTTCTTAATCCCGAATTACTACGCGATTACTTATCCCGCAATGAATCCATCGGTGACCCAGTCGCCTTATATACACATGCGAAGATTACTAGAGCATTCCTGTAAATTCCATATTTCTCTCGATGTTTTGAAGAATATTCCATAGACATTCATGACTCACTGTTTTACTTGCATTTCGTTTTTATACGCCAGGCCTAGATGATTTATGGTGGTGTGTAAATAAGAGCGTTTTTATACGTCGCCCGGTCTGCCTCTTTTTTGCGTGTGACAATTTCGTTTTTATCGCGCCGAGAGATCTGATTCTTTTATTTAATGTAAACTCATTTCGCTACAGTATCTTACCAAAACACCAAATTACATATTTAATAAAGCCCAAGGTTACATTTTCTGCAAATGGATGGTCCCGTAATCAAGAAGGTCAGTTACCTGAAATAAATAAGTAGATTCGAAATACCCTACAGGCAGCTCAAATAACAATCTGTTTGATTGGAGAGTAATACCTTTCCCGTTCTCTCAACTGGTGGAATACAGTTCAGCAGCTCTTCCGTGCTAACTATGTTGAACTGTAGTAACCGTCATAAAAACAGCTGTACAGGCGCACTTCACAATAAACGGTTCCAACAGTCTTGACACACATTAACTTAAGATTCATGAGCGCGCATCACCACAGTACAAATACTAAAAAATGATTCTCCATCTATTATTTTTGCTGACCAAAAGAAATTTTGCTGTTTGTTGAAGAACAAACTGGTGTATATACTCAACATATAGACTAAATTCAACACATTCAATAAACCTCATCGCTTTACGTTTACAGGTTGGCATACTAATTGTAACTTCTAGAGGTAACTTTTTCTGCGGAGGTGCTCTAATAAGTTCTCTCTACGTATTGACAGCTGCTCATTGCTTAGACGGGTATGGTAATAAGAAATAGATGTTTGCATGCTATTTGTTTCTCGATTATTTTGTGTTTCAGTGCGCAAATTGTACAGGTGCGTCTTGGAGCTCACCGAATTAGGGATAACGAACCAACACAACTTCGCATAAATGCTTCTCGTTGGAGACAGCACGAAAGCTGGAATTCTTTTTTTTTAATAAACGACATTGCCGTGATTGAATTGTCAGAAGAAGTTATTGCTAATGGTAAGTTTTTGTACTAATTAAATCATGTCATGAGAATCTGCATGCTGTTGAAAATGATTAACAATATTCAGACACTATATCAATAATGTTTTTAATATAGTTTAATGAAAGTAATAATTTTATTAGTCATAGATCATATAACATGATTTAAATACTGAAACTGAAACGATTGATTGTTCAGAAACATCATTGAATAAACTATTTCAGTGGCAATAGGAGTGGGTGGGGCAGGTTGTTATGTCTCCGGCAGTTAACTTCTTACTTCTTGTTTCCGACGAAGAGTCTTCGGGAAAGGTTTTAACTGTTGTAGCGCACATTTGTGAAATATCCAGCAGTAGAAGTTGATGACTGAGAAGATGGTGCTCAATGCCGAATTGTTAATGGACGATCAGGTTGCTCAGAGACCTCATCTGGTTGTGAGATATTTGTGCCACCATTGTATTCCCTGTTTGTAACTTCCGAAGGTAAAACATCATATTCTCTCTGTCAAAACGTCAAATTCCTGTACGTCTAGCAGCCAGTGGCAGAGCTTCCCTCGATGCTGTTGGAATGTACTAAATACCCATTGGAACGCCTGGGTGCAACTTTAGTCAGCCATCGCGCATTGGCTTGACGATTGAACGGTTTCTTGAGTGGAGTACACTACTCTATATAAAACCTGAAGGCGACGGGAGATGTAGCGAAGAAAAGAATCACATATTATCTTTACAATAATAAAGCAATGAAATCGACAAACATGATAAGGGTAAATAAAATAAGTGCATCCGGTAAATTTGGTAAAATATTGAATAAATGATAAAAAAAAATATGTCATCCATCGAGAGGGTTAGGCTTCTTCAATACAACCAGAACTTGCATTGGCTGTACTAAATGTTTTAAACTTTTTTAGAAGACATTATTTGTGGCACATTGTTACTAACTGCGTTGCCTGCCTTGGTTACTAAGATACCCCTTCCTCCTAAAGTAATAGCTCCAACTTGCTTTACTCCATTTTTTGCAATACTTTTAGATGGTATTTCCAGTCACATCGACATTATATATACAGGCTGAGTCATTAGTAGCCGCTTCTTCGATTGCTCTTTTGTGTTTTAAATAAAAGGAAAAGCAATTAGTGGAAGATCCATGGTTGCTTGTGGCGCATATTGTAAAAATACTTTAAGCTCTGGCGCACTTCCGGTTTCACCGGAAATGCACGGAACTTCCTTTTTTTAAATGACTCACCCTATATATTTTTGGATTTTCTTATACTACTTTAAATTGCCTGTTCAACTGCTTTTTCTTTTTCAAAATTGAGCCAATAGTTTTTCAGTTATTAATTTTTTTTGAAAATATTTGACCAAAACACGTGTTCAGAAAAAAATCATTTTCACATTGTTTTTAAAAGTAAAAACATTGACTTTGGTGGTGCTTGTAGCCAAGAAAATTCTGCATCATTTGGTAAAGTTGCACTCGACAATACCTCAAGAAACTTTGTTTTTTCAAGCCTACTTCCTGAAATTTTCACATACCAAAAACTTATTTTTTTTAAATGGAACACCCACTATTTTATTGAGTCATTTTGTTCCTTTTTTTATTCTCTTTCATTTTTGTTAACAATGTCCTATACCTATCTTTTCTAATTTTTGAGATAATCACTATACGAATAATTAGCGGTCAATTAAAGAACTACGGGCGCTGTTCTCTACACCCAAATATTGGTCCAATAAAGGCTAGAATGCGGCTGACTGCCTGAGTCAACTGTTAAAAAACGTCGGTATACATTTATGTCAAACTTATAAAAGCATCGCTATTAGTTATCATCCAAATGAATTATTCTTATGAAGACTTAATAGATTTGATTGACATTTTGGGTGGATCTGAAAGAAACTCTTTGCTAGCATCCAGACTTTATGCACAGCGATCCCTGGTAGAAGTAAACCGAAGCCAGAAACCTTTAAAAATATAAAGTGGACGGTTTGAGTGAACAGAAAGCATTGAATATCAAAGAAAGAGCGGAAAAAGCAATAACTGGTGAGGATAAGACGTTTATGGTACTTGGAAGTGAAGTTGAACACCCCCATACTAGTACTACGAAAATTAGTCGTCAGTTAGATTAAGTCAAATTTGAGAATCCAGAATAATTAGGAAATACGAAATTCATCCGTAGCATATTCATACACAGGGTTAGATGAAAGAAATTTTCAGAATTGCTTACATTTTTGTCAATGGACAGCAGATAAATTATCCTGGCTTTCTCAATTTTTTGTTGTTTACCAAAGAAACCTTCTATTCAAGTGAATACGTTCATCGTCACAATTCCGTTATTATAACACATACAATTCCCCACTTTATCACACCTGTAAACTTTCAAAATCGTTGGTCATTAAAACTGTGGGAAGGAATAGTGGGTAGTTACATAATTGGACCTTATTTCTTTGATGAAAATGTTAATGGAGGAGAGTATCTTCGCTATCTACGAACGGATTTTCAAAACTTTTTGAAGACATCTTCAAATATGCCAGTAAGCATAACCTTTATTTTATTTCGATGTTAACCAACAGTGTTAAAAATGAAATACTGCAACTGGACATTGCCGGAATTAAAAAATTGAAATGCGATGCTCTTCATTCTATAAAATTATTACTTTTGGGATAGTTGGATATAAAATTTACTTTGTTTGACAGTTGACTAAGGAAGTCGGACGGCATCCCTGCCTTCCATTGGTTCAACGAATATTTTGGTGCATAGAACAGCAGCGCTCGTAGTTCTTTAATTGACCGCTAATTGCTCCTATAGTGATTATCTCAGAAATTACAAAAGATAGGTATAGGACAGTGTTAACAAAAATGAAAGAGAATAAAAAATGCCTCAATAAAATACTGGGTGTTCCATTTAAAAAAAATAAGTTTTTGGAATGTGAAAATTTCAGGAAGTAGGCTTTGAAAAAACAAGGTTTATTGAGCTATTGTCGAGTGCAACTTTACCAAATGATGCAGAATTTTCTTGGCTACAAGCACCACCAAAGTTAATGTTTTTGCTTTTAAAAAGAATGTGAAAATGATTTTTTTCTGAACACGTGTTTTGGTCAAATATTTTCAAAAAAAATTAATAGCTCAAAAACTATTGGCTCAATTTTGAAAAAGAAATAACAGTCAAACAGACAATTTAAAGCAGTACAAGAAAATCCAAAAATATATAGGGTGAGTCATTTAAAAAAATTAAGTTCCGTGCATTTCCGGTGAAACCGGAAGTGCGCCAGAGCTTAAAATATTTTTACAATATGCGCCACAAGCAACCATGGATCTTCCACTAATTATTTTTTCTTTTATTTAAAACACAAAAGAGCAATCGGAGAAGCGGCTCCTAATGACTCACCCTGTATATATATACCGGGGGTTCCGTAAAAAACGCCATCAATAATAACTCCGTTATTTATTGTCCGATTTTATTGAAACAAAATGTCAGTTAATTAGCATCAAAAATACTACAAGAAAGTAGTGTTTTAGTTGTTTTCAGTTGTTTTCATTAATGTCAAACGATAGTCAACTTTTTTATTTTAAATGGAAACAGATATATTTTTGGCAATATTCGGAATGGATTTTCTTTTCTGAATTCATCGATGTATAACATGTCTATTTTTTTTATAAACGATTATTGAAAGAAAACCATTTATTAAAATTGACCATGTTTTTAATAAATTATGTATAACATTTCGAATGTGCTATGAAACATTGAAAACGTAAGTATTATAAGTATAATTCTAAAAAACAAAACAAAACACTTCACAATAATTGTTCAAATTGCCCGCCACCTAGCTTGTTCAATACATAAGGCACATCTCCTAATTACTCCACTAGTCGCATTTAAAAGACAAACGGCAGGTATTTCTTGACAAGTGTTAATAATTCTTTGTCTTAAAATGTCAACATTTTCTGGAGGTGTCAAATAAACTCGATCTTGTAGATAAGCCCACAACCAAAAATCTAGGGGCGAAAGATCGGGTAAACGCGCAGGCCACTCGATAGGACCGGATGTTCCTAACCACCTATTTCCAAATTGGATGTTCAACCAATCAGTATTTACTCTGGCGTTGTGAGCGGGGGCCCCATCCTGTTGATAAAATATTCTATTTAAATTTGCCAAAGGTAATTCATCTAAAAAGTTTTGGAGATTTTCGTTTAATAAAGTGTGATACTTTTCTTGATTTAAGCAACCATCTATGAAAAACGGCCCAATTAATTGATCGCCTAAAATACCACACCAAACATTTACGCTGAAACGTCTTTGAAAATTATTTTCAATGACAAATCTCGGATTGTCTTGGCTCCATTGTCGATGTATGTTTCTATTAAAAATACCATTGTTGCTAAAAGTGCATTCATCAGACCAAATTATCATTCTGTAAAAACTCCGGTCTTGTTCTAATGCATTTAAAAAAAAGTCGACAAAACTGTATTCTTCGGCGTTGATCATTTTGTTCTAATGCATTAACTTTTCGAGCTATGTACGGTTTAAATTTGTGTTTTCTTAAAATACTATGGACTGTAGTTTTTGATACCCCAATACATAATATTGGGCAATTTCGCGAGTCGAAGTTCGTCAATTTTCTTGTACTTAGTGCAAGAAGAACATCATATTCCGTATCTTCGGCGAATCTACGTCGCTGTGTTTTAGGTTTTTTAAATGATCCATAATTCCTCAAATTCGTTTCAATTCTCTGAAATATTTCCGAATCTGGAACTTCTCTGTTCGGAAAACGAACGCTGTAACGCCGAACTGGCCGAACTGCTTGAAGACGATTTTTATTACATTCAAAAAACACTTGCAACATGTCTGTTAACTCATTCCTATTCATTTTTACGAATATACTTTTTTGTGGCAAAACGTTCAAGCAGAACAATAAATAAGACTTAATAGACACTCACACTGACGTTTATTGACGTTTATCGCATTTTTGTTTTTTCATGGCACATTCCAAAATTTATAAATAATGGAATACAAAGATGAAATTTATTAAGTGTTTTATATTTTTTTTCAGTAATTGTTTATCAAAAATAGACATTTTATACATTGTTGAATTCAGAAAAAGAAATCCAATCCGAATATAGCCAAAAATATATCTGTTTCCATTTAAAATAAAAAAGTTAACTATCGTTTGACATTAATAAAAACAACTGAAAACAAACAAAACACTGCTTTTTTGTAGCATTTTTGATGCAAATTAACTTTCTTTGTGTTGGAATAAAATCGGACAATAAATAACAGAGTTATTATTGTTGGCGTTTTTTGCCGATACAACAATGTCCATATTAGTGAGTAATTCGTAAAGAAAACGTAGAAATTGTTGAATATTAAAATCTGGCCCTAATAGGAAACATTGTTGAAACACTCCAATTTGAGCTTAAGACCTTTTTGCATATCAAAATGATGCAGCGTCCAGAAGAAGCGCATGAGCAAAGAGCCTTTTTAACATATGAAGAAGTCTTGGTGATGTTGATACAGACAGGAGGCACAATACAGTGGACTAAAGACCACTCCCTATGCCACAAAAAGGAACTAACCTAGCTGAACCAGTCCGTAACGACCCTCTAAATCATGCATGAAGGAAAGAAGTTGTGTCATAACTTACTTCAAAACGAAAGGTGCAAAATGTATAAATTTGAAATAAGTTGTGTTACTTGTGTTGGATAAGAGTAGCACAACTTTGTAATGTTCTATTACTGGGTTCCTTCCCAAAACATCTATTTAGTGTCAAATTATTTTAAGATCTTAATAAATGCACTATTATTTATTACACAAAGACACCAATGATAATTTATGAAAAATTGAATATGCAATAATGGTTAAAATAAATAATTACGATGTACAGAACAGATAAAAATCATTCTATTGAATAAAGAAATCTATGATGCCATAGCTATAACACGGTCCAACCTGTATGTATGGGGTTATCATAAAGTAAGGGATATACTTTAACTTATTATAACTTTTTAACAAATCAAGCTAACAACAAAAAGTAAACGAAATCTAGTTGCCTAAGGAATGGGATTTGTTGTATCTATGGAAAACAAAAGCGTTGTCATGACAGTTGTTGACACAAGTGTTAAAAGTAAATCATTCAATTTGGAGTTTATTTTCAAATTAAAACTCAAGTAAACGTAAAGTTTTAACGACTCAAACTGTAATAGCATGGACCTACGAACAAGAATTGGTTTAGTTCAGTGTTATTATGAATGCGGCAGAAATTACACAACTGGATTACGAAGGTTTCGCACGAGAATGGGTTTGAGAGCGGGGCCCTGTCGTATGAAAGCGTACCGTAATTTGATACAAAAATTTGAAAGAACAAGTTCGGTAATTGACCTTCCGAGATCAGGAAGACCAAGCATTAGTGATGTCCAAGTTGCAGAGGTTCTTCACGAAAATCAGGACATAGCCAGAGGTAATCCACTAGCAATCAGCAGTGCAAATGCGATATCCAAGCGATTGCAAATGCCGTACACCACGGTCTGGAAAATTTTACGCAAAATTCTAAAAATGTATCCATATAAACTCAAAATGCTGTTTAAATTAAAGGAGGCAGATTTGGCTAGTAGGTACGATTTTTCTTTGCGATTATTGGCTCAGATGGAAATTGAACCCGAATGGTTATCCCGTATTTTATGGACAGATGAGGCACATTTTTCTCTGAATGGTGGAGTCAATACTCAAAACTGTAGAATCTGGTATGCAGAAGATCCACAAGTAATTGTTCAAGAAGGTCTTCATAACAAGAAAGTCACCGTTTGGTGCGGTTTTCCAGCTGATTTTATCATTGGTCCGTATTTCTTCGAAGAGCTACAGAATGGAGAAGCCGTATCTGTAACTGTTAACGGTGAACGATACTTGCAAATGTTAAGAGATTATGTTATTCCACAGCTGCAAGACGAGCACCACAGAATTGAAAACATGATTTTTATGCAGGATGGAGCACTTCCGCACATTTTCCGACCAGCTAAAGAATTTTTAACTAACGTTTTTCAAGATCGCGTTTTAAGCAGACATTTTGCAAATTCATGGCCACCAAGATCACCTGATCTTAACCCAGCGGACTACTGGCTGTGGGGTCATTTAAAAAATTTAGTGTTTAGAAGAAGACCAACAACGCTACAAGAATTAAAAGACAATATTACGGAGCAAATTGGTGCAATTCAACCAGAAATGTTAAGAAATGCAGTGTACAATTTAGAGGAACGGTTGCTGATTTTACAAGATCAAAATGGAGGACATATTGAACATTTGCGGTAACTGGGTTTGGGCATACAAAATCCCATTATTTAAACAATTAAATTTCGTTTTGTTTTTGATATTAACTTAATTTGTTAAAAAGTTATAATAAGTTAAAGTATATCCCTTACTTTATAACAACCCTATATATATTATGTTTAGCCAAAGAGATGCATAAATGAGAAGTAAAATCTATTTATTCGAGCATATTTCTATGAACTATTACCTGACTTATTCAAATTATTATTGTCTATTTACAGCTCACAGAGCGAGATTTGGCCGGTGAAATGCCCCTCCCACAAGGTGCGCAGTTGATTCTTATAAAATTACGATAAGCACGAGCAGTTTCGACAAATTGTCAAGCGTTACACATCAAAGTGTAGTATGTTTCCTATATATGTATATTACAATTTCTTATCTGCATTTACTCCTTCGTCCGGCTAATGTATGTGATGATGAACAAATGTTATCATTTCTTTTTTCCGAATACTTTCTCTGTCTGACACTGAGCCATGCTCGCGCAGTGACAATTTCTCCCGCCGCGGCGCCGGCCACATCTCGTTCTGTGTACTGTATTTATTAAGAAGAATATAAATCTATGTATTAAAAAGAAAGGTAACGTTTTTCTATCGAGAGAAAATAAACTTTATTTATATTTTCCGATTCCTAGCCAATATTCAATTTGTTTCTTTGCCGAGAAGATCTCAAGCTACCAACAGACTCGTCGGCAGGATGGCTAGAATTAGTGGCTGGGGTATGGACGCCGATACAGCTGATTCAATAAGTCCTGTTTTGCGCCAAGTTAACGTAAATGTGATTGGAAACTTTATTTGCAACATACCGTATCTAGGTGCAATACGGAGCAGTCACATTTGCACGTCTGGAAGAGGTGGCAGAGGTTCTTGCAGTGGCGATTCTGGTGGCCCGCTAGTAATAAATAATACCCAGGTAATATTTCCAAATATAACTGCATTTCACTTATTTCGCCAATGTTTTCAACATTCATGATATACCTGCCAAGTACTTAATTTTATGTCGTGTCATATTTGTAAATAAAATATATTCAATATAAGTTCTTTAGTGTGGAATCTGTCGTGAAATTAACCCTCCTTTAATGAGAGAGATACCAGAATCTGCACTGATGTCTCCACTAATTGTAAGAGCAGTTAACTATTTCGACTTACATTTAAAAAAAAATAAGTTTTCTATACTATACTCCATTCAGTCTAAGAATAAAGTAGATGGCGCTACAATATGAGCACAGTTTACACACGATGATCTTTGTATTTTGAAAACAAGTAAAACATATGTTTACTGTCAGATGGATAGCAGGGATATACATATCTGATATCATTATATTTTGACATTTACATACATTTTTATACAAGTTGGTAACTCATTCCTCAAGAAAAAGGAATGCACATGTCGTCTAATTGTACTTTTTTGTGCTTCATCCAATTTATTGTAAGTATGACGATAATTTCTTTTTCTTGGAGGAGAAATTGGAACTCCATATAATTCCATTTCTTTAATAATGCAGTACATTGTATTCCTATTAATACCCACTTCCTCTGCTGTTTGATTGACTGCAGCTGTTTTAGACATATTGTTTTTATCCTTAATGTACACATTATAAGCCATTTGCCTTTGTCCAGATCTTATGTGTTTCCCTTTACGATTTTTTGAAGGACCTGGTAAAACTGCTTCCGCCATACTATAGAATATTAGCGATTACGAAAAGAAAGTTAACGAAATTGATAAAATACCTTAACAAATGAATATTTCACTTGCGAGTTCTAAGAAGAACTATTTTTTAAGAATATTAACAACAAATAACTATGTAAAATACGGAAATCGACAAAATCTTTGAACAAAACTGTCAGTAAACAAATTTTTGACAGAACGAGCTAAATGCGATTATTTTGCCGGTGTAAATGCACACTCGATTTCAACCAATCACAAACGTTTATTTTAAGCCCTATCTTTCCCAATGCTTTATTCTTAGACTGAATGGAGTATAGTACGGGTCTATAAGGAGGTTAGTATTATGCTTATATTATTTACAATTATGGAGTTACTGTAACCTAGAAAACTAAGTTTCATATCTAATAACGGATGTTCAAAAAAATTCGAAATCAAAGAAATCCTTGAAAATTTGAAGTCATGCCTGAGATAGATAAGATTCTGACAATTATTGACAGACAACGATTGACATTTAATATTTAATACAAATAGAGACTTAAGTTAGGACATAAAATTTTTTGTTCAACACCTACCGTGCCTTCAAATACTGTCCTCATTAGAGTAGGCAGTTTTTTAAGTAATCAATGTTGGTGTACATACTAAGCTTTTGAAAACTTCAAATTCTGGCAGTTGCCATACTTAAATTCAAATTATAGACGCTTATTATTATTTACATGATATAACCAAACTGCCAAATTTGAGCGTTTGTGCCCGATTACGTGCACTGTCACCAACCATTAAAAAAAAGCATGGCCATCTCTAATGAGGAAAGTATTTGAAGGCACGGTACTTTCTTCAAATTTTTCTGAACAACCGATATATACTGATATCATAAAGTTTCTAGGACGAAGATGGCATTGACATAGAAAACATATGTCTGAACTTAATTGTACGCCTTCTCGTGCTGTTAAAGGCATTTTGCAAGTCTGCGGGCGATATTAATGCACATTCTTCAATAATTCTTTGCTGCAGATCTTGCAAATTAGCAACAGGAGTTTTAAATATTCTATTCTTTAGGTGAGGAAACACGAAAAATCCATAATTGTCAAACAATGTGATATTTTGTGTTGTGTGTGCCGTTGCACCATCTTGCTGGAAGTAATCATATTGTAATTCATCTTTGTGCAGCTGTTCAATAAATTCATTCAAAATATTTCTATACCTCACAGCATTTAATAATTGCAAAATTAAAAAAATAGGTCCAACAATTCTGCGGCGAGAAACTGCTAGCCAAGTGTCGCAGAATACAGAAACGATTCAACAAAAATTTGAAGATTATCACTACTCCAAATCCGAGTATTTTAGGAATTGACGTACCCCGAAAGATGAAACCACGCTTCATCAGAAAAAAATTTCAAATTCAGCAGATCATTATCTTGTATTAAATTATTTGCAAACCACTGGCAGTAAGCAAGACGTCTAGGGTAATCTACCGGCAAAATAGCCTGCTGAGATTGCATCATATACGGATGCATGTGTTAGTTTTTCTTTACAATTTGCTGGCATGTTCCATAAGAAAGTCCAATCTCTTGAGAAAGACGTTTCAAAGGTTTTGTGGTTTCATTTTCCATACATGGATCATTTATAGCTTCTTCCGAACGAACAGTTGGTCTAGCGGTACCTGATTTACGACCCACACGAAACACAAATGGAAAAGGAAATTATAAAAATGTTTGGGAATTACAGCTAATTCTGGGAAGTGCTCTCTCAAATCATCTAAACATGCACGCTGGCTGTACACCCAAATTTCATCAATTCGCACTCCAGTTTGAAATAGGCTCCGATCATGTACTTTTTTTTGCATTATATTGTAAACCATATTTGAATGTATTAAAACTTGCCTTCAGCAGTTCTACCACACCAATTGATGACAGTCAATGTCACTGTCAAAATAAGTTTCAAAGCCGTTAAGTTATAGTACCTGGATTGAGTTCAAACATATATTTTCTATTTCAATGCCTTCTAAGCAGTGCTGCCAATTGCGGGTATTTTACCCGAAACGCGGGTATTTTAATCAGACTGTCGGGTAAAATTGTGAAGCGGGTAAAATCGGGTATTTTCACATAAAACAATTAAAATTTCCTTTTCTTAACTCGATTTAGTCAACACCAGATATCAATATGTATTTTATTGTCTATTAAATCTAAACGCTACAGAAAGAATGTTGATGCATTTATGCAGCAATTTTATCAATTTCAGTGACTTGAAAGAGAAAAATGTTTTAGCTGTTGACCACACAAATATTCGCTTGTTTGTTCCATTTCTGTCTGTTAAAAGAACAAAAGCTACTTGTCTTGTTAAGGAAAGTTTAGGATTGTACACTTCGCAAAAATCTGTTTGAAATATTGAAGGAACCTGGATGTTCTTTTCCTTAGTCATGGACGAGACGGCGGACGTGAGTGCAATAAAACAATGTGCAATTACTGTTATATACTATTCAAAAACAAATGATGTCAAAGTAACTTTTTTGATGTGGTTAAAACTGCATCTGGAAAAGCCAACGGTTTGTTCAACTCTTTGAAAAAATTCACGAAAATTTATTTAGAATTTATGTCATATACATTGGGACTTGTAACAAATTTTAACCTTATATTTCAATCAGAATCGCCACTTATTCATAAATTGAAACCTGAAACACAAAGATTGTTGATGCATTTATGCAGCAATTTAATTATCAATGTGAGTGACTTGAAAGGGAAAAATGTTTTTGCTGTTGACCACACAAATATTCGCTTGTTTGTGCCACTTTGCAAAATTTATTTAGGTATATCTGCCACTGAATCTTTTGAAATGTTGAAAAATTATGCATCCCAAACTGAAATTGACCAGTTTCTCAAAAGTTGTTTAAATTTTTATGTAGAGCCTGTCCCTGACATTAAAACGCGATTTGATTTTTCTGAACCAATTTTTAACATTTTAAGAATTCTTGATCCAAAAACGGTCCTTTCTATGAAATAAAATCTTTCCAAAAAATTGTATAAAGATTTCCAATAAATAAAGAATCTTCTAATTTTGGACATGGAATGGAAGCAGCATGGTTTTTTTTTAAATCATATGGAGTACAGTTTAGATTGTGAACTAAGTTGTGAAGTTTATTGGAAAATTGTATTTGAATTGAAAAATGCTGCAGATGTTCTTCTTTTCCCCAATATGAAAGTAGTGCTTTCCTTACTTTTTATTCTGCCCTTTTCAAACGCATTTGTTGAAAGAATGTTCAATGATTTGAAAAATATCAAGACAGACCACAGAAATGCGTTAGGCACCGCAACGCTAACGTCCTTAATGGCGACAAAAAGAGGCATTAAAGATATGGGAGATTGAAGATCTTACTTACATTCGAATTATTTTAGACCACTTTTAAATTTGGCGCTTTCTATTTGAAATGTCGGGTAAAAGCGGGTATTTTTCATTCGCTTATGCGGGTAAGGCAGACGTATGGCTCCGGCAGCACTGCTTCTAAGTCCTAGAAACTTTATGATTATAGTTACTTGGCAGAAAATTATTCACTTTTTTCTTTATAATACGCTTGATTATACTGCGAGATCAAAAATTATGTTGATAACGGTTAGCCATGGAATGTAAAACGCCTGTCTTACGTTATATCATTAAAGCCCGGTTGTTCAATGTTAGTTTAGGGTAGGTTTATTGTTGAACTTGGCTTAATAACAAGTCATGCGTTGTACAATTCCAGCTCAAGCGCAAAACCAAGTTCAATACGTAGCTCAAGTAAGCGACCGATTTTGTTGGTTTAAGGTTAGTTCAAAACAGGTTCAGTAATATTTTGTTTATGTTATGAGAATTATAACCTCAATTACGAACACTATTATTTTAATATTGATATAAAATGGCAGGAAATATTGGCAATAATGTAGTAAGACAAGCATTGATTCATGAATATTTTAATGGACTTCTATAGAATAATTAAAAAAATATAATTGTCTTTATTATTTATGTATTAAAAAAATAAATGCTGTAAAATAAAAATATGTGTTCTTTTGATGTACAATGTACAATAAAAAAAACATTCTAAACAGTATTAAAAAAATATATACTTAGTACTAATAAATACAAAACAGAAAAAGCATTCTAAATGACCTATTATAACTTTCCTTGAATTTCATTTAACTAATTTTTAGCAGATAATTGTAGATGACATACCATAAGAATGATGAGATGCACCTTGTGTACTTGTACCTGCGACTAAAAATATTGTGTTTCAAAATCAATAAAATTGTTTGTGTAATATACAAATTACCATTTACTTCACTCCCTTCGTTATCGTTAAATAAGGCACAAGGTGCATCTTCAGCTTCACATGTGTATTCTATTAATTAGAACAATTGTCATAACAAATTTTAGAGCACTGTACTATACTATACCGGTGTCTTTGAACTTATCAATTTCAACACCATTTGAAACAATACTTTGCTGTGCATCCCCATCAAACTCTGAAGACATCCCTTGAATTCGGGATCCAAGCATATCTTTTATTTCAAAGTCTATTGCTGTAAGAGATGACCCCATTTCCGATCCACTTCCTGTACATAGCACATATATTTTTTCATCAGCAAATTTCTTTTTTGTCCTTTTTTTAATATTTTCATACTTTTTTCTTAAAACAGAATGGCATCTAAACACTCCTCCGCTTTCACTGTTAAATTGTTTTTCAATGCCGAGCCAGCACAATTTCTTTTTCTTATTAGAGTCGGTGTTACTCAATTTGCATTCCAATATATGCGAATATTTTTTAACCAATAATATTAATAAATTTTCTTCGTTGAGGGCAAAATTAGCTGATCTCTTCTGTTCGTCGGTCATTGTTATTATTCTATTACGATATGTAAGTTTTGAGGACTGTAGTGTAGCACATTTATTTTTGTATATCTTTGTATTGTGGTTATAGGTTAAGATTAAAATTTCGAAATATATGTAACAGGCGCATGCGTGACCATTACCAACCGTAGAATATTATGAAATTTCACGGCTTTCTTAAACTTATACTAAACTGCACTTGTACAACACGGAGAGAAATTAAAGCAAGGTTCACTTGAACTGGCGTTCAACAGAACCCGAAATTGAACTAAACTTGAACAACCGGGCCTAAGTGTCATACTGTCATTATATTAATGACAGTATGACATTTAATGAATAACTTAAGTGTCATACTGTCATTATATTAATGACAGTATGACATTTAATGATATAACTTAAGACAGGCGTTTTACATTCCATGGCAAACCTTTATCAATATAATTTTTGATCGCGCGGTATGAGATATACCAGATTGTTAATTGTTAATTTAGGTTGGCATTGTTTCTTTTGGCGTTGGATTCGGATGCGAAGTTGGATGGCCTTCGGTTTTTACCCGTGTTACATCTTTCCTAAATTGGATTGAAAGCAATTCTGACGTTACAATTCGGCCGTAGCTGCAAATATATCATACATACAAACGTACATTTCTTATTATATTTATTATATAGAATAAATTGTATTTTAAACAATTAGTTTTTTCTTATGTACTTCCCTAAACGCCATTGTTAAAATATTTTTAGTTTAATAATACTTTTCATCTGCAATTTGAAAGAAGAAAGTTTTTACTTACCTTCGGTACTGATCGGCCAGTTTTACGTCTGCTGTGAAAATGAGGGTATTGAACAAATAAAAAACAGGTACACTGTGTAAAAAATATTCTGCTATTATGATTTAACTCAAAGTATTAAATTTTATACTATACAACCTTTACACTAAAACATTCGCTCTCTTGCTATTTCAAACACAGCAAAGGAGCACTATTATACAGGGTTATGATAAAGTAACGCACAAAATTCATAAAACGTACAATGTTCATTTTTGAAAAAAATGCAAAAACACGTCAAACAGTTTGTTTTATTCCGCGTCTTTTAACATAAGTCAAAAAAATAAAACGTCAAATTTGTCAAAGTTATGACGTCATAAAAATTTTTTGTTAAATATGAAGCTTGGTTTTTTTTTTTACTTTATTGATAAAGCATGTTTTTCTGCATTATAAAGAAATAATTGAAGTAGGGGTCACATAAGAAAAAACTGAGAGAATTAATAAAAAACAAAATAAACTTTATTATAGTAATAACATTTAAATTAACTAAACAGTCCATTAAACCAAAACGATTTCTTACAGGAATTGTTCAAACTGTGTCCCGTTCACTATCTGACATAGGCCAAGACGATGGTAGACCTGATTTACAGAGTCTTCGATCATCTGCGGAGTTATAAGAGTCATTTCCTGTCTAGTTCGTTCCATTAAGTCTTCTAAATTGTCTGGTCGGTTAACGTAGACCCGACTATTTAAATGTCCCCACAGAAAGAAATCAAGGGGGGTGAGATCAGGCGACCTAGGTGGCCACTCCATTGGTCCACGTCTTCCAATCCACCTTCCTTCAAACTGGTTATCCAGAAACCTTCGAACATTAAGACCATAATGTGGTGGTGCACCATCTTGTTGAAACCAAATACTGGGATCCAAGTTTTCCCTATTATTTGGATCCGGAAATACCGCAATTAGATCCGGAAGCACTGCCATACGAAGATGTTCCAAATATCGCTCAGCTGTTAAATTCCCACGAAAGAAATAAGGACCAATAAATTTTCCCCTGACGATTCCTACCCATACATTAATTTTTTGGGGGCGCTGCACAGTGGTTCATTTCTCGAATCCAGCTGGACAAAATTAACATTAAAACAAAAATTACTTTTGAGGTGTAGTTGTATTCAAAAATTATTAAAAAATGTTTTAAAAGTCTTCGCCGCTGCTGGATACTGAACTCAATTCTTCATCCGTCGCCGTCGTCTCCTCTTCTTCTGTAATGCATTCTTGCTGCTGCGATGAAAGTTTTAATAATGAAGATACTTCATCGGAAAATTTTTCTTGTTTTTTTAGGGGTGAGACTTCTTAAGTTTGTGATTAACGGATCTGATGTAACTAATAACATGTTGAATAGGTCTTCGGTATTCGTGTTTCTAGACGTTTTTCTGGCATGATCGCGCCGAAATCTTCGACAATCTTTATTGCGCGCTTCTTGGGCTTCCTCAGAAAGTTGTCCAATAGGAAGAAGTGCTGATTTAACTATATCCTTTCCGTGTATTAATAATTTATGAACACTTGCCGGCATATAGTACCAGTTGTATAACTGAACGTACAATTTGGCAGTATCCATTGCATACACATTGAAAGTGTCAAGATTTATTTCGCAACCACTTGCAATTGCCTTTAAAAGAACTCCAAAACGTTTAATTAGTTCTTCATTTACTCCTGTGATCGCACTCGATAGCGACGGATTTGAAAAAAATCTTCGAGCAGTATTGCCATCATTACTTGTTCCATAACCTGGTTTTGGAATATCCACGAGTAAGCCCATTTCCTCGCGAAAGCGATCTTGAATTAATCTTTTCCGTCTATTAACATTTGCTTGATCTTTTTTTCTAACTTGCCAACTTTGCACTTCTAGTCTATATGCAATATGTAAAAGACATTCGAAGCACCTAATCCACGAATGGAGACTTGACAATCCAAAAACGAATGCCCCTTCGTCAGGTGGTGTTGATGTGTGTTTAGCCAGGTTATTCATTTCTGTAGGGGTTGCACCACAGATGTAACACTTTTGGAATGACTGTTGTGCTATAACACTGCAGACCTTTCCATCTACCATTGTCATTACCATTTTATGCTCCACGAATATGTCTTTGCCTTCTTGAGTGATTCTTGTCGGAGAAAGTACTTTTATTTGTTCTTCTACTTTAGTCACCTCTAATCGGGTTAATTCCGCAGTTTCTTTTTTAAACAATAACTTTATTGGCCGGCAGTAACGCGTGGAAGAAGGGCGTGGATTTTCCCATTTTATGGTATCATTATGTCTTAACTGTAGTGGGACTAATGAAATAATAAACAAAAAGGCGTCATCATATTGTTCATCCCCAGTCGTTGTACTATACATTTGTTTGTACGTACTTTGTCCTGATGCGCCATCACAACCCCACTTACTTAACATAGTTAACTTTGCGCCTGTATCCAAGTCTTTTTGAATTTGACTGTCACTGCTAAATAAACGTTGAATGGTATGGTCAAGCAAAGCTTGAAGCTTTACTTCAGCGGATATCTCTGTAATAACTATGCTATCTGGATAACATGTTTTCTTTGCTTCCAACAGTTTATGATATGAAGGGTAGATGTTGGCATTTTGTAATTTCGCTTGTTTACGAATTAACATATATTGGTTTTTAGTTAATTTAGCATCCACATATAGTGCCAAGGCTCTATCAGCTGTTAACTTTATTGGTACGGGTTTGTCAGATCTTTTGTAAGCTTTTTTAATTCGTGTCGCTCTTCTAGGTGAATCTGCTTTACAATTTCAGCCGCATCTCTTTTACCTTTTGAGCGTAAACTCATCTGTGCTGCATAAACTAACTCTTCTGAAGTTGATTGTGCAACGACAGGTAGTAAACGTCGTTTTTTAGTTTTCTCGCTTGACTCTACAAACAACTTCTTCGGACGACCCAAATGCGTTTTTGCAGATGGAAGATCACGAGATGACCCTGGTTTCCTTACAGCAGCCGCCTTTAATACAATTTCCGGAAAGTCAACTACGCCGTTGAGCCACTTGTCATTTTTCTTTAAAAAATTGTTTAATGCATGATGACTTTTTTGCCATCTGTCTTTTAAATGGACACAAAAACTATTTATCACTTTTCTCACACATCCTGTTACGTGATCATCACAGTCTTGTAATCCTAAATTGTTTATTACATAGGTGTAGATGCTATTATTCCTATTACACACGTTTGATTCACTTCGCCAAACATCGAACAGAGCTCTTCGAGTCAGTGCGTTGTCCATTGTTTACACTGCAATAACAATTAAAGTTGGTGAGATATGGCTATAACTTTTGTTATCTGAACTCTACAATTATCATTTTAACAAAGCATTATTACCAAAAGTCGGAGACTAATGGAGAATTTTATATTTGCTTTAATAAATCTGAACAATTATTGCTATTACAATTTACGTTATTTTTTTAATGACATTGTTATAATTATATTTTAAAATGCGCAATTACTTATTGGAATATAATGTACATACCTGTAGGTTAAATGTTAGAAGTATAGAAGTGATAGGATTTGTACAAATTTTGTCAAATGTGCTGCTGAACTAACGTATAACACAGAACTAGTCACGATGCACCACTGTCGGAGACTGCATTCTACCTGCGATAGACCCGCAACCCCTCATAAACGAACAAAACCCTGGAACTTTCTATTTATATAGACATTAGAAAGTGGTTTGCAAGGGATACAGACTTATTTATAGAAAAAAGGTTGTGGGCATTTTGTCCAGCTAGAATAATAATTTGAACCACTGTGCGCTGGGTGTGTTTTGTCTGAATCCAGTTGGGATTTTCCCGAGCCCAGTAGCGACAATTGTGTCGATTTACTGTACCACTTACATAAAACGTTGCCTCGTCTGAAAATACTACACTGTTAAGCAAATTTGAATTTTCGTCACAATGCCACATGAAGATTTCACAAAATTCCAAACGTCTCTCCGGATCATCTTCTGAGAGTTCGTGAATAAGTTGAACTTTGTATGGGTGCAGTTTTTCTTTTTTTAAAAACTTTACTACAAACGACTGACTAACATCTTGTTGCAAGGCAATTTCTGCTGTAGTTGCGTGATGGTTGTCTTCTAATGACAGCAAAATATCTAACTTTGCATCGTCGCTTATTCCCGGTCTTCCAGATTTTGGAGCATCACTTACGCTTCCTGTTTCATTAAATTTTGCAACAATTCTGCTTACTGTGCTTCTAGCAATTGGAGGTCTTTCAAAATGTGTTTCGTTAAATAAAACACATGCTTCTTCATGACTTCGAAGTCGATCGCCGTAACCTACCATCATTAGAATTTCTATCCTTTCTCTTTCCGTTAAAGGCGCCATCATAATAAAATTGGTATGACACTAATTGTAAGACTGACACTGACAAACAGTTGTTTTATTACTAGGTAACTTTAAGATTTAATTCTTTTAATGTTTAGTTTCTTTTCATACTTACATACCTACTTCAATTATTTCTTTATAATGCAGAAAAACAAGCTTTATCAAATAAAGTAAAAAAAACCAAGCTTCATATTTAAAAAAAATATTGATGACGTCATAACTTTGACAAATTTGACGTTTTATTTTTTTGACTTATGTTAAAAGACGCGGATTTAAATAAACTGTTTGACGTGTTTTTGTATTTTTTCAAAAATGAACATTGTACGTTGCTACCTTCTTGTGTTTAAAATATCAAATGGCAAAAGGCCCTAAACAGACTCCGTAACAAAATTCCAAGAAGGTAGGAAGTAAGACACCACCACGGTAACTAACCTTCTATTTAAATTTAGGAAGACGCTTGTCTAATAATCAATCACCAACTTATAAAACACTCAAGCCTTACCTCTTACTTCCCAGGGGTCGATATTAAATATGGGAGTCAGCACCGCCTCCAGCTACAGTCAGAATTAGGGCGAGTTCGAACACAGTACTCGTCGAAGGTTAAGTTGTCAGGGCGCCTATCCGTTAAAATATGCTGAGCCCAACAGATATTCAGACCCCGGACCAGATCCAATGTAAACTCCTCAGGTGGAAAGAAAATAAGACCAACACACACTCATTCAACCTTAACAAACGGTTTATTGAAAACTCTATGGAACCAACAGTTCGTTTCAAATATTGAGCACAAAACCGGCTATTACTAACTAATCTTCTGGTTTCCAACAATATATTCAAAAGACACAAAACAATGAAATATGAATCACAAACGCGCAACTCAGTTGCCAGTAATAAACTTCTGAAGGAATGAATAAAATCTTAAATGGTCACCCAGGTGATCCACAACTTCAAATTACCAATGACATATAATTACAAAATTTAAGAAATTCAAAATGGAAGCACATGAAACAACCTTCAAGTTAAAATAATTACCTGACAATATTCTTACAAAAGCATACAATTATAAGGCAACTTGCCGAAAGTCCCTCCAAAGTCGAACAGTTTGATCGTAATTTGCAACACGTCAACACCAAAATAAACCACTCTGTATACCAGAGGCAACCGACAATCTATTCGACAGTAGAGTGCAGACTCTAAGTTATATGGTATCTAATACTATAAATATTAGCGCTAGTTAACTATGCTTTACATAAGAAAACGTGATTAAAATTAGATTCAATAATTTCTTACAAGATTGTACAATAATAAATTTAAATGGTTCACTAATTACACTAAATAACAAGCTATAAATTTACACAATACAGATGCGAGGCTGCAACGCCAATACACATCTAAAATTTGTTCCAAAATTCTAAATCCAAAAAAAAAGGCTACGTAACGTCTCCAAAATGGACAAGTAGCTCCCAACTGGAGTCACTGTTATTAATTAAGCTACGTTAATTGAATGAATTCAAATTATAAAGGCTCACATGCCACAAGAAGTTAATTTAAGAAATTACGATGACTTATTTGATTAGTTAGGCCGAGAAAGTTGAAATTTACTGTACGAAGTACTCGAAATTGACATAAATTTACCAAAACTGTTTGGCCAATAATTTCTGCGTTATGGGTAATATCAGGAAAATTACACAGTCACAGTACCTTAAAGGAAAACCACTTCCACAGCTACCATACACGATACCTTCTACAGATCACACTCGTTACAAAGGAAAACTGCCCACATATCCTCGGCTAACGACATCTTCGGGAAAATTAGTGTAGGAAGGCTACAGCATTACATCTATGTGCACCTCAAATTATGTCCTCACCGCAGGATACAGCAACTAATTCCCTTGGAATCGTAAAATTACATCAGGCACGTGGTTCTTAGACTTAACCCAACAAAAGTGCTCAAATGAGATCTATGCCATGCACTAGCAGCTATAATTGAATATAGAAACAACACAATTAAGATTGATCAGACACGTGGAAATTATACTTACAGCAGTTTAACAATTCTTAAGCCACGACAAACAATATCCTCAGCAAGTTTATAATCATAACGCCAAATCCACATTAACCCTTGAGAAATATCATAAAATCCGCCTTTTACTAGCGATTACACACGATATACTTCAACATTCCACTAAATTCTCAAGTAGTGGCTAAAGAAAATGCATCTGCTCTTGTGATGTTTTAAGTGCTTCTACCCAGGCAGTCGAAGATCAAAAAGAGAAAGAATCCACTTGTCATCTAGCGATCTCAAGCGTTATCAACAACATTAGAACTAATAACCACGAGACCTAAACCGATATTTTACACACACGACATAAACGCAGATTCAAATGACAATAGAAAAGTGGAAAATAATTATAATTAATTTGTCACATAACTCTAAGCCCAAAAAGAAACTCCAAAACTAAATTAGAAAATAATTAAAAATACCCAATCTATTAAATAAAACATCGTGCGCCATCTACCCGTCAACACATATACATTACACACATGAGATAATGCAAAACGCACGGCGGTAGGACTCTTATGGACTCCCCTAGATGGCAGAAGGAGTCGATAACATTAATTTAAGAGAAGGATGATTTATTTAATCCGAAATAATTGAAGTATTCAAACGATAAAACTAAAATTCTCAATTCAGAGATAAAATACAGCAAAATAATTGTAACAACGTTTTATGAATTTTGTGCGTTACTTTATCATAACCCTGTATATGTAAATTAGTTTCTTAATTATTTCTATATATTTCTGAATT
The DNA here is from genome assembly GCA_963170755.1 of Amphimallon solstitiale. Classification (NCBI taxonomy): domain Eukaryota; kingdom Metazoa; phylum Arthropoda; class Insecta; order Coleoptera; family Scarabaeidae; genus Amphimallon; species Amphimallon solstitiale. The sequence continues at coordinate 44,874,012 of OY720676.1, read as the reverse complement.
TAAAGTTCTATAAATTATTATTTCTGTTAAACAATAATAAGGAATATTATTGGTATTCGAAAACAATAGGGAAATAAAAGATCTTTAAAAATTTTACAATTTTTTATTGGTGATTCCAGGCACAGAGATAAAATTCTTCAGTACCTTAAAAGCTATAGATTATGGTGATAAATTACTCTACAATATATACAGAATTGATGTATTCAATATGTAATTCAACTATAATACCTAGCGATCCACAAATTACATGGAAAATACATCTTTTATTCCTTCAAAAGTCCACGAGCATACAAACCACGTCACATGGTCGCTTACTTTTGATCTTAGAGCATTTTGTGTATAATATCTATGTATAAAAAGATTACAAAATTAAACAAACACAAAATAATTAAAAGTGTAACTGCAATTTTATAAATTACTCAGCAAAAAAATGCAAAACACAAATTAAGAATAATATGTTCTACTTCGTAGAGACGAAACAAAATCGTAAGTAGTGTATTTCTTTTTATTTATTATAAATTAATAATCGTTGACACAACAACTTAAATGTTCTGTACAAGTATTATCTCTTTTGCAATAGTCTTCTTTTGATAATAGTGTTTCTTCTTAAAAATACGGAATTTAATATATTACTTATATATTTTATCTATCATTAATGAATTTTTCCCCTTAATAATACATCTTTCACGTGAATGTCTTTTCGTTTCTTGTTTTAGAACGTCTGGAACACTCTTATTTACTCCCTACCGCATTATTTAAGAAATACTCTGTGTTAAAATGACTTTACTGTTTTCAACGTTCAAATGTTTATAAAAAATATGCCACGTATAACTATAATGTTATATATATATAAATACCTTATTTACGCTAGAATCTAACCAGTCTTACATTTCACACATTTGCACTTCAAAGCATCTAAATCTTCTCTGCGTCAGAACATTTCCCACATCGGGCATATTACAGGTATAAAATGTTAAATTAAAGATATTATGTAGTCGTTCACATAGTGCGACAATCGTTGAGATATATTCGTAATCTTAAAATGATAACACACTATAACATTATATTTAGTTACTAAATATATAGGTACGAGATAATCGTAAAAAGCTCTCGTGTTAACAGGCTTATAAATGTTCAAACGTGTTCAAATATTGATAAAAAATGAAAAATGCGCGGTCATTAAATTTTTAACAAAAGAAAGTACTGCTAATTAAAGTAAACAACCTTTATGATGTTTTATCTCTTTCATATTCTGTAGTATAAACGTGAAGGCAAGACTTTCATTTGGAACAAGAATCGCTTAGAGATGATGAGCGTTCCGGAAGGCCAATTGAAATGGACTCGCCACATATGATTTTATTTGTTGAAGAATTTGAAGGTCGCCTGTTGAAAGCGAAGGCTTTATTAGCAATGTATATCATTTATGAAACAAGTTTTCGCAGAATTTTCATGACTATCTCGGTATGCTTAGTGGTAAAATGTGTGAAGACAATCTAAATTCGAAGTCCATTCTCGTAGAAATGGAATGGCTGCAACTACATAGATGAACCTCATTTTATAAAGGCATAAGCCTGTAGCAGATAAACGGAACGTTTAATTAATATTCGCATTAATTACCAATAATGAATCATAGTAATCGCATTTTGCCTTTTCTTATTTCATAAATCAAAAATGAATGATTATTTTTATGATTATCGTCGAATCTGTGCATTTGCCGTCGTTTTGTTTATTCAGTTGTACTTGTTTGATCATGAGAATATTATAGAAGCGCCAAGCCTGCATCGAATGCCTATATCATATGTTTCTTAATAACATGCTAAATTTAAGGGCGTTATTCTTGGATCCATTTTGTGAAAAAAACTTCTTATGAACATATGTCCTAAATGTCTTAACTTTTTAACTATAAGGTGCTAAAGTTAAAAAAAAAGTTTTTTTCTTAAATGTTGGTATTACCTACCCTCGATATTTTTGTGAAATTTGGTACACGCCTTTTATGCATCTAGATGTATTTTCTGATGTACAATAAATTTTATAATTTTTACGCGTGGTGTTTGTACGGTCTTTTTTTAAAATTTTTTGAAGAAACATATGTTACGCCATTGCTTTTACTTAAAGTACTTTTTTTTTAAATCCCCATTCGTGTTTGAGCAAATGTGGTCTCTTGTTTTTTTGTTTGACGTACGGCTTTCTCTTAAAAAAATAAAATTCATTCCCGTGCACATTTCCATCTGATTTAATTTACTTCTTTGTGCATTCAGGATAATTTGTTGTTACCATTTCAAAATGTATGTAGATTACGTTATTCTCTTAAATACAATTTTGTTCAAAGTTACATAAATAGTTTTTTCTATTCCGGTGCTATAAAGTTCACTTTACGACACCCGTTTTGGTTGCATAAAGTATCGCACGCTAATTTTATTTTTTTGAAGTTGGTAACAAAAAAAAATGAAACCAAATCGTATTTAAATGTCAAAATATAAGCCTTTAAAGTAACAAAAATGTGCAATAAAATTGTACAAAGAATAAAAAGCACACATGCTAACATTTCACTTACTAATTAGCAATATAAATTGTTAAGCAGAGTTGGATGATAAGTTTTCGGATGCTACTATTGACATTTACTTACCATGTTGAATAGTACAACTGTTATAAAAGTTTGTTTTGATAAATATGTAGAGTTTGTGGACGAAAGATTTTGTAAATTGTCTTCTGCTATTTTGCGAATCTCTGGGGGCGTATAGTTATTTATTTCGTCCTTTTTGTTGATAATTTGAAATAATTAATTGTATAAATCATTCTGAATTTTAAACACAATTACATATAGCACCACCGCTATTCAAATATTTAAAACGTTCTACATAAAAATCAGAATAACCAACTTCAAAAAAGCAAAATTTCTAAAATATTCGAACAAAACATGTCTCTTATTTTAAGCTTTTTTGAACTTTTAATAACCGAAATAGAAAAAATAGTATAAAATACACGTTTCATAAGACATTTTGCGCACTTGTTCTTTAGAAAACTCGCCTAGCGGCTCGTTTTCTAAACTTGAACGCGTGCGCAAAAATTGTGTCTTATGAAACTTGTATTTTAATATACTATTTTCTCATAAGTGGTCTAGCGAGATGCACATGATTGAATTTTTTTTAAAACTTTATCACCCTACAATCAAAAGTTAAGACATTTAGGACATATGTTCATATGATGTTTTCTTCATAAAATGGACCCACCCAGTAATAGTATATTATGTATGAATATTATAAATATCATTTTAGTCACGAGTTTTATTAATCCTGAGCGTAGCGCAGGGAGTAATTAATAAAAAGAGTGACTATCGAGTTTATAAAACGAGTTTCATACTATACTTTTTCTGCGACAGCAAATCATCAAATTAATACAAAATTACTTGTCTGTTGTGATGCCAAATCGGGGTAGTTTGACAGATCGATGACAAGCATCAACCATCTTGTTTGAGTTTCAATTGATTTATGCATTTAAAAAATCTAGGGCTAACTTCAGCCCGTGACTAAAGTGTCCATTGCTAAGTTCACTCCGTGACTAGAGTGCACGAAGCCACAGCTTGTCAAGGTGTGTTTAAAAGGCCTCTTGGCTTCATGGAAACATAAGCGATAAATGGTATTTTAAACACGGGAGTAGAGAAAAATTCTACTTCCTTTCGTTTAAAATATTGAGTTAGACAACATTCAGCAGAAGAACATGTTCCCATCAATCGGGAGCGGTCGCTACAGGAGATGGCCGTCCGCTCCATAAATCCGTTGATATAATCGGCACATAATTCGATGAAGCCTAAGCATCCATCGACGTTTCCTCAACAGTTCAACAACAGTTGCGTCTGTTGAATGCGACCAATGTTACCAGTGCCTATGACCTGAACGGTTGTTGTTTTAATTTACTCTCCATATTCTTGAGGTTACTATAGAAACGTATTTAACGACGGTATTTCCACATATAGTACTTAACGATACGCTTTAACGTCAAAGAGTCACAGTTGAGACGCACTTAACGGGCCTTTATAAACCAGGCGAACATCGAGTTAGAGAGAGTCCAGCCTAAGTAATGAAGCAAAGCCTCAAGCAGTGAGAGAACAAGTAGGCAGGTGCGATAGTGTTAGTATACTGAGCCAGAAGCGGCATAAGTCCACGACCTACTAATGTTTAACCTAGTATATTGTTTTGTGTTCCGAGACAGCAGAATTCCAATCCACATCTGTGGCGGAGAGAACACCGGTGATTTTACTGGGATTCGAGAGCACTTGACGACGGTACCGCCACACAGTCGTTCGAGACCGACAAAAAGTCGATTCTGAAAAAAGTTAATTTTACTATGTACTAGCTGACCCGACAAGACGTCCTGTCCAAATCTCAATAAATTTGTTTGTCGGAATTTTCCAACTTTCCTTTGTAATCGTCCCGATTTCTTTTCCTGAAAACTTTTCCAGGACCATAACGGACAAAACAAAAACAGAATTACGCATATCCATCGTTCGAATCGTGAGTTATGGGTTTGAGTTCACAAAAATCCTATACAAAAAGCACTTTCAATTTTAATATCCGTAATATGCGGAGATACACATTTAGCGTACAGGCTTTTCTCAAGCTCTGTGTGCAACTTGAAACTATCGCGTTCGGTGTCGTGTTTGGGTGGGATATCCTTCGCTGGGATATTCGTACGAGCATTTGTAATACAGGCCGACATAAGTTGCGATCTTAGTTGTTGGTTATAGCTGGCAGTACCACGCACACTGACGAGGCCTTAAAGGCCGAAACACGTGTCTGTGCAATTGCTGTTGGTAATGACAGGTGTATGCTGTGTATCCCATTTCGTAAATATATGCATATACGTTTACGTATAAATGTATATATGTTTTTATTTGTGGTAGTACTTTCAGTTTTTTCCCCAATTTTCCAATTAGCCAAATCGGTCCAGCCTTTCTCAAGTGATGCTCTTACCAACGAAGAGGATTTTATTTTTGAAGTGTAAACTTCTTTAGGCGCGTTGCGCTGATTGTAGGCAGTGAACAAGACTGACCCGTCACGCTCGAATATGAAATGCTCGAATATGAAATGCTTGGATATGTAACGCTCGTTCGGGTAATGTCGGCTCGAGTCGACTAAGGGAACAATTTTATTATTATTTAATTTCAATTAAATTGAAATTTAAATGAATAAATAAATTCATGCCCAGAACAGGTTCGATCCCGAGACCGCAGGGTTATCAAGCCAATAAGTTACCATTAGACCAAGACCGGGACAGTAAGCAAATATATATATATCGTCTATTTATACGTACACATACGTCCGAACTGACCAAACAAAACGGGCGCTCGCGTAAATGTAATAAATGTGCGAATATGTTTTATTTAATACGTTACTGAATTTATGCGTGTATTTCGTATTATCTACGGTATTATTAACCTCGCCTTGATGAAGTTTACACTTCCGCCGTGTGGTTTTAAGCACACTCCTTCTTCTTGTTTATGTATATAGAAGATTCGCAGTAAATACTTAATAATCCAACTTTATAAAAATATAGTACTTTATATGAAAACAATTATACTACGCTTTGGAGAAGTTGCATTTTATGACTTCTTTGTGATTAAAGCAATAAAACTCGCATAGTATTTTAGTATCCATCAGCAAATAGCTATAAGTTCATATTTTGCACATATGATCTGTATTATTTTTAACGTGATACTCATGGTTGTTTCCATATTCTAACTGATAGTGTCATAATAATCAATTTAGAATCATATAATTTGTTAATTTTCTAAGTATGTAGTTTTGGTCATCGTGTGGACATTGTTCGAATTCGTGTATTATTATTAGTATGGTGCATTTAACATCGGTAGGAATAAAGTTATTCATACCTGTTATAATTTTTTTTCCATGATTTTCGGAATTATTCGTAAGAGGTAAACAGGATCCACCCTAAGACACATTAATGGCGCTAGCCGGGCATAACAACTAAATAAATTCCTAATGTCAAGACGCGAAGTACTAGTGAGCCGAAAGATATTCTAATGTCAATCTATGCTAAGAATACAGGGGTAGAACGATAAGTTAATTTTGAACCAGGATTGATCAATAAACAACTGCGGTAGATTACAGTGTTTATAATTGGCAGCAGTACTGTTCTATATACGTTGCGGTGTTCAGACAACGTGATTGTTATTAATCAATACTACTGATGATGACGACATAGTTGTCGAAATCCGTATGTATCTTTCTATACATTATTGTGGTAAAGGTGTCTTTTTAGCGTGTTTTGTTTAATAACACCAGTTTCATACTATACTTTTTCTACGACAGCAAATAATCAAAATAATACAAAATTACTTGGCTGTTGTAGCGCCACTTTGAGTGTTATTTTTACAGATTGATGACAAGAGTGAACCAACTTGATTCAGTTTCAAAAGATGTTTGCAATTGAAAACGTTGAGATAACTCAGCCCGTGACTAAAGAGCCCGTTGCTAAGTTCAGTATTTAAAAGATAACTTAGCGTCATGGAAACATATACGATAAATAGCACTTTAAAGATGGGAGTAGAAAAACAAATTACTTTTTAAATATTTTCCTTCTCTTTTTAACCACTATAGATAGTTTGTAGATCACATTTTGATACTTATTTCATAGCTAAACAGACAAATGTTTTTTTTATATATGTTTTTATCATTCTCTCTTGCATTTAACTTATATGAGATGGGTTGAGCGACGTTTAATATTATAGTTACAGTTCGTTTCAAGTAATATGGCAAATCCCATACAATTATAATACGGATAATCATTAAGACAGGTACTTATGTGTCATAAACGTGCCGAGTAAAGAGAACGTAGTAAGGGCCGGATTAAAAATATTTATTTGAGAGAAAAACTCACTTAATTGTATTTACATTACGTTTGGATATTATAACGATATATGTATAAAGTAGTGTGACAATATAATATATCTATAGATAATAAAAAATATAAGAATTTACATAGCATCTGAAGATCTGAGATAAATATATGTGTAACGCATGAAACAATATAAAACTAAAGTAATAGGTGTTATTCAGAAGTATCTGTATCGTCGTCAAAATCTGTTTCACTAGAATCTTGTTCATTGTTGTTTACATGTATGATTTTTCAATTTTCATAACATAGCGAATTGCATTGCACCATGCATTTATAGACGGCCCTTCTAGTTCTTTTTTTTTATTAATTTAATAACAGTTTCACAAAATTTTGGAGAGTTATTTCCTTTTCGTATATTACCCTTAACTTGTGCCCATATCAATTCTATAGGGTTAAATATACAATGATATGGCGGCAAGCGTAACACAATGTGATTATATTTTTGGGCAATAGTATCTACTGCATACTCCTTGGAGAATTCAAACGATTTGATACATTCAAGTAGCTGCTTCTTTGTGTAGAAATCTCCGAAATATATATTATTGGCAATTAGAAATTGCTGAATGGTTTCCTTTGTAGAGCTGCTATTGGGAATTTTATTTTATAGCCGGGAATGATACGGAGCATTATCAAGAACAATTACACTATTTGCTTCTAACTTTAGTATAAGCGTATTTTCGAACCAATTTTCAAATAATGTTGCCGACATGTCCTGATGATAATCTAATGAACAAGTTTTTATGTTTTTGGCTGATAATAACGCGGCTCCTTCGACTCACCCATTTACAGACCCACAGTGTAATATTATTACCCTTTTTCCTCCGGATGGAGGAACGTCTAATTTGCATCGATTGGAGTTGTCATTCCAGCCTTTTCTAAGGATGTCATGTGTGTCGTACCATGTTTCGTCTAGATAGTATATATTTCTTTCTTCTTGCCTGTACTTTTCTATAGCCATTAAATAATCATACCGCCACTTACATATTCTTGAACTCTCCATTATAACTTGCCTTTTGTTAATGTCCTTGTATTTAAATCCATTATTTTTTAAAACTCTCCATAATGTTGACCTAGAGCAGTGAATATCTTCGCTTATTAAAGCAACCCGCATACTGTCAATAGTAGGTACTTCATTTTTTTTGTAGGCCGAATACATAGTCTGACGGATTATGTGCACCTCTCTCGATGTTATTTTCTGGAAGGTACCACTATCACATCTTTTTTTCCTTTCTAAAACACCGGTATTCACAATTCTTCTAATGGTTGTTTGCGGTACTAGAGTCAGTTGCGAAGCCTTTGCCTCAGCTGCTGAATTTGATAATTTATCTACTGTCACCAAAGAATTATAAACATTTAACACAATTTGTTTAGCATCCGTCGATAAATATTGTCGTTTCTTTACATTTTCATTATCACTATTATTTACTTGCATAGGCACTACTTCGTTTGCAGAAACTGCGGAAGTATCTTCCCACGGTCTGAATATTATAAATTTTTCAATATACGTTAAATAAGCTAATTTTAACGTGATAAGTGTACTTTAAATAACATTTTCAATAAAGTGGGGGTAAATTGTTTTCATTGGGCGATGATAGTTACGTATTTAAGAAATATGTATTAATCATAATGTGATTTTAACTACGAACTAGTTTGGCTTTTATTTTCTAATTATCTGTAGACCGTACCTGATATTTTTCAAGTGCTTCTTAATTACCCGCTGCAGCTCGAGGAAAGGGTTTCTCTTTAATCCGGATTATCACCTTATACAAGTCGCTCATATTGCTTGAAACGAACTATACACTAGCGATACCCGGCGCGCGTTGCTACACCCCAAAAAAAACTAATTTTTATCTGCACCAAACTTCACAGGAACACTCTCCAGACGATGCCAGAGTTTTCCTGAAAATTTCATCAAAATCGGTTCAGCGGTTTCGGAGTCTATAGGGAATATACACACCCACACATATACATCCAATTTTATATATAAGATAAATTAATGGCAAAGTGGCAAAGAAAATTTGGACAAACGAAATTTTTTATTTCAAAACATAATTTAATAGCACTAATATTTAAATTTTTTAATCGTTTTTTATTACAAATTGAAAGACAATATACGTTAAAAAAATACGCATATTTATCAAAGTACGTTCGATAAAACCTATAAAGAAAACATAAATACATTCTAACTGTCTGAGAATGACAATTATAATTGTGTTTTAAGCAAGAATTATTAATACGATAAACTAATTGACTCCATTAATGTTACGTCACAAGGAATAAAATCTTTGGCAACACATTAAATTCTTCTAAACAAAACAAATGCATAAGTCATGTGAATTTAAAATCAGACGTAATATTATTACAGTACCTTCGCCTAATTGTGACACACAAGTAACTGTGACAGTGCTTCTCCATTCGAAAAATTCTGCCATTATGACTGATAAATAACCTTAGCGACAATTGAAATTAAATTAAATTTAATTGTTCAATCAATTGTTCAGTCTTAATTTTAGCTGATGTGGATCTCATTTATTTCTCGATATTTAACGCTGTCACTGCCGACTCTACGTAACCTCAAAAAATGACCGATTAAAATTTCAATCGGTATCACAACTTTCGGTGGCTTATTGTGACATTGAGAGGAGTCTAAGTGTGACACTTGTCTCAGAATCAATCAATGAGGAGTCTTGTAACTTCTGGTTTGCGTTATTTAAATATTACCTGTTTTACTTTTCTCTAAGATGCCTGGGAAAAAAATAAAAGAGCTGTTCGGGTGGTAAAGTCCTAAACCCAAAATGATATGGAAAGCAATCACTTGATTGATAATGGATGGACTGGCAAACGTGCTGCTACGTGGAGCATCCATCATTCTACTTTAATCCTAAATTGTGAAGGTTGGAAAAATCGCAATAAAACTGAAAAAAAAGAAGTTAGGAAGACCAGTTGAAATGAGTGAAAATGACGAAGGCCATCTTGCAGAATGCTTGCAAACTCTGAGCAAGTAGGGTTTTGGACTTTCACGAAAAGATGTTTTAAATGTAATAGAAACTTATTTAACAGAAAAAACATCAAAACACGCATTCGTAGTAATAAACCTGGATAAGACTGGTTTATTGGCTTTTCTAAGCGTTGGAACTTCTCTTGCAATAAGAAAATGCGTTTGAACTGAACTAGCAACATATGATCAAAGAAGATGTTTTTAAATCCAAAGATTTAGATGAATATAAGAACAAGCTGAATGCAACAATAACATCGACTCCAACCAGGTATTCTTTGAATGGAAAGTCAATTGAAGAGGTTCTATCAGCTTTGACTACTACTGTTGATGAGGAATTGCTCAATCAAAATAATGTAACACGAGCCATCACCATCATCTCAATCTTATTCCAATATCAACAGCTACTGCTCCACCTGTACTCTTCTTCGAGTCACTTTTATGGAAAAAAATTAAAAACGGCTAAGTAGCAACAAAATGAAACGGACAAGAGTAAACACTAAACAATCAGAGAAACTAAGAATTTAAAGAATTACAGTTGTAACGCAAATAAGAAGAAAGTTCAGGTTTTGATTAATCGGGAAAAACATGATTCGGAGGATTCAGACGATGTAAGTTTGTCAATCCATGATAGCAATTTTTCAATGGGGTTGTTTGTTGAAGAAGACACTCTGAACGTAGGCTTTCATTAATTATTCAACAAAATAGGTAAATCGACATTAAGTTGGACTGCTTATGTGTTTCCAAAGTCTATTCAAATGTGGATATCTTTATATCAAACGACGCGTCTTGAAGTCAGGATTAATTGAATATCATTGCGCCAAAACGCTAACATAACAAAAAGAGCGGTAACTTGTAACTGAAAATTAAAATGTTCCATTTACTTTATATTAGTAAGAAAGAGAGCGGTAGATGGCATTTGTTGAGTATGTCGGGTATCTACCTCAATAATATGTATAAAGTAAATGGGACATTTTAATTTTTAATTACAAATTACCGCTGCTTTTGTAAGTTAGCGTTTTGGCGCAATAATATCAAATAATGCTCATTTCAAAACGCGTAGATTGATATCGAAATATACACATTTGAATGGACAACTAAGACAATGTTGACGTAGAATTTTTGCGAAGAACAGGGAAAGTGTTGCCTGCTAGAAAAGTTAACGTGATCCGTGGACAACCAGTTCCAAAAGAAATTAGAAGAAAACGACACGTTTTTAACATGTCTTTTGATGCTAGTGTTTGATAAAGGGTTTAATTTATGTTTTTTCAGCAGTTTTCAGAATTAAATTTTTATTCGTTTGATGCCAACTGTGTGGTAAAACTAAGAATTTCATATTTTATCTGGTCAATAAATATATTTTTGCATAACTAAATGTCACATTAACTTCATAAGCATGTTTCACAGGGTAGGTAAAAATACACAACTAACGTTAGAATTATAACTCAATTTTGTCACCCATTTTGTTTACCAAAATTGTCGGTTAAATGTGACACTAGGTTAAGTTTTAACACAATATCCTATTATTATTCTAAACCTAAAATTTCCGGTTTCTCTTAGAGAGAGTGGATTTCGTGGTTTAATAAATCAAGAAGTGAAAATGAAGATGTCGTGTCACAATTAAACGAGTGCATTGTATTCTTATAATTTCAACACAAACAATGGCTTTAAAGTTTAATGTAGGGGAGAGACGTCGAAGATGACGCAGCGTTTAAGATGACGCACAGTATTTTCTTAGCCACTACTGCATAAATATCAGCTTTTATACTCGCTGCGCCCTCTTTGGGATACTATTATTATTTTAGAGCTCGACGAGTCCACCATATTGTTGTTCAGTGTAAATGAGACAGTTGAATGTGAAACACGTGTTATTTTTATTATTTGGTACTCTGAAAATATCAAAGGTAAGTTATTTAATTTTAGTTTTATTAAAGTTATTTCAGTACAATACGATTGAGTGTCATTTTGTGCTTGTATGACATAGGATATTTATTAAATATTACAGAAGCTGAATAATAAAAAAAAAAAAAATTGGAAGTTGTGCCTAATCGGCTAAGACGACGCAGGGTGCGTCATCTTTGCCTTTTCAGTTTGCTACGTTAGCTATTATGTTATATTCGATATTTGTTATATATTGTTTTAAAGCTTGCGTTTCTCTTATAGTTATGGGTAGGAAATATACTAGAAAAACGCAAAAAAGATCGTTTTCTGTAAAAGCTCTTGACGCAGCCTTAAATGCAATCGTGAAAGACGGTCGTAAAATTCGAGAAGTGGCCAGATCGTTTGAAATACATGAGGCTACGTTGAGACGAAATCTGAAAATCAAAAATTTAACAAAAGAAGTGAAATCTGAGTCACTTGGAAGAGCTCCAATATTTTCAATAGCTCAAGAAAAGGAGATTGTAGACCATGTTCTCAAATTGGCAAATTTATTTTTTGGAATAACTTCCATAGACCTAAGAACAATGGTTTTCAAATACGCAGAACACAATAATATTAAATACAATTTCAATAAGGACAAACAAATGGCGGGCAAAGATTGGTACCAGGGTTTTTTAAAAAGAAATCCGCAAATCTCACTCAGAAAACCTGAAGCCACTAGCATAAATAGGATAACTGCTTTTAATAAAACGGAAGTCGACCGTTACTTTGAAAATATACAAAAAGTGCAAAATAAGTATAAGTTTCTCCCAGATCGCATGTTCAATGTAGATGAAACCGGTATATCTACGGTTCCTAGAGAATCAAGTAAAAGACTTTGACCTAAAGGAGTCAAGCAGTTTGGGATCATTTCTTCATGGGAACGTGGAAAAAACATAACAGTGATTATGGCATTTAGTGCATCTGGTAATTATATTCCTCCTTTATTTGTATTTCCTAGAAAACGAATGAACCCACAGTTAGAAAAAAATGGACCAAGCGGCGCAATTTACACTTGTACAGATAATGGGTGGAGCAATGAAACTGTATTTTTTTTGTGGCTGAAACATTTTCAAAAAAGAACCTTATCGAGCATTGATAATCCGGTATTACTTGTACTAGATAACCACACAAGCCACATTTCACTTGAAATATATTACTTTTGCAGAGAGAATGGGATTGTCATGGTTAGTATTCCACCCCATACATCCCATAGATTACAACCTCTAGATGTAACATTTTTTGCCGCATTAAAAAATGCATACAGTCGGCATTGTAATTTGTTTTTAAAATCAAAAATTAGAAACTCGAAGTTTGAAAACACAATAACTCCATACGATGTAGCTGAGATTTTTAAGTTAGCATACGACCAGGTTGCAAATATTGAAAAAGCAGTTTCCGGATTCCAGGCATGTGGTATTTATCCGTTGAACGGCGATAAGTTCACAGAGGATGACTTTGCACCTGCTGATAATATGATCCATTCTAGTTTGGAAAGAGATGTTTCTCTTGTATCACTTCCTGTAGATATAACAACCCCACAACGAACAGTACCTCAATCTTCCAGAAAACAAGAATCGACCATCAACCAGCAAAGAGTCACCTCCAAGTCACAAGACTCCGCCAAATAAAGATTCACAAAACGAACGTACACATACTTCAATTGCCATTATTTCTCCTGTTCCTGTGCCTAATCAGAAAGTTAAAGGAAAATCTAGTCGACGAAAGCAGCACTCTGAGATACTAACCAGCACCCCTTTGAAAGAAGATATGGTAATTAAACATAATAAAAGGAAAGAAAAAATGACAAAGTTGCAAGATGCCAAGAAAAAGATAACAGAAAAGTATTTGTTGACACTACGGGTTCAAAAAACGCAAATATAAATGAAGTGAAAACCGGCGCAATCAAGAAGAAAATATCAAAAAAAGAAAAACCTGGAAGATAGCGAGACCGACGAGAGCAATTTTTCTGAAGATGGCCTCTGTGATGACGATGAATTGGGCGACATGAGTCACGAGGGATCCAACACTGACATATGCATATTATGTGGGGATTTCGGTAGAAAAACCGAAACATGGTTTCGATGTACAAGTTGTGGAAAGTGGGTCCATAAGGAGTGCAGTGGTGCAGACAGTCCCGAAAATTACGTTTGTGACGTTTGCTAATGTATTGAGATTGATATTTTTCTGAATCTATTAGGATCAACTTTTATTTGCAGTTCATTTGTTTTTTTTATAAATACCAAAGAATATAGTTATTTCTCAATTAATGTTTCCATTTTTGAACTACCATACTTCCCCACCACAATGCGTCATCTTATCCTCAGTGGTGCAATATATTTTTCGCGACTTTTAAAAACAAACTACTTTGCGTCATCTTTTCCTCCACTGAGGATAAGATGACGCAAAGTAGTTTGTTTTTAAAAGTCGCGAAAAATATATTGCACTATACCTAATTAAAAAACAAGTATAGTAAATGATAACAAAATGTACTTGCTACAACACCATGATGGTCACAATAGCTCAATATATTTTGTTTCGTAAATTAAATGGAAATTGCTTAGGTGCGTCATATTCGACGTCTCTCCCCTAAGTATGTTTCTATGTTGTGTTTAAAATTTCATTAAATCGTTACCATTTTATATCTCGTCAGCAGTATGGAGTCAATTGTAATCGACTTATTCCACAATTTCATTTAAAATAATTTTTTCCTAGCCAAATTTACTATACTAATTTAAATAACAAAATTAAATAAATAACCTATTCCTATTACAATTTATATATTTTCGTTTGAATTAATTCCTTAGGCCATTTACTTTTTATTTTTAACATTATATACCTGTAAATAGCATTTATTCTCATTTTCTCATTGCTTCATTTTTTTTCCTTTTTTTTCTTTTAGTTTGAACAACAATGCAACTTCGTACAAGTGTAAAATAATTACTCTTTTTTTTTTCATGAACGAGTTTTGCCTAATATATCGCACAAGCATTCTTTTAGTTGCGAACTCTTAGTGCACCTATTTACAATAATTACATTTAGTTTACAAATTACAAATTTTCCATTAATTACGTAATCGCTTAATATCATTATTTAATCACCGAATGTAAAATTTCAAATTTCAATTACAAAAAATAAAAACGAAAGATTATGCAATAAAATACAAGAAATAAAATTACTGCTTATTACACAATAAAATTATTAAAAAAATCAGCAAAACAAGGATTTCCGCGTAGAATTCTTTTAAATACTAGCAACATAAATAAAGCTTTGGTAATCTACTCTCTAAAATAAAATTCACGCAACTAACACACTCACATATTAACACAGATTATTATTAACAGTCAATTTTTTAAATCTAGAATCATTTTATACATTTTCTGTTGCTCGAAACGTCGGAATTCCATAAAATCTAAATTTAATCAACGTTGTCTTGGAAAATCAGTTTCACATATCCGGGGGAACCGGTCAATGGAGAGGCGCAAAACGGACAGACGGCATAAAAATCGTTTGTTCCATGTGGAATGGCAACACTCGCCCAATATCTACGGTGATAATACGATTTCGATAAATGAAATTAAAAGTCGGGCGGAATACATTATTTTTATTACTTACTTGACCGTCTTTTCGGTGGCCATGTGACCGCAGGGATTGAAGGCGTACGTAGGTGGGCCAGAATCCACATAAAATGCCGGTTCCAAGCCCATGCAAACTTTTACAACGGGACCCAGCTGTAAAATAAACACATTTATTTCTATTGTGTTCGCATTTACTATTCGATTTTATTTCTTTTATTTTTAGAATCTCTCCTAAATGTAGACCATTAAAGAAAACTAGGGCGGGTTGCAATAAAACCTGCTTATAATGGAAGAGTTTTTGTGAAATACACCGCTAGGCAATGCTTGTTCATTATGCAGGCCGGTAAAATAAAACATATTTTCATTACAATAGTAAACACATAGTTATTTAAGATACAAGTGTAAAAAGTCATTCTTTAGTGCACGAGCGACGTAGTTAAAAACACGAGCGTAGCGAGTGTTTTTAAAGTCGTGAGTGCACAAAGAGACTTTTTACACGTGTATTTTACAACGTTTTATCTACGATCATGCCAATTTTGGTCAGAAATAGTCAATTTTTATGAATACTTGTAGTATATCGATCTTTTAATAAATGTCACTTTGACGGGTATCGTATTATTCAAGTACTCCTATGCTATCATGTAGACTGTCATGTTGGATGTTATTCTGTCACTCTATTACCTGCTATTACTAAGGAAACAATGGTATCAACAAACTTCATTAGTATGTCATTGTTGCTTCTGAAATTATTAATTTAATCTGTTAAATATAAAGTATAAAATGATTGATAATGATCATAGTGATACAATTGTAGAGATCGCACAAACGGCTACAGCGAGTCTAATACCAGAAAAATCAAGAAAACAGTATGAATTGGTATATAAACGATTCAACGCCTGGTGTATTTCAATGAAAGTGGAGAATCTTACGGAAAATGTGTTCCTTGCTTATTTTTCAAAAAGGGCTAAGGATATAAAGCCATCAAGTCTATGGTCGGAATATTCCATGGTGAAATCCCTCCTATTAGCCGAAAAAGACATCGATCTTAAGCAGTTTTCGAAGTTAATCGCTTATATGAAGCGCCAATCTGTAGGATATCGTCCCAAGAAATCCAAAGTATTCAGTAAAAATGATATATTCAAATTTATAAATGACGCACCTGATAATAGATTTTTAGTGATGAAGGTATTTTAATGCAACATTTTCTTTGAGTGGTCAGTGACTAAAATTAGACACTTTTTAATTTTAGGTTGTAGCACTTTTTGGTATTGCGGGTGCTTGTAGAAGAGATGAGTTTCATAAAATGAGCATAGATGATGTGGAAGATGTTGGTAATATGTTGATAGTAAAAATTCCAACATCTAAAACCAATAAGCCTCGATGTTTTATTATTGGCACTGAAACGAGAGATATGAAAAATATGGTTGAAATATACAGAAAATACGTCAGCCTAAGATCACCAGCAACAGCACATAATCGACTGTTTGTCAGTTACAATAATGGAAAGTGTTCTGTTCAGCCTATAGGTATTAATACTTTTGGAAAAATACCAAGCCAAATAGCTAGTTATCTGAAGTTGCTTAATCCGCACGAGTATACTGGCCATAGTTTTAGACGGTCATCTACCACCATACTTGCAGATGCAGGAGCAGATGTTCTAGAATTAAAAAGACATGGTGGTTGGAAGTCATCAACGGTGGCAGAATCTTACGTGGAAGAATCCGTTCAACATAAGGTCGCGATATCAAATCAAATTTTGGGCAGAGGTCCAGCTGAGACGGTGGCAGCATCTTACGTGGAAGAATCCGTTCAACACGAGGTCGCGATATCAAATCAAATTTTGGGTAGAGGTGCAGCTGAAGAAGCAAACTCAAGCAATGCTACTACCGATATACTTCCTTCTACATCAAGAAGTCACGAGATTCCTCAAATTCTTATTAACAATTGTACTAATTGTAAAGTAAATGTACATATGTACAGAAATGAATAAAATATCTTACTGATATTTTTCTTATTATTCTATTAGTTAAAATTGTGCAATAAAACCCGTGCAATAAAAACTTTTATTGCACGGGTTCAATAAATGCTAACTTTTTACCCTAAAAATCATGCAAAAAGCTATCACTTTTTACATGATCGTAGATAAATAAATTTTAAGCATTTAGAAATTGTAACGTTATTATATCGGCAAGTCGGAAATATCTTCCTTCGTTTGTTCTACCGCCAGAGTCGTGCCTAAATATTTAATTTACAAAATAATCCTTTTAATAATCATATGGACATCCTTACGTGGAACTATAATAATATTATACCGTAGTCGTCAAATTTTAATTTCGGTTTGTACTTCTATCCCATGCAGAAGATGACCTTATAATATGCAGCGATGCCTGCTTGCTAACAGTGGTGGGAGAGCAACGCAGTGTCGGAGGACCCTCACTCCTTACATTTCATAGGAAACATTTGTCGAGTGTACTGTCTTGGTAGCCTCGCTTATGTTTATCTTTAGTTTATTTCGTCGCGCTCTTTTCCTCTTCCTACTTTCGTATCAGAAATTAAAATATGTCGACTAGGGTATATGAAATAGCATTAATAATTAATCTATAATTCAAATTGACATTTCGTTAAAGTTGATAAGTTCATGTCGATAATTTTGGAAATTACTAATAAAAACCCTTTAAACTACGCTTATGGGATTCTAATGTCAAATTTGACAGTTAATTTGTAGCTTATGCTGTATCATTTCTGTTATAAATAACATGGACCAAGGGGATTTTACATAGTAATCCCCTTGAAATATATGCCATGTTACTGAATTCTGAAGTGGTGTATCTTACAATGTGAGTGTTACAAAAGTATCAAATAACGTCTGTAACTTTTTATGTCAACAAGTTATGAAGAAATGTGCTGGGTTTATTATGTGCATAATTTGACGTGTTTAGCCATTCGTTTTGCATTTATGAAATAAGCGTCTTTTTCTATATTTATTAATAATATTATATCATTATGAAAATTTAAAAATAATATGAAATTCAATGATGAAGATGTAATCTGGTCGAACTTAATTATCAATGTTGTTAAAGAATATTATTGCCTTAAAACAATGATTAATTAGTTATTACGTGTCAAAGAAGTAAAGTAATATACCCATGTCGAGACTGTAATATTACTTTGTTCCCGTGTTGCGTACAAAATTTTGTCGCCAGCATTACCAATTTTTCTTTAAAAAAATTACTAACTACTGATATTAAATAATTACAAAATGTATTATTCACAACTTATTAACTTTTTGACAGTCAGTGATGTTTTGTCAACTGTCAAATTGGATGTAAGCAGCCGTGATGAACGTATTCGTTATTGTTTTGAATATGCAACACAATATACACCACAGCGGCTGTTCGTTTTTCTTTCTGTATGTAATGAAATTTTGTATCTATCTATCGTTCAGCACGGGGATGTAATGTATTTGATTCTCTTGGGTCGTTAAAACTAAGGTTACGACTTCGATAGTAAATCAGTTATGTTCTCTTTACATAGTGAAGAGCGGAAAAGTATATTACATACCGAGGTGGAAAGTGTTTCATTATTGTCGAGAGATTAAGTATGTAGTTAGTTAATCTCTCGTCTTGATACAGGAAAGTAACTTTTCACCGAGGCTTGTACTATTTTATTTACAACCATACGATTAAAATTATTTGGGTAATTTAATATGTGTAAAAAAACATAAGTCGGGATTGTTTTGTCACTTTGACAACAAAAAAGTTTAACTTTTTTAAATCGGCAAAAAAGTTGTTTTCCTTCGGGGACAACAATTTGTGTTTTCTTGTTATGTCATAAAATCTGCAAACTCATTGTAAGTAATCTTCACAAAGTGTGTAAAAATTGTGTTTTTAGCAATGATCTAATTAGTATGATCAAAAAGTCTTTGGATCGCTATAGCCATGAAACGTAAAGCTATCTATAGAATTATTTACTTCTGTGGTTCTTGACTTTGAAATATACATAAGTCAACCTAAATAATTATAACCTAATAGTTATTTATGTAACAAGTCAGTAAAGTGATACTTTACCGAACGAGTCTGGTTTACGAGCCAAGCGAGTGAAGCGAGCGCGGCGAGTAACAGACGAGTTCGGTAAAGGTACTTTACTGACGTGGTGCATACAAAATTTTATCGCCAACCGTTAAAATTGTTAATTTAAGAAATAAAGATATAATAACTTTTGACAGTTTATGACAGTGACAAACGATTTATTTTTAAAAGTCATCAGTCATGCTACGCTGACAGATATTAGCGGCAGGTAAAGTACTTTATTGTACAGTACAATAAAGTGTTTCTTTACCTCCGCAAAACGCTATGGTAACGCATCACTTTACTGACGGTTGGCGATAAAATCTATTTTATTTGTGACTTATGTATACTTCCAAGTCAAGAACCACAGAAGTAAATAATTCTATAGATAGCTTTACGTTTCATGGCTATAGCGATCCAGAGACTTTTTGATCATACGTTATTATATACTACTAGATGCACTGTACGCTATGTTTTGCTTATTAGGAAGTGACCCACACCAAAAGAGAAAGAAGGAAAATATATGAGCGTCGAAAGCTTGACAAGGATGAACGAAATTGACCATTTTATGTGGGTAAAATTCAAATATGTTGCTATAGCTTGTAATGGCTTATAATGTTTAGGAGCAAATTCTTAAAATGTGTGTAATTACAATCACAATTTTATATAAAAAAACGGTTGATTGAATCATCATGAATGCACAGTAGTCTTTATACTCATATTTCTTTTAGCAAATATAAAGTCAGTGGTGTATGAAATAAAATCAATACTAGAAGAAATCTATTAATAAAATACACAATCCAACTTACCGAAAAGACAAATAAATATGTATAAATCAACAAAATTGAGAAAGTTTATATACAAAACCATGTATTGGCGCGTTGTTTTGCCCACAACTAACGGTTTTGTATATCTGTCTCCTTTGTATGTAGAGGTCAATTCCTCTCTCTCTACAGTACATCTAGTAGTTCTATATTATTAGATTATTGGTTTTTAGTAACTGTATTTTTAAGTAATATAATTAAATATGTAATAAATGTTTCAGTAATTGTTTACACATTTAGTAAATTATCTTACCGAATTACATTCGAACTGTCGTTTTAAGAAGAACAAGAAATCACTATTTCATCAGATCAGCGAGGCCTACCTATATAGATTCGAGCTTCCAATAATTCTAATGTAACAGTTAATATTAATAAATAAGTTTTTGTTAATACCGTTAATTAAAATGTGTTTGAAAAGTTTTTTAATATATTATGAAAAATTAAAACTAAACAAACATTTGATTGAAATTGATATTGGGAAATGATTATAATTATGAACAGACTTGGCGATAGAATTAAATATTTCCCAAAGGCAGGCGCAATTTGTTAATTTCAACAAGTTTGCTGTGCGGAAGCTTATAAAATTTTACAGCTTGCACAAACAATATGGTTTTCGTTGGATAATTATGGTGTAAATTGACTAGTTGAATAATACGCCGACATCTGCAGGCATATTTTAATCTAGAATATAAATAGATTGCAGTGATCAGACCTTAAGAATCAAAATAGTATATTAAAATACAAGTTTCATAAGACATGATTTGTCTTGATTTGTTGGTTACTCTGATTTTTAAGTAGATGATTTTAAATATTTAAATATCGGTGGTGTTATATGTAATTTTGTTTAAAATTTAAACTTATTTATGCAATAAATTATTTCAAATTATCAATAAAAAGGATGAAATAAGTAGTTGAACGCCCCTAGAGATTCGCAAAATAGCAGAAGACAATTTACAAAATCTTTTGACAACAAAGTCTGATCATCCAACTCTGCTTAACAATTTATATTGATAATTAGTAAATAAAATGTTAGCATGTGTGTTTTTTATTCTTTGTACAACCTCTATTGTACATGTTTGTTACATTAAAGGCTTATATTTGACATTTAAATATGATTTGGTTCCATTTTTCTTTCGGTACCAACCTCAAAAATATAAAATTAACGTGCGATAAAGTAATACTTTATGCAACCAAAAGGGGTGTCGTAAAGTGGACTATATAGCACCGAAATAGAAAAATATTATTTCTGAACGCATTACAAACACCCAAGTCAGTGGTCCAATAGTTACTGCTAACTTGTATTTTGTATTTTCGAGCATGTATCGGTCGCGCTGGCATTGGGGAGGAAAGTAGAGGTGCCACGTTGTCACGTATTGCATGAATTGATCGCCTATGGCTAATGAAAATTGACACATGCTGTATTTACAATTGGTTTGGAACGAAATACGGCTCACTGCTACTATATTTAAATTAACTGCTGAAGTATTATGCTAAAATAAATATAAGAAAATTGGTCAACAATACATTCTGTTGTTAAACCTATATTTGAATACTTCTCTAACAGCATTGAGCAGTAATAAGGATTCTTCATTATCCTGCGCTATCTGAAAATAATTAATAACAGACGCAACTATGTATTTCTAATAAAAATAATACAATAATCAAATTACGTTTGAAATGTCAGTCTGACATTTTGCCATTTGCAGAGCGTTTTTATGCTTGCTTTATGGTTATTACGAGGAATAAAATAAACTTATTTAGGAGTTGCAAGGATTTGTTTTTCTTTTTCCTTTCAGTAAATGCAGAGAATTATTAAGCTGCGTTCACGCTGCATGACACAAACAAAAGCGTAATTCTAATTAAATAAAAAAGGATTCTGAAGGTAATAATAAACTACTATACTAGATCAGGAGATCGCGGCGGCCATTTGATGTTTCCCGTTCCAGTAATAAGACGGCTTTTATTGTAGACAAGATCGCAACGTGTTCGCAGCTAAACATGAATGTAAAATCTGGTGGGGAGAAGTGGGAAGATCGGAGAAAATCGTTGTGATGTCGATTGTTGCCGGGATTGGTGACGGACAGTAGGGGTGCCACGTTGCCACGTATTACTTGTATACGTATAAATCGCACGTAAACATTGAATCTCTATATCTAATGAAAATTGACACATACGGTATAGACGACGCGTCTCAATCTGTGATCACAATTACCATCCGTAGTGTAATTTAGGAGATATATTGTAGTCGTAAGCTTATTATTCGATCGATAAAAACTACAACATGGAATGTCATACAATTTAGGGCTCACATACAATAAATGACGTAACCTTTGAATATTATTACAGGCGGCGCGGGCGTTTAGCAAAAGGTAAACATTTGGAAGCGGTTAAAAAATTGATGAACGAAGACAAGCATTGTGAGATAAAAATATATTATGCTCTTATCCTTCTCTCTTACATTAAGATTATATGAGATGAATGAAACAACGTATGTATATTATTATTACATGATTTGTAAACAAGAATGGGAAACTTCATCTGCAGAATCTATACTTTATTTATACCTATTTTATGATGAAATATATGAAGATAAACATAATTAAATAAAAACAGAATGTATAGAGGCAAAGTGTGTATAAATAACACGTGTAATGATAATAACAATAATTTATTGACATCAAATATAATAAGCAAAAACTAAATTTCAAGATAAAATCTTCAGAGAATAACAAACTACGTTCAAGAAATTGTCAACAATTCGAGACATCCAGAATAGAACAAACAACATCAACATGTGTATTTATAAATTCCTAATTAAAGAGGTTTCAAGAATCTCATGAATGCTATGCTATAAAATTACTTTGCTAACAAAGATAAATTGGTGTGGTATCACACTACCTTTTTATACGTAATGTATGCGGTCCGAATATTGTGTTTCAAATCGGACTTTCAATACTTTCATGTGGTTTACAAATTTATCTACATCTTCGAATTTCAATTAGCAGTTGATTTATATCTTCTGATTCTTTTTTAAAATTCACTTTCGAGTACTTTTGTTCCTTTAATCTTAGTAGTTGACGATATTTTGGTGAAATTATATATACATGGTGCTCCACTGAAAACGAAACAGATTGAATATCTCGAAGGAGAAAACTTTTTTGAAAAAAAACGCAAAAACAGGTTGATTTTTGTTCCAACGGGGTCACCTTTCTATCATATCTTCATCAGAAAAACTGATGGCGACTATGTTTTGGGATTTGGAAGCAATCTTACTAATTGAATATTTTACAAAAAAAACTACAATAACAAGAGAAATCTGTAAGAAAACAATCAAAAAGTTGAAACCTGCAATACGGCAAAGACACCACAAGACATTATTATTATTATTAAGAGCGATCAAATGATTTTACTGCTTTAGAATAATTGCAGTACTCGCCAAGTCAGTAAAGTAATCGATGGAACACCTCAATTTTGGCATTGAGTGACTATTTTCTGTTTCTTAAATTAAAACAACACTTCAGTCAACACCGGTTTTCTTTGGATGAATTCTCAAAGTTATTGAGATTTTTTGTTGAAGGGCATACCCTTATTTAAAAAAAAACGTTGAAATAAATGTGCAATAAGTTCAGAACATGCAAACAGAAGCATTTACTAATAAAGAGGAATTGAAACAGAGAATGCACTATTGTTCATATATCTGATTGACGAAATGATCAAAGAAAGCTGAAATAGAACAAAAAATGAGGTGTGACCACCACACGACTTTCTTATACGTATGCGCGTTTCAAATTATACAAAATTGTTCTAAATTGTTTTATCTTCTTAGAAAAAAAATTCAAATATTAAAAAACAAGATTACAACAAATTATTCAAAATCCTATTATAAGTACTTCTATTCTCTTAATAAATCTCTATAGAATGCATACTTTGCAAAATATTATCAAAAAAGTGCTACTCGCTAAGAGTAAAAGTGCTACTTCCGGTCCGAATTTTGAAATTTCATATATACCAAAAATATTGCAAATCCAGTTTTAAATACTTTTATACTCTTGATAAATATATATAGAATGCATAACTTACGACATATTTGCAAAAAAACGCTATTCGATAAGAGTAAAAGTTCTATTTTTTCGCTGAAGTAAACTGCTACTTCCGGTCTACCGATTTTACTGAAAAACTAATCAAATCTCAAGAGGGAGATTATACACGTAAATACTAAATTTGGAATTGATATCTACAGCGGTTTGACCGCTATCGTGGTCACACACACACGCACACACACACACAGATAGAGACATTTTTTAAAAACCACTTTTTCGGTATCAGGGTACTTCAAAACGTGGACATCTGCAAAAAACTCGAGGTCGAAAATTTTCATCATCACAATACTTCCTTATACTACGTATAAGAAAGTAAAAAATGAGGTGTGGCCACCACACGACTTTCTTATACGTATGAGCGTTTCAAACTATACAATTTTAAGAATTTTTTTATACAAAAATTATTCAAAATCCTATTCTAAGTACTTTCATTCTCTTAATAAATCGCTATAGAATGCATCCTTTGCAAGATATTCGAAAAAAAGTGCTACTCCGGTCCGAATTTTGAAATTTCATGTATACAAAAAATATTGCAAATTCAACTCTAAATACTTTTGTACTCTTAATAAATATATATATGTATAATGCATAATTTACGACATAGCTGCAAAAAATCGCTATTCGGTAAGTGTAAAGGTGGTACTTCCGGTCCGAATTTTGAAATTTTTTTTATACAAAAGATATTTAACATTTTCATGTAAATACTTTTATACTCGTAATGTACCTGTCTAGAAAGCATGGCTTGCGAGATATTCGCAAAAAACTGATTTTCGATAAGAGTAAAAGACCTACTTCCGGTGGGAATTTCAAAAAACTTTTTTAAGGCAATTTGTCTCAAATTTAATTTTGAGTACATTTGAATTCTTTATAAATTTGTTTAAACTTAGTAATTGACGAAATATTTGCAAAATTCGATTTTTTCACTGAAGTAAACTACTACTTCCGGTCTACCGATTTTACTGAAAAACTAATCAGATCTCAAGAGGGAGATTATATACGTAAATACAAAATTTGGAATAGATATCTACCGCTATCGTGGTCACACACAGACAGACACACAGACACACACACAGACATTTTTTAAAAACCACTTTTTTGGTATCAGGGGACTTCAAAACGTGGACATCTGCAAAAATCTCGAGGTTGAAAATTTTCATCATCACAATACTTCCTTATACTACGTATAAGAAAGTAAAAATCGCTATTCGATAAGCATAAAAGACGTACTTCCGGTAGGAATTTCGAAAAACTTTCATAATAAAATTCTTCTCAAATTTAATTTAAGTACATATGAATTCTTTATAAATTTGTTTAAACTTAGTAGTTCACGAAATATTGGAAAAAATTGATTTTTTCAGTGAAGTAAACTACTACTTCCGGTCTGCCGATTTTACTGAAAATCTAATCTCAAGAGGGAGATTTTACTCGTAAATACAAAATTTGAAATTGATAGATATAACGGTTTGACCGCTATCGTGGTCACACACACACTGACAGACAGACACACACACAGAGAGAGAGAGACATTTTTTAAAAACCACGTTTTCGGTATCAGGGGACTTCAAAACGTGGACATCTGCAAAAATCTCGAGGTCGAAAATTTTCATCATCACAATACTTCCTTATACTACGTATAAAACAGTAAAAATTATATAGTGGGTAACCGTAATCTTCAACCAATTAAAATAAGAACTTGTGTCTTTGCAGGCGATGTAGTTCAGGTGGCAAAGAGTGTTAAACAGCTTGCATATAATATCAATATTTGGCTAGACCTTATGAGAAGCAGTATAATTTATTCGTCAAAAGTAATGTAGTGGTTATATCAATGAAAGAACATTAAGTTAGGAGAATAAATACTTTGGAGTAATAGTGAACAGCAAGAGGAAACTAGAAAATAAAACAGAAAATAGAATTCAAACAGCGACAAACACATACAAGGCAATATGTAGTTTTTTTCTTTTTAATACAACAGATATCTCAAACGCCACAAAACTAACTGTATACAGAATAATGCCCAAATGTTGACATACTGAGCTGAAAACTGGATGTTAAAAGAAAACGAAGTCAAGTAGTTTATAGTATGATGTATTTCAGAAAGGTGTCAAGAGTAATGAGATTGGACAAAAAGAAGTGCCAGATATCTCTAAAGACCCCTGAAAGACTAAATAGAAGAAAACAAAGTGGAATGGGCAGGGCATCTAATAAGAATGGATAGTAAGAGAGCGATTAAAAGGATAGAAATCTAGAGCAACAAAGAAAAACAAAAAATGAGGTGTGGCCACCACACGACTTTCTTATACGTATGAGCGCTTCAAACTATACAATCTTAAGAATTTTTTTATACAAAACTTATTCAAAATCCTATTCTAAGTACTTTTATTCTCTTAATAAATCGCTATAGAATGCATTCTTTGCAACATATTCGAAAAAAAGTGCTACTCGCTAGGACTAAAAGTGCTACTTCCGGTCCGAATTTTGAAATATCATGTATACAAAAAATATTGCAAATATAACTCTAAATACTTTTGTACTCTTAATAAATATATATAGAATGCATAATTTACGACATATTTGCCAAAAATCGCTATACGGTAAGAGTAAAAGTGTTACTTCCTGTCCGAATTTTAAAATCTTTTTTATACAAAAGATATTGAAAACTATGTTTTAAATACTTTTATACACGTAACGTACCTGTCTAAAAAGCTTGACTTGCGAAATATTCGCAAAAAACTGATTTTCGATAAGAGTAAAAGACCTACTTCCGGTTGGAATTTCGAAAAACTTTTTTAAGACAATTTGTCTCAAACTTAATTTTAAGTACATATGAATTCTTTATAAATTTGTTTAAACTTAGCAGTTGACGAAATATTGGCAAAATTCGATTTTTTCACTGAAGTAAACTACTACTTCCGGTCTGCCGATTTTACTGAAAATCTAATCAGATCTCAAGAGGGAGATTATATTCGTAAATATAAAATTTGGAATTGATACCTATAGCGGTTTGACCGCTATCGTGGTCACAGACAGACACAGACGTTTTTTAAAAACCACTTTTTCGGTATGAGGGGACTTCAAAACGTGGACATCTGCAAAAATCTCGAGGTCAAAAATTTTCATCATCACAATACCTCCTTATACTACGTATAAGAAAGTAAAAGGCTGACGACTTTGGGTGACAAAATAAACGCGGGGATGAAGTAAACCTCTACATCTATATATGACGATAATTTTAAAAACATATAATACAACCTTTAAAATTTTAAATTACACTTTCAAGGATCATCAACTGAATAAAAACTGTAATAATTTGAAATATTCTCCATTTTTACTTTCTTATACGTAGTATAAGGAAGTATTGTGATGATGAACATTTTCGACCTCGAGATTTTTGCAGATGTCCACGTTTTGAGGTCCCCTGATACCAAAAAAGTGGTTTTTAAAAAAATGTCTCTCTGTGTGTGTGTGTGTGTGTCTGTCTGTGTGTCTGTCTGTGACCACGATAGCGGTCAAACTGCTGTAGATATCAATTCCCACTTTTGTATTTACGAATATAATCTCCCTCTTGAGAACTGATTAGATTTTGAGCAAAATCGCCAGACCGGAAGTAGTAGTTTACTTCAGTGAAAAAATCGAATTTTGCAAATATTTCGTCAATTACTAAGTTTAAACAAATTTATAAAGGATTCAAATGTACTCAAAATTAAATTTGAGAAAAATTGTAATAATAAAGTTTTTCGAAATTCCTACCGGAAGTAGGTCTTTTACTCTTATCGAAAATCAGTTTTTTGCGAATATCTCGCAAGTCATGCTTTCTAGGCAGGTACATTACGAGTAGTAAGTATTTAGAATGTACTTTTAAATATCTTTTGTATAAAAAAAATTTCAAAATTCAGACCGGAAGCACCACTTTTACTCTTATCGAATAGCGATTTTTTGCAAATATGTCGTAAATTATGCATTCTATATATATTTATGAAGAGTACAAAAGTATTTAGAGTTAGATTTGGAATATTTTTTGTATAAATGAAATTTCAAAATTCGGACCGGAAGTAACTCTTTCATACGTATAAGAAAGTCGTGTGGTGGCCACACCTCATTTTTTGAATGAATTTGTGGCTTTGCTCCAGTTGCTTCCTAAGTTTATTGCAAAGTTTGGCTCCCAATGGTCCTATCCTATACCTATATTTGCAACTTATTCGAATTACTTTTCGTTTAGCTCCCCTTGCAATTGCTTATTACTTTATTAGTATGTTTGGAAGACAGTGTACTTATCGATAAATTTAAAAAGATAATTCTAAAATTGCGACACATGCCTAAAATATTAATTGAGTTGGCCGATACTTGCTGGACATCCATATTAATTAATAATAGTAAACGGAGTAAAACACAATTTACAGCAAATCCAGTATATTAAAACAACTTATTACAATGTCGCTAACCAACAATTATAAATTAATAACATATGTCGGAAAAATTAGCGAAAAAATAAGCACAGAATCAAAAAAAAAATGTTAAACCAGCATATAAAACTAATAACTCACTAGGTAAATTCATAAAGAACAACAAATCAAAAACTAGCAAAGGAAATAAATCGGGAATATATAAATTGAATTATAACGATTGCCCAAAAGCATACATTGGCCAAACGGGTAGGAATTTCGATAAAAAAATTAATGAACACAACAGATGTTATAACAACAAAAATATGGAGTCAAATTATGCACGTCACCTGTTGGAAAATAACCACAAATTTAATAGTAATTTTGAAATTTCATATTCAGAAACAAAAGGTTTCCGATTAAACTTACTAGAGTCTGTTGAAATAAACAAACTTAAAAATTCAGACATATTACTCAATGAACAATCAGATCTTAATAATTCACCTCTTTTGAATATGTATTGTGAAAATCCAAACCCACAATAAATAAATACCTATACCAGACCTTAAGATGTAAAAGTTATTGTTAGAAAATACTTTTAACATAAAATAGATAATAAAAAGTCATTAAAGTAAATTATAGAAATTCCCCACAGTACTCTTAGACATTGTAAGATCTGAATACCAGATTTTGTGAAAATATATAGTTTAGTAGTAATTGAATATCCGAAGAAGCTATAGTGATAGCGAAACATGTCATATACTTTGTAATCAGTGGCGTAACTATACCCCCGCATGGCGCCACGGTGCGGGGGGGGCAGATACACATATTTGTAGGATACACCAAGATAATAATTGGTTTGGTTGAAGTGGATGTTGCGGGGGGGGGCAAAATTTGTAGTTACGCCACTGTTTGTAATAAATTGTTTCAATACTGGATTTGTTGTAAATTGTGTTTTACTCCGTCTACCATTATTAATTAACATGCCTAAAATGTGTCACATATTACAAGGCGGAATAGACTGACTATCTTTTTGAATCTCTTCTTGCAATAGAACATTTCTAGTAAAACGTTTGTTTTTTCATTTTTAAATGATCGGTAAAAACCACTAAAACATCCGTAACGACCGTATCAGGTATTTTATAGGCCCTGATATCTATTCTATACACTTTATAACGTTCGTTTCAGATAAGGGAGCATTACCTCTAAGCAAATTGGACATTTGCGGTCTCCCGAATCCTTATCCTGACCCCAATCGTGCAATCCTTGAACATGTCCGCAATTTAAATAGACGTACGGTTGTTGTTGATTCTCGTTCGGCGTTACTTTGCGTGGTATAACTAAAGTGTTCAACCCTACCGGACACTGAGGCCTGCCGGCATTTATTTCGTCTATTTCCCTTTCTAAATCTCTTTTGCTCTGGAAAATGGGATACAATTAAGCAGAAAATATATGCGCGTGCGGGGCAGAACATTTTGAAATTTATTATTTCGACTTACCGGTGAGTTAGATAAACCCTCGGCCGACCTCCAAAGTAGGGTGGCGCCGCAAAGATCAATCAGAGTACCATCTTGTAATACGTTTGTTTCACCTTCCATCTGAAAAAAAAACATATCGTAGTTATCATGACCAGAGAATATAAATGCAAATTATACAGGGTGAGTCATCTCTGCGGGTAAGGCCGATTGTGCCTTTACAAGTGAAAATATTTCGAAGCAGTGTTTTTCTTGTGATAGCTGAGCTAGGAGCACATTTTAAAAATATTTTGTACTATACAGAGTGTTCCATAACTTTTTGGCTGCCCATTGTTATAGTTTTTTTTTTAATGGAACACTATACATATATTAGTACAATTTTGTATTTCCCGTATAATTTGTAGGCAAAAATTAATAAGATAATTTAATGCATGTGTAAAAAAACCCATAAGTCAGAATTGTTTTGTCACTTTGACACCGATAAAAGTTTATTTTAACTTTTATATCGGCAAAAAAGTTGTTTACCTTTGGTTGGCCTGACAACAACTAGTGTTTTCTCGTTATGTCATAAAATCAAACGAACTCACTGTCAAAATAAAATGTCGAAGTCGACGCAACCCTAAGCTTTGCGTACTATCTTTAGTTGACCCGACTTCAATTTACTTACTTTATCATCATAGTATTCGTTGTGAAGTGTTGTTATGACAAAATTTGCAAACTCATTGTAAGTAATCATCACAAAATGTACAAGAACTGTGTTTTTAATAAATGCATTTTTAAATAGTATGATTACTATGTAATAAATTTTTCAGTCCTTGTTTACACATTTAGTAAATTATCTTACCGAATTACATTCGAGCTTCCTTTTTATTTCCGAATAAATTTTCCATTTTTAAACTCAAATTTAGTTGCTAAATGGTAACTAAACTCAAATTGCCTCTTCGATAAAACGACTCGTCCTTCGGACTCGTCGTTTTATCAGGCAATTTGTTTCGTACAGTTACCTAGCAACAAAAATTTTCGTTAAAATCTGAAAATTTATCCGGAAAAAAAAACTCTCGTGTAATTATAAGTGATAGTATAGGCCTAAAATCTAAAGTTTTTGACTTATTCCCATTTTTCTGAAAAATTCAAAGTTTTTATAAAATTATATTTCTCGAAAACGACGTATTAAATTGGCACAATTTTTTGTAGTATTGTTCATAATAAGAGGTCTTAATAAAAGCATTATTTTCAGTTACTAATTGCATGTGCAGAAAACTGGATTAAAATTACATGACACGTTTTTGTATAAAAGTCATCTTTTTCAAATAGAAACAGCCTGTATATCAATTCATTTTTGAATTTCTTATTAAATCTCACATCAAAAACATGTAAGACGTTAATACTTTAAAAGTGACTATTACTGAGCTATTGTCGTTTTTTGATGTAATTTTGACAACTTTATGTTTTTTATTTGAATACGGTATAGTGAGCCACGGTATTTGTTGCAACATTGATAATTAAATGGGTGCCATTTAATAAGTTCTTACTCAGTTGATAGTATGATTTTATAATGCATTTTTCTAAAAAAATAGCTTCGAGATATGATTTTTGTACGTATTGGGGAAATGTTTCTTAGCTTAAGATTTTGAGTTGTTTATAAAACTGCATTCCAAAAATATATAATATATCATTAATCTTCTTTTTTCTTTTACTTTTATAATCTTGCTAAGTGTTTCATTTCTATATTTACATATTTCTACAAAAATTGGATATATTATACTTACAATGCACTCAGTAGCAATATATTTCATAAAATATATAGAATATGGCAAAATAAACAAATTTTAAAACAAAACAAATTAATACCTTAATTATAGTAAGTGTAACGGATCTGTGGGAAAAAAACTTCAAAATAACATAAGCCGCATTGCCAGTACTAATGAAAGTGTGCATCTTCTAAAGGGATATGTTCCGGTACATCTTCTTCCAGGGAAACGCTATCGGTAAACTCTCTGAGCTAATAAATAATTTCGTTGATTTTACCCAAGTACAAAAATCATATCTATAAACTCTTCTTTAGAAAACCTCATTATAAAATCACTTCAATTATTTTAATATTAATAACATCAACAAATTATGCCTGTCAACTAAAAAGTAACATATTAAAAGTCATCCAACAACATCACAGCAAATTTACGGCATGCTATGCTATATTAATATAAGACTATGAAACTGGCAAAATTATATCAAAAAGCGACAATAGCTCAGTAATAGTTACTTTTAAAGTATTAACGTCTTACATGTTTTTGATGCGAAATTTAATAAGAAATTCAAAAATGAACTGATATACAAGGTGTTTGTTCTATTTGAAAAAAATGACTTTTATACAAAAACTAACAAAATCATATCAAAAAACGACAATAGCTCAGTAATAGTCACTTTTAAAGTATTAACGTCTTACATGTTTTTGATGTAAAATTTAATAAGGAATAAAATGAACTAATATATAAGGTATTCCAATTAAAAAAAATGGATTTTTATACAAAAACGTTTCATGTAATTTTAATCCAGCTTTCTGCACATGTAGTTAGTAACTGAATAAAAATAAAATATGCTTTTATTAGGACCACTTATTGTCAACAATACTGCAAAAAATTCTGTCCATCTAATACGTCGTTTTCGAGAAATATAATTTTATACAAACACTGAATTTTTCAGAAAAATGGGAATAAGTCAAAAACTTTACACTTTAGGCCTATACTATCTTATAACTGTTTGACTAAAAATTATACGTGGAATTCAAAAATGCAATAATATATAGGGTGTTCCATTTAAAAAACTATAACTATGATCAGCCACCAAGTTAATAATAATTAATATCAAAAAACGACAATAGCTCAGTAATAGTCACTTTTATAGTATATTACATACCAAGGTTGAGAAGATGACTATTATTGCCCGAGTGGCGAGATTAAATTCCGAGGCGCAAAGCGCCGAGGAATTTAAGCCACAAGGGCAATAATAGTCTTCTCAACCGTAGTATGTATACTATTTTTTGTACCAGTAGTCTAATTGGACCTTAAAACCTTAATAATTATGAATAAATTTACTCATATATGTAAGAATGCCCTTGTAATAAAACTTCATGTAAACAAATAAGTAGGCTATATTTTGATGTTGACAAATAAGTTTTGACATAAATGCTGAAACTAAAAGTCAAGTATTTTTTAGATTATTTTTCATTACATTTATAATGTCTGAAGAGTTTAGATGTACACCACCTGAAATGCGCGAGATTGCAGAACAGGCAGCTGAGAACTTGCTTCCGCATAAATCTAATCACTCATACATGAAAACATATACAGAATTTAAAAAATGGTATAACTCCAAATATACAGTAGTAACTTCTGAAAACGTACTTCTGGCTTATTTTCACGAATATTCAAAAAATAAAAAAGCCTCGACTTTATGGGCGCAATATTCAATGTTGAAAGCTACACTTGGCCTAAAAGAGAATATTAACATATCAAAATATTTTAAATTAGTTGCCTTTTTAAAAAGAAAAACTTAAAATTATAAGCCCAAAAAATCATTAGTATTTACTCGAGGAAATTATAAAATTCTTTACTGAGGTACCCGACACATGTTACATTGCAACTAAGATAGTATGTTTATATATTAATACTTTGAAATTATTGATAATTTATATCTCTGTAGACTGGGTCTTGTAATTGGTGTTGCTGGTGCATGCCGAAGGATGAGTTGTGTAATTTATTAAATTCTGATGTCATCATGAGAGATAATTTAATTGTTATTCACATCCACAATAGCAAAAATGGTACGTCTCAAAAGTTTGTAATAATGGAACCACTTTGTAGCTAAAGGTTATATCGAAGATTCCCTAGTAAATAAAAAAAATATAGAATGTATGTTACAAGATCTACCTACATCTACTTACGCAACCACACCAGCAATATATACAGAAATTTTCAATATGAATTAAATAATTATTTGCATCTGTAATAGTTAGGTGATATATTGATTCCATATTATACTATCATACATATTTTATGTATTAATAGACAAATGCTTTTTTTTCATGTAAACAACAAAGTATTGTTAAAAAAATATAAAATTAATAGCAATTGCTAAATAAACGTATATTATATTCTGGTATTGTTAACCTAAAATTGTGCCTAAAATAGAGTTATTTATTTTGACGGTTGACAACTTGACATACTACTACTACTACAAGCATGAGGTTGTCGCATTCGTTTTATTTGTTTTCATTATTTCCCTAGGTCAATAATAGCCTCATTATTTACCTCTTATTAGTTCCAGGTCGTGAAATGTCATTTCGTGGCGCTTTGTTACGTGTAAAAATGCTATGATTTTTTACTACTGGTACAAAAAAGTATTAACGTCTTACATGTTTTTGATGTAAAATTTAATAAGCAATAAAATGAACTAATATATAGGGTGTTCCAATTTAAAAAATGGATTTTTATGCAAAACCGTTTCATGTAATTTTAATCCAGCTTTCTGCACATGCAGTTAGTAACTGAATAAAAATAAAATATTGTAATGAAATAAACTTCACAAAAGATGAAAGAAAGAAAAACAAATATTAGCGCGACGACGATAAAAACACACTCATGAGTCATCGATATATGTGTACGGAATAGGCGGCATTTCTCTGGAAGGCTCCCGGCCTATCCAGTATGAGCACGAAGTTTCTGACAACTTCTAGCCCTTTTACGATGCCGATATAAGAGCAGCTGGAGTCGAGATGATTCATTCATTGATTCAGAAGTATTCGTACGATACAAAATAAATATAGTGCAATAAAGATATAAATATTACCGTGTCATATAAATAGTAGTAGTAAATAAATACGTGTGTTAATTTTAATTTATTAATAGTAGATTTAAGTGCATTACATTTATTTCACATTTTTATATTTTGACTAGTTTTATATTTTTATATTGTAATTAATTTTAAGTGTGTGAATATACAGACTGTTTTAACTAAATAAATTGCACGAGTTGTTTATTTCGAACCCGAAAACGCAACAATATGCTTCTATTAGAACCTCTTATTGTCAACAATACTGCAAAAAATTCTGTCCATGTAATACATCGTTTTCGAGAAATATAATTTTATACAACCACTGAATTTTTAGAAAAATGGGAAAAGTCGAAAACTTTTGACTTTAGGCCTATACTATCTTGTTGACTATAAATTATACGGGGAAAACAAAAATGTAATAATATATAGGGTGTTCCATTTAAAAAACTATAACTATGATCAGCCGCCAAGTTATGGAACACTCTGTATAATACAAAATATCTTTAAAATGTGCTACTAATGAGCAGCTAGCAAAAGAAAGAAAACCGCTTCGAAATATCTTTACTAATAAAGACAATCAGCCCTACTCGCGGAAATGACAGCCTATATACCATAAGACCGCGTGCGTCTGCATTATCACGATACCTGTAGAGTAAGCGAAACAGATAGAGATGCCTGTGTATTAGAACGGTAAACAAGTAGACGCAGTGTTATACTGGATTACAACAGAGCTAGTATTTCGCATAGGCCTATGATGCACTCGTATTTGTCCAAAAAAATCGACATTTATACGGTGTAGTCGGGCAGTCGCTTCCACATATGGCGTCAGTTCGAGTTTTATTATTGCTTAAGAATAACATTTTTTTAGCTAATTACAGGTTAATTGCAATGTTGAATTACAATTCTGTTTTAAGAAGTAAATATTTTATGTTTCAGTATTTTATTATAGTTGAGTTTTTAGATTATAATATTTGTTGAAAAATATTATTTTAGTTAAGTTTTTTTTTATTTTAAAGTCTAGGAGTTATTTATTATTTATTTTTGCTCTTTTATGTTGTTTATGAAGCTGTGATGAGTTACTTCACTGACATATTATCAGTGATTATCTGATGCTTCAAACAACTACAAATAACTACTTACAACGGGAACGCATTACCTATTACACTGCTCTTCACTTGATTTGCCTACGAATACATTTATACGTATAACTTATACGCCCGCTGTCGGTGTGGCAATTCAAGTTGGCACGCCCATTTATAGTCGACCAGTAGTTACTAATACATGCATCGCGCTATGAACGGCGGCCACACGGTACATCTCAAGTCATAAATTAAAAATAAAATTTCCAAACGCGACGATGTGAGCTATTTCCTCCAAAATATGAAGTCATTTTGGGAAGAAAAACGTGAAAGAACCACTTAGGTAAATAAAAAAAGAATAGTAGCCAGTATAGTACGGATTCCTGAGAAACCACAATGGTAATCGAACAAAAAATGGATTTAAGACACACATCTTCTCTGGGTATACGTGACTGCATCTACTTTCGTCATTTTTACATCGGCAGTACATTCCTGAATAGATGAAGTTGTTTTTGACATGTCCCTACTCTTAATAACACCTGTTGGTATGCTCTAACTTCTCCATCAGCCCACCATACAACAAATAGTAAAACTTATATAAAGGAATTAAAAAAGTAAAAAATGAATTATGAGATAGGGGTTATCAGCAGAAAAACATTTCAGGAAACAAAAATTCCAACGACAATAATGGACAAGGTACGTACTAAACGCCATAAATTCGCGGCCTTATGTGATTGCGCAATTTTGATAGTCCTGACATCTTCAAAGAGTTTTATGCCTATTACACAATGCTGGAAAACTATAGAAGAACCAACACTCAAACGGATAAAGTAAATTTGTAATAAAAGATCAAAGATCACATCAATTTAAATACCCTTCATATCTAGTTGGCAGAGGGTTAAAAATGGGGTAGAATATTTAGAAGATGAACCAAGTATCGGCTGACCATTCGATGAAATCATAAGAATATCTATAAAAGATCACCAAGAATACCTTCAGTGACGCAATATGGTCGTGACTAGAAAACAGAACTTGACCAAAAGTCAATACCATACTAGGAGAATAATTTTGCAAAAGAGAAATCAATACTATCACAGGTGTTGATGATCATACACTGGCTCTCTCTCGAGAGAGCATCTGTACAACATGGAAATGTTTAGCGAATCCAGATGTGGGAGATGTGAATACAGGAAGAAACTAGTGTATGTGTCATTTTTCTATGAAGCTATACGCAATCCCTGTATTTGTATATGATAATTTTCTGGCGAAAGTCATAAACCAATCCATAAGCCGGCGATGTAATACATTCGGCCAAATCTTATCAAACAAGTACTTTCAAGAATTAAATTATATTTGAAAAATTATCTGGAAGAAATTTGTTTAAAATCGGCTTATCGACACTTTTAGCAGTTTTTTATAATTTATATTCAGTTTCTTCTCTTTTTTCCACATAAAAGATATTGTAAAATCAACACACGAAATTCTTTTTCTCCATATTAACATTAACCCAACAAACTCTTTACCTTAAACTACAGTAAAAATGTATCTGTGTGACAGATTTGGGTGAAATTTTGGTTTCGAAAACATGGTTAAAGTCAATGATAACGTATGTCCTTACACTTTCGTCACAAAATTAATTGGTGCAAAACTGGAAAACATCAAAATATCAGAAACAAAAGTTCTTCAATCACTGGAGTTTTTATCGACAGTTCAACTTTAGAAATTGAAATATCTAAAGATCTAAAATTTTGACTCGACCTGCAGTAAACCAATCGGGAATTCCAAAAAAGGTGGTGGGACTGTCGGACTTGGTGTTTAATAGCTTTAACCGTTTGGCCGTTACAATGGAGACACAGACATGGTTGCCAGAAGCACTACCACTGCACTTTCTTGTGAACAAACCATTTTTCAAAACGTGGAAATCTGCAAAAACCCCGAGGTCGAAAATGTTCATTCTTTCTACTATATATAGGAAAGTAAAACCGACACTTTAAGCAACAACTATAAATTATAGTTTTTTTAATTCTACTACTGCAATGTAATTATGGGTAATTTTCAGATAACAAATAAATCTGCATAATTCGTTTTATATTCAGTGAGTTCAAAAAGTCGAAACACTCAAATAAAATCGAAAGGGACGATTTTCGGGAAAAATGCAAAAATAGGTCAATTAGTATTCAAAAAAAAACTCCTGTAGATGAGCTCTTATATTTCTTAATGACCTTAGAAAGTTATGATGTCATCAAAAAATTTCTTAAATGGCAACCTTGCATTTTTACTACTGCTTTGAATAAACGTGTCAATTCTCTACATTCTAAATGATAGACAAAAAATTTCCATCTTACGTACGAAAATGTCCAAAAAATGCTTAATTTATTTTTTTACAATGGAAAAGCTAAAATTGTAATTACCAAAGAACTTTAAATGGTAGTGTAAGGATTTCAACTGCAATTGTAATAAATGTTCAGAAATTTGTTTTCTTACAATACCAAGAAAAGGTAGAGTTAAAATGAAGTAAATTTATCTACTCGAAAATGTCAGTAATAAGATTAATAAAAATGATAAGCAATGTCTTTTTAATAATAATACATTATTAGCAACAATATTACGGGGCATACTGAATGTCCAAATTAATGTTAAATTATTTATTCTCAATACTATATTTCGGTTATATTCAAAGGAATCATCTCTAGATTTATAAAAATCATAATAACTCAATACTAACTTAAATACATCAGTTGACAAGTTTTTTTCTAAATAAATGTAATTTAACCAAACACCTAAAAATCAAGGAGCATTTTCAGAAACTTTTGAATGAACTTGTTTCCATAATAGTGTTTTATATGTCTCGTTTGGTATACGTGAAAATTACGTTTATATATTTTTTAAACAGCTGGCTGAAAAGTCATTCCTTTTTAATATTCTGTCAAATACAAATAGTGTACAATTGGGAGAGAACGTATTGAATTCTGAAGATGATTGAAATTTGGAAGAACTGCGACAACAAATTGCGAACGAAGTTAGAAAGATCATTCCTAAAATAATAGAAAACGTTCAAAACGAATTTTATTATAATTTAAGGTTGCCAACATGTTCAAGGACAACATTTTCAGCATTTATTGTAAAAGTTTGAGTTGTCTTCCAAAATTAAAGTTTTCTATGCCTTCTATTCATAAATTTTGTTTATTTCTGATATAAATTAGATTTCTCTTAACAGCCATTTAGAAAATTAAAAAATCTATTGAAAAGAGTAGTAAAAATGCAATGTTGCTTTTTAAGAAAAATTGATGATATAACTTTTACAATATTATCAACAAACCAAGACTATCAACAGGAAGCTTTTTGGAAATACTAATAGATCTGTTTTAAATTCTGTTTTTTTTTCCTCAAAAATCATACGTTACGTTTATTATCTGGGTACAATGTATAACACCTCGGTGTTGTCGGTATGTTTTCGAAACTCCTGCATCTACATTTCACTAAAAGTATTATTTTGCCTGAACTATGTGAAAATGCATAGAAGTATTGTTCCATGCAATAAAACTGCAAAAGATAACATTCCTAAAAGTATGATAAATGAAATATGAACGGAAGAGACAACATGCGGAAGTAGAAAGTCCTAGTTTACGATCTTTCGCGTACAATTTTTAAGCGAGAACGCCGGTGTTTATTTATAAGCTACGACTTGCGACGTTTAACGGAAAATTACACCTACCACCTGTCCTTTCCGCTGCGCCGACCTCGATTCCCGTAGCGCGTGAACGCCTCCCCCAACGGATGTTTCCAGCCAGTAGTTACATTTAGCCTCGCCGCCGCAAAAACTGCCTTTGGGGTGCATTATGAGAACTCCGTTTGTTGTAAGGCCATCGATTTCATATCCATTTTCTCTCCACTTCGACGCTTTTTCCTGCGGATATAAATAATAAATTTCAAATGATTAGAGAAGGAGCGTGCATGTACATATAATGGCAACAAATTATTTGCAAATAAATTATTTAAGGACATATATAATTACTATAATAGATGTACTTATTTCGTGCTTTAAAGTAATTTCTTAAGAAATTAGAAGTGTTTTAATATGTAACGTATAAGGACATTTTCCCAGTGATATACAAATTGGAATACCCAGCTTGTAACGACAAATTTTGACAAAATAATTTAGTGATATTATACTAGCGATCGGAAGTCAGGTTTTCATTCCAGGACTGGACTTAAATAAATAATGTAATTCGAAATTAGGCACAGTAATACAATAATACGCAACAAGTTATGTATGTAATGTGCTAATGTAGAAACGAGGGAAGATCGGAAAGTTTCTAGAATGAGACAAACAGCACCGATTTTCGGGGTCAAATCATATTTATTTTTCTACATAGCCTCCTAGTGCGAAAAAAAAGTCCGAAGGGGCAAATACGGCGAGTATGGTGCATGTCCAATTAATTGGAATCGTAATTTGTTCAGTTTGCCATCGCAATTGCCGACTTGTGGGATGGGGCATTGTCTTGGTGGAACAAGACTTTTTGCCAAATGAGGCCTTTGTAACGGTTCAAAAATCATAGGCATAATAACTTTTATTTTTTATTAACATTTATTATTATTCTTAGTTAAATCAGTACACTTTTGACTCGTTTAAAAATTATTAATTTTATCTTTTGTATATTTGGCATGGTAGCGTCATCTATTGGATCGCTTAAGTACGTTCAGTCTTTAGTCAACAAGCTACTAGAGTTGTTGCAGGTATCTGTAATTTAAATCAAGCAATTTTTGGTATTATCTTCTTGGCTTGTTTGAGTTATTTTCCTCTTAATAATTTTTACAATTTAAATTGTATTCAAGTTTAATTAATTTAGGCTCTGTTAAAATATTTTCTTTAAGTTGATATTGTTCTTTTTTACCGGCTTTTCATCTCGCCGATTGTCATTTTGACACCTCGTGTACAAGTCATGTCATTATTTATGTTTTTGATCTTAATCAAGTAACATCGTGTGTGTAAAATCTCTGAACCATCATTCAATAATTTTGGTAGATTAATATATCTAAAAGCATCGTTGATTGCACCACGAACTTCTTCTAATTCCGTTTTTATATATTTAGCATTTAAGCCATTCAAAAGAAAAACTGCACGAAATTCCCTTTTATTCATGATTAAGGAAATGGCCGCACTGTTTACTTTGCCGGGATATAAGCACGATCTGTCTAAAAATTTGACAGTAGTTATAAATATATGAGACATTCAAAACACATAGCCAGTACTACAGTGACTTGATATATAACAGTGGCGACAGCGCCTGGGCCTATTTTCTATTGGTTGATGAAAAATCCGCCATGATGAGTCGAGTGTCAAAGTTTCTGGCGTTTTGAACGTATTTTTATTTGGATAAGTCATATAATCAAGTATATTTTTATCGTACTCTTCAAATAAGTTTAAAAACTTTCGTTTTATTATTTGTGTAATCACCGGTATAATTATTTCCACTTTTTTTTTCTTAGAATTCCTATTATCTTCAGTTATTTGACAGTTAATTGACATTATTGATAAATAAAATATTATTTGACTTATTACATTAAAATAAGGTAAATATAAATATAATATACATAGACAGTAAAGTTTTAAAAGTTTAAATGGCATTAGAATTAGTAATTTAATATTTAGTGATATAACCTTATATTTTAGATATTGCAATGGTTGTGCAGTGTGCTGCAGTTAGTTGCTCTAATTCTTCAGAAAATGATTTCATTATGAAACGATTTCCAAACGATCCAGAAAGAAGGAAAGAGTGGGCTGCAAACATGCATCGTGGTAATTAGAAACCGACTGACTATAGTGTGTTATGTGAAACACATTTTGAAGCTGATGTGTGGGAAAAAGTGAGGGTTGATGGGACAAGAAAATTAAGATGTAATGCAATGCCAACAATATTTGCTCACAAAAAACCTGTTATACATAGGAAACCACCAGCAAAAAGAGTAACTGCCCCATATACTTCGGAAAAAAACAGTTGCCTATGTCTTGCGATTCTGACCCAAAATCAACCAACTTTGATGTACAATCTATAAAAGGAGAAACTAGGTATATATAAATACATAGTAAACTAGTATTGATCATATATTTTATATTTATATTTCAATATTTAGCTTACGTGATAAAGCGGAATGAACAGTTGAAGATGCAACAAGAGATAGCAGCCCATTACAAGACTTATTTCTTCATTATAGAACACAAGTGAGAAAGTTACATGCAAAACACCACCGATATAGAAATGTTATCAAGAATTTAAGACGACAAGTTGGAACTTTACAATATAAACTTAAAAAGATGGATGAGCAGAATGGAACTGAGGAAAATGCTAAATTAATGAAATCAGTCTTTAATGATGATCATATATCTGCATTAAAACAACCCAGTTAATGTGCTAAGTTTACGCGCATTAAATGCTTCAAAGAAAGATCTCTATTTTTTTTGTAATAACAGTACTTTTGATTTATTTGTACAAATGGAAAACATATTTCGTAAACATTATGATGCCGTAATAAATCAAAATATAAATCTTCTGCAATTTTACATTAGTCAGTTCCAAGTGATTAACACGCAGCATATTTTAAATTGCCACAATATGCGTAAAAAAATATTTGTAAGATTTATTAATTTTATGTTAAGAATTAAAAAGGAAATTAAAAGTGTTAAAAATATATATGCTAGCAAATCAGCTGCTGCGCATTGAGCTGTATGCTATTATAATTTGATGTTCTTTAGTAAATTCTACCCAAGTTGAATCAAGAATGTATGTATTTTGTTAATTTAATGTTCAGATATTGTAGTAATGAGTTGAAGCTTTCAAATGAGAACTTAAGACATATATTGTTAAATAGAAGTTTCTGAGTTATAGAAAATGTAGATAAATATGTACCCATGTAATTCATTTTTTATAACAAGTTTTTAAATTTACATATAAAAGAAATGAATTTTTGAATGTTTCCTTCTCCCAAATTTTCTAAAATAAGTAGCTACACTATTTCAAATGCTTAGCTATTTCATGTACTAATAATAACTAAGTACTTATTAATTATAATAAACTGAATATATGTTAAAATTAACATTTTATCCCAAATTCACATTTGCCTCTACGTAATTTTCGACACAAGATGGCGGCCAAATGTTGTGTGTCGCCACTGTTATATATCAAGTCACTGTAGCCAGTACGCACGCACATCGCCATCTTCTGGTTCGTTCTAGAAACATTCCGATCTTTCCTCGTATTATACGAATTTTTGCAACCCGGGGTCGTCAACGCTTGCCTTCAATAAAAATGTTTACAACTTACGATATGTATGTATATATAAAGAAATATATAAGAAATTAATTTAATTAATCATAAGCAGCATGTGTAGTGGCCAAATCTATTGTTTACTTTTATTAGTTACATGTGTGTTATTGCATCTGTCCACATCCGTCGCGAGATACTGTTGATAAGTGGATAAAGTTGCGTAACATCACAGACTACTCCAGACCGGTAACTAGGTTTACAAATTTATCCGGTAATATTCTGGTCTTGTCTAATACACAATAAAAGATACTCTTCTCATCCTCGTCACATTTTGATAAGGCAGCGAGATAAAGGCGCTGC
Source organism: Amphimallon solstitiale (assembly GCA_963170755.1). Lineage (NCBI taxonomy): Eukaryota > Metazoa > Arthropoda > Insecta > Coleoptera > Scarabaeidae > Amphimallon > Amphimallon solstitiale. The sequence goes on along the minus strand of OY720676.1, from coordinate 44,830,222 downwards.
TGTAGACAAGTACACGCATGCGTTAACTTAAATTTTTCGCCATTTTTGTTGTGTTTCCATTTTGGTTATTGTTGTGGTTACACCTGTTGATAACGAATTTCTGTTTTTCTAAAATTGTAAAGTGCATAAATGCATTGTTTGCGGTTATGGAGAAGATGAAGTTGTTAAGCTGCATTGCTTCCCCAGAAATTTAGTAAAGTAGGTTTTTTACGCGATTATTAAAATATGTCTATCGATATTTTCGTTAGTATCAATAAGTAAACCGGAATATAATGAGTTGTATAATAATTAAAAAAGAATGTACAATTTACTTGATTGAACTGGATCTTTCCTGTCACTATTACGTCTAAAATTTGGCAAGAAGCAATGCGAATGTTTTTTTCTGGAGAAACTCTTCAAAATCATAGAATTTACAGTCGGCATTTCAGTGCAGTTTCATATAAAGAGCATACGTTTATTTTAAAACTTGATGCAGTGCCAACGTTACACCCAGCAACATCATTTTGTCCAACCATCACATCACTTGTAGCAAGTACTAGTGCTGCTATCGAACAAAAAGCATCCTTGATATCAGATTGTTCAAGTACTGGATACCAACAGTCTGGAGATGTTGTGAAATATGATGAGGAAGTCTTTATATCAGAGCAAGTACCTTCTGCATTGGGAAGCACAATAATAGAAAAGTCACCACTAATAAGGTAAAGTATAGTGATTATTTAAATATCAATAAACATCAATATTCTTCAAATATTGTGAAAATCAAAATAGTGAAAATATTAATTATTGACTATTTTAATCATATCAATCTATTTTGATTGCATCTTATCAACAACACTTACAAGTTCTTTTAAATTATTGAAAAATATTAAGTGAATATTATCTGTAGTTATGCAGATTGGCAAATAATACTGCAATAGATATGGGGATGGTTAAAGTTCATAGTCTTATTTATATTGTATTTTAAAAAAATGCTATTTTCTTTTTTAGTACTCCAGCACATTCAAGGAAGCGGCGTCCCCTTTTTAAGGGTGTGGAGGGATTTAGGTCCTGTGAGTTAATGCTTAGAGAAAGGACCTTGATAAATGTTATAAGGAAAAGAGAGGACCAAATTAGAAAAATAAAAAGAGAATGCAAGCGAAGAGCTAAAAGTATTAAAGATCTATGTAATATGGATTGTTAAAAAACTCTTTGATGATATTTCATCTCGTGCCAAACATTTTTTAATATCGCAACTTCGTTGTGCCAAACGTAGTATTAAAGATCACAATAGTTAAAGAGATATGCCAGATTTGATTCCCATGGTATTGCAAACGAGAAAATGAACAACAGAAACAATTTCAAATAAATTGACGTAGTATCCAGCGCAAACTTAAAATACTAAGGCATGAATAAAGGATAAAATAATATAATTCAAAGGGGAGGTATATAACGTATTTTAATAATAGCAGTATAAAAGCATTTAGAACATAATTTACAAGTTTTGTATAGCATCATTTTCAAAATTCCGACTCGAAGTAACTCTTATTTGAAAGCAGTTTTTTTTTGTGCAAATATCATATTATTAAGAGGGTAATTGTATTTAAAACTTAATGTAGAACAACTTTTGTATTTGTATTGGTGGATTTCTATAATAACATTGTTATAGTTGGGGTTTTTAAGATATAAAAATTGATATTTTATTACATATTTTAAATATTTATGAACTGCTTTATTGCCCATACTTTATATTATTAGTATATATCGATACCCCAGTTCAACACTGTAACAACTCCAAAACGCTTGAACTGTTATAAGGCGGACTGAAGAATTTTCTCAAATTTGATAATCGTCTAAAATGTGGTCATGTTTCAATCTAGCTTTCTCAGAGTTTCTACAAGAGCTTCTCATAGAATTGTTATTTTATGCATTTTTTAAAAATCTTATTAATTTAATATTTTTCAAATTAGAATGAGTTGTTACGTTGTTGAACTAAATAATAACATAAGTTTTATAATTTTCACAGAAATGTACCAAAAGTACTTACAAATTTTGAAAGTATTTTTAGCAATTAACTAATTTTTCTGAAAATTTGTAAATGCAGAAATGCAAATTTTGCATTCAAAGTATTTATTGATTATTATGAAAAGATATAATAAAGAAAATACATAATTCTGTCAACAAAAAACAATTTAATTGATTCTCTCATTTCAAAAAAATTACGTATATATTTTTTATTTAATTGGAATCGCTACTACTTTCAGAGTTAACATTGGCATCTGCATTCAAGTTTTCATAAAATGGCCAGTAGACCGGTTTTATCGCATTTTCTTTGCAAAGTTCTAATAAATTCTTTTTCTTTGCTGGTGCAATTGGTGGCGGTCTTTTATAAGCGACTTGCAATTCTTTCGTTCTAGCAAATCGCAAGTTTGGCTGCACAATAATTTCTTGAAATTCGTTTTCTTCGTAAGAATATTTATAAAAAATTGAATTTGGATTATCCTTTGTTACTTTCAAAATCCTAATGTTGTTCCAATTTACTCTTTCTCTATTTTTGTTTAATGTGTAGTTTCTACCCATTTCAGCAGACAACTTCTTGAAGTCAAAAAAGTCGCTTGTATCCATTTCATGAACTTTATACGGAGTTCTATTTTTTTTTGCACTTCTTAAAATCATGGTCCATTGTGAGGGGACGTAAATGGGACCATTTTTTAACACGCGTTTTTTTTCTTTTTCAATGGTCGCATGCATTGAGTCTCCTTCATTTTGCGTGTGTCCAACGACTAAGAACTTGTGAGTGATAGATTTCAGATTTTCAAAATTTCGAATGCAATAAAGGTACATACTGCAAATAAACTTGTTCTTGTTTTGTCCAACGCAGTTGTCGGAATAGAAAATGATATTTTCGGTATTTATACTTTCATTAAAAAGAAAATTGTACACACAGCTACAAATTTCATTGGCGCCGCGTCTTGCGAGTCCTTCATGCCATGTATAACAATATCCTAATTTTTTTCCAATATCGAAGATGGTAAAATTATACGTTGCAAGTCGTCGTTTGTAGAAAAATGTGCTAACATCTCCAGAAGGACAAGGAAGAACTGCTTGCAGATCAAAACAATATACTCCTGTATTTTCGCTTGAAGGTCTTTGGTTTTTTCCACCCGGCTTAGTTCTTTCTCCTTAATGTGGTTTTCATATTTTAGCTTGATATTTTGATTATCATCTTCAGTGCCATTTTTGTAACTCTCGCATAGTGCACACTGGTCTTTTTTAGGGATGTAAAAAGCGATATTTGTTTCTGTGTTTATGACTTTAGCGTACATTGAATATTTGCCAAAACTTTTGCCCTTTTGTTCACACTGCTCTATATAAAGTTTGTACATTAGTGTCATGTTAAGACTGCCATCCAAATATTCCTTGTTCGTTCTCGCACGGCAGTAATGTGAGCTTACTCTTGGAAAAGATGCTATGTGCTGTCTAATATCTTTCATAATCTCTTCATCCACTTTTCTCTGATTGTCATGTTTGCCTCTTTTATCAGTTTCTATAAATCCGTGTTGATCTTTCTTCTGCATTGTGGTAAATATTGTTCTATTATTAATTGATAAAGTGTTTTTGAAAAACATTTTGCAGACTTGAACTTGCTCTGATCCTTTCTTGAATGTGTATTTCACATTTTGGGAGCGGCTGCTTCCCGGTTTAGGATTTCGATATGCGGGTGTAATGTTGGCACACATGCAACTGTTCAAAAAGTTTCTCTGGAGATTAATATCTCCAAGTTTCCAGTATGAATTATAAATTTGTTTTCTTTCCTCAATTGAAAATTTTGACGCACACTTAAGTCTACACGTTTCCAAACAAGGAGGTTTCATTCTTTTCGCCTCAATTTCTTTCCCTTTAGCCGAAATATACCTTTGTCCCAAATTTCTATTAATCTTCCGCGCATTTTTTGCCCAAGTTTCTGGAACTCTCTTTCTCTTTCGAGTAAGATTTTTAACGTTTTCACTTTCAACCGGCGTTGCTTCAGGTACTATTAGGTCTTCATTGTCTGTCGATTCATCACTACTTGCATCATTTTCTGGAACGTAATTTAAATCCGCCACCGAATCATCGCTATCAATGTTGAATCGGCTGTCCATCTCATTATGACCGCTAGTAACAATCTAAAATAATAAGAAAACATAAAAATTTATTTGTCACACAATACAAAATTGAGTAGCTTACTGTCTCGGCATCACTACTTATAATATTATCACATAAAATAACATTTTCTTGCTCATCTTGATTGTCAGTTTCGGAATTCGTTTGCTCCGTTGAATTTTCTGCAGATGGATTTTTTTCTAAGAAAGTATTGTTCATCTCCACATCATTGGTGTTTTGATTCTACATACTATTATGAAACTAAACACAAGCAGAAACTATGTTAAACTTTTTAAATATTTTAAGGTTATGTCTAACCAATAATATTAATTATATTCGAAAATCGCACTTACTTTTTGTTCCTCATATTGACTGCAAGCTAGTCTTGCCATATACTGAGCCCTGGATTCAAAATTTCTTTTTGGTTCCATTTTAATTACACATTAACCACTTTGCACACTCTCAAACAACAAGTAATAAGTTGCAACCTGCAGTAGAAATCAAAAGATCTTGTAGTTCAATAGCGTAACAAGTGAGTTATTATATTACGGTGTTGAATTTAAGAAATTTTGAATATCTCAACTGTTACAAATACATGTAACGCCACCTCTCCGCACTGAATCAAGCTAGAAGTTGTTACACTATTGCTCTGGAAAGAACATGAAATTCCGAATTAGCTGGTGGGTTTAACTCAAAAACAACTTTTTTTGAATTGTTACGTTATTGAATTGGGGTATCGATATGTTATATTTAAATGTTACCCAATCTGTACTATGCATGTATATGGTCGAACGGATGAATAAAATAGTATTATTACTTTAATATACTAAACTACCACTTATTGTGTTGTAAAATTATTATCTTATTATTATGTAAATGACATAGGTAAGTTTGCCTTGTTTCGCTACCAATTTGAAGGATGACCAGTTAAATAAAGGTAAATATTATTTATAACGCGCCTTTTAAGATACACCAATTGCATATTTGCTAAATCTAAAATGTATTATTTTGTTATAAATAAATGTCTACTTGTTTATTCCCAAACAATTTTGCTTTACTTCCCTCTTTTGCAAACTTCTTTATTTGTGAAAATAATCATAACTTCAAAATGTATATTATTATTACTCAAGTATGTTTGAACACATGAGATATTCTTTAAATTAATAAAAACCAGTTTTTTCAAATAGATGCTAGAAATTATTCATATTTTTAAGAATTCACTTAAATTAGCACTTTTTTGTAATACAGCTTATTAGAATAAAATTGCAATAACTACATACACAAAACATTAATGAAAAATATACTTATAATAATTATAAATTTGATATTAAATTTTGTCGAGCAACTTACATTGATGATAACATTTATGTCCATACAAAATTCTATGGTTATATTACAGAAAAATAAATGGTGAGATATAATATTTCACCATTTATTTTTCTTGTAGTATATAATATCCTAAATACTTCTTAATATTCGAATATATAATTTTACCGCCTAAACTTACTTGTGCTGCCATCTACGCTGCCTTATCAAAATATGTAAAGATAAGAGATATATCTATCCTTGTCATTATTTATGGATAAATTTTTTCCAAAGAGTTGCCTGTCTGGAGTAGTCTGTGGTAACATTCTGAGCCCCCCCCCCCCGCGAAAAGTAGGGAGGGAGGGAGAGAGTGAGAGGGAATACTTATAAGAAAGTAGAAGATATTGTGAAGGACATTTAGACAGAGAATTAAGATGAAAACTGTTAATCCACAAATATAACAGATTCACATTAAAATGAATTTAAAATTATATAATTCATTGTTTAAGCATATATCTTAATAAATACTAAAAAAAATATCACAAAACAATATTATCCATGGCTGTGGGAAAAATACAACGCCAAGTTATAAAAATACAAATGAACTCTTTCCAATTGCATTAATCGTAAATTAAACTGAATGATATGTTTATTATATTTCATTCATATATCAAAACGGCAGTCAAAAAACAATGAACACCTACGGAGTTTCTTAATATAGTCCTTCGTAATTTCTCCAGGAAGAATGCGGGCATTATTCTGTTGATCATATTCATGAATTTATTTACTTAAAAGAACTTAATACAAACAAAATTGTTTATTTATGTATACATCTAATCTTAAAAATATTAACAACAATGCTTTAAAGTTGCAAATAAGCACTCAAATTTAATAATCACAGAGGTCTATTGTTCTGAAGATCATTATGACGTAAATGCATTGTTATAAATAGATATGTTCGTTTTAACATTTCAATATGTAAAAGCACGGAGAAAATTGATCTTATCTAACCCACATCGACACGACACAATTGAATATTACTGACCTGTCGTAACAAATGTAAACATAGATGATTTAAAATTCTGGTAAATGTCATAGACTTACTAAGTATTTCAACCACCTACTACGTAACTGTGTGCTGTTATACAACAATTGATTAGAATTTCTAAAACGTACAGTGCTACAAGAATTTAACGCACCAATATGTCAAAAAAGCGATCGTTCAATTGCGGTTTTAGTTAATTTATCTCACCAGAAATTCCATTTGTACTTCGTATCATGTGCCGCTACATTAATATATGCTCAGTAACAAAATTGGAATAATTAAATAAAAAAACGGTCCTCTGAATCTGCTTAGGGCAAAACGTGACACTTAATGAATACAACCTCAATTGTTCGTTTGAGTAAATATCTATCATAAGAAAACCTTCATAGGACACAATTCAAATCTATATTTTATGTTAATTTTAGTTTCTTACTGAATAAACCTGAAACTGCGACGGACAAAAGAAATAGTGTATAACTTCATGCAGTTACTGAATAGTACTATTCATATGTAGAACTGCACATCTGTTTTCGTTGAGAAAACGGACAGCAAAAAGTGGATTTTACTGTTAATTTCCTTTCTTCATCGGCGTAGTTAGAAGCGTGACGAGTTTTTAAAATTGATTCTCTTTTCCTTATATTTCGTAAGCTAAATAAAGTACGGAGACTTTCTTCGATTTGAACTACGAAATAAACAAATAATAATGTATTTTGTATTTTAAAGATCACCACACCCACTTGTTATCCAATTATATAAATAAAATTAAAACCTCTTTAAGAATACAACATCTCAATAGCGCGCCCATGGCGATGAGTCATCGGCCTCTCGTGTCCGGTCTATAATTATTATTATAAACAGAGTGTAGGTATTACTACACTGGTTTGAAGAATTTATCAATAGTTGTTTGTTTTCTAGTAGAAACTATTTTCTCTACAATT